>OX493355.1:1976250-2623333 GCA_950371115.1 Anania fuscalis
AAAGTCGCTTTCCGCCGTCTGTATATTAAATCTTATAAACTACGCAACGGATTTTGATGCGGTTTCCAATAATCATCTCGCTCAGGTCGCACACACATATGTGGCGGATCCATTGTTATTCAATCGTTATCTTTTTTCCGAGCATACTGGTAATAGACAGAATGATTGCAGAGAAAGGTTTTTATTTTTTTTTATTACAAGATCCACAGCTCTAATTACAATTAGATTAACTTAAGAACTAAACTTACAGCCAATAACGGATCTACTTTATAAATTTTGCAACTTTATAATCGTCCGACAATAGCATTCCGAATAAAATAACAAAAGAATTTAATTTTTAATCATTACATACGTATAATACAATAATAATAATAATAAATTGTTTCCACAATCACACCAATTAGCTAGCCCCAAACTAAGCGAAGCTTGTGCTATGGCGACTAGATAACGGATAAACATACTTAAATACGTTTATAAATATCCATGACTTAGGTGCAAATGCTCGTGCTCATCACACTAACATTTGCCCCTCGCGGGATTCGAACCCGCAACCGCCAGGCATTGTAGTCCGGAGCGCGAACCACTACACCAGACGGTCGTCAATGTATACTATTATGAATAAACTAAAGACCACGCGAACGAGATCTCAGGCAACAGCTAGTCAACGTATATTTACCTCATTATCAGTAGTATCCACACTGGCCCCGCACTCGGCTATAAGATACCTGGCCATAGCCAGTCTGTTATCAAGCGCCAACACGTACAGGGTGCTCCGCCTGTCCGCGTCTAGCGCGTCAACATCAGCGCCCCGCACGTGGAGAGCCCTGACTGTGTCGAAGTGGCCTTCGAGGGCTGCTAGCCTGTGATAAAGGATGTCAAATAAATTAAGTTACCTTGTTTAACTGTGTTTTTGGCAAATAAGCTTTGATTATTATTTGCTAAAAGCACAGTTCGAACTTGAACTTAATTAATATGGTGGTAATTATTGTGCTAGGATTATGTAATTTGTGCTAGGTTTGTGCCTCAATGGTATAATTTGTGCTATAATTGTGCATCAATGGTGTGATTTTTGCTAGATTGGTGCCACTATTGTGCAATTTTTGCTATATTTGTGCCTTAAAGGTGCAATTTGAGCATAAGTTGCGCTATTTGTGCTCTAAACTTAACTAATAGTGTAATTTTTGCCACATCTGTGCCTCAATGGTATAATTTATGCTAGATTAGTGCCTCAGTGGAGGAACTGATGCCTGATTTGTGCTTAGATGTTATTATTTGTGCCATATGTGTGCCTCGATTGTGTAATTTGTGCCTCAAAGGTGTAATTTGTGCCAGATTCGTGCGGCAATGATAGAATTTGTATGTCATAAGTGACCTGTATGCCAATTTCCTCAGTAGTACTATTTGTGCCTATAACCTATAACTTGATGGACTGACCTGAGCGCAGTCTTCCCGTCGTGTGCGCGCTGGTCGACAGGCGCGGCCCACTCGTCCAGCAGAATCTCTACCAGTCGCGTGTGTCCCTCCTGGGCTGCTAGCATCAACGCCCCTTTGCCGTCGTTGTCTGCTTCGTCTACCTTTGCGCCTGCTTCTAGCAGCGCTGAGCATACTTCTATGTGACCTATATAGACATTTAATTATATGTATTTTTTGAAGCAAACTACTTTCCAAGTATTATGGGAAATAAACGATTGTCTGTAAAGTCTGTTTACGGACGATAATTTTACGTGATAACGTCATAAGAAATCATTAATGCTACTCGGACGCATCGGCCGATGGAGTAGAAGAGAGATAGATGCATCAGCCGAATGCTTAGGCCGATCGTGCCTCTTTATCGCTTGTTCCGCGCTCTCGCTCGCACGTGGAACGTGACACTTTTTCGTGCGTCTAGCCGGTCATCGATTTATAAGCCGTTATCACGTCAAAAATATCAAATTATAAAAGCTAACCGGTTCATGCTGGGATTAAAATCTTTAAAAAGCAGGCGCTTTACCAACTAAGCAACGGGGCCCAACCCTGACTGAAAGAAATTAGTTTTCGTAACTGACTATACCATTTACATTTTAAAATTCAAGTTTTTTACAAAAGCTGACTTTACAACAGCAAACTTAAAGCTTAGTTGAAAGAGATATGGCCTGCAATAATGTTTTGATGTAGATAATTTAATAATAATGTAAACCAAATATAAACTACACATCTATTTAAGATCATTATTTATGTGAGTCTTAATAGAACAAATAGTTTAGCTAAATAAATACGAAGTAATTAAGAAAATACCTTCAAAAGCAGCGTAGTGAAGCGGCGTCCAGCCGGAGTTATCTCTGTGGTGCTCGTCCAAACCTCGGTCCAGCAGTTGTCTTACTACTTCCACGTTCCCTGTGGAAGAGTAGTGAAATAAATAACTATGCACTATTCAACATAGCCTAATTAAGTCATTTTTGAAGTTATTAAATTTATTGATAATTTCCAAATAGAGAATCAAAAACTGTTAAAAATCTTTGAAGACTGAAAATATTTTTCATAAGCTTACTTAAAAACAACTTTCAATAAAATACAGTTAAGGGTTAGCAATCAAAAGAAATGAGTGCACTTTTTGCGTTTGAAAGGAATAGGTGCCATTTCATGACGTCGCACGCTCCTAATGTTGGCGGTATATGGGAGGCAGATAAATTTAAGGTTTCGAAATGTGGGTCAATGGTGTAATTAGTGCTAGATTTGTGCCTGAATGGTATATTCTGTGCCAGATGTGTGCCTCAATGGTGCAATTAGTGCAAGATTTGTGCCTTAATGCTTTCACTCACCCTGCGCCACCGCAGTACTCAGGACAGTCCGTCCCTCAGCGTCCATGGTATATACACAGGCAATCCAGAAGAGCAACAGACGGACAGTACGAGCGTGGCCGGCCGACGCTGCCGCCCATAACGCTGTGCGACCTGACACGTCAGCCGCTTCTATGTCGGTGTCTTTTGTGCCTCAATGGTGCTATTTGTACCTTCATTGTGCGATCAGTGCCAGATTTTAGCCTACTTAGTGCTGTTTGTGCCTAATTGGTGCTATTGATGCCTAATTTGTGCCAGTGTCGCAACTTATGCCAGATGTGTGCCTCAATGGTGCGATTAGTCCTATATTTGTGGCTTAATGCTGTCACTCACCCTGCGCCGCCGCTGTACTCAGCACAGTCCGTCCCTCAGCGTCCATGGTATCCACGCAGGCGCCCCAGAAGAGCAACAGACGGACAGTACGAGCGTGGCCGGCCGACGCGCCCGCCCACAACGCTGTGCGACCTGACACGTCCGCCGCTTCTATATCCGCTTCGGCTTCTAGTAAGAGTTCGCAGATTTCGCTGCGAAAAGAAAAAAAATAAATAAATATTGGCGAACATAGTACGTAGCTAAAACACGTGTGTTATAGAAATCAGAAACAACAACGGTACTACAAAAAAAATAATATAAAAATTCAACACACCAAATGGGACTCATACAATGTGACGTTATATATGTGACGACCTCCGTAGCCGAGAGGCGAGCACGCCGGACTTTAAATGGCTCCGCCAACTCTGAGGTTCTGGGTTCAATCCCCGGTCGGGTCAATGTAGAAAACGAACTTTTCTATATTGGCTCTGTGTGTTGTAGTACCGTCGTTGTTTCTGATTTCTATAACACAAGTGCTTTAGCTACTTACCTTAGGATCAGAGCAATGTATGTGATGTTGTCCAATATTATATTATTATTTAAAAAAAACATAGTAATTTAAGGTCCCAAAGATCTAAATGTTTGACTTAACCTCCTTTTAGGGAATGATTTACTGCTTTTTACTTCTTTATTCTATACCGCTGACCAGCGGACATCATTTTGTATGACGATATAAATATTTGTCGATAAAGGTGGATACCATTCTAAATTATTGGACAGTCAAAGTCATTGCGAAAAACGAAATTTGTTGATATTGG
Source organism: Anania fuscalis (assembly GCA_950371115.1). NCBI lineage: Eukaryota > Metazoa > Arthropoda > Insecta > Lepidoptera > Crambidae > Anania > Anania fuscalis. The sequence continues at coordinate 1,980,197 of OX493355.1, forward strand.
GCTTGACATCCGTAGGTTGTAAGTTCGATATTTCATCACACGTACTATCGCGGGCTCCGACGCCTGACCAGTCTTAAAGCTAAAATCGCTTGCAAGCACCTCATTGCCACTCACTTCAAGCCACGCCCTACGTTCATTTATGTTTCGGGTTCAATCAAGACAATAGGTGTTTAGGCACAAGCAAGCCAGCTTCTATGTATCTAATTGGTTGTAGTAAAACGTAGTAAAATGCATAACCAATCAGGGCGGGTTGGGCCGTGTCCGGCGCGATGCGCTTACACAGGAATATTTCTACAAAGCGGTAAGGCGTTGGAGCCCGCGATAGTAACTCGTGTTTTTTTATCTATGTAAATATTCGCTAAAAAGTGATCGAAACCTTCACGAGGAATCCTGCACATTCACATAGCACAGGGTATGTTGATGATTACATATCCTGAAATGGTTTTGTTTCCTGTTACGGAGGTCTACTGGCAATCATAATAACTAGACTTGCCGAAACCGCGATCATGGTCAGACTAGGAAAGGCCGAAGAGGACAAATCGCTAGGAAAAAGATTTCTTCGAGAGACCAGAGCAGGACACCAGATTGAAGGTACCTGCTAAGAAGCCACGCGAGGATATCATGTAAGTGCCTTTGATTTATAAAATTAGAAGTAGATAATATTTATCGTTTTCCCATACATATGTTTTGGTTTTCCCTTGAGGTTGGGGTAAATGTATATTATAATCAGATACTGACGTGTGTCCCTCGAAAGCTGCGACTAGTAGCGGCGTGGCTTTATCCCGGTCCGCTTTGCTGACGTCAGCGCCGCGCTCGAGCAGTAGCGATGCGCACGCGCCGCCCGACGCGCATAGCGAGGCTACCGATAGCGCTGTGCGGCCTGTGGAAGAAACCGACTGTTTAATATACTATACGTTTTACTATACGTTTTTTACGTGGCACGCCTACTGCTTGCGTAAACTACGAACTTTACCACCTTTATTTAAAAATGGCCATTAAAATATTTAATAGAATACCTGATACTATCACAGACTTACCAATTTAACAAAAGACTGCGTATGTGGCTGATCGACAAATGCTTTTATACTGTAAATGAATTTTTATATTATAAATATTCGCGGGAAGCCACTGGATGCGGGTGGCACAGGACCGATCTTCGTAGAAATCCTTGGGGGAGGCCTATGTCCAGCAGTGGACGTCTTTCGGCTGATAGATAGATGGATGAAATAATGATATTCTATTGAATACTTATGTTGACATTTAGTTAGAAATTATTGTCATTTTATTTATTAATATTGCACGAATTCCAGGTGTATAATCTTAAATTTTCATTTAATTTGTAATTTAATGATGTATCATTTATTTTAGAAATTTGCATGACGTCTTGCCCAGACGAAACATGTTGACATTCAAATTACATTCAAATTATTTTGTAACCTTATCTGTACCATGTTTCTAGGCAAATAAATTTATTTCATTCCATTCAATTTGTTATTTCATGAAAAATGTTTCATTAGTGCTTCGAGCCAATCAACAAATTAAGCTGTTTCTTAAGTACATATCAATTAAAAATCCACTAAATCTTCTTTATAAATTAATAAACAAAATGGCACATCGAACAGCTGACATTTGATTAAAACATTGGACAATAGTGATCCCAAGGCCACCAGACCTTACTTATTTTTTGACTTACAAATGATCAGAGTAGTGTCAGTATGTATTGTCACCTTGTGTTAACCTGCTAGTTTGTGCCAAAACGGCCAATTTTTAAGTATCAGGTGCTTAGCAATTGTAGCGGCAGCGTAGAGACAACCACCTCGTGCCTTGACCACGCTGCAGCTCTGACATACAAATAATACAATACAATGTTGAGCGCAAAGGTAAAGGTTGCAGGACGACGCTGGATGCAGGCCGCTTCCAATCGGCCGATCTGGAAGTCACTGGGGGAGGCCTATGTTCAGCAGTGGACGTCCTGTGGCTGAGATGATGATGATGATGATGAATGTTGAGCGCTGGGCGAAAGATGCGCAGAAGAACATTACGATACGTGATTGGCTAGTCGCGCGCCGTGCCTGCACCACCGGCAGTGATTGGTTGTTAGCTCCGCGCACACGCGTCTCTGATACGATGATCGTCTCGTAAGATGCGCAAAGCGATCGCGCTTTGCCCCAGCTCTCAACATCGGTGCCGGGGATTCAACGGCCACAACCTACCATCCTCATCAGCATGGTCGATAGTAGCCCCCGCGTCTAACAAGGCCCGGACTATATAAATGTGGCCCATATATGCTGCTGCTATAAGAATGTTCTGACCGTGCTGCGGCTCTGACAAACTAAATAAGTTGGTTCACTAACCATCCTCATCAACATGGTCGAATTCAGCGCCCGAGTCTAGCAAGGCCCGGACTATATCCGCGTGGCCCATATGTGCTGTGCTATAAGAATGTTCTGACCGTTTTGCGGCTCTGACAAACTAAATAAGTCGGTACACTCACCATCCTCATCCGCATGGTTGATATTAGCCCCCGCGTCTAGCAAGGCCCGGACTATATCCGCGTGGCCCATATGTGCTGTGCTATAAGAATGTTCTGACCGTGTTGCGGCTCTGACAAACTAAATAAGTCGGTACACTCACCATCCTCATCCGCATGGTCGATATTAGCCCCCGCGTCAAGCAAGGCCCGGACTATATCCGCGTGGCCCATGTACGCTGCTGCTATGAGGGGTGTTCGGCCTTCGGCGTCGGCCTTGTCGGGGTCGGCGCCGGCCGCTAGAAGCCGAGAGACGACTGCTTCGTGGCCTGACCATGCCGCAGCTCTGACATAATCAAATGAAATCTTTAATAATTACTTTTAAAACTTTGCGTTGCATAATCTAATGATTAGTGCCCGATTCAAGAAGGTGTTCGGCAATCGCTGTTTTCGCAGTTTGGCGGTTTTTCACAGCAGATATATGCTCTTTAACCCTTTCAGCGATGTTTTATGATCTATGAATCGGGCACTAATCACTGGATTGAATTTCATCAAACGCAAGTTCTTTCCACGGATCGCCACTTTTATTCAGTTGTTGTGCGTAAAGCTATTGAAATCAAAAAGAATAAAAGTATCAATCGGGAAGATGGAAATAAAAATAAGATTATATTAATAATTAGGTGTAGAGACATTTTTTTTCTTCGTCTATCAACTATCTGCTTACTATTTCTTGTAATGACTGTTTGTGCCAAAATTAATAAAATTAATAAAATCAAGTTGATAATCAAAAAGTATTTATTGGACACGTAATTTATTCTTTTATAACATAATCTAAATATTACAGAGGTTATATTGATTTGAACTTCCTCTCCCTTGATCAAGTATCTACTTAAGTATAATGTAAAATTTGACATTAAACTGTAATTAAAACTTTCTATAATATCTTACTAAGAATCTCAATTTATTAAGTATTACATTAGTTTACCGGGCAATTGTTTATTTTTTTGTAATAATTTCTAAATCGTGTCTCTGCAACACTTGACTCGACACTGGCGGAATGTGTGTGCTCGCTTTCACACACCATTGCAGGCCATTATTAAATAAATATATATTGATTTGAAACGTCTCGCTTAGGTATATTTTTTATTAGAAGTGCCCGACACGAGCCTGCTCTGTCTTTTTTCGCTCGATTGACAAACGAAAACATAAGAAGCTATTGTTTTTTGATAATCTAACTGACGGACTAAACATAATTTTATTTTGTTTACCCATTCGTCATCCCTATTCTAATAAACAGTTAGGGTGTACGTGCATACCTTTAAAATATATGTATGTGTGTTAAAATTTGTAATAAATGAAATGCAAATTTTCACCTCAAAGCAGTTCTGTTGTCCGCATCAACGCAATCCACATCGCAACCGTATTCTAGTAACACTTCAACGACCTGGAACAATGTATATTATATTAACACATTTAATATTGATGGTTAGTAACTTGAGTTTAATTTTAATTTGGTCCGAAGATGAGTGATGATTGAGTCTCCAGTTAAATTATATCGCATATGACGACCTCCGTAGCCGAGAGGCGAGCACGCCGGACTTTATATGGCGCCGACATCTCTGAGGTTCCGGATTCGATTCCCGGTCGGGTCAATGTAGAAAACGACCTTTTCTATATTGTCTTGGGTCCGGGTGTTGTGGTACCGCCGTTGTTCCTGATTTCTATAACACAAGTGCTTTAGCTACTTACCTTAGGTTCAGAGCAATGTATGTGATGTTGTCCAATATTTATTTATTTATTCTGACCTACTTGCGCATCTCAGGATTAGCGAATTTAATCCCGAACTTATTTTTATTTATTTTTTATTTTATTAACTACTATTCACTAAGACGGTAATCATCATTCTTTAGCTGTCAGTCTGTATGACAACGACAAAGACAGAATGAAGTACTTAATCTCGTACTAAACTAATCCAGTTGTACGCACGTCCATCTTTGAACATTCTTTCCTGAACCAAATGTTCTTGTAAAGCAAAAATTTTGTGTCTGACGCCATAAAAATGGTACGATGTAATGAAAAACACAGAAAAAACTTACACATAGGATGTCAATCTAACGCTGCAGATTTTCTCATAAGTTGGAGCATGTGTGCGCGTGTGCGCTAGTGTTTACGAGTATGTGCTGTGTGTTCGAGAGTGTGGAAGTGTGCTTTGGTGTTTGCTAGTGTGTTCGAGTGTGTGCTAGTGTGCTTTGATGTGTGCTAGTGTTTGCATGTTTGCGCGTGTGCATGTAAGCGAGTGAGTGCTAGTGTGTGCTTGAGTGTGTACTAGTGTGTGCTTGAGTGTGTACTAGTGTGTTCGTGTGTGCTAGTGGGTGGTTGAGTGTGTGCTAGTGTGTCCCATAGGGTGTGCGAGTGTATCCAAGTGTGTGCGAGTGTGTGCTACCGCACTTGAGTGTGTGCTAGCGTGTGCTAGTGTGTTTGAGTGTGTGTGCTTTCGTGCGCTAGCGTGTGCGGGCTCGCTACTCGCCTCGGTGTGTCCGGCCCAGGCGGCGGCGCGCAGCGGGCTCCACCCGTCGGCGTCGGCGGCGTCGGGGCGCGCGCCGCGCGACAGCAGCGCGGCGGCGCAGCGCGCGCGCCCGCCCCGCGCCGCGCAGTGCAGCGCCGTGCCGCCGGACGCGTCCGTCACCTCCACTAGGTGGGGGTAGCGCTACGAGTAACGACGCGAACTTTATACATAGATAGATAGATAGATACTCTTTATTGACACACTACATAAAACGAATAGTACACAGAGAAAAGTACATGTTGAATGGTACAATTTAGGCGCTTGAAACGATCTCTTCTAGACAACCTTCAGGTAGAGGACAGTAAGGTAAAAGTTGAGAGGGGGAAGCGGTTAAGAGTCTTACAAATTTTATTTACTTAGATGGCTGTAGGTTGCTGTGAAAAGTTGCACAGCATGCTACGGAAAGAGCGTTTCTTTAAGGAATCAAACCAGAAATCGGGATCATTGTAATTATTTTTGACATTTTATTTTAATTTTTTTACTCGTGCAGTGACATATAATTTAATTTAATTTTGTATTTTTAAACAAGATGTTCATTCAATGACATTTGCATGCTCATTTATGTAACCTAACATGTGACTCTGAAAATGTATTTAAGAACTGTATATACTACGTTGGATGCAAATAAATAAATCTCAATCATAAACAAACAGACGCTGAAATATTCGGAATCAGAGATTAACGGATTAGCGAGCTAGCAAAAGCTGATGCAAACACAAAAACAAATGCTGAGCGGGGGCCTTTTTGACACATACTGCTTTTTATTATCCTGTAAATGTATTTTTCCTTTTGTATTCTGTGTGTGTCAAATAAATCTTTTTCTATTCTATTTTATTCAAAAGTGGCAATAGGCGCATATCACGTAGAACTGACGAGCGGAAAGGTCCTAGAATGACCAAGTACAGGCAAGCGAAACGTCATCATCATTTCTGCCATTGGACGTCCACTGCTAAACATAGGCCTTTCCTTAATGAATTTCAGATTAGCCGGTTGGAAGCGTCGTGCACCCAGCGGCATCCTGGAATCTTTACTAGTTTGTCTGTTCACCGTCATAATTTACACACGAACAATTGGTGATCTAGTTCTACTTAACCTGTTCCCGTGTCCGTCACTTCGACTAGTTGTAGGTTGGTAGGTTATAAATTATGACGAGTAAATAATAAATAATTACAGCAAACAATAGGCTAGTTAACATTACCGATCAATTGACATACTTTTTATGTACGTTTTTTTTTTTTTTTTTTTTTATTTGAGATGGGCTTACTCTTGACCCCAATCTTGCTCTATAGCATAGATGGGATCTACGATGGAGCGAGCTTGCCCAGAAGATGCCTATTCACTCTGGACTTAAAAGAGAGTCAGCTTATATGCACACGGAAATACAGACGCAGGCAGGGAATTCCAATCCTTAGCTGTGCGCATTATAAAAGATGATGAGAAGCGCTTAGTGCGGGTTATGGGTATATCAACTAAGAACGGATGGTAGCCGGCCGTGCGTCTGGATGTCCGATGGAAGAAAGGTGACGGTGGTATGAGTTCATGCAGCTCATGAGCACACTCTCCGAAGTACAATCTATAGAAGACCGATAGGCAAGCAACCTTGCGGCGGTGAGCCAGGCTGTGCAGCTTGGACGCCACCAGTTTTTTATCGCCTATTATTCTCTTGGCTCCACCGAGTCAAGTGCAGCAAGTTGGTATTTCGCCGAGCCATCCCAAAGGTGGCAGCAGTACTCCATGCAAGATCGGACTTGGGCTTTGTAAAGAGTTAAAAGCTGTCCAGGCGTGAAGTACCGCTTGACTTTATTCAGGACGCCCAACTTTCTAGCTGCAATTTGAGCCTTAGACTCGATGGTGGTGCCAAAGTTGAGGTCAGAGGACAACTCCATGCCAAGAAGTTGTAGAGTGCCGGTCACTGGAACAGATGTACCTCGGAAAGTAGGAGAAAGGGTGAAAGGACTCCTTTTTGTGGAAAAAAGACACGCCTGCGTTTTAGAGGCATTGAAGCTGACGAGATTGTCATCGCCCCACTGGGAGACGTTACTTAACGTCAGGCTCGTACGCTCAACCATGGCCTCTCTCAGTCTTTGGACCTCAACTCCACTGGCTCCTGCACTACGTACGTACTCCTCTTCCATGTAATTTGGATGACGTTAGCAAGCTGTGACGTCACTGTTTCCCTAACTCGACTGTCTCACTTTCGTTTACTAATAATACCGAGAATTTAATTCGACTTATACTTTATACGTTTTCTTATCTTGTGCCCATTATACATTTAATTTCCTATACCCCCACATCTGGGGGCCTAGCGCGAAAGTGTATCTTTCGTTCGGTCGTATAAACCTAACAAATGAAAATGGCCAGTCTCATCTGTCAATCCTTTGATAAAATATGTCCAACTCAATCTAGCCGTGTAAAAAAACCCGACTGTTTTCAATTGTTCATAAAATGTCAAACCTTTAATACGGGGGAACGGAATGTTTTAAATTGATCGGTTAATACGACCGACCGAACGATACACTTTCGCGCTAGGCTAAATGCTGATAATCAAATTAGCCTCAAAATGCCGATAATCAAATAGCCATGAATTAATTTTGCCAGCAGCCAGTTTAGGTCAATCCGAGTCAATGGGGATGTTATTGGATAGTGACGTCCACATGCAGCAGGTTACAGTTTCCAAATGTTTTTCAGTTTCCAACTGTCCCATAAATTAATGGCTCGAAGAGGAAATATTTTCATGTGCAAGTGAACATTTGAGTAAGAATCGCTAGAAATTAAACTTAAAAGGATTTCTGACGTCAATCTGATAAAAATGCGGCTCATTACTTACATCAGAGCAGTAGAAGACAAAAAAAGATTACTTACCTTTAGTAATGAAGCCAAAGCCTCGTCATCTCCTTTAGTGGCCAGTTCATGGACCACATTAGGGTCTAGAAGTACCGGTTCTTCTGGCACTTCTGCGTCGGCTTCTGTCTTATCTTCTTTCTCTTGCTCTGTGGTAAGCTAGAACGAAATTATTTATAAATATGACGTCACTTGTTTGCAGAGTAAAACACGGATATTTAGGTGACTAAAGTATAATTTATTGGTTGTTTAAAGTCCATAATAACCTTTGTGTTGTTTAAAAATAAAATATTTCTATACGCGGCATCGATGTTGATCGCTGGAGCAAAGAGTGGCGATTGCTTTCCGCATCTTACGAGACGATCATCGTATCAGATATGCGTGTGCGCGGAGCTTACAACCAATGCCAGCCGGCGGTGCAGGTGCGTCAGACGACTTGCCAATCACAATGGGCGACTTTCGCCCAGCACTCAACTTCCGTCCCGCTAGTTGTCCTATTATATTATTTATTCTTTTAACTTAAGGCTTGTGCCCTGCAGTAAAAAACATGGACTTTCTTTACCACTTTTACTTACCAGATCATGTATATGCGCAGCATCCGCATCTGGGCCGCCGCCGTCCGTCCGGCTGAGTTCTAACAGCGTCCGGAAAACGATCCGGTCGCGCGGCCACCGGCCGGTCGCGTCTCCCCCCACCAGTTCCGGCATTATCGCTTCTAGGGCCGAGGTATCTGCTAGAGGTAGAAAGACAACTTTGGAGTGAGTAGTTCTTAATATTAATTATCTAGTTGTAAAAAAAGCTTAAAGCTATGGAAGGAGAAATATCCCATAGAACTGAATACATATACATTTACACCAAACACATACGTACTCGTACAAGAAACGGTCAATAATAGAAGCGGGCATTACTAAAACCGGGCGTAACAGAAGTGGTCAAAAGCACAATTATTCATATCTAGAAAAGCATTTTATGAAGTTATCACAGAGCGCCTAAACGATCAGAGCGGCTTCCTCCTGGACATGATCTACCTTGGGCAACTTGGAAGTCCTTTTAAATAGGCTACGGACCCAAGTAGGCCGAAGCAGGGAGAGCATACACAGGTGGGGTTACAGCTTGGAGGGCGCATGTCTATGTGGTATTTCCCCCCAGACAATGGCACATCCTCCCATCATGCCCTGCGTGTCCCTACACCTGCACATGCGAGGATCTTTACAAGGCCACCGATAGTGCTTTATCGTATCGTGTAGCTGAGTTTTGGTCCATATAAAAGCTCGACACGCAAAACAGAATAATCTATTTGTAGCTTTCAAAGGGCTTGCAAGTTGCATATGCTTTTGAAATATGGTGTTGGCAAAGGATACTTGAAATTTATGATAAGCCCATGGTGGGCTTAACATAAATTTAACCTTATTAAGCTATTAGTGTTAAGGTTCGCTTGCTATGGATAGATTGCCGGATTACTAGACAAGTTTATGTATTTTTTTCTTATAAGCGGTATTTTGATATTAGCTGCATTAGCCCTTTAGCCGTCCAGCTGATCACGTGGTTTAAAGGACTGTCCTATTCTTTTGTACACCCTGTATACTGAATTTTAAGATTATTATGGACCCACCTGTAAACTTTGAATACAATTGGTAATTGTATTTGTGTTTTTTAGACAAAAATTTAATAAACAAATAGTTGAGTATTGAGTATAAAAGTCGTTCCAGAAACTCGTAACTTTCGTAGCCGGTATGTCTGTGACTAAGCCATCAAGGCCAAACTCATATAAAAATTAAATTCACAATAAGAATCCAACACTTTGTATTAATATTACAAGCCACACCACACATAGCACTGTCAACCACGAATTTAAAATAATAACTGTTGTTTTAAAACTTTTGACGGCGTTTTCCTGACACTACCGTCAACGCCATTTAAAACCTTATTTTATACAAAATAGAGTATACATTGTATTAAAATACAAATCACAGGATATGATAGTAGAAATATAAGTTATTAGTTCATTGAATAACTGGAAAACATTAGGTCAGTTACATACAGATAAATACAAATGAGTGTGTCAAGTTTTATCTGATAAACCATACTTAATGACTTCGAAAGAAAGCTTGATAATTATGTGATAACTCGCATTCTTAGTCTATGGATGGATTTACACAGGGTGTTTCAGAAATAATGAGTCAAGCGAAAGTTCAGAGATAGATACAGAGGAACCAAAGTCAAAGTCATTTCTTCAGTACATAATTAGTTATAATAAACTGTTCCAGCAATCATAACAATTATCTAATCCCCAAATCAAGCAAAGCTTGCAATGTGGCGACTAGTTAACGGATAGGCTTACCTAAATACATTTATTAACAACCATGACTCACTCAGGTACAAATGCTCGTGCTTATCACACGAACATTTGCCCCTTTGCGGGACTCGAACCCGCAACCACCTGGCTTTGTAGTCCTTGCTCAAGCTACTAAATAAATCGAACGTGTTTATTTATTTATATATTTCAAAAGGTACACCAACAGTACATGTATAAAATATTTATAAATTACACCAAATGTTTTATCACACATTTTCTTAAATATGTGACTATTATAGGCGTTCACAACGTTGACAGGTACATCACATCATCATCACCAGCCTATATCAGTCCACTGCTGGACACAGGCCTCTCCAAAAGGAGGATTTTGCCATAATCGCCACGCTTGGCAGGCGGGTTGGCGATCGCAGTTTGGCCAATGGTGGAGAGGAGACGCTGCTGCCCGTCTTCTTGTGGCGGTTCTCCTGTAGTCGCCTCTTACGACACCCATAGGAAGAGAAGGGGTGGTGCAATTCTTTTAGCGTGCCGGCACCACACGGCACAGTTGACAGGTAATTAAGATCTAATAACGACACAAATATCTACACAGTAACATTTAAACATAATAAAATATCCAGAACAAAATTAATGAAAAAACAATACAATACAAAACTAATAGTAATAAACAATTTAAACCAACTTTGTTGTATTTTTATAGCTTAACTAAAGGGAATTGTAGTTGCTCTTCTCTATCATCATCATTTCAGCCACAGGATGTCCACTGCTGAACATGGACCTCCCCAATAACTTTCAGATTTTATTATGATAGAGAAAGAGTCATAATTATCACCATCATTTAAGCCACAGGACGTCCACTGTTGAAGATGGGCCTAGTGACTTCCAGATCGAAGGTGGACAGATGGGTTGGACAGAGATGTCAAAGGTTGCAGGAAGACGTTGGATGCAGGTCGCTTCCAACCGACCGCTAGAGTCATGATTGGTATCAATTTGTCCGCTAGTGTATCTAGCCCTTAATTTAACTCGTAAAATCAAAAAGACAATTTGTAATTGTAACAATGAAATGACCGACTGTGACTTGTTCAAATGAGGATAACAGTGATAATAGGTATTCTGTTATAACTGTATGTGCCCGTGACTTCGCTTGCGTTAAACACGATTTATCACCTCCTATAAAGGAGGCCTACCCCGAGAATGTATCTTTCGTTCGGTCGTATAAACCTAACAAATTAAAATAACCAGTCTCATGTGTCAATCCTTCCATAAAATATGACTAACTCAATCTAGCGGTGTAAAAAACCCGACCGTTTTCAATTGTTCATAAATTGTCAAACCTTTGATACAAGTGAATGGATATTTTAATTTGATCGGATAATACGACCGAACGAACGATACGCTTTCGTATTAGGCCTCCAGGTGTAGCTCTTAAAAACTGCCAAATAAATGGAGGCGCGATTTGTTCATGATGCAACGACGAGCTCGAATTATTTCGGACTAAACCACCACTATAAACAAATTATTTAATTCCGAGTTTTACGGCCCCGCTCCAAAGGTGCTACAAAGCCGTATTTTTTTCTCTGTGTTTTTGACTGTTCTTTAAATAGCTTGTGTGGTTTATTTACATTCTACATTTCTAAATGCGAATACCTGTTAATGGCTACGCTTATATGATAACTCTGTTCTCATAGATTGTATCAACGCTGTTGGTGTTCCGAATAAAATAAAAATACAATAAATGATGTACTATCGCGGTCTCCGCCGCCTGACCAGTCTTAAAGCTAAAATCGCTTGCAAGCACCTAATTGCCACTCACTTCAAGCCACGCCCTACGTTCATTTATGTTTCGGGTTTAATCAAGACAATAGGTGTTTTGGCTCAAGCAAGCAAGCTTCTATGTATCTAATTGGTTGGTAGGGCGGGTTGGGGCGTGTCCGGCGCGATACGCTTACACAGGAATATTTCTACAAAGTGGTAAGGCGACGGAGACCGCCATAGTACGTATACTAAAGATCTAATCAAGATTGAGGGAAAAGTAACTGCAGTGTAGATGCGCCGTAGTCGTGGACTTCTAATCGATAATAATTATGGTGTACAGGTTGTTTTAAATTAAAATATTGGAAAACATCACATACATTGCTCTGATCCTAAGGTAAGTAGCTAAAGCACTTGTGTTATAGAAATCAGAAACAACGACGTTACCACAACACCGAGACCCGAGACAATATAGAAAAGTTCTTTTTCTACATTGGCCCGACCGGGGATCGAACCCGGAACCTCAGAGATGGCGGCACCATTAAAAGTCCGGCGTGCTCGCCTCTCGGCTACGGAAGTCGTTGTATTGGTAAGTTAATTAATTGACTGTGCCAACTTTAGGTTAGTATGTGTATGAGACACACCACATCTATGGTGCTATTCATCAATAATTATGTAATAGGAAACTATTAACGTTATTTACATATCTTAAATGGCATATTTAAACAATTACGCGTCCAAATAAACATGTAATTAGGGAAACACATGCGTACAATTGTATTTACTCATATTGAGCATTGAGGAAATAAAAGCTTTAAAATATTTGAGCGACGGTCTGTCTATCGCTACAGTTCTTGAAAATTTCGATTATCAAAGTACATTTTATTCAAACAATGGGTAGCTATGTCTCGTTCTTAGTAGGTGTACACTTGCCAATGCTCTTAGCTACGACAAGTGTGCTTATCTTAATATACAGGGTTATTTGAAAAAAATCAACAACCTCGCACGACTAGATAGCTAACATCATACACAACAACATTTGTTCTACGATATTAGATAATTAGACATATTTTACTTTCATACAAAAATAAATATCAATATAATTTTACGTCTGAATTTTCTTATCTGTGCGCGCGTCGTCTAACATAGACTTACAAATGGTAAGACAGTATAATAAACTTGGAAAATCATTTTTAATTAATGTATTGAGTTATGATAAAACTTGTAGAACAAATGTTGTTGTTTATGATGTTAGCTTTCTAGTCGTGCGAGGTTGTTGATTTATTTTAAATAACCCTGTATAAAAAAGTTGGGTTTGTTACAACACTTGTAACTCGAGAACGGCTAGACCGATTTTTATGGTTTATGATTTGTTGGATTTGTCTCCGCCCCGAATAGCTGAATAAATAATAAAAACATTCGAAAAGCTGACGAGAAAAAAATACTGTTAGGAGGTACGATGTTCGCTGGGCTAGCTAGTTTATAATAAGTAAATAAATTGTTTCCATAATCACACCAATCAGCTAGCCCCAAACTAAGCAAAGTGTGTACTATGGTGACTGGACAACGGATAATAAAAAAAAGTTTATTATTTTTTGCTTTTCAGTTATTCGGCGGTTAAATTTTTTTGTTAAAAAGTTTTTATTTAATTATTTTCTGTGGATATAAGATCAGCATTAAATCTGAGAATGAACAATAAATCACCCCTATTTTCCCACTCTTAGGCTAAGTTTTTTTTTTCAAATTTAAATATATGGGACCAATTTCGCGGTATACCCTACCTAATAAAATAGATATTGCAGCATTATGCTGCGGAACTCTTTTGAAGTTAAACTTTTTATTTATTTTTTTTCCTGGCCACCTATAATAATTTTCTTTTTAATTAACATTTTGAATGGGCATGTCTGTCATGTAAAGAATATCTGTCCTGAAGAGAAAATGGACAGTTGTGTGGTTGGCTCGATGCATAAATATATCGTAAAGTTCATTACTGGTAAGTTTCGTAAACTCATTTAATGTAATAAAATTGTATGGCGTGTCGCTCAACTACTGATCGTGTGAGCGATCCGTCTTATATTATCAGAGCTAATTTATCTAAGAACTAGTAATTTCCCGTGACTTTGCTTGTGCAGTTTTTAGTTTATTTTTTTATCCATAGTCTACCATCAAATTGTAATTCATATTGCCATAATGTAAAAGCTCTCAAGATGTTCATATTTGTAATCTTTGTTTTCCTTAGTATTAAGTAGGAGTGTTCTTTGTTATAGTATCAACAAAGGACCCGGTCTACAGGTTCTCCCCCCTACCTGCCGAAGCGCTAGCTTTAATAAGCACCAAATTGACCTGCTACGAGTAGGTGCTAGTTCCAACACGTACTTGTTTATATCACCTTGTTGCGTTGAAAAGGAACGATCCTGCGCTAGCAACGACTTCTGCGAGGAAAAGAGACGATTCTGCGATAGCAACGACTATTTAATCCGACTGCAAAGGATAAGGGCGACTATCCGGCGCCGGCACCTTCGTTATTGTTTTTTTACATTTCGATAAGCCCGTTCATTGTAAATTTTTTATATAAATTATTCTGTAAACCGGTTTGGAATTTTATACCTCTAAATTCTGTGTAGTTTAATTTGTTGTTAAATAAATAAGTTTTCTTTTGCGTTCTCAATCAAAATTCCCACGCAAGCCACACAACACAAAATATTTATTTTTTTTGTTCCAATTTTAATTTTATTTTAATTATATTTTTTCAAGTTCATTTTCTTTTGTTATTTCATTTTCGTATGTGTTTGGTGTGGCCTTAAATCGGTCGCACCAAACGTAGCATTGGCGCCCGAACAAAAGTTAAATTTTTTTGGTGTGTGTGTGGTGCTCATATCGAGCAAATTAGTATTTAGTTACTTTGATATATTCTGTAAACTTGCGCTATACCTTTAGGCTTCTCATTTTCACACATATTTCATTAACTCTACTCTCTACCAATTCAGTACACTGTACAGATCATTACTCAATACACTTTTACATACAGTAACACTTCACGATCTGCCCACTGGTGGATTTCACGTGGATGGGACATAGTTCGGGAGTTTCGTAAAACTCTTCGGAGTCTTCCGTGTCTGTGTTCTTCCATTGACTCAGTGTGTGTGCTTCGGGAGAATATCCCGCCACATCACACAAACCGAGCAGGTAATTGATTCATGGTGTACTTTCCTAGGGTCTTTGAGACCGCTGAACTAGAGGTACCCAGTCTCATGAGCCGAAGACTTTACATTTGATTACGATTACATACCTCCATTGCATTACTCCATTTTTATCAATTTTTTTTTTTTTTTGTTTTGTTAGTTCTTTTTTTCGGCTTCTTTGCGGGTTTTTCTTTTTTACCTAAAGCCTAGTGCACACATCATTGTTGCAGATTAGCATTAATTTTATTATTATTTTCCATTTACCTCACTAATTTAATATTATATGGCAATCTATTGACAACTTCCAGAATGATTGACCCTGGTTCTTTTGAATCCCCACGTTGCGAAAACCCATTTTTATCTAGACCTCCTCCAATACCTCCTAGGTCATGGCAGATTCCACCAACTTGTAGTATTCCCTCCCCAATCCGTTCTGATACTGTTAATGCCAACTTTTATAAAAAGCACGTAAATTTATCTAAGTGGAATCTGAAAAATTCTGGCCAAGGTTGTGTCAGGGAATTTTTTATTTGTGTTGAAGAGAGGAAATTAGCTGATGATATTCCTGATGAGTATCTGGTTGTTCGATTTCATGAGCTTCTTTCTGATAATGCTTTAAAATATTTTAGGACAGTTAGACAGCCAGGTCTTACTTTTCAACTCCTTAGGGATCTTTTTTTTAAGACTTTTGGTCCGACAGACTTTGATTTTGTGACTGAACAGACTATTAGGAGCCTTAAACAAAATTTTGATCAACCTATCCGTGATTTTATAATACAAGTCACATATCTCAATAGTAAGCTTTCTACTCCTATTTCTGATTCGAACCTTTTACAAATTATTATTCATAATATGCATGCAAAATTTTTCCCTTGCCTTTCGGTACATATATTCTCCTCTTTGGCCACCCTTATTGAGATAGCTTCTCACTTTGAGGAATTTTTACCCTCTGCTTCTTGCCCTACATCAATATCCGAAAACAGTCAGTCCCCCGTCCTTACGTGTTTGAAATGTAGTGGAACCGGCCATTATTATAGCGACTGCTCAATTGTACCCGGTCCAGTTTGTTTTAAGTGCCACAATCCTGGTTATATCACCAGAAATTGTCCTAAATGTAACCCAAGAAATTGCCAAAACCACTTACGGTACGATTCTCGTCGTACAGTGTCACCGGTGATTACGACAGACACTTTAGACAATCGCCCGTTTATCGAAATTAATTTAAAGGGTGAACCTGTTAAAGCTCTTCTCGATTCTGGTGCTCAAATGTCTTTAGTTAGTGATGCCTTAAGTCAACAACTTGGTGTTTCAATTGATTCTAATTCCTTAGTTCCTTCTGTCATTTCAGCTAATAATTCTCCTATTGATATTTTGGGTTCTGTTGTTATTCCTGTTATGTTCAATGGTGATACTGTTGATCATAGTTTTTTGATTGCCCGTAATATGTCTTCTCCTGTGATCTTGGGAATGGAATTTTGGAATAAATTCGGTTTGACTTCTATTTTTAGCCAAGCTTTTAACAAACATGTTAAAGGAAATATGTTCCTGTCCTCTTCTGTTCCTCAACCTCTTGCTCAAAACATTTGTGAAGTCCGGTATATCCATCCGCGGAATGTTTTGACTCTTAAACAGGAACTCCAACTTCAAAAAGTGATTGGTGAATTTGATGATATTTCATCAGAAAAGATTGGTCTCGGGAAAACCACCTGGCTTTCCCATAAAATCAATACCATCGGTTCACCTATTCGACAGAGGTACTATCCCCTTTCTCCAGCTAAGTTAAAAGTTCTCAATGAAGAGATTGACTCAATGTTGGAATTAGGTGTCATTCGTCCATCTCGTTCTCCATGGGCTAGTCCAGTTGTGATGGTCACAAAGAAAGATGGTACGGTTCGTTTTTGTGTCGACAGTAGAAAACTAAATAGTGTCACTGTTAGGGACTCCTATCCTCTTCCTCGTATTTCTGATATACTGGATAACCTTAGAGGTGCCAAGTATATGACATCCCTCGATCTCCGGAGTGCTTTCTGGCAGATTCCTTTAGCAGATAAGGAAAGCTGCGAGAAAACAGCTTTTATCGTTCCTCAACGTGGTTTGTTCGAATTTGTAAGGATGCCGTTTGGTTTAACAAATGCCGCTTCTGAGATGCAACGACTGACCGATATGATCGTCAATTTTGAATTTACCTCCACCAGTGATGACTGTGTCTTCGGGTACGTTGACGATCTGATCCTCGTTTCCCGTGATTTCAGCAGTCATTTAGCCCTGCTTCGCAAGGTTCGTGATCGTTTGTTACAGGCTGGCTTGTCTATCAACATCAAGAAGTGTGAATTTTGCAAAGGGGAACTTAAGTATTTGGGTTATATCGTAAATGAAAAGGGTCTTCAAACTGACCTAGGTAAGCTGGACACAATAAGGGATTATCCTGTTCCCATGACGGCTAAGGCTCTACGTGGTTTTATTGGTATGTGTTCTTACTATAGACGCTTTGTTAAGGACTTTTCTTCTATAATTGCCCCACTTACCGCCTTAATTGGTCCTAAGAAGGGTAATGATCCGATTGTCTGGAATGAATCATCCGATAGTGCTTTTAAAAAACTTAAGGATGCATTAATTAATACTCCTGTTATTGGCTGTCCTGATTTTTCTAAACCGTTCATTTTACAATGTGATGCTTCATCTGTTGGCCTAGGTGCCGTTCTCTCTCAAAAGTTCGAGGATGGTGAGCATCCTATTGCCTTTTATTCTCGCTTATTTTCTAAAGTCGAACGTAATTACAGTACAACGGAGCGTGAACTTTTAGCCGTTCTTGATTCCATTAAAAACTTTCGGTGTTATTTGGATGGAATGCAATTTACAGTTATAACTGATCATATGGCCCTTAAATGGCTCCTCACGTTGAACAATCCTTCTGGTCGTTTAGCTCGTTGGGCGACTGTTATCTCGCAATATTCTTTCGATATTGTTCATCGCAAAGGATCTCAGCTGGTTGTTCCAGATGCTTTGTCTAGAGTCCATATTAACCCTGTCTCCTACGATCAAGGTCCTGATCAAACTGATGATCGCTGGTACAAGAAAATATTTTTGGGTACCTGTGATTCCCCACAAATGTTCCCAGCGTACGCTATTCAGAATGGCGTACTTATGAGGCGTATGCCTGTCGATAGTCCCTTGTCTGCTGATCCTTGGCGTATTGTTCTTCCCAAGGAGAAGGTTGATGAAATAATATGGGAGGTTCATAATGACTTTCCCTCGATTCACCCGGGAGTTACTAAGACCTACCTAAAGATCAAAGAACGCTATTATTGGCCGAATATGTTTCGCGACGTCACTGAAACATTAAGCAGGTGTGATTTATGTAAGGCTTATAAAATTGCTAATACCCGACCTCGAGGGCAAATGTGTTATCCTAAGGATGTTACTCAACCTATTCAAATTATATCTATAGATGTTATTGGGCCTCTACCCTTGGCCTATTACGGTTTCAAGTACATTTTGTCTATGGTCGATGTATTTTCTAAATATGTTTGGCTGGTTCCTTTAAAGAAGATTGATGCCGTTTCCGTTGCTAAAGCATTGGAAGTAGAGATATTTTATAGATTTGGTATTCCTCATTCAATTCTCTGTGATAATGCTACTGTTTTTCGCAGTAGTCAATTCAACCGCTTTTTGTCTTCATTTAGGATTGAGCCATTTTATACTCTGTATTATACTCCTCAAGCTAACACAGTTGAGAGATATAATCAGACAATTGTTACTTGTTTAAGTATTCTTGTCGAGGATAATCACAGGAATTGGGCAAAGTTATTACCCAAAGTCAAACTATACTTAAATTCTTGCATAAATCTCGCTACTGGTTTCACTCCTAACTTTCTCGTTTTTGGTAGGGAGGTGTCTTTTCCTTCTCATAGTGTTAATAGTCAGACTCAGAGCTCTAATTTGGCCGAGAGTCGGACTCGGCATGCCTCTAATCTTTCTTCCCTTGCTGAAATTTACGCTAAAGTTTCCGATAACCTGGCGATTTCGTTTTTAAGAAGCTCTCGTGCTTACAATAGAAACCGACGTGATTTAGTTTTGAACGTCGGTGACACTGTATGGAGGCGAAATTTTTCTAGATCTTCAGGTGCTGACTTTTTCACTAACAAGTTTGCACCTCGGTTTGTCAAATGCCAAGTTATTAGGGTTATCTCTAGAACTACGTATTTTTTAAAAGACCTGGACTCATCTCATACCGGACAATACCATATTAAGGACATTCTTAAGTAGTATTTCCTTATTATTGCTTTTTTTATTTTTATTTTTTTCGTTTAATAAAATATTTCTTAGTTTAGTAATCTTGTTCGTCTGCTGTAAGTTTTATAAACCGCATTATGGTTGCTTGCTTATTTGTTAGGGTTGCCAACTTTTGTCATAGGGTTGTCAACCTATTAATGTTAACTTATTTTATTTTTATTTTTTTGTTGGAAAGGGTGTGCTGCAGCATTATGCTGCGGAACTCTTTTGAAGTTAAACTTTTTATTTATTTTTTTTCCTGGCCACCTATAATAATTTTCTTTTTAATTAACATTTTGAATGGGCATGTCTGTCCTGAAGAGAAAATGGACAGTTGTGTGGTTGGCTCGATGCATAAATATATCGTAAAGTTCATTACTGGTAAGTTTCGTAAACTCATTTAATGTAATAAAATTGTATGGCGTGTCGCTCAACTACTGATCGTGTGAGCGATCCGTCTTATATTATTAGAGCTAATTTATCTAAGAACTAGTAATTTCCCGTGACTTTGCTTGTGCAGTTTTTAGTTTATTTTTTTATCCATAGTCTACCATCAAATTGTAATTCATATTGCCATAATGTAAAAGCTCTCAAGATGTTCATATTTGTAATCTTTGTTTTCCTTAGTATTAAGTAGGAGTGTTCTTTGTTATAGTATCAACAAAGGACCCGGTCTACGGGTTCTCCCCCCTACCTGCCGAAGCGCTAGCTTTAATAAGCACCAAATTGACCTGCTACGAGTAGGTGCTAGTTCCAACACGTACTTGTTTATATCACCTTGTTGCGTTGAAAAGGAACGATCCTGCGCTAGCAACGACTTCTGCGAGGAAAAGAGACGATTCTGCGATAGCAACGACTATTTAATCCGACTGCAAAGGATAAGGGCGACTATCCGGCGCCGGCACCTTCGTTATTGTTTTTTTACATTTCGATAAGCCCGTTCATTGTAAATTTTTTATATAAATTATTCTGTAAACCGGTTTGGAATTTTATACCTCTAAATTCTGTGTAGTTTAATTTGTTGTTAAATAAATAAGTTTTCTTTTGCGTTCTCAATCAAAATTCCCACGCAAGCCACACAACACAAAATATTTATTTTTTTTGTTCCAATTTTAATTTTATTTTAATTATATTTTTTCAAGTTCATTTTCTTTTGTTATTTCATTTTCGTATGTGTTTGGTGTGGCCTTAAATCGGTCGCACCAAACGTAGCAATATGTAAGTATCAAAATCGGACTACTCTGTAAAAAGTTATGCGTGGTCAAACATAACAATCAGTGAGTGAACAATCAATCATCCCCTGTTTTCCTACCCTTGGGGTTGCTTTTTTATCAAATTTATATGGGACCAACTATGTGCTATACCTTTTCTAATAAAAAAATAATTGTAAAAATCGGACTACTCTGTAAAAAGTTATGCGTGATCAAACATAAAAATAATCAAATATAAGCGTCGACTTGCGAACCTCCGTTTTATCGTCGGTTAATAAAATGATGTATCATATTACACAAATACACATTTGATCACACGATTTATTTTTTTTATTCAGTAAGGAACACCAACAGTATATACATAAATACATTCAAGGACAAAATTATAATATGAGGTGACAAATTCTTATATATATACCAATAATAGGCGTACACAGCATTTTTACTTAAGAATATTTACTATACTTATAAATATTGCATTTTTTTTTAAATAATCACAAGCATTTTTAATAATTTACAGAGAATACTAACAAAAAATCACAAGAAGGTAAGTTTCTGCCTAAACTTCGGTAAGGAGTCACTAAAAATATCAAGACCTGTCCCATGTCTCTCATTGTATTGCGAAAAACATCTAGCAAGGGGAGCGTGGCGACCGAGATTTGTTCTGGTTGCAGGCAGAGCAAATGGCTTCTTAATAGGGTAACGAGGTAGGCGAGCCGGCACGGATAGTCTTACCCGCTCCACAAGATCACCACACTTAATTTTGCCATTGATAAGCCTGTGCAAAAACACCAAGTCATGCCGTAAACGCCGGTGGCGCAACGTGTCCATTTTAAAAAAGGCTAACCTGTGGTCATAGGGTGATCTGTGCGATACTCCTGGAGTCTGAAATGCCAAGTACCTCGTAAACGCACGCTGAATACCCTCCAAACGTTGAGAGTGGACGGCATATACAGGGTTCCAAGCAACACTCGCATACTCCAGATTGCTTCGAACTAAAGCGTTGTACAAAAGTTTACGCGTATAATTCAGTCTAAATCCTTTGGCGTTTCGCTTCAAAAAACCTAACATTTGGGATGCTTTTTTTATAATATTATTAATATGGGATGTAAATTTGAGCTGTCCATCCACCGTAATACCCAAATCTCTCACCTCTTCGACTTCAGCTATTTTTATAGTATTGGTATTGTAAGTAGATGGAATTGGTTTTTTCTTTTTAGTGAATTTAATGTGATAACATTTACTAACATTTAAAGCCATGTCATTCAACTTACACCAATTGTGAATATTGTCCAAGTCCTTCTGAATTAGGTTTATGTCGTGAATAGATTTGACAGTTCTGTATATCTTCATATCATCCGCAAACAATTCAAACCTGCAATGTTTTATTTCATAGGCTATGTCGTCGATAAATACGAGAAAAAGTATAGGTCCCAGGTGGGAGCCCTGAGGAACTCCTGATGATGCATAATATACCTGTGACTCGAACCCGTCGACAGCCACTCTTTGAGGTCTCATTTTGAGAATGATCTGAACCATTGGAGCAAGTTGCCGTGAATGCCTTTCAGTTTTAGTTTAGTTATAAGTAGTGAGTGGTTAACTCTATCAAATGCGCTAGAAAAATCGGTATAAATAGCATCTATTTAGCTACCACCGTCCACCCTTTTAGCAATTTCTGATATAAATGAAGCTAGGTTAGTTTGTGTTGAACGGCCCCTACGAAAACCGTGCTGATACTCGGTCAGTAAATTATCAACATGGCTGCTGATTATCGGGTTAATCAAGGACTCGAATAGTTTAGAAAACGTTGACAATATAGAGATTGGGCTTTAATGTTTAATGTTACTGGTTTCGCCTTTTTTAAACACAGGTACAATTTTTGCTTTCTTCCATTCTTCAGGGAATACTCCGTCGCGGAGTGAGCGGTTAAAAATTAAAGTCAGTGGCAGCGATACAGACCACACTGTCTAATAAATAAAGGAGGTATTTTATCTGGACCTGCTCCCTTTTGTACGTCAAGTTGCTTGATAGCCCTAGAGGTGTCAGACTCAGAAAATTGTATATTTGATAGATTGGAATGCGACAAATCTGTTATTGCCTGGCTAGGATCCTGTGAAGACGATTCACGAACCTCTTTAATTTTCACAATCTATGTACGATCTAATCTATGACTGAGTTTGTTGCGCCGCTTCTTTCTATCACCCGTCGATATATAGACTATCACGGTCCCAAAAATAGTCAAAAGCAAAAGTTCTAGACTTTCGCTGTCAAAGACAATGAGTAGCACACTTCAAGGGGTATCAGAATAAATAAATAAATATTAGAAAACATCACATACATATAATATACATAGAATGACCATCAGTTTTTTAATGAAGAAATTATATCAGAACTATTCCTTTATGCAAACCTAATTCGAATAGAAAACAACCATGAATCATTTATTGTAATTCTTACCTGAAGTAGAATCCTTGCCCTCCGAGTCTGGTTCTCCGGCTTTTTCATCGGCATTTTCGTCGTTTTTAGTCTGGAACAAAAGTATTTCATTTAAGAGATGTCCATAACACTCCACTCCATCACTATTTCGCTCTCCCTCCACCTATAACACCCCCCCCCCCCCCGACCCCTCTATATCTCTCTGTCCCTCTCCTTCACCTTCTGTTTTCCCCTCTCTGTAGTCGCTTTATTCTTTCTTTTCCCCCTTTTTTCTCTATCTCGCTCTCTCACTTTATACCTCTCTGCGTCTCCCTCTTTTTCTAATTCCCTCTCCCTCTAGAGGCCAACTATGTATATACAAACCAGAGCTTCTAAGTGTTTTACCTTGACTCTCTCTATCTTCCCTCTATCTTTAACTGACCTTGTTCACCAGCGCTTCTATCTTTCGTAGAGCATCACTCTCCCGGCGGAGAGCAGCCTCCACGTCGCAGCCCGAGTCCAGCACCCGCATCAGCGTGTGTAAGTCTAGCACTGACTTTTTATGTCCCTATCGCGATATCTCTGATTAAACCGTACCCGCACGCACATTGTGAGTCTGGGCCTAACGCAGGGTCTTGTCTCTCTATCACTCTATGACTCTCTCTCTCTAAGCCCCTCGCAAGTATCTTATGAGTCAGGGTCTTTAGCTGTCGCAGCGCGTCGCTCTCTCTTTCTCTTTAAGACCTACTGTATTTTTCACTATCCAAACCCTAATTTTACATATACTGATGAGCAATGGCCTCTTGATGTCACAGCGCATCACCCTCTTATATGTATAGATCTCGCTCTTTATCCCTCGCCCTCTCTCACTCTTTCTCTCTATCACCCTTTGCCCACTCTCTTCAATCCGTAACTTTACACACCCTATTAGCCAGCGGACCTCTACCTGTCGCCTCCTTCTGTCGTCTGTGTTCGTCGCCTTCTGTCCCTGTCACTCTATCTCCCTCACTCATTAACTTACCTTATTAGCCAAGGCTTCTATCTGCCGCACCGCGTCGCTCTCCCGGCGGAGAGCAGCCTCCACGTCGCAGCCTGAGTCCAGCACCCACAGCAGCATCAGTGTGTGTAAGTCTAGCACTGACTCTTGTGGTGAGGTCGAACTGAAAAGTCTATACTATAATATTATAAAGAGGAAAGATTTGTACCTATTTTTGTATGTTTGTAATGAAAAGGCTCAAAAAGTACTGGGCCCATTTAAAAAATTCTTTCACCAATAGAATGCTACATTCTTCCAATTTGACATAGGCTACATTTCATTTTGAAAAAAATAGGGATCCTTGGTAAAATTAGAACAATGTAACCGAAGGTGTAGAAAAATGAGTCTTAAAATGTCTTTCGTCGAATGCGCTGCCGAAACTATTAGCGATAATTGTCTACCCCGTGCGAAGCCGGGACGGGCTGCTATTATTTATTATGTAACAGGATTAATATAAGATAGCCTTGAACAGCCTGCGATCACAGGTCGGCAGTTGTAAGGAAAACCTATAGAAGTGCTACATTGACGGCAAATAAATTTAGCACAAATTTTGACATAGCATAGCACAGTTCTCGGATGACATGGTGGAGTTTTCAGACACTTCAGCACCTCGATGTACCGATAGCCAATATGGCACCGCTGTAGAGACTGTAGCACTACTCAAGTCTCGATCGAATCGAAGGCCTTCTCATAGTCCAAGAACGCCAAGCACAGTGGCAAGTTATACTCTTC
This sequence comes from Anania fuscalis, assembly GCA_950371115.1. Classification (NCBI taxonomy): domain Eukaryota; kingdom Metazoa; phylum Arthropoda; class Insecta; order Lepidoptera; family Crambidae; genus Anania; species Anania fuscalis. The sequence continues at coordinate 2,004,988 of OX493355.1, forward strand.
GGTCTTCTGTATAACTTGCCGAAGCGTCTGGATGTGGTCTATGGTACTAAAGTCTTTTCGGAAAGCTGCTTGTTCGGGAGGCTGGAATTCATCGAACCTACAGCGAGAAGCTTCGTTATTACCCTCGGCGACTTGTAGACATGGCTCAGAAGCGAGATGGGTCTGTAATTCTTTATAAAGGTGTTATCTCCTTTCTTGAAAAAGAGCTGGTGGATATATCTCATCCACAAGGTGGACAGACGACCTGGTGAAGGTTGCAGGAAGCCGCTGGATGCAGCCGCGAGCAACCGGACAAGCTGGGAGTCACTGGGGGAGGCCTATGTTCAGCAGTGGACGTTCGCCGGCTGAAATGATGACGATGATGATAGCATTTTAATTTCGTGTTTTCGTTCCTGTCTGATTATTGATTTTACATTCCCCTGAAACTTAATTGTACGAAGACGAAGACGGAGGCAAATGCTAGTAAATACATGTTTGAGGGATTCGGGCTTTTGTTATAATGATTTCTAGATCATTGAACAAGCAATAAATTGTGTTCGAAATAACACTTTATTTTATATAAAATACTTACGCAGTTTTACTCTTCTTTTGCGCTAACATGTGTTGCTCCAAGCTTGTCATGTGGTAGACATAATTGTGGATCTCCAGAGCTGTCAGTCTGCGACAGAAAATATTATATTTCTTTTTATTTTTCAAGGGAAACAACCAGCTAAAATGTAATAACATTGGTTAAAAGAGTGATTACGAAACTAAGACTAAAATGTATAATAATGTATAAATAATGTATGTTTAATGAATTGATTTTACAATCACACAAATTATCCAGCCTCAATCAATGCAAAAGCTTGTACTATGGCGCCTAGATACCGGATAAATTTGTATGAGGAAGTTAATCTTTTTAATTTTGAAGTGTATCCCAAAAAGATGCATTTAAGAACTAGAATCCCCATTTAAAGTTTGACTGACCTTTTTGTTACATTCTATACTATTTTAGCATTTTATTACAAACATATTCACATTGAAAAAAAATATATATATAGTTTTTTTTTATTCATATTTCTGAAACAAACAGTTCTATAATAAAACATAAATTAATAATACAAAATCAAAGGTACATAAACCAATAAACTTGATAATATACAGGGTTACATTGGAAGTTAGTGCAAAATTTTAAAAACAAGATCTAGAGAATAATATCACAGAGAATTAATAATACTACGTAAAACAGAGGGACAGTCTCGGTACTTTGAAAATTTCCACCTTAACTCGCGCGAAAGACAGCGAAGGTGGTGAGTAAATGGAACTAAAATATAACTACGCCATCGTTTGTTTCCCTCTCTGACTAGATGGCACTATCTGCGCACTGATAGATAACTTGCCCATAATTTATAGAACCATAGAGAAAGAATTATACTACGTCAAAATAGAACATTTATTTACATTAATTTCTGATTCGGTCTGTCAGAGAATGACAAACCACCATAAGGTTTAAAATTGTTTGCACACTCTGTCAAAAAATATAAACTAACACTTGACAAATTTCGAAAATCGTTCTAACGTCCTCGTAGCTTAGTTGAAAAGGCACTCGCCCGTAGTTTCTATGAGATATGGGTTCGGATCCCACATGATGCGGTCTTTATTTTTCAAGTTGTTATATTATCTTGAATAACTTTTTGTGCGCAGCCATAACTTTTTTTTAAGTACTATATTTATCTTCATTTTAGTCGGTTGCTGATTTCACTAGAGTATGATCCTAATTTTTATAAAAACTGATGACGGCGAGCTGGGACCCATTTTCTATTTGTTATTTATTTTGTGAATATTATGTAAAAAAAAAAAGTTCAGTACTGAGTTTAGTTATTAAAAATGGTTTTAAATGTGAATAAACAATTTTCATCAAACTATTTTAATACAAGACTGGAGTTCGAAAAAATATTGTCCCCGACTAAGATTCGAAGTCGCGCCCATGGAATATTAGCCCTAATTCTTAGCACTTTGGGCATCGATACTTGACAATACATAACGAAATTACTAATTAGGTTATAGCTTGAAACGACCGTTTATGACATATTTACGTCATTTAGACGTGACCTTTGGACGTGCGTGACACACAAATGCCTTTAAATAAAATTTTTTTTTTTTTCATTGTTTATCAAAGCTGATAAAAAAAAATTGGAACAGGGTTACCAAATAGTCTTTTTTAGATTAACCTTAAGAATTTTTTCCAAAAATTATTGCTTTTGGGATCAAAGAAAAATCACTTAAAGCCATTTTAGCCATTTTAACTATTTTTTTACCTTATGTAAAACAAACGTCGATATATTTGTTAAACAATTAAAGAAAAAATTTATAGCCAAATGCTACTACGACTTAAAAGAATTCTTTGACGATAAAAATATTTAATGCAAGTTCCTTGGCAACATAAAAAATGTTGGTCTACCCTCCACACAAAAACTATACCTACTTGACATACTGTATTAACCTGAGTGATCCTCTTCTGTAATTAAATTTAATCTTAGTTTAGATGAATCTCGTGTATTACTTCTTGACATTATATGCTTTATTTATTTTATTTAACGAATTAAATGCGACTGTTTTTCTTTTGAATTTTAAATATGACGATTTTATAATTTAATAATAATAATAGTAATATTGTATTTGTAAATATAAATAAGAATGCAATAATTACAGATCATTCTTATGGACCCTTACAGGGTCCATAAGTATGATCTCACACAATGTAACACCTTATGTATACACTTATGACGCAATAAATGAATATGAATATGAATATTTATATTTTATTATACTGAAAAGAAACGAGTTTGTTTTTTACGTAGATCGATTTAGTTACTGATTCTAAGTGGTCCCTGAAAAATTGGCACTTCCTTGCAATGTAACCCTGTATTGTTTTAGTGTCTACAGTCTACATGGTAAACATACTCACCTCTTAGCCGTGAGCGTGTAGTACATAGCGAGCGCGGCGTGTCCGTCCATCGGGCAGCACAGGTAGCGGCGCGTGCAGTGCTTCACGTCCACCAGCCACGCGGCGAACGAATGGTGGAACAGCGAGAGGTATCCGGTGGACTTCTCCATCACTAGTATTCTGAAAATAAATAATTCATATACAAAATGTTTTAAAAATATCTACCGCGGTTGCTATATATCAAATTATTACCTATATATAGATTATTTACAATAGTGAATAAATTTCATGCCCCGGACGACATCTATTTTTATATTTAAAAATACTGGCCAAGTGCGTGTCGTGCCACGCGCAGTATAGGGTTCCGTAGTTGCCCGTCGTTGCCAAAATATATTTCAGCAATTACTTCGTTTAAGTCACTTTTAATGTTTTCCTTTAAGGAACTTTTCAACGACTAAGTTGAACCACTATTACTCTTAAAAAAACTGGTCTATTTTAACCATTATGATTTTCCTTAAAAGTTCATGAATTTTTCCATATTTTTCAACCCAACAGTTTAGCTTTTAGAGGGGAGGGGGGACCCCCTACTTGAGCGAAAATTGGCACCTGTACTGTCAGAGTCAGAGTGCATTAGCTATTCCGGGACTAAGGTTAAACCACTGTTCTAACGTACAAAAATCAATGGTTTAAGCCTATTCTGGACTAGTAAATGCACTCTGAATAAGACAGATAAATTTCAAGTTTCAATTTTAAGATTTTCAAGTGTTATTTATCTTTAATAAAACCTTGCATGGAATTGCTAAAAACAAAAATTTACAATGTTTAAGCATTTCTGATCATAACCAATAGTCAAATATTTGGAAAAATATTTCTATAGGGTGTTGACGGCAGTATACTACTCAGCTATACATATAGCTACAACATTGATCAGAGATACGCTGGCTTCGACAGCGAGAAGAAACACTTGAGAAATTTCATCGTGTCACGTGACGTCCTCGGTAGCTTAGTTGGTAAAGCACTCGCCCGGCATGCGGGACGTGGGTTCGACCACCTGAGGTCGATGATTTTTTCAAGTGTTATTTATCTTTAATAAGACAGATAAAGTTGAAAATATATAGTAGTAGAATTAATATTTCGCAAACGGATCCCTAAATCGAAAAATAGTATAAGCAATCCCTAAGCGTAAGGATGAAAAAAGCGGGAGAAAGTGCTCTTTGGCGCTCTTTGCTGGCATGTTAATGACAAAGGACCGTGTCAATCGGGAACTGGGCAATTCACTATGCAACCTTAACGAGAACCATAAAGGTTTTGCTATTTTTAGCGTTCCGTGCCTCAAAAGCGAAAACGGAAGCTTTAAATAAGTTTATTGTGCGTCTGGCTGTCTGTCAAACCTCTTTATTTAGGAATGACTATAGTACTACAGAGGGGGGGCAGGTACCTTCTGAGCAGATGCAGGCGGCGGTTGAAGTCGTCGCGCGTGACGCTGTACTCCTTGGTGAGCAGGCAGCGGTATAGCATCTCTCCTGTCACTATAGTGGGGGGGACTATAGTACTACAGAGGGGGGGCAGGTACCTTCTGAGCAGATGCAGGCGGCGGTTGAAGTCGTCGCGCGTGACGCTGTACTCCTTGGTGAGCAGGCAGCGGTATTGCATCTCTCCTGTCACTATAGTGGGGGGGACTATAGTACTACAGAGGGGGGGCAGGTACCTTCTGAGCAGATGCAGGCGGCGGTTGAAGTCGTCGCGCGTGACGCTGTACTCCTTGGTGAGCAGGCAGCGGTATTGCATCTCTCCTGTCACTATAGTGGGGGGGACTATAGTACTACAGAGGGGGGGCAGGTACCTTCTGAGCAGATGCAGGCGGCGGTTGAAGTCGTCGCGCGTGACGCTGTACTCCTTGGTGAGCAGGCAGCGGTATAGCATCTCTCCTGTCACTATAGTGGGGGGGACTATAGTACTACAGAGGGGGGGCAGGTACCTTCTGAGCAGATGCAGGCGGCGGTTGAAGTCGTCGCGCGTGACGCTGTACTCCTTGGTGAGCAGGCAGCGGTATTGCATCTCTCCTGTCACTATAGTGGGGGGGACTATAGTACTACAGAGGGGGGGCAGGTACCTTCTGAGCAGATGCAGGCGGCGGTTGAAGTCGTCGCGCGTGACGCTGTACTCCTTGGTGAGCAGGCAGCGGTATAGCATCTCTCCTGTCACTATAGTGGGGGGGACTATAGTACTACAGAGGGGGGGCAGGTACCTTCTGAGCAGATGCAGGCGGCGGTTGAAGTCGTCGCGCGTGACGCTGTACTCCTTGGTGAGCAGGCAGCGGTATAGCATCTCTCCTGTCACTATAGTGGGGGGGACTATAGTACTACAGAGGGGGGCAGGTACCTTCTGAGCAGATGCAGGCGGCGGTTGAAGTCGTCGCGCGTGACGCTGTACTCCTTGGTGAGCAGGCAGCGGTATAGCATCTCTCCTGTCACTATAGTGGGGGGGACTATAGTACTACAGAGGGGGGGCAGGTACCTTCTGAGCAGATGCAGGCGGCGGTTGAAGTCGTCGCCCGTGACGCTGTACTCCTTGGTGAGCAGGCAGCGGTATAGCATCTCTTCTGTCACTATAGTGGGGGGGACTATAGTACTACAGAGGGGGGGCAGGTACCTTCTGAGCAGATGCAGGCGGCGGTTGAAGTCGTCGCCCGTGACGCTGTACTCCTTGGTGAGCAGGCAGCGGTATAGCATCTCTTCTGTCACTATAGTGGGGGGGACTATAGTACTACAGAGGGGGGGGCAGGTACCTTCTGAGCAGATGCAGGCGGCGGTTGAAGTCGTCGCGCGTGACGCTGTACTCCTTGGTGAGCAGGCAGCGGTAAAGCATCTCTTCTGTCACTCCACAACGAGCTGCAAGAACCACGTCTAGAAGAAGACGGACCTGGGGGTAGAATAAATATTCGAGATGTTAAAAACATTACATATAATCTCATTTTTACCGGAAGAAGGGCAGTTAACTGTTTAAGGGGCGAATACGACATGTAATGACTGCGAGCTAGGCAGGCTATAAACTCCATGTCTCTTGTCTTTTAAATAATCTTCTAGTGTCACTACTCCTCCCACGTCCAAGTCGGGGTTGCCGCTGAAAACCAGCGTCGTTACGGCTTCGGCTGTAACGACAAATGCTGAGCCTTTTTGACACTCTTTTTGTATGTTCAATGTAATTCTGTTTGTAACTATGCCTATGTGTGTAAAATAAGCGTTTTCTATTCTATTAAAATAAATATTTTTGTCAAACTTTAAATATAAACTCTTTTCTCTCTAGGCCGTGTGAGAAGCGTGTTATCTGGCGCTTAATTATTACCGCAGCCTTAGGTTGGGGAAAAGGTCTTTTGGCATTATAGTATGTATGAATTTGTAATAAAATCTCTTTGGCTGTACTATTTGTATCTGGCTGGTTTTGGTATCATTAAAAGTTTAAATTTTAAAGAAGATAATTCCAAATTCAAATTAGGAAAATGTGTATTTTTGATTTGTTTTTCGTACTGTCAAGATTAGTGAATCTAATGAAGAAATTAAAGATACATTTTAAAATTTTACTACAAAAAAGGTAAAAATGCAACGCAAAACGCGATATAAATTTGCGATGTTTATGGACCTAGTGCAGTGTCTGTGAGAGTAGCACAAATTTGGTTTAAGCGTTTTCAATCCGGAAATTTTATGTCAAAGATGCACGTCGCTCTGGTCGCCATATTACGGATAAAATTGATGCCATTTTTTAAAAAGTGGAGCAAGATCGGCATATTGAAGAAGCTGATAACTGGTGATGAAAAGTGGATCACGTACGACAAGAACGTGCGAAAAGGGTCGTGGTCAAAGGCCGGTTAGGCTTCACAGACTGTGGCGAAACCCGGGTTAACTCGCAACAAGGTGATGCTGTGTGTGTGGTGGGATTGGAAGGGCATTATTCATTATGCCTGTTACCACAAGGCAGGACCATCGATTCTGAACTCTACTGCGAACAACTGATGAGGTTAAAGCAAGAAGTTGAGAGAAAGCGGCCGGAATTAATCAACAGAATGGGTGTGATGGTTTTTCATTATGATAACGCTAGACCTAACACATCTTTAGCCACTCAGCAAAAATTAAGAGAGTTTAGCTGGGAGATGTTAATGCATCCGCCGTATAGTCCTGACCTTGTACCTTCAGATTTCCACCTGTTTCGCTCTCTTTAGAATTCTCTATATTAAAAAAATGTTTTGAGTTTTCTTAAAAAATGCGAAGAAACTTCTTCCCCAACCTAATATTCTATAGTTTGTAATATATTTTTGGGAATCACACTTTGGAATGCCAATTCTAGCATCAAAGTGGTAACAGTAGTGTTATAAAAGATATAATTTTAGATGGTTTAGCACCTTTAGTTTTGTCATTATACAGCACGCAAAACTACACAGTAAATGATGATGTGCCAGCGTTTAGGACAAGTAGAATACCTTAGTGAACCGTCTCCCGTGGAACAGCCTCTGAGCCAGCCAGAGGTATAATCCGTTGAGGGTTCCTGGGATCTCTCGTATCTCGCGGAGAGCTATGAACCCGTCAGCCACGCCGTCTAGCACCTGTGGACGAGGTAGAAATTGTGTTAGAAGTTAACAATACACAATTATACACACTATGCTTTAATTTGTTTTCACTTTTATTTTCCCAAAAATTTTTAACGATGGGCCGACCACCTTCGAAAGATGGCTGGCATTGGCTTGATTTTAAAAGCAAGAGATCAAGCTCTGGAGCTCTTTGGTCCTACGTCCAGCAGTGGACTGCAATAGGCCGACATGATCGTCATCATAATTACAGCCACAGGACGTCCACTGCTACAATAGGTCTTCTCGAATGACTTCCAGATTGGCCTGTGTGGTGGACGTACCACGCTGCGCTTGCCGATACGTGCCCTCCATTCTTGAACCCATCTGCCTTATCAGGCATCAAGTTAGTAAAAAAAGGCTTAATTTTATGAAGAAGACCCAAGTTTTTTTTTTCAATAATTATACACAAATGACTTTTAAAAACCACTAACAGATCCACACAGAATACCATTATATTATGAAATACCAGGTACATGTTTTCACATTGTCACCAAATCCAGAAAAAGCAATAAAAAACTGAACGCCCATGTTTTATTGTAAACCATTATTACTCGACATTGGCAGAAATTTAAATTTTAAAGACGAACAAGTATATTTCACTACTACATTTTCAGCAAATTTGTTTTTTGACTACTAATTTGCAATCATTTGATTGTCCAAACAAAAAAACTAAACAGTGGGTAAATAATAAAAGCTATACAACATACCTTCTCCAAGTACAGCAGGCAGCCGTCGCTCTTGATCCTTAAGTGATCGAGCGCCGCAGCCGCCGCCGCCGCCGCAGCAGAGTCGCTCGACACGCGCGCCCTGTGTAACGGCCAAGAAAGATTTAAAATTAATAAATTATCAATATTGGACGACATCACATACATTGCTGTGATCCTAAGGTAAGTAGCGAAGGCACTTGTGTTATAGAAATCAGAAACAACGACGGTACCACAACAACCAGACCCGAGACAATATAGAAACGTTCGTTTCCTACATCGACCCGACCGGGGATCGAACCCGAAACTTCAGAGATGGCGTCGCCATTTATAGTCCGGCGTATTCGGCTCTCAGCTACGGAAGTCGTCAAGCAATATTTGTCGTGGATTCAAACGGTACCCTGATTTCGTATCTTGCAAAAGCAATGCGATAGCAAAATTGTCCAATTCTGGCTTTAAAATCGCAAATTGTCAACAAAAAACAAAAACAAAGCAATCTTCTGTCAGTGCTGCCCATGGGTTTTGACACTAACCATCCAATCGGGCGATGACTGCGCGATTATTGCTGATTGCTCATTTTGAAGGAATAAGGGGGCGGAACGTTAAGCCCGAACCGAGTTGGGCGTGTTCGGATACGATGGTTGGCAACACTGTGCGAGTTTATCAATGTCATCTGTCAGTGTAGGTTGACGTAACGGTGACGGATGACAGCTGTTACTTGGACCTGGCCAACGAACTGTACGGAGATTCGGTGGAGGGTAGTCAAACGAAAAGCATGGTCTATCTGTTTTAATGGTTTTTATTTATCATATAAAAAGCTTTAGAGTGCAAGTTTGGTGTAGTATGTGTTGACTGAAATATGCTTGTATTCAACGCCCATCGAATGTCAAGTGACTTGTCTCGTAGACTCTATGGCGTTTGAAACCTCCTACGGGAGGAGTTGCCTTTACGGAATCCAGACAAAGCAATAAAAAACTGAACGCCCATGTCTTATTGTAAACCATTATTACTCGACATTGGCAGAAATTTAAATTTTAAAGACGAACAAGTATATTCCACATCCTATTTTACATCCTATAAATACCTTAAAAGGTCTAAAATCTAAAACAAATCGTACCTGAGTCTCGGCTCCGTGTCCAGCCGGGCGAGCACGTATCTCTGCACGTCGGCAGACACGTGGGCTCGTTGCAATTCGTCCAGGGTTATCTTCCTGAAACCTGCAACAAAACATACTTGATGTACGGCATGTACAACATGACTGGGATTGAGGAAGAAAACCAATATTAGCAGCGTAAGGCGGCGTAGGTAGGAATAAAGACTATGCGATGGGACGTGGGTTCGAGTCCCACCTGAGGTCGATGATTTTTTTCAAGTGTTATTTATCTTCAATTAAACAATGCATGGAATTGCAAAAAAAAAAATACAAGGAATAAAGACGTTTTATCATGGAGTTTACAGGAGAAAATGCACACTGAGCGATGGGACGCTCGCTATTTATATATTACGTGGCTGTGAGCGCGACAGCTTGCTAAAGGAGCAAGAGGCAAATACTAAAGGCGCAACTGAAAACGCACTGTGCGAAAGAGAGGGTAATAGTCGAAACCGCTTACTTGGCAAACATCATCAATACCTTTCAGAGGCCCTTTCTGCTGTAATTTTTCAATATTGACCTACAGTAATATTTACTATGTATTTTAAACTATTTATAAGTTTTCTAGTTATTTAAGTAATTAAACGGAAATAAGTAATCAGTTTTTATTAGATCTTACCTCTATTTCTATGTGACATGACTAAATGATTACGTGTTTAAACGACAATATTTACATGGAAATGGACTGTTCAATTATTTTCATAAAACTTTTAAAAAAAAATTTTCATATTAGCGGCCGTCCGGAAAACTTGTATCAATCGAGAATCATTTATTTGTAACTGACAAGGTGTAAGTCAAAATCGATGATTTACGGCACTGAGACTTTGTGTGTACTACAATGTGTACTACAGTACAGATCATAATTGTCTTGTCTCACATATGACATGAATATGATTCTGAATTGTGTATTATAAATACAAAAACCGCACATAAAACAGGTATTTATGTTCAAAATATTCATTTTATATCTTTTATATACCTTTTTTCAAAATACTGACGGATTCCAGTGACCTACATAGCTAAATTCTTAAGTTACGTCAACACCTGTAAATGCCATATTCCTGCTAAAAGCTGCAATATTTACCAGTGAAGAGTCCCGCGTGCCTCCTGGCAGTACAGACCAGCAGCAGCCACTGCGGCAGCAGGTGCTGGTGGCGCGCCAGCAGCCTCGCCACCGACTGAGAACATTCGCTCACATCCTCCGATTGTTGCCCTAGAAGGAAGAAAGTACTTTGTACAAGTCGAACTTGCTTACAGCTTTTGGGCTTTTTTAAGCTTTGACAGTCGATAAAATTAATAAATAGGGACTCAGTCAGTCAGACTCACAACTCTCAATAGGGATGTTGACACCATTCATCAATAATTCGACAACAGTGTCGCTACTGTACTAGAACATTCGCTGACATCTTCCGATTGTTGGCCTACAAGGGAGAAACTACTTTGTACAAGTCGAACTTGCTTAGAGCTTTTGGGCTTTTTAAAGCTTTGACAGTCGATAAAATTAATAAATAATTCTAAATAGGGATGTTGACACCAATTCATAAATAATTCGACAGCAGTGCCGCTACTGTGCTAAAACATTCGCTGACATCTTCGGATTGTTGGCCTAGAAGCGAGATAGTCTTTTGTACAAGTCGAACTTGGTCACAGCTTTGGGGTTTTTAAAGCTTGACAGTCGTTAAAAATATTTAATAATTCTCAATTTACACCCGTATTTATAGACAAGTAAACGTGATATGCTCACATGGATATAATTTTTAAAATAAGTATTGGTCAAGTTTTTTACGTCCAGGGGCGTGCGGTGCATATAAGCAATTAGGCAGTGCCTACCTGGTAGATTAAATTAGATAGGCAGTAGGTACTTACAAACGTGTGTCATTGATGAAAACCACTGATTTTCATCAATAAAACTCTTAAGTACCTATCTACAGCCTGCCTTGAATTAAAACTAATGCCCGCCATTGTTTACGTCACTTGTTCTAAGAATCTGACAATTACTTCACTATATAAATACAAAATCGTTGCTTATGTAATGACTTGTTTAAAAATAATTACTTTTGTCTATAAATACGGATGTAAGACTTGATTCTCAGCTACACAACCAATTGAGAACTTTGCCTCGGTTCTAGACTAAGAATCGCCGATATCCTCGGATATAAAAGAATCAATTGACAATTACCGAAAAATAGACAGTAATTACAGAGACTAAATAATGAGCATCAAATGATAAGCTTTATTCATTTACTAGCTGTGCCCGGGATTTCGTTCGCGTGAACTAAATACAAGGTGTTAGATATGTATTAAATTAGGCTAGTGTTCAAAACCACACCCTGTAATAAGGATTGTGGTGTCTGTATTTCTGAACTACAAAACAGCTGACCTTGAAACATTTACGGGACAATGTTTAAGTATTTCTTTGCTAACAAAAAATAATAAAATCGGACCACGCGTTAAAGATTTATAACTAAATACACATTTTGAATTTCATCCCCTCTCCCAAAGGAACCATGTTCAATTTTGAGATAAAAGTATCCTATGTCCTACCTCGTAGTATGAACTCAAATCGTGCCAAGTTTCAATTGAAATCGTTCAATAGTTTCGGAGTGATACACGGCCAAGATACAGACAGACAAACATAAAAAAAATAGTTTTGGCTTCAGTATCGATTATACTGAATTTGACCTGTCACAGCGTTATTAAAAATACAGATTTGACATTTTTTTAGTATAAGAAAACTTAAAATCGACTTACCAGTCCCAACCTCGTCAATAGCATCAACCAACAAGAACAAACACTGCTTGGGCGGATCGATTTCCAACAATGGAAACAGCAGCGCTTTCTTAAAACATTCATCCGGATTCCTCTCTAGGTTCTGCGGCAACAACGCTTGTTGCGTCTCGGGGTCTGACATCAACTTGTCATAGTACGCATTTGCTATCAAAGTTCTCGGACTGACAGGCAAACTTGGTATAGGAGGAGGAACATCTTCGCTTTGCGATCTTTTCTTCTCCAACAAGACTTCTAATTCCGGCGTTTCTACCACTTGATCGGGTTTGAGAATGTTCTGGTATTCTGGTAATTCAATTTCGTCTTGAATTTCAGTGGTAGAAGGTTCCTTTTCGGGTTTCTTCTGGGGAGAGTTGTCGGCGGAACGTAATTCGCTTTTGTTCGGATAGCGGAAATTGGCGACTGGAATTCGAGATTTCGGCGGACTGTTTTCGACTTTTGGTCTGTCTGTTTCGCTTGCGCTGTGGATTTAAAATAGTTTTAGTGATAATGTTTATTGATATTGATGATAGGTCTAGTGGTTTTTGTCTATAAAGCCAGGCCGTGGCGAATTCGAATCCCGCAAGTGGTTAACATGGGCTGGATGCATGGATGATTGTGTTGTGATGACTACAATAATTTGTATTTAAGTCATGCATGATCATAAAATTACCCATTTCATTTATTTATGTTTGTTATTTTTTCTTGTAAAATGCTTTGCTTAGTTAAGGATATGTGTAAGGATTCGTCAAGAGTAATGTACCCAAAACTGTCAAAATTCTACAATCGATTTTCTAGATAACGGATAAACATACTTAAATACGTTTATAAACATCCAGATGCAAGCAAATGCTCGTGCTCATCACACAAACATTTGCCCCCCGCGGGATTGGAACACGCAATCGTCAGGCTTTGTAGTCCGGAGCGCGAACACACCAGGCGGTCGTCTTAATCTGCATTGTGTTGTAACATAATATAACTGTGTGTAAACCTAATAAATAAATAAATATTGGACAACATCACATACATTGCTCTGATCCTAAGGTAAGTAGCTAAAGCACTTGTGTTATAGAAATCAGAAACAACGACGGTACCACAACACTCAGACCCGAGCCAATATAGAAAAGATCGTTTTCTACATTGACCCGACCGGGGATCGAACCCGGAACCTCAGAGATGGCGGCGCCATTTGAAGTCCGGCGTGCTCGCCTCTCGGCTACGGAGGTCGTCAATAATAATAAAATAATACCGATCATTAATAACACCCCAAGTTGAGTTAGTCACTGGGGGAGGCCTATGTTCAGCAGTGGATGTCCTGTGGCTGAAATGATGACGATAACAACTCACCTATCCTGCTTCTGTTCAGTGGAAGCGCTCTTCTGCAGCACGCTCTGTTTCTTCTCCGTCAGCGGTTCGGAGCTCTGCCTCAGCAGCCGCGAGTTCCGAAGTTCCTTGCTCTGCCGCTGGGATATGTTCCGTAGGAACAGATTCTCGTGGTTCTCGTAGAGGCGGAAATCGGATTCCTTATCGTCATTGGTAGTAAAGGGGTTGGTCGGTTTGATGTTTGAGCGTGGTAGGATTTCGGGCAACTGAAAATGAGATAGATTATTTATTTAAGACAAATATGAGTAAATCGGTCATCTTTTATATTGATGTTTTTACATCGGTTTTTGATACATTTGCATTATTTTTGTTTAGGTTGATAGTTGTCAAGTTTTTGTTTTGAATTTTGTAAATATACAGTTTTTTTTAACATTTATTTTGGCATAAACAGTAATTAAATTAGCAGTGGAAAGACAAAACAGGACAGAATCTATATTAACCCCGTTAATCTTTTTATTTCAGAAATTCCCACGTAAACGACAATTATTGAGAATATATGAGATTATAATCCCTAAATGTAAATACAAGTTCTGGTTAAGCAAAATGATAGACTTTATTATAATTAAAATAGACAACATAGGACGAATCCCATCGTAAAACTTGTTAATATTCATGAAATAGATTTTGATTAATAATAAAAAAAATACTCATAACAAGTGGCCTAGTTAAAACGGGATCAGTGTGTGTGTGTGTGTGTGTGTGTGTGTGTGTGTGTGTGTGTGTGTGTGTGTGTGTGTGTGTGTGTGTGTGTGTGTGTGTGTGTGTGTGTGTGTGTGTGTGTGTGTGTGTGTGTGTGTGTGTGTGTGTGTGTGTGTGTGTGTGTGTGTGTGTGTGTGTGTGTGTGTGTGTGTGTGTGTGTGTGTGCGTGCGCGTGTGTGTGTGTGTGTGTGTGTGGTATATCTAAACATCTCTTTTTAGCCCAATGGTCAACCGACAGAGTATGCCTCACGGCAACAAATCCACCTGTTATATTATTTTCAATATGTGCAATAAAGTTTAAATAATTTTAATATACATAATTATAAATATATTATGTGGATGTACGTGTGTAGCCCTACGAATTAAATCTTGGGATCGGTTTGATATCACCACTACTCAACACATACATCTATAACTTACATCATCAACGCGACTCAAGGCAGCATCTCCGACCATAGAGTCGAGATACGCTTCCCTCTCATGGATCCTGTCTATGGTCCGTTGTCTGCGCCCGCTGCCGCATTCCTCTTCGTCTGTGCGTTGGTCTGAGGGACAATTATTTTGTCATACAAGCGTTTAGTAAACCACATCATCATTGTGAATTATTAAGAGCAGTGTTTCCCAAAGATTTTTGTCATAGCCCGGTAATGTTCATACAGGCCCCTTCCCCCCCCCCCTTTAATACTCCGGTTACAAGAAAGAATAATACTCATTCATTGTTACTATAATTATACAATGTGATATGGGCGGTACTTCTAACCCGTCATTTTATAGCCAAAAAAAGTAATTTGAGGTCCAAACCAATCTGCAAATAATTTTTTTTTTTTCGAAAATAATTTATGGAATAAAAAAATTTCCAGCCAAGGAAACTCTAAGCACCATAAATGAAGTTTATGGTCAGTTACTCTGTTCTTTTACCTATCTTATGGTATTTCTTTCATGTTTCTACGATAAACTAAGCCTTCGTTATTGCCTATTTAGCCTAAAGGTTAAAAATACAAAATGACCGCTATTAATAGGGGGTGAGGGTTTGACCTCCCAAATTATTTATATACAGCTTTATATCGGGTCGCGAGTGTGACCCATCAAATGGGAAACGCTGATTTAAAGAAAAGACGTCTTGCTTGTAGGTAGAGTTTTTCATTATGACGAGCATTTGGAAGTCTACTGCTAGATATGGAGCTCATCCATAATATTTTTTGTGTTACCCTGCATAAAAATAGATTTAAGTCCCGTACCTTCGCTATCCGCAAGTAGAGGCTTGGAGCTCTCCTCAGCGTCATCTCCTAGACCACGGAACCTGTGCACCAGTCTCTCCTCATCGGAATTATGCCTGCGACAATAATAAGTCAATCATTTCAAATGAAGCAACTAAAAAAACAGTCAAGTGCGAGTCGGATTCGCGCACAAACGGTTCCGTATTATCTCTAAAAACGGCAGAAAATGATGTCAGTTGTATGGGAGCCCCCCTATTTTTTTTTTGGTTTTATTATAATTTAATTATTTATTCAAAATGAATATATAAGGTCCGATTTTATTAGTGTTCATCCTGTTAACCTGTGACTATATAGGTGAAAAGCAATCGTAAAAACCAATTTTCAAATGTGTACCATAAAAACTAAAAAAGTTAAAAATCAACAACATCGACTTCATATTGCATAAACTCGTCCTATCTTTGCTACGTTTAACCATCTGATTATCCGTCTTATTCCTTCCCCTTGTACAGAGCGAGAAAGAGTTAAAGATGGGACGAGTTTATGCAATATAAAGTCGATGTTGTTATTTTGTAATTTATTTTTAACTTTTTTAGTTTTTATGATAGACATTTGAAAGTTGGTTTTTACGATTGCTTTTCACCTATATAGTCACAGGTTAACAGGATGAACACTAATAAAATCGGACCTTATATAACTAAATATTCTGTGAATATTTCAAGCGTCTACCTGATGCCGTTATCAACATCGAGCAAAAAAATCACGTTTGTTGTATGTAATCTGTTTTTTAGTATTTGTCATTACGGTGGCAACAGAAATACATCATTTGTCAGAATTTCAACTGTCTACCACGGTTCATAAGATACAGCCTGGTGACAGACGGACAGCGAAATCCTAATAGAGTCCCGTTTTACCCTTTGGGTACGGAACCCCAAAAACCAATTTCAAAGCGGAGTTGGCGACGCAAAGTACACTCACCTCTCCTCACTGATATCCGCCTCCCTCGGCGACTGATCACTCCTGGCCCTCCGCGCGGAGTGCGAGAGGATCTGCATCGCGACGGAGCGGATGAACTCAGCCGGCCGGACGCTGTTCTCGTTGTTGCTCTGGGGACGTTAACGATTGTGGTTAAAAATTAATACTATTTTATTTATTTTATTTTATACAACTCAAAATCCACAGCCCTTAAATAACAGAGTTATAAAAACTTTCATTATAGACAAACGGCTAATAACGGATTTACATTTTATAGCCAGATACATTTTAAAGTTACATCCTTAATCTTACGAAATCGTTGCGGAATAAAGCACATGCGTGTGGGCGGCGTTTGTGTGTGTGTGTAATACGTTTTTTGTTTGCTATATCTTGCAATCAGTCTTTCTGACTATGAGCATTCTTTCTCTATGCTATGAGGATTACATCTTGTATCACATCATTATTATTGTAAGTAATAGCCTTTAAGCTTAGTCATGATGAAATCTGTTGTGTTGGCCAATGAAAATGGACTTCCAAAGGCTTATGATGCTGATGCCCCTAGACTCATAGAGACCAGCATTATGAGTCAGGATAGCAGGCGGCCGAAAGGCTGCTATAATGATGATCATTTGGAAAAGCTCGTTAGCTACTGCTAATGCTACTATAGTTTGAGTCATCAGTGCAACTGCAAGGTAAAGGTGTATTCACCGTGATTCGTAACCGTTTCGTTCGAAAGTATGCGTTCAACTGGCCACTGTGAACTTGTTTTTTCTAATTGGGAGCAATTTGATTGGTTGGGAGTCATGGCTAGGGTAGACAGACAAGTATGACTCGCTGCATTCTTAACGCGAACGAACTATAGTCTCACAGTTACCTGCACTACTGTCACGCCTTCGTACCAGCTTGTTGGGGCTACCTATAGCAGAAGGTTACATCCAGCTGTGGACTTCTAAAGACTGCTTAACCTAATCTTGTAAATGATAATCTCTTGCTACGTCACCTGCACCATATGGCGGGCTAGCAGCCGGCGGCTCAGAGCGCGCTGCTGCCGCGCTGAGCTCCTGGCATAGTGCCGTCTTGCCGCTGCCAGCGTCGCCTACAGATACTGTATCGATATATGTAGTTACTAGTCACCTGCACCATATGGCGGGCCAGCAGCCGGCGGCTCAGAGCGCGCTGCTGCCGCGCTGAGCTCCTGGCATAGTGCCGTCTTGCCGCTGCCAGCGTCGCCTACAGATACTGTATCGATATATGTAGTTACTAGTCACCTGCACCATATGGCGGGCCAGCAGCCGGCGGCTCAGAGCGCGCTGCTGCCGCGCTGAGCTCCTGGCATAGTGCCGTCTTGCCGCTGCCAGCGTCGCCTACAGATACTGTATAGATATATGTAGTTACTAGTCACCTGCACCATATGGCGGGCCAGCAGCCGGCGGCTCAGAGCGCGCTGCTGCCGCGCTGAGCTCCTGGCATAGTGCCGTCTTGCCGCTGCCAGCGTCGCCTACAGATACTGTATAGATATATGTAGTTACTAGTCACCTGCACCATATGGCGGGCCAGCAGCCGGCGGCTCAGAGCGCGCTGCTGCCGCGCTGAGCTCCTGGCATAGTGCCGTCTTGCCGCTGCCAGCGTCGCCTACAGATACTGTATAGATATATGTAGTTACTAGTCACCTGCACCATATGGCGGGCCAGCAGCCGGCGGCTCAGAGCGCGCTGCTGCCGCGCTGAGCTCCTGGCATAGTGCCGTCTTGCCGCTGCCAGCGTCGCCTACAGATACTGTATAGATATATGTAGTTACTAGTCACCTGCACCATATGGCGGGCCAGCAGCCGGCGGCTCAGAGCGCGCTGCTGCCGCGCTGAGCTCCTGGCATAGTGCCGTCTTGCCGCTGCCAGCGTCGCCTACAGATACTGTATAGATATATGTAGTTACTAGTCACCTGCACCATATGGCGGGCCAGCAGCCGGCGGCTCAGAGCGCGCTGCTGCCGCGCTGAGCTCCTGGCATAGTGCCGTCTTGCCGCTGCCAGCGTCGCCTACAGATACTGTATAGATATATGTAGTTACTAGTCACCTGCACCATATGGCGGGCCAGCAGCCGGCGGCTCAGAGCGCGCTGCTGCCGCGCTGAGCTCCTGGCATAGTGCCGTCTTGCCGCTGCCAGCGTCGCCTACAGATACTGTATAGATATATGTAGTTACTAGTCACCTGCACCATATGGCGGGCCAGCAGCCGGCGGCTCAGAGCGCGCTGCTGCCGCGCTGAGCTCCTGGCATAGTGCCGTCTTGCCGCTGCCAGCGTCGCCTACAGATACTGTATAGATATATGTAGTTACTAGTCACCTGCACCATATGGCGGGCCAGCAGCCGGCGGCTCAGAGCGCGCTGCTGCCGCGCTGAGCTCCTGGCATAGTGCCGTCTTGCCGCTGCCAGCGTCGCCTACAGATACTGTATAGATATATGTGGTTACTAGTCACCTGCACCATATGGCGGGCCAGCAGCCGGCGGCTCAGAGCGCGCTGCTGCCGCGCTGAGCTCCTGGCATAGTGCCGTCTTGCCGCTGCCAGCGTCGCCTACAGATACTGTATAGATATATGTAGTTACTAGTCACCTGCACCATATGGCGGGCCAGCAGCCGGCGGCTCAGAGCGCGCTGCTGCCGCGCTGAGCTCCTGGCATAGTGCCGTCTTGCCGCTGCCAGCGTCGCCTACAGATACTGTATAGATATATGTGGTTACTAGTCACCTGCACCATATGGCGGGCCAGCAGCCGGCGGCTCAGAGCGCGCTGCTGCCGCGCCTGCGGGCCGGCGCTGGGCGCGCTGAGCTCCTGGCATAATGCCGTCTTGCCGCTGCCAGCGTCGCCTACAGATACTGTATAGATATATGTAGTTACTAGTCACCTGCACCATATGGCGGGCCAGCAGCCGGCGGCTCAGAGCGCGCTGCTGCCGCGCCTGCGGGCCGGCGCTGGGCGCGCTGAGCTCCTGGCATAATGCCGTCTTGCCGCTGCCAGCGTCGCCTACAAATAACACCCAGGCATACACACATAATAATATTGAATTCAAATTCTGACTCTACTGCTTAAATAGAAAAACGTTTTCTACGGAATCGATATCGAAATCTCAAATCTAATCTTCGGTATCATCATCATCATTTCAGGACGTCCACAGCTGAACATAAGCCTCCCCCAGTGACTTCTAGCTCGTCCTGTTGGAAACAACCTGCATCCAGCGTCGTCCTGTAACCTTTACCAGGTCGTCTGTCCACCTTGTGGGTGAACGTCCCACGCTGCGCTTGCCGGTACGTGGCCTCCATTCCAGAACCTTTCTACACCATCGGCAGTGGTATATCTTACCCAATATCATAGCCCCGCAGGTCTTGCTAACAGGCCTCTGTTCCAAGCAGTGGGCTATCTTCTGGAAGGCCCACTCCCTGCAGAAGAATCTCCGCTTGTCCGTCGATATCGAGGTCTCCGTCACTCGGTGGGAGGAGGAAGACTTGCGGACCGGGCGGGAGCTGTCGTGTCTGGGCGCTATAGGGCTAAGGGGGGTACCTGGAAGAGATGAAATATCGATATATTTTATAAATTCGATAAAGTAATCTGGCATGGTGTTTGAAAAATCGGTCATTTATAAGTCAAGTTGACAACTTTATAAGGCGAATTAAAATAACTTTTAAATTAGGTTTTTTCTCGTGTAGTTAAGTTATTAACAGAAAATGTATTACAACCGTTATTTAATTACATTTTAAGGAGGCAAATTAAAGTCTAGTTCTTGACCTTAGGGGGCTTGAATACATCTGACAGTAAGGTTAGTCACTTGCCTTACTGCACCCGTCTCAATCTAGTAGGGATATCTGACTTATGACACACATAGTCATAATAAATTTCTGTGACGTTTTACGTTTATACGTGTCCTTTGGATTGGACCTTAAATCTTGACACAACGGAATAAGATCTTTTTTTTTTTTTTTTTTTACTTAAGATGGGCTTACTCTTGACCCCAATCTTGCTCTAGAGCATAGATGGGATCTACGATGGAGCGAGCTTGCCCAGAAGATGCCTATTCACTCTGGACTTAAAGAGAGTCAGGTTATATGCACTCGGAAATACA
Source organism: Anania fuscalis (assembly GCA_950371115.1). Classification (NCBI taxonomy): domain Eukaryota; kingdom Metazoa; phylum Arthropoda; class Insecta; order Lepidoptera; family Crambidae; genus Anania; species Anania fuscalis. The sequence continues at coordinate 2,025,537 of OX493355.1, forward strand.
GACGCAGGCAGGGAATTCCAATCTTTAGATCTAAATTAAAGTGCACACATTTAATTGATAGTGACTGTAATAGCTTACTTTACTACATCTTACCATCAAATTCAAAGTTCTCCCTGTCTCTATCTCTATCCCTGTCCCGCTCTCTCTCGCGACGGTGCTCCCTCGTCGCATCCTTGTCTCTCTCCGGGAAGCCTCGATGTTTCTCAGTCGGGGTCCGGTCGTGGCCCCGGGTGGTCACTGCGTCGTTCAGTGGGAGTGATCTGGAACGAGGAGAAAACGACGGGATCAAGGTCAAGCACCTTGCTTCGGCTCGCCTTCTCTCACATGCTACGCTTACTGACTAATCACCACAACCACTCACAGGTCATAAAAATTGGTACCAATCAGTATTTATTTTATTTAAAGATTTAAATTATAATTTGTCTATGGATTTGCATATTATCTGTATTTGGTGGACGGGACTTTCGCTTAAACGAGATTTTAAAGATTTTGACTTTGTCCTTCGTCTTGCCCATTGGGGCAGACCGTCAGCTCACTGGTGAGACAAACTGGAAAAATTGGGATAGTTGACAGGACCAAGGGAAGTGGCGGAGCAAAAAGGAGGCCTATACCTTTACCCAGCAGAGTAAAAACATAAGGCTGATTGATTAGAATAGTCACAGTTTAACATTGAACATTTTGCTATCAAAAGTTTAGTTAGTTTCAGGCTTCCCCCACACTAGCGTTTTTCATCCGTCGACGTCGTGGCAGTGTCCAATCAGCGTTAAGTAAATGCTGCTGCGCTATCGTTGCGTCAACACTGATTGGACGCTGCCACAACATCGACTCTCAAAAGACGCTAGTGGGTCCCTTAGAAGATTTCTCACCTGAGGTTGACCCTGTGCTCAGCCTGCCTGACAGCTGCATGCCGATGCTGCTGCTGCCTCATGCTGACCTGGTTCTGCCTCAAATACGCCTCAACCTTATTCTCGCTCGCCTCATTCCTCGTCTGGTTTCTCCTCGAACGGCTCGTCTCATCCCTGGACCTCTCCCTTCTCCCTTCCTTCTTCTCCTTCTCCCCTTTATCGTTCACGAAATTCCCACCATTATTGAAATTTAATGGATCGAAATCCGCGCGGTTTATCTGCGAACGGTTCACAGCCTTGGCAGATTTACCCCGATACTGAGATTTGGGGACTACCTGGCTATATATTGGCATTTGATTCGACATCTTAAACTAGCTTTGGTTAGAAAAAATATTCTGAGTTCTATATTCGGAGGTAGAACCTGAGTTTTTATCTTAACTTTGGTTTAACTAACTCTAATACTAAAGGAACGTGGGATTTTTAATTTCAGCTATTCTTATGTTAATTAATAAAATAGAACTATCGTTTATGGGAGTTATCACAATATGTGAGGTTCTGTTGAGATTCAGGCCATTGTTCGGGGTGATCTCTAGCACAGTATATATGTACTGTGTCTCTTGTTTCGGTAGTCTGTTTATACGGTGACGTCATCAAAGATGGTTGACTGCATTGCGACGGACAGCTGATCTGAAACAATGAAAATTCTCAAATTAATATAAGGAAACGTTAAAAGTAGTTTTTCGACTTGAAACGGTCCGTTCGGGTGAATTCAGAAAACTTTTGTGAATTGGCTCAGATGTATTGTACTTGTAATACAAGTAACTAGACAAAAGGTACGAGCTAAGTATATTTCTAAATATGCCTGGCTGGGTATCGAAGCCGGAATCGAAAGCCAAACATTTAGCCGCTGCACCGCTCCGATCGTCAATTCGACAACTTACAATATACTATTTTTCATTTACAATAATACTAGTTTTATATGCCAAAGATAATACTCTACATACAAACAAAAATTCAACTGCCTCTGGTTGGATTCAAACCCACGAACCCGGGATGCTCTACTAAATGAGCTACGAGGACTTTGGCGAGTTTCTTCGAGTTATTAGTTATTTCATCATCCATGTTTTGTCAAGTGGGATAATATCTTTGATAAAAATAAGTAAAATAAAATGGCCATAGTACTTAAATAAGTGCTCAAACTATAGCAGGTTTCAAATCCTTAACGTCCAAACGAGGCTACATTTGTATCAGATACTTTGAAGCGTTTTATTTAATCCTTATCGCTAAACCGGCCGACCTGGGTATCATTGTTCAAGATAAATAGCGTATAAGTTACAACCCTCTAGGGATGGGCCGAATACGGTATTTACCGAATAGCCGACACAGGTTTTCAAACTAATCGGCATCGCCGATTTGTCGGCCGACTAATCGGCAATACCGATTATTGTAATCGGAGGTGTTTAGGCTTTTTGTACGGCCGCTAGTTTTTACGGTTTTACACGATCCCGTTTTATATCATCACGAAAGCTACAGAAACTGTTTTACACTTTGGCAGGATAGCATCAAATGTAATTCACTTATTCAGCGAATAAAATTAAATATTCAAATAAAACAGCAATTGAAAAAACAAGCATTAATTGTTGGCTTCATTTTATTTTCTAAGGGCCAATTATAATCGACTATATTTGCCGAATTGTAACCGACTACTCGAAATGCCGAATATACGGCTCTGCCGAATAGCCGGCCCATCCCTACAACAACCCTCCAATTTCACCTGAATCCTACCCTCGTAATCGCCATACATTTTCCTACACTTAAACATGCATTAGGATCACTCAAAAACTTGCTTTAACATCCTAGCAATAGAGTTCAATTGTTACACACGTGCTGTTTATAAAATTGATACTTGGTAGCCTTCCGGCCATTAGAAATTTAAGAAGTAAATTCGCTACATCATGCATGCAATATAAAATGAAATTCAACTCTATCTTTAAGTGCATAAGTTTCACTTTGCTGTGTTCTGGTTGAAGTGGATCACGTAGGCCCTTATGATGTCAATCCGTTGTTAAAACAATACGAGCTATTTGCTGTTACAATAGTTAGTGAGTACTTGTACTTGTGCAATCTCGAACATCTTTATCCGACTTTAAAAAGAGGTTGTCAAATCGACTGATATTTTTTATATCTGTGACTTTTGTGTTATTTACGTGATATTTCCAACTTATGAAGAATTAACTTTACTTAGGGGGAAAGTTATTGTCAATGCTTTAGAAATTAATTACAATTTTGAAATATTTAATTACACTGAAATATTCAAAGAAACATCAAAATATAATGAAGAGTATATGCGGGTTCCATTTTTCCTTTTGAGATGCGGAACCCGAACGAACTAGTTACATACCTACAAGTTTGTACAGAACCTTCGACCTCAGTACGCGAATCCGACTCGCACTTGGCTGTTTTTTATTTCAAGACTCGGATCACTATTTGAGGTACAGACAGACAACAGCTTACAGCACGCCTGGTATCAAAAACTGTCAAATTTCTCCAATAGATTTTCAACTTAATTTTTAAGGAATAGAGTTTATTATTCATTGGGGAAAGACAGTCTGTGGAAACTTGATGTGCTGTTGATGTACATACAAACCCTAAAAAACGGTTTAAAACGAATTAAATTGCCTCGAATCATAATATTGGCAACACATGCAATCGTCTAACTTACGCTGGTCTGGAACGAATCGCCTGCCAGTCCAACTCGCACTTGACCGTTATTTTTAAAGTTTTTCAAGTACTGATTGAAAAGCGCTATAATAGTGATGTGAAAAGACCAGTGAAAGTATCCTATAGAGCTGCTATACAGCTTGTATACAGCTTTTATACAGCACGCAGTATTCAAAGCTGGCCAACACTCAATAGGGCCTATTCATCACTTTGTAAGTGACGCGAGGGCTGATTGACTACTGGCGTATGTCCGCAACTTTGTTCATGACTGTAGGCTTAAGGTGAAATGACCGGCACCCTCATACCCTAAAAATTAGCAATCAGCAATAATCGCGCAGTCGTCGCCCTATTGATGCTTGGAGTCAAAATCTATTACAGTAGATTGCTTTGTTTTTAGGGTTCCGTACCCAAAGGGTAAAACGGGACCCTATTACTAAGGCTCAGCTGTCCGTCTGTCTGTCTGTCCGTCTGTCACCAGGCTGTTCCTCAGGAACCGTGATAGTTAGAGAGTTTAAATTTTTACAGATGATGTATTTCTGTTGCCGCTATAATAACAAATACTAAAAAACAGGATACAATAAATATTTAAGGGGGCTCCCCTAATATACACAAACGTGATTTTTTTGCCGTTTTTATAGAAAATGGTACGGAACCCTAAGTGCGCGAGTCCGACTCGCACTAGGCCGGTTTTTGTTTTTTGCTATCAATTTGCGATTTTAAAGCTAGCTTAATTTACGCTATTGCAGGGTACCGGGTTGACGTAATGTAATATTTTCAGCGAGCATGTTTCGTTACAACTATCGGAGAACCGATGTAAGGTGGAATAAACGGGTTCTCGAGCGGAGACCGAGTCACGGCAAACGTAGTGTAGGCCGCCCTCTTAGTTCAATGGTGGACCGAAGAACTTGGGAAGATGGTTAGGAATAAGTAGCTTGATTAAAAAGCGGGAGATCGGGCTTTTTGGGAGAAGCTTACGTATACAGGAATGAACTGCAATAGGCTGAGATGATGATGTTTCGTTGTTATGAAAACCAGCGTCGTAGCCTATGTAGTGGGCAACGACTTATGCTGAGTGAGGTCCTCTTGCGAGGGGCTTCGCGACGCGGATAGCGGCACTGCTCGGCTATTTCTTTTTTAATATGTTCTATGTTTTTTTTTTCAATTATTATTAATATTTGTGTACTGTTCTGTTATGTGTCGTTGTGATGTCCTATTTGCAATAAATGTTCTTTATCTTATCTTTATTATAGCTTAATGTTTTTTGCTGTCATTTGGTTTTTATTACAATAATTGCACTTGGTTTTTATTTATTTTTTCTAATTAATAACACTAGAATAAGATTATCTTGTTACTAGTGTTAGCAGAGCTGTCTCTATATGGATTATTAAAGTCTGTAATAAATTAATTTAATATCATAATTATGTTTTTTTTTATTTAAGTGCATTTTTTACGAATAAATAACATTTTTTCGTCACGTGACATTGGCAGAATCGTGTGCAGCAAAATCAAAACACTAGTTTTCGGCATAATAATCAGACGAAGAACAACATACATTTCAATTAGTTGGCTTATCTTTAGACTAAACCTAGTCTATCTTTATGTGTAACCTTAATATAAGCAAACGGAGCCGCGATCCAGTAACTAATAATAACATCAGTACCATAATGAACGATTCATTCTATAGCGCGTAAACATAAACATCCCGAATGAAAGCAAATTAATTTGTCTTCTGCCGTTTAAAAAATTGCATTAAAATCGCTTGTTATAAATTCCTCGCGGATCTCGTAAACATTTTATAACGTATGCGTTAAGGAGACGCATTTTGGGTTTTTGTATTTTTATTTATAACCGACTGTGCGAAAACATAGTGTGATCTATGATTTTTTTCGAACTGTCAATAAAAATGAAAAACCGACTGTTAAATTTTGGTTCAGTATTAAATCTTTACTCCCATACTCAGTATCCATCCATCCATCCATCCATCCATCAACCGAAAGACGTCCACTGCTGGACATAGGCCTCCCCCAATGATTTCCACAAAGATCGGTCTTTAAAAGCCCCCAAATGGAAGACTCAGTATCACTTGTACTTTATTATGAAAACATCTACTTTTCATAATGTATAATGTCTCTTTTTCGTAGGTACGTTTCGTACAAAAAATCGCAGCAAAAGTATAAGTAGAAACCAAATGGTTGAGAGGGAAATTAATAAAAGAAAATACAACAAAAACAAATGACATAATCCGTAAAACAATTCCAATAATCCAAAGACATTATACCTACTAAATGAAAAACCAACAAAATATACGCTAACAAAATGTGTCCCCTTAATCCACTACATAAAATATTCTCCAAACATCCGTTTGTTCGCATTTATCACAATTTCCACCTGTATTCTCGAAGCTTTGAAAAATCCCACGGGTTTTTCATAAAACCTTTGGGTTTTTGAGCGAGGTTTTAATAATTGACGACGCGGAATCCACCTGACGGGTTATTAAATATTAACAGACGTTTAAGGAAGGCACTGTCCATGCACAGGCATACCAGAGACCGGAGGGGACTGTGATCGAGGATCAGCGAACGTCGGCGAACGACAGCGAGCAACATTCGGAACTCCGATGCTCGGTGGAACACTCGCTTTAATGTCTTCAAAGTGTGCGGTCACTGTATTGTTGCTTCATTAATCTTGGATTATACTTCTTGTTACACAGTCCGCTTCTTATTTAAATTTATTATCATTTACTACATACATATAATATAGGTACACCGCCGAAGGAAACCTAACAAGTATAGAGTAACTAATCATCAAGTACAGAAGACTCGCTTTCACGCGAAAACAGTATACCAAGTATGTTTATCTCTGTCTGACAATATAACCTATTATTTTAATAACAAACATTTATTTATATTGCTAAGCAAAAAAACCTTAATTGCATCAAAAGTTATGATAACAAACTGCCATAGCATGGTTGCACTAAACCACAATAAGTATTGAAAATTAAACTTAATTTGAAGATACCAATTTGCTCAGCAAATTTTGATATGAATCTAAAATTTGCATACCAACTCATAATAAATTATAATACCTAGTTTCCGAAATGATCTCAGTTTATTTTTAATCTGATTTACGACCCACTGCCGGGCAAGTTCGCCCACGAACATAGAAAGTGCAAGTCAAAGGCATACGCAATGTCGCAGCCACACACGATCCCACCCACATACACGACCTTAGAACCGAGGTTCTGCGCCTGTCTGGTTTGGTATTGTCACTAAAATAAATATAAGGTACTAATTAGAGATGAGAAGGCAACCCGAAGAGATGGTCGGACCAGATCTCCGAACAGCTGGAGCTACCAGTCAGCGCCGCCCTTCACCGGGCGACGGACCGTATCAGTTGGCGGCAGACCATGAAGCGTCTCAGGAGTCACGATCCTCAGTAATGGGGGAACGATTGAGAAGAAGAATTAGAGATGAGCCGACTGAAATGAAATGAAGTTATTTATTATGTGTAGGCCCTCCTCCGGGCACTTATACACGTCCCAAAATATAACTAAGCCCTACCACCGCTTCGGGACTACATATAGGCTGGTGGTGAGAAGAAACTACTACTCGCTCGGGAAAGCCGACAATTCGGCATCGCTTATAGTCAAAATATGCCGATTATAATCAACGCATACAAAATGAAATAAAACGAATAAATTTGTACAAACGACAAATCCTATAGTCGGCCCATCACTAGTACTAGAATATTAATTAACTTCCTTTTAGAGGGTGACCGGGTGCTTCTACAACTCTTTTGTGACACTTCTTAATCCATAACCGACGACTATAGGGGTCGTCCATTAATCACGTAATGTTTTTAGCAACTTTTTAACTGTATCATACTGAAGTTCGACGCGTAACAGAGAAAGAGAGCACGAGTGGTGAGGTGAGTGTTGGCTTTTTTTAGGGTTCCGTACCCAAAGGGTAAAACGGGACCCTATTACTGAGGCCCCGCTGTCCGTCTGTCTGTCTGTCTACTAATACTAAAAACTAGAATAAAATAAATATTTAAGGGGGCGCCCGCCGCCCATACAACAAACGTGATTTTTTGATCGTTTTTATAGATGGATAAAATGGTGCGGAACCCTTCGTGCGCGAGTCCGACGCGCACTTGGCCGGTTTTTGTTCTCAATAGTGCCTGTAAAAAGTGAGTAGCGTAGCGACGATTAGAGACAAGTAGCAATAATTGAAGATAAGTACAACGAAGGGTAGAAATCGGGATTTACCCATAGGTATTAGGTAAGAACCCTCGCTACTGACGAGTGACGACATCATGTGCGGTGCGACCCGTGCGACTGATGCGTGTGGCTCAAGTGCTTCAACCCTATTTCATTAACAATTAAAACCTCCGTGAGTTTATGAAAAAAAATGCACCAGGAAATGAGCGCACATGTCTGTCTAGAGTGGCGGGAATCCATTCAAAATTCGAACGTGCCGAGTTCTTTTTATAGTCGTCTATTGTTGTCTTTTCATTTCATTGTTTTTATTTTATTAGGTCTTTTAAATGATCACGTTTTAAGACAGACGTGACATTTTAGATAAAAAGCACTTCCCAAATCTCATAAATAGCTTTAACACAATTAAAATTCCGAATAACGTTACTCTTTGCTTTGGTGAGTTTGATCACCTACACATAATTTAAATACTTATTACATAATCTTAACTTATCTTATAATCAAGCTTTACCAGTTAAATGAAACTACTTTTACGGATTATTTCGCGATTTATTAACATTTTATTTAACCTGACGTTTCGAACACTTTACAGCGTTCGTGGTCACAGGTAGACTAAGGTGTTATTCGTCTTTACAATATTTTGTAAAAACTATAAACTACCGTCACTCAGTTAATATTAATTTGTGTTCCTATCTACGCAAAAATGTCTGCGACAACAGGTGATACTGGAGAGCCCATAGCCACACCACCTCTAGATACAGTTAGCTCTTTTTGCGTAGATAGGAACACAAATTAATATTAACTGAGTGACGGTAGTTTATAGTTTTTTCAAAATATTGTAAAGACGAATAACACCTTAGTCTACCTGTGACCACGAACGCTGTAAAGTGTTCGAAACGTCAGGTTAAATAAAATGTTAATAAATCGCGAAATAATCCGTAAAAGTAGTTTCATTTAAATGTATCGTGTTCGCGTAAATAAAAGACAACAGTAAGCTTTAACAGCTTTTCCCCTACTGGGATTGGATTCATTCTTCTTAGGCTTCACTCTAAAAAAACCTACACAAAAAAATTCGCGGGCAGAAGCTAGTTAGTATTAAACATAAAGCCATTTTAAATTAAAAAAAAACCAACTAGAACAAATGATAATAAAGTTCTGTATTAAAAACTGCACAAGCAGTATTAATAGCTTTACTAAAAACAATACTTTAATACACCATTTATAACTATCTATTGGACAAACTTTCCATACAATTCCAACATTTAATTTAAAATAGGCAAGCTATATATTAAGTTTAACTAACTCAGTGTGCAAGCACAATCGTTTATGTTTACGCAAGATATAAACTATGTCTATTGCATTGCAATCTGCACTTTAATCTCTTGAACTTAAGGTTAATTACGTTATGAAAACGTGTTGCTTTATGAATTATGATGAATATGTGCGTACGATGGGTTGTAGGAAATCAAAACAGCTGTCTTCCTGGAGACTTAGAACAATATTAGAATACATCGACTTACTAACTAAACAAGAATTAACTATAAATGTGAATCTGCTTCATCATCATTAGCCATTTTTTAGGGTTCCGTACAAGAAATGAAAAAAACGGAACCCTTATGGGATCGCGCGTCTGTCTGTCCGTCAGTCCGTCACAGCCAATTCGCTCCGAATCTACTGGACCAAATCAGGTGAATTTGGTAGGATGATGTAATTACTATGACCCAAACACAGGACAGCAGTTCAGTTACCATGTGTTTTGAACCTTTGACTCATATGATTATCATAACTAAAATGATAAAATTTGTTTTAAAATATAAAACCCCTTCGGAGTTGGTATAGGTCACGAAATGTTTGAATGTTTTTGTTTGCACTAACACCAAAAATGATTACTGATTAAGTTTTCTACCATAAAATATAATGTAACAAACAAACGACATTCCTCACAGGAATTTAACATTAATTAATGAGGTCGATGATTTTTTTCAAGTGTTATTTATCTTCAATTAAACCTTGCATGGAATTGCTAAAAACAAAAATTTACAATTAATTAATCTTCACGGATCACGTGACTATCTTCATTTTAAACACATGCTCTTTCAAATTTGAACACCATCAAACTATCATCAACGTAAACTCGTCTGTTAATCCGCGTTACCTCCACACTAAATCAATTCGGTCCAGGAAGCGTGCCAAGCAGTTAATCCTACAAAGGTCGGACGCCTCAAAGCCTGCTGGCGAGAGGCCAGAGGTGGTTCATTGTCGCCCCACTGGCTCGCACTAAAACCGCAGGATACTAACGTACGGTAACGTTAAGATGGTAACTGACCAGTGTAACGTAACGAAGCGAACATGTTACGTTAGGCCGTGTCCTTAAGTCCGCGTAACATGCTCATTTCCAATTCGTTGCTCGATTCGAAATAAAGACCCAAAGTAAAGTACCTGGCACCAATGCAGATGTTGAGCGCCGGGGCTAAGAGTAAGTATCGGTTGCGCAACTTACGAGACGATCATCGTATCAAGGACGCGTGTGCGCGAAGCTAACAACCAACCAAACACGGATGACGGTGCAGACGCGTCGCACTATTAGCCAATCATGTAATCCTTATGTTCTTCTGCGCATCTTTCGCCCAGCGCTCAAGCCTGCCAAGCAGCTTATCCTACAGAGGTCAGACGCCTCAAAGCCTGCTGGCGAGAGGTCAGAGCCACCTCATTGTCGTCCAACTGCCTCGCACTAAAACCGCAGGATACTAGCGTACGGTAACGTAAAGGTGGGTACTGACAAGTGTAACAGGGCGAAACGTAACATTCGCAGCGAGCATGTTACGTTACGCGTCGTGTGCTAAAATCCGTTCCCATTTCGAATTGGCTGCTCGATCGAACTCGAACCTAGAATCGAATCGTTGTTATTCCAAATGCGCTCACAGCCACTCGCGGCGGCGAAACGAGCAGTTGTTTAGTAGCTTGTTTTCCCGTACTAACTGCCCGAAGGCTCGCTTTGTATTGTTACATGTTACGCCCCGTAACGTCAGTCAGTTTAAAACTTTAGAAGTCACCGACAAATTCTAGTCATTCATTCCTGATCGGGGTACGCTTGACCGGCTTGACGATGATTATAAATGCGGCACGACTAATTTTGCAATCATTATCAGGCTTTGGAAGTCCACAGCTGGACAAAGGTATCCCCTATAGAACAGCACATCAACAGCGAGCGGCTCTGGGACGTTGCTGTTTGCATCCAGCTTTTCGCGCAACCTTGACGAGGTCTGTACTAGACTGGGTGTAAGGCCTGCCCACGGTGCTTTTTCCAGTTAATCGCGACATTCGAAAACCGTTTTTCCACAACTAGTTATTGCTTGGAGCGATTCCTTGGGGACCTAAATCTCCTCTTTAGGAAAGTGGACTTCAGAAAAACGAAACGAAGCTGTTCTATCTATGATCTTTCGCTGTTTCTATTGTCTCGAGAGAGCTTTAGTCAGATAGTTCAACACTTTGACGAAACGACAGGCATAGTGGCGTGGTGGTTCTCATACGCAATGGGTCCGCAGTTTGATTCCAGTTCCGATCTAGCGGGAACAAAGACTTTTCTAAATTGGTTGAGTTAGAGTGTGCAGGGAGGAAGACGCCCTAGATAAAATTCACTGTCTGGCACCACGAAACACGAGGATATTAATTTCTTACTTCGAAAACATTACATACATATATACATTATCTGCCCATATTTATATACTAATCCTTAGTTCTCTATTATTAACTCTATAGTTCTTAGTTAAAACAACATCTTTGTTTTTCAATCCCAATTTGGAAAAGGGTAAATAAATTATACGGAATTCTTGGACGAGAAACTTGAGAAAACAGAATGAAACTGCACGTTTATTATTAGATACCATTTGCATCTAAATGTACTAGCATTCCGATAACGTTCAAGAATAAAACAGATGTAATACCTAGACTATTTCCTATGTATCTTTTTACGAAGCTTATACCGAAGTCAGCAAGGCCGTAGAGAGGACAGAGGTTCATTAAGTCCGTCTTTACTACAGGAGCTTACTATTTTTACATTTTGCAATACTGAAACATAAAATTTAGATATTTGAGGAGATATTTAGTTAGCACGCTTTTATTAGTTTAACTAGTTTCTACATATGTTATTAAATCTTGAAACTCATTTTTAACTTACTTCATAATTTATCATTTTTCTGTGATTCTTCTAAGCACTTACACATGTCCAAAGTATAACATTGCTTTACCACCTTTGCGGCTTCAAAGAAAAAAGCCCTTACAATAAATAAATTTTAATATAAAATGAAACTTTTATTATTGTGTCTTTTAATATAATGTGATCTGTAATACTTGTTAGTTACCTGAGATGAGATAAATGAATTTAATAAAAATTGGTGATCAGAAGAAGTATCTATATAACGAACAATACAATAATTTGACACCACCGAGCTAATCTGATGGTGGCACCACAAGGTGGATAGTAATACTGGTATCAGATGAGGTGTATAGTTGACCTATTCAATGGCTACAAGTTTGATCCTTCCAAACCTTCGAGTTTGATCTCATTACATTTCTTTTGGCGAGTGGCACACAAACTAAACAGGTAAAAGCCTGGTTATAGGTTTTCGTAGGTCCAAATTATTAAAACATAATTCGAATTCGAGAAACAATAGTAGCTGTCAACGTCCGAGCCAAAATTCAAGTCACGTTCGCCAACTTAGTAGTGCCTACAGCTACAGCAGATTGGATTATTCTCTAAATACACATAAAATACGAAATAGACTGGACCTAATAAAAATTGAGATTAGTTTAAAAAAAACAACCTTCTTACGAAACTTTAATAAGCATTTTAATAGGCCCTTTTCCGGGCAATATGCACGCCTCAAAATTATAGCTTTGCCCTAACACCGCTTTGGGAAATTGGGACTTCATATAGGCTGGTGATGCGAAAGAGAAAAAAAATAAGAAACAATGCAACAAAAAAAAACTTCACTCCCACATTTGTCGAGCGAAAACCTAGATCGACACTAGGCCACTATCACAAACACGGGACAAGAAAAACCTTTCATTTGTCGTTCCTATTCCCGGATAAAAATAGGGACGCATCGGCCTAGATATCGATTCCCGGAACTGAACAATACTCTTCCGACACACGGACGGGCTTTTAGAGATTGCAACACTTACGTAATGGTAGTGATGTGCTGTTTATTCTGATACATTATGTATCAGAATCACGGAACATACAGGGCTAGATTGCAAGATAGTGCTTCAAAAATAAGGTATAGAGAACAACGCCAAATATTGCTTAGTCGTAACTTATTTTAATTTATTTCTGAAAAAAAAAAGGAAAAATGACGTACGCGATTTACTATCAATTATCTGGGATCACAGGCCTACGCCGACGCCTCGCCAACAAAGACCTTATACAGTGCACATACACGGTGCAATTTAATTGACCAATCGTAAATTATCCAAAACTTGTATTTTTTAACAGCAGCTAGGAATAATTCAAAATGTTAAAAAAGTTGTTTTTGTTCTTTATTTAGATCGAATGAGTTAAAGAATCCGAATCGCTCCTGAAAAGGCTCTACTTTGCAATGTAACCCTGATACAAGGTGATACGCTGCTCGGTGAGACGGAGATTAATGTTACCCTCTAGAAGTCTAGACAAGTTTGTTGGGCAGGTGAAATAAAATTCAATAAAGCTCGTTTAGGTACATCTCACAGTCCCGCTTAAAAAGCAATTAAGTGTGACTCGCGTACCATATTTTGAGCTGATGTTCGACTGATGTTTTAGTGAGCAATCCGATATCTTTGTGGCGATATTGTTTTCTTGAAAACTTTATATAAAGGCTACGTCCAAACAAGTTCGTTTTGCACATTACCCTATGATCTCATAGGTCAACTTTAATGCCCATATGACATCAATGACTGTCCCACGATGCTACATAAACACTTCAGTAAAAGACTGCTTTATCTTAGATCTTTATTGCACACGATATAAAAGAAAAACAACGTAGCAGAAAAAAGAACATTAAGAACAGCACTTATTTTACTTAACCCTTTTATTTTGGCACTGTTGTTGTGGCAAGCGCTACGATCATGGAAGAACCATTAGTGACATACACTGTGGACCATAACGTTTCTATGACATAGATAGATCATTATCCCAATCCATCTGGTAGTGACCACGAATGTTTGAATGATTTTATCATAACCTACAATTTCTACAACTCAATCAATGTAGCATTAGATTAGCTGACAGATTACAGACCTATAGTTAATCACTCCATGGATTATCAAGTGGCATCCAATTCTGAGCAACTTACTCAAAGGAATATAACTTTGACAGCAACTCCGTAGCAACTGCAATTAGATAATAATCCTCTTTCCCGGGTAACTTGCATCAACTAGACCCCATCTAGGGTTGCCAGTTGCCACTTGCCAGTAGCCGGGAAATCAATGTCCCGGAATTTTGCTCCATGTCCCATGTCCAGTAATTGGACTTTACTGTCCCGGATTCCGCTAGGAGTTTTTTTTACAAAGCTACGAGTATAGACTAGACTACAAGACTCGCACATCTTAGCTATTAAGTAAGAGTTTCGTTTTCGACTACCATTTAAAACCCGCTCGAGCGCAGTTTCTACCAAAGTGAACATAACCGGTCCGGTCTAGTAGAATGAGTCACACCAAAATTTTTTTGTTATTTGTCTTAAAAATGGGTAAAGCATGAAAAAAGAATAGGTTTTTATATTTTGCTATCATCACAAAAGACACTCGCAGTATATCCTCCCATATCGCAGCAGCGCGCAAAGGAACGCTGACTTTAAAAAGCGATGAAATTGTACAACGCACGCTGTAACTTTGAAAATCTTAGTCCGATTATATTTGCACCAGTATGCAAAAACTTTTATATAATTAAATGCAGTAACTTTTATAGTTATTCTGATGTGTTGGTGTGACCCATTGTCCCGGAAATGATGAGCCTATATTAGGCAACCCTACCCCCATCCCTATAATATCTGCAAACTATTATTAGGTAACTTCTGACAGATTGATGGCAAATGGGAACATGTTGGATCGGCTGCCCCGAACTATCGTTGCGCAACATAATAAGACGTGAATCATGTTCGGATGACCTGTCAGATAATATGGATTAGTCTTGCCGTGGTTCTCAAACTGGGGTTAGGGGTTGGCCAGTTGCTCGTAGGGGAAGATTTACGTTAATCGACTATGCTGAATTGTAATAAACAGGTTGCTTATCCCACTTACGATTTAAAACTATGGTTTATACCGATACGATACGATATGACCGACTACTTCATGAAATGCCCAAACTTTAGTGATCATATCATAAACAGTTTATATTATCCACCGGTAGAGGCGCTGATGTCGCTTTGCTATTGTGGTACATCATGGCGGCGAACAATTATTCTATTCATAAAGTGAAATAATGTGTAAATTGAAGATTAAAGTGCAGTAAATTATCGTTTAGTCATCAAGCCAGGCGATTTTCAAGAAAGTCACTAAAAACGGGCGCAACGATAAACAATCATGGAGTTCGACACGTAACTTGGGAGGTTAGTTATAAACTAATCAAATCTTTATATTTGTAAGTTTCCTTTTAAAATTACGAATGTGAATAATAATCTATTGCCCAAAATCAATTTTATAACAATTCCAGTAACTTGTAAACGTATTTATACCTATTTTAATGATATGGTCAAACGTTGATTGACATATCATAAAACGTTGACGTTTTAACGCTATGGCCAGTTTTATTTGACCGATTCAAGAAATACGACCATTTTATGAAATGGCCGGCCACATTATAAAGTGAATAATTTTAAGATCGGGCCACGACATAGACATAGGTAGAACGGGTTATGAAAGAAATTTAACTAATTTTGATACAGCTATTTATTTATTATTAACAACATATTTCTCTTTGTTGCGACATCTGGCTTTAGTGGTTTACGCTGTGTGTGTGTGCAGTACAAAGCAGGACAAACGCAGGTTCTAATTAAATAAAATAAATAAATAAATAATGGACAACATCACATACATTGCTCTGATCCTATGGTAAGTAGCTAAAGCATTTGTGTTATAGAAATCAGAAACAACGACGGTACCACAACACCCAGACCCGAGACAATATAGAAAAGTTCTTTTCCTACATTGACCCGACCGGGGATTGAACCCGGAACCTCAGAGATGGCGACACCATATAAGTCCGGCGTGCTCGCCTCTCGGCTACGGAGGTCGTCGATAATCGTAAATTTAAAAGGTGCAAGTGGTTTCGTGCGGAGAAAACAACAACAAACATATTCCTAATTCATGATTCCCATTTAATGTATTCTAATTTAGTCTTTACCTGCCTTAAATCCAGACACAATAGACAATTATTTGTTTACAGCCTACAGGTCACCGGTGAGCCGCCTGGCGTTCAAGGATATTCAAGTTAAAAAGGGCTTTTGTCTGCGAAAAATAAGGGTAAGGGGACTATAAGTTTGAGAAACCCTGGACTATCGAGAGTCGATACGGTTCTGATTTTAGATATTGGCGTATTAATCTGTCTAACAATAAATAATATATCGCTGATTTGCTGAATTCTGAGAGCTCCTAAAGATTTCGAATTCCGGTAGATTGTCTAATTTATTGGCAGATGAGAAATGGAGCCATAATCTTATGTAATAAAAGTTCTGGCTGAGGATCATTCCAAAAAATATCATCACATAAAAGTTGACGTATCGAAATTTTATTAGGAGAAATTGATTTGCGATTAATCCAAGTTTAACCGGTTTTCTTATCTGTGAGCAAACACTTGTTTTCTGAATTTTGTCAGAGCCATTTTTATGTATCGTATGTGATATATCGTACAAGGTCACAAGTATGAATTGTATGGATGACTTTAAGTATTACGTCTGCCAATTGTTCATGTCTTTCGTGCAATAAACAAAACAATTAAAATATTAAAAGAGTGGCGGCGTAAAATTAATTTGTCGAATCAATTTATCTACATCAAACTTAGTATCCTATAGTCTTTGGACCATGATGATACTAGATGCTTTTTAGGGTTCCGTACCCAAAGGATAAAACGGTACCCTATTACTGAGGCTCCGCTGTCCGTCTGTCACCAGGCTGTATCTCATGAACCGTGGTAGTTAGACAGTTGAAATTTTAACAGATGATGTATTTCTGTTGCCGCTATAACAACAAATACTAAAAACCAGAATAAAATTAATATATAAGGGGGCTCCTATACAACAAACGTGATTTTTAGCTCGTTTTTCGTGCGGAACTCTTCGTGCGCGAGTCCGAAACGCACTTGGCTGGTTTTTTTAAAGAGGCTTTCATAAGAAAACGTATTTTTGTCCGAAACTGCGAACTTCTAAGTCCTCATTACCGATTCCAGACTCGCTAGCAGAGTTCCGTTTTCCAAATACATAGCATCCTGTCGCGCAATTAGCTCACTTATATAAGCTCCTTTGTTCTTTTGCATATGATTTATGTGGCTAATTTATAGCCACGACATTGCCATTTTAATATTCTGATATATTGAAGATAGTAGACATTATTAAGTAAAAGTAAAAAAGCCTTTATTTGACCTACATACTAATTGCTCAGTACAACATACTACTAATATAGATATGTTTTTTTTATATCGCTAAGTGACTTAATTCTAGGTTTATTACTAAAAAACTTTTTTTTCTTTTTTATAATGTTTTAAGCTAGACATTATTAACCGCTTCAAATTAAGTGATAACTCGAGAATACTTTTATTCGTCACAAAATGAGGTGAAATAATGGTTTTTAAGTAATACAACTTACAATATTTTCAGAATTATAAGAATCTTGATTATCTAAGATCCTTTAGTTAAAAAAGATAACTATTTTAAAGATGTCAATTTTATTAATTAATTAACAATAAAGTTTGGTACTACATGTCTGTTCACTCAATAATGGACTTTATTCGTATCAATTTTAGTATTAAAGGTTTTTCTTTAAAAATACATCAAATATAAGTGACGTCTCTTACTGCGGTAGTAGTTGAAATATAAATTCAAAATCAGTGTAAATTCGACATTTTGTTTTAAGTTAGAAGCATCAAGCAAAAACTGTAAAGTAACTCACCATTCACGAAAGTTTAGTTTACGTACAAAATACGCGTTAAAAGCAGATGAATACGTTGCAACAAAGCTTTTATGAAATTTCCCTGTTCCCACACGTGCAGGATGAAAAAGGATATTCCCAACTTTATACAGGAACAGGTAAAGTTGGTGCCCCACTTTTCAGACTATCAGTTAGTTCAACGTTCAGATCCTGGGAGGGGGATTTTAATTAAAATTCTAGTGATATGAAGATTAAATTCGCTTTGGGGAGCTGTGCAATGCATCGCTAAAGTTTCAGCAGGAAATCCTATAGTTACAGCGCTAAAATTCCATTCGTTTGATGTTGATTAACGTGAAATGTGAGGTTTTGAGGAAAATCGTATTGAAGACTAAATTCTAAGTACAGACAACAGCAATTAATGGTATCCCAAAACTGTCAAATTTCTTGAATCGATTTTCGACTTAATTTTCAAGCTATAGAGTTTATTATTCATTTGGGAAATTTGACAGTTTTCGGTAACTTGATGTGCTGTCCACTGTACCAACTGTACATCATTAATTGTTACAAATTGACAGCCTGGTTTGCGTAGTGGCGCTTTGATTCGTCTTGAATGCAAAGGGTCTTAGGTTAGATTCCCGATTTAGAACAACTGTTTATTTTTATATTGTCTAGTGTCTGGATGTGCTGGGTGCTGATGCTGGTAACACAAGGATGTTAATTTTTAACTTAGAGACCATAACAATTGGTGGTTTTCTGGTGCATTTTAAATAATTAGTGAATGAAAAAGAATTGCCGAGGATGACGCACAATGGCACGCATTGGGAGATGAGTCCAGCAGTGGACTGACGTGGGCTGCCTATTCTGGTACCGAAATAAGCACAGAAATAACATTATTATGAATGCTGGTGTCAGTATAGAAAAAACCTTTATTAAATTCTTATTGTCTCTATCAAATTCATTTAGTAGGTATCGCGCGGATTTTGTAGAAAAATATAGCAAGACCCACAATCTCCGGCTAGACTAGACTGAAATGAAACGAAAACATGAATAAAGATGAAACTTTTCGTTGCCCTATCAAATATTTCAGACAGAAATATCTCGGATCTTTTAAGGCAATACTTAAATCTAGGGTTATTACTCTTCTACGCAAGGGCGGAGGTGTGTTAACGTAGAGTTAGCTATGACTGGATAAGCCGAATAAAATGACGTATTTTTGAAGCATTAAAATTCTTTGCGTTCGAAATCGTATAATAATTCTTGAGCTATTAAGTCTTCTTTTTCGCTTTTTATTATCTATTAGGTTTCTTAAAAGCTAAAGAGAGGTAAAATTTGTATTTCTTTGCTTGTCCAATATTGTCAAAAAAACCGACTTCATAAATGTGAAATCGCGATCCGGACTACAAAGCCGTGTGTTCATGTTCTCGAATTCTTGTTGCTCCGCAAAAAAGCTTGTTAATCCGCTATCTAGTCGCCATAGTACAATCTTTGCTTAGGTAGTTTGGGGCTAGATAATACACCACCAAATAATTGACATACTTTTTATGAGCTGTCAAAAAGCATCTCTTCCTTACAATTTGTATGACGATACCGAATTATGACGTCACTGTTTACCTAACTCAACTTTTTATTGATGTCGAAGCTATCATAATTGATTAGTTACAGGCCTAAAATAGGGTGTTAATTTTAATTATATCTATGTCTATGGACACCACGCCTAGACCACGCCTAGGCAAACGTAGTGTAGGACGACCCCCAGCTTGATGGACCGACGACCTTAGGAAGATGGCTGGCAGTGGATGGTAGAAAATAGCGGGAGATCGTGCTCTTTGGCGCTCTTTGGGGGAGGCCTACGTCCAGCAGTGGACTGCAATAGGCTGAGATGAGATGTCTATGAATTATTTAACCATGGAAAGAATTAGTTATTAAAACAACAATTAAACGTACTAATCCAAGCCACATCCAGTCTCTCTATCCACGAAGCCGCCCCTCGTTTAAGGCGCAGACAGACAGTCACCCGTAAGGCTTCGGCCACACCGGGGTCGACGTTCGGCAATCGATGCGGCAAGCGCGTAGGTGGTGAGAGCTGACATTGACTAGTCTGCAGTCTAGAGTCTAGACTAGAAGGTGACCGGGGAATGTACAGGTTTGAATTGTGGATTTTATTAGGCTTTTGAATTTAGATTGGCAGTAATTGGTGTTCAATACAACCAGCCTATTTGGGGTAGACTACTAATGCAAATTGACGACCCTCGTAGCCGAGAGGCGAGCGCGCCGGACTTTAAATGGCGCCACCATCTCTGAGGTTCCGGGTTCGATCCCCGGTCGGGTTAATGTAGGAAACGAACTTTTCCATATTGTCTCGGGTCTGGGTGTTGTGGTACCGTCGTTGTTTCTGATTTCTATAACACAAGTGCTTTAGCTACTTACCTTAGGATCATAGCAATGTATGTGATGTTGTCCAATGTTGTCCATGCAGCAAAAAAAGAATGCAGCTATGTTCTGCAGTGGACGTTATATGAAGCTACGTAAAATCGTATTCGCCTTTGAGGAGGGAGAGTATAAATTTAATAGTTACGCGGTCTTACGCGACCGCTCGGCACCTACAAAGTTAAAAGTGCGTAATTTTATGTACTATTAGAGTAATATTCACTGTTAAGTACCTTGGCCTTCATCTGAGAGGTGGTCGTTACAGTGACAGAACCACACCTTAACAAATATAAAAGACTAGCTGTGCCCGCTACTTCGTTTGCTTGGACTGTCGTCCACCCTGTAGGTTGTTTGGTATGATACATAACGCAATTGTTCAAATAAAAAACCACATTCAAAAAAATATCCTACAGAAACATTTAACCGGGATAAAAAAAATCCTTATGTTAATAAGAACAATATACAGAAAGATATCCGACAGAAACATTTAACCGGGTTAAAAAGTATCCTTTAAATGTTAATCCAGATCATATTCTATATGTGTGCAAAATTTCATCTTATTCCGTTCAGCCGTTTACTCGTGATTGAGTCACAAACACCTAAACATCCAAACGTCCTCACAAACCTTTCGCATTTATATTTCTGGGATTGAATGTATGTAACTCAATAACGTTTTAACGGTTGAAAAGAATAAGCTGTCATTTTGCACACATATAGTTAATGATATAGCCTAACACATAAGATACAATATATCCCATTTATGTATTCCCTTGGGAATTTAGGATGACTACTCTGTGGCTTAAAACAAAGTATATACAGACGAAGTAGCAGGTAGAGGTAGTACACTTTAATAATACACCCGACTAAGGCAATGCGAAAAGAAGGGTTATTTATTCATGACACATAATAGGGCTTCTTTACTAACACACCTCCCAAAAATATATCGTCAATCGTAATATGAATTTCCGTAACCGCCGAAATGGCGATATTGAGTTATACATACAGTTCGACTGCAAATGTTCCGCTCTGTCGATCGGTGTCTTTAAAATATCGATATTTTCTAAAAGTTTTTTTTTTCATTTACACTTAATTTTGTGACTTTAGTCCATTTTATAAATAAATTCAATTTTTAGTTTACCGTAAGGACCAATTTGAATTTATTTTAAATGTATTTGCTCATTTTTGGTGCTTACATTAAATTTTAATGATATTATCTCCCCCCCCCCCTACCACACCGCTTCCGTACCCTGATTCCGTATCTTGCAAAAGCAATTCGATAGCGAAAATTGCCCAATTCTGAGGGCCTAGCACGAAAGTGTTGCTTTTGTTGGATCGTATAAGCCTAACAAATTAAAATGGCCAGTCTCATGCGTCAACCCTTTAATAAAATACGACTAACTCAATCTAGCCGTGTAATCCGACAGTTTTCAATTGTTCATAAATTGTCATACAGGGGAATGGATGTTTTAATTTGATCGGATAATACGACCGTCCGAACGATGCGCTTTGCCTCCTGAAAACAAAAACAAAGCAATCTACTGTCAGTGCTGCCTATAGATTTTGACACTTAGCATCAATCGGGCGATGACCGCGATTATTGCTGTTGTAATTTTTTAGGGAATTAGGGTACCGGACTACATATCGGCTGGTGATGGATAAGAAGAAAGTTTATATCACATCTCATATAATTAACTCCCATATCAGTGAACTAGAGATTGTTTTGTATATAATGGGGTAATTATATTGACACTTCTTATCAATCCGTTATCTTAAAATAATGAATGTCAGTTATAATCGTCATATCGTCGTAAATAGTTGTAATAAATCACTTGCGGTGTTTCGCCTTGAACGAAAGGGGTCTTGGGTTCGATACCCGGTTCCGAACAATCCAGAAAACAATCTTTTTATAATCGGATCGGATCTGGGTGTACTGGGAAACGTGATGTGGTACTATTGAGACAATGACTTTCTTTTATTTAAGCCGAGAGGCGAGCACGCCGGACTGGATGTCGCCATCTCTAAGGTCCCGTGTGCGATTCCCGGTAGGGTCAATGTAGAAAACTAACTTTTCTATATTGTCTAGGGTCTGGGTGTTGTGGTACCGTCGTTTATTTCTGATTTCTGTAACACAAGTGTTTTCGCTACTTACCATAGGATCAGAGCAATTTATGTGATGTTGTTTAATATTAAATTATTTATCGATTGTAACTGGGTGTTGTTGGCGGCGAAAGAACCCTGGACTCAGCGTTAAAGTCGCATTATTAAGCTGCTACTCCTTTAGGTCGTAAAATCAATAGAAGTCTTTATTATCACTCTACAGAGATAACATTACATTATTAGACTCGTCTCGTAATCGCGGTCACAGTATGACTCATACCAATTGAAGTGTAACGAGCTGATAGCGCGCATTAATTTCGCGCTCCCCACCACAAGGCAGCGTGGCCGAGCGGTCTAAGGCGCTGGTTTTAGGCACCAGTCCGAAAGGGCGTGGGTTCGAATCCCACCGCTGTCAGAATTTTTTTGACATTTTTTTTTTTATTATTTATACACAGCGGCAAAAAGGAGTTTGCTTGGCTGTTATTTCTTCAAATTGTGCTGATTTTTAGCTTATTCTTGCCGGTTTGCCTTTTTAGGCAATATAAGTTATTTTAGCAAATATATTAACAAATAATTATATAAATTAAAAAGGGTGCATACAAGATAATCGTTTTTTTTTTATGTTTGTTAAACAAATCATTTAATAAAAGAAAACATTGTATCTACGTGTATGTACTCTATAAATAAAAAATGCCACCTGTATGACATCATTATATGATGAGCATTGTTTGGGAAAGGCTAGACTAGTGTTGACGGAACGAGCCATTAAGAAAGCTCTTTTAGGTAAAAAAACCGACCAAGTGCGAGTCGGACTCGCGCACGAAGGGGTTCGTACCATTTTCTATAAAAACTCACATTTGCAAAAATTCACATTTGTCGTATGGGAGCCCCAATAAATATTTATTGTATTCTGTTTTTTAGTATTTGTTGTTATAGCGGCAACAGAAATACATCATCTGCGAAAATTTCAATTCTCTAACTATCACGGTTCATGAGATACAGCCTGGTGACAGGCGGACAGACAGACAGACGGACAGCGGTGCCTTAGTAGGTAATAGGGTCCCGTTTCACCCTTTGGGTACGAAACCCTAAAAAAAAATCATAAAATTCGGTCTAACATTTGGCGACGATATCGCATCACGTAGAAAAACTACAGCCTTTCATGCATACAAAACAAACTACCTACATGATCATAATTTTATCATCAATCAATTACAACATAAATTGCCCATAAAATAATTTCCGAACCTCCTCTTTTTTTAAATCGGTTGAATACCTGAAATCCCACAAATAGATCTCCAGAAAAAATATTTCTATTCTTCAAATAAGATAATATCATTCTCGAAATTGCGATTGTTCACAACGATGACATCATAATAGCTCCATAAAATAATCTCGGCAAACATTGCCTCTCATCTTATCACTATGCTTATCATTGCATCAGTTCCTAGTACTTGTTTGAAGAATGCACTGTTATAATTTTTTTTTAATTTTTTTTAAATTAAAAATATACATTAAGAGTTACAAATTACTAACTTCTGCCAAACTGTACAACAGTTTGTCGGCAGTAGTTCTCGTGGGTAGGTATAATAAGTTGTTTCTAATAAATAATAATCATTACGATCCATGAACTAGGTAAGCCTACAAGCAAACGGCGGACCACTACACTACCCTACAAAATCATAGTTTATTTAGCTCAGTTTAAACTTTAAATCTTGCTATATAGGGATCATAGGTCAGTTAGTGACCATATCATATCATAAGGTAGCATAGTGGGCCGACGCAGCAGAACTCATAAGGTAGCATAGTGGGCCGACGCAGCAGACCCTATAATACCTAGTTCAATATTAGTCATCTGTGAATGAAAACATCGCGAAAAAGCTATTATGATTAGGCAAGTCAATTTAAACTTATAATAACGGGTCTAAACGCGACGTACTATAGTATGTAGCAGTATGATCGGAGAGTACGAAGGTAGCAGAAGAACCGGCCGCCCGATGCAAACGAAGACGCCGCGCACCAGCCCCCTCGTGACCACGACCGTAGCATCACGGTCGAAACGTCGAGGAATGTAAGTAGTATCAATACTACTACATACTAGTACGTCGCATTTAGACCCGTTATTATAAGTTTTAGTTATAATGTAACGCGAAAGTTTAAAAGATTAAGTCAACTTAAAGTAAGACTCTACCCTTAGAAAATTAAGTTTTGACCGTTACAACTAGCGGCATGGATGTTGAGCGCTGGGCGATAGTTGCACAGAAGACCATTACGATTACGTGATTGTACCGTGTGGTACCGGCACGTTAAAAGAATAGCACCACCCCTTCTCTTCCTATGGGTGTCGTAACAGCGACTACAGAAGAACCGCCACAAGAAGACGGGCAGCAGCGTCTCCTTTCCACCATTGGCTAAACTGCGATCGCCAACCCGCCTGGCAAGCGTGGCGATTATGGCAAAATCCTTCTTTTGGAGAGGCCTGTGTCCAGCAGTGGACTGTTATAGGCTGGTGTGATGTATGTGATGATGATTGGCTAGTCTTGCTACGTGCGCGCTCCGGCTGTAATTGGTTTCGCTTAGCGCTCAACTTCCGAGCCGCTAGTTGTAAACCGCCTTAAGGCGGTTAGGACTAGGCTTCACGCAGTCTTTACGTGCCTTCCGTAGCAGCTGCGTATTTACAGACTCAGAGTATGCTTGCCCATTCACTCACGTCACAACCGTGCGTGGCGAGGGTTTCATAACTTCAATAATCACACAAAGAGATAAAAATAAGACAGTAGAATTAAAACAAAGATTATTATGACATTAAATAAGTGCAATGCTATAATCATTACATTTGGCATACAGGTATGTATGCTTATCACTTCAGGAGAAGAACGCGATGGTAATGACCTCTTATCAGCCCTCGCGAAAGGAAGAGCTGTACGGATGATTAATGGTCGTGACCTGGGCTGCCTGAAGTTTAATATTATTATTAACACGCATTTATTACACTTTTATAATAATGTAATGACAAATTTAAAAAAAACCGTTTGGTACTAAACCTTGTTTACCCTTACTTGTCTTATTTCATTATCATCATTTAGCCGGCGGACGTCCACTGCTGAACATAGGCCGCCCCCAGTGACTTCCAGATAGGCCGGTCGGAAGCGGCCTGCATCCAGCGGCTTACTGCAACCTTTACCAGGTCGTCTGTCCACCTTGTTGGTGTGAGTCCCACCCCCAGTAAGAGCCTCCATTCCAGAACCTTTCTGCCCCATCGGCCGTCAGTTCTACGTGCTATGTGCCCCGCACACTGCCCCTTCAGCTTGCTAATTCGTCGGGCTAAGTTTTCTATATTGGCTCAGGTCTGGGTGTTGTGGTACCGTCGTTGTTTCTGAATTTTATAACACAAGTGCTTTAGCTACCTACTTAAGGATCTCAGCAATGTATGTGACACACGCGTCTCGTTGTCGCGGCGTCTGCGCTGCGCATACGTCCATCGAACTCCTACGCTGGATAAACGCTAGTGTCAAGGTGCTCTTATACTGGACAACATCACATACATTTCTCTCATCCTAATGTAAGCAGCTAAAGCACTTGTGTCATAGAAATCAGAAACAACGACGGTACCCCAACACCCAGGACCTAGACAATATAGAAAGCTCGTTTTCTACATTGACCCGACCGGGAATCGATCCCCGAACCTCAGATGGCGACGCCATAATACAGTCTGGCGATGACGCCTCTCGGCTACGAAGGTCTTCGAGTTGTCTTTGTTCATAGATTATCAACAAACTGTAAAAGTATAATTATTACTTCATTCCACATATCATCCTGCATTTTAATTATTTAAATATTGACTTGATCTTACTATTGATTGACTAAGTAATGTTACTAATTACACCTACAATGAAATAGTAAACAAAAGAAATAACAGATAATATGTTAATTAGGCGAGTATAACAGTGATTACTGTGTGGTAATTGTAATAATTATGTATTATGCAACCAGAAGTCGCACACTTTCTGTTTTATTTTGGGAAAGTTAGCCATATTGTTTTAGCGTGAAATTAATGTGTTATGTCATGGTTTACTTTTAACAATTTAATTAAACATATCATATAAGTTAAGAATTTATTTTGCACTGTACTTACTAGTACCGGTTTATTTATATTATGCTTTTTATACCTTGGTTTGTCTTTTGTCCTTATGTTTGATATATATTATGCAGTCATTTAAAGGATTCCGTACCCAAAGGGTAAAATGGGACCCTCTAACTAAGACTCCATTGTCTGTCCGTCTGTATGTCTGTCCATCTGTCACGAGGCTGTATCTCATGAACCATGATAGTTAGACATTTGAAATTTTCACTGATGATGTATTTCTGTTGCCGCTAAAACTACAAATAATAATACGGATCATGTAATTCAGAAATCAATAAGTGATTCGTATATAAACTAAGTATGTTTAGGCACTAAAACAGTATATTATATCACCGATCAAAAAATGCCATAATTGTTGTTGAACAAAATAATTCCTACTCTACAAACCTTTATGATGCAAAATTTTAAGTAAAGAAGCATTTAGCATTAAAAAATCTAGCAATTTTATAGCACACAATACAGTATATGATAGTCTGGTAGTTAGCACTTTGGACTATGAATTGTTTGAATTCCACTAGGGGCAAATGCTGGGCTGAAGCTGAGATATAGATAGATACTCTTTATTGCACACCAAACAAAGAAGTTACACTTGATATTTACAGAAAGATGTACAATTTAGGAGGTCTTATCGCTAAAAAGCGATCTCTTCCAGACAACCTTTAGGCAGAGGACAACTACAAAGAAAGGGGAAAGTGGTGCAGAGTGCTTATTGTGTAATTTTATTTATATACCTACAATGTTAATATCAATAAGTATAAACTACATACACGTACAAAAAATACCTATAAAATATGAGAATGAGCATTTATTGTTTCAGAGTCATGCATAGATGTTTATAAATCTACATACATTCCCATGACACTCAGGCAACAGAACATTGCAGTATTTCTTCATATTAGAAAAAAATCAGTAAAATAAAAATTGATTCTACTTTCTTTATAAACTTTCTCGATTTCCGAAAAGAATCAATTAGATTTCGTTGGGGCGCATCACTAGAAGTGTGAACTGTCATGTGTCAGAGCGATCATCTTATCCTGAATGGAGTTTATTAACTGTATATTAGTGTGAGCATTGACAGGACTAATAGCAGCGATAGACTAGTCAATCGCGATCAACCGGTTGACCATACCTGATCTATGCGATATAAATTTATGCATAGTAGTCTTCATAATAGGAATTAATGGTAAATGGGAATATATATCGAAGAAAATGTAAATAACTTTCATAATTTATTTGTGAGTTAAAGTACAAGCTCTGCTTAGAGCATAGGGTGAGTACAAAATGCAGATGTTACAAATATGTTAAGATCCTTAGCCTATTTAGCTATTTCCATTTATAGCATGCAAAATTACACAAAATGAATAAAATAAAAGTCAATAAAATATAGATTTGAAACCAGTAGGTGAATGGTGTGCCCGTGTGTTGGGTTGGAAGATTTTATTCATTTAGAGGTAATAATTTGGAATATAAATAAATAAATAGGCATAATTCATTATGGATAATAATTATTTAACATGGGGTAAAAAGTATATAAGTCAGTTATCTATCTTTGAAGATTAAGAACTCCGACAGTTTACCTAGAGGTTTTAATCTTAACAAAAATGAATCTGTGTAAATTAAAGACTTTCTAAACAATCGAACTCTAATCAGAACACAGAACTAATGTAAACGCAACCAATGATCCAGCTGAATGATAATAATTGACGACAATTACGTCTGCAAAGCGCTTAGCGCACCCGACTTGCACTTAACGTAAACAAAAAAACGAACGTCCGTCACACCGAACTTTAAAAAATGACTCACAGTTTTTAACATGTTGGCGGCAGATGTGCGATCGCGCAAATTGATAAACAACTCTTTTTGAACTATCATGTCATACACAGTTCAAGATAAAAGTTAAACTTACTTGATAAATGAGAATAGGCCTTCTGCGATGAAAATATCTCCGCTGTACTAATGGTCCGGCACTAAATAAAGAAGTCACATCACTTCACACCCACGATATAAACCCTTCACGTCCATTTTGTGCGATAATTTCAATTAATTATTTACATTATAATCACATGTTAACACTGATCACTAAATTGGCGATTTTAGAAAGACGCGAAGCTTAGGTCATCTAATGAAATAGAGGCAAAGCATCACTCGCGGCGAATTCACAGAAATGATGGGGTTTATTAGAATAGATCGAGCATAGTTATAGTCAGATAATATACACATACAACTATACAACAACAAACAGCAAGCAATGATGAGTAAAGAAAAAAGCTCTGCCGTTCGAGCTCGCCTGGGATGGACAAAAGTTGGTGAGCTGAAGACTAGTAATGTCAAACCAATTAGATATCGATAATAAAATTCTATCGATATATTTGAATTAAGTTAACTTCACCATAGGTTAATAATATATTATGTCTAAATCTCCACAACCTATGACGGATAGATGCCAGATTCTCTATGAATTTATCGATTACCCTACCCCACAATAATTAAAAGAACTAGTTTCTAATTTGTAATGTTTAATAAATAATAATATCATAACTAACATGATCTCTAGGTTTTATAGATGTACTGAATTGCACGGCATGCAATTATTGATCAGGTTTGGTCAGTTGGAATTAAGAAGAATAGTAATAGCGCAAAAACACCTTTTTAAATTGCATATTTTGTTTGCCTTATTCAATATAATGTAACAGTAAACCTGTAAAATAGCGGACTGCCACGATAAAAAATGAAGAATGCTCTGAAAAACTACAATGAATTTGACTTTTACAAATACCAATGGATGTGGCTAAGGAGGCATTTTACTATTGCAAAACAGGGTTCACTTTAAATATGAGGGTTCGAATAAAAAAAATATATTTTTTACAAAAAAAGCGTGTTTTATGTAATCAAAAATCTGTTTGTTTGTAGGTATGTAAAATGTTCCTCGATTTGTTTAACTTGTATAAGTCGATAAAATTTCAATTAGACAGTTTCACATCCTTATGCTAAAGTCAAACTTGGTGTTGCCATACTACAATTTTAAAAAAACTACCCCTACTAATCAGTTTTTTTTGGCATTCAATATTTTCATTTTGGATTCTTAGATTCTTAATTATTGCTATAAATAACGAAATAAAAAATTCATAAATACAACGGTGCGAAGCAACCCAACCAATAAATAGTCTTTGCTTGGCTTAAAAAACTTAACCGTACAATAAACGCGGATAACTAAGCTCTCAGCTCAAGCTCGGTCTATACGCTGCCGGAATCCCTTCAAAAACGATCGAATCCGCGCTAACCCGGTCCGGTTTCCGGCTGGGTATAGACCGAGCCTTAAAAACTATGAATTTATAGAAATCTTTGTTAAAGTTACAAAAACTACTAAAACGTAAAAATTAAGCATCTGTATACAACACCTACCACGCTGTTCCGATTTAAGCAGATACAGTTTTTTTTATTAACTTGCTTTTGTGATTCATCCTAAAAATATGGCCAAGTGTGAGCTGTACTCACACCCTGTTTAAAAGCTTCTCCTGAGCTTTTAGTCTACTTCCTACGATCGACTTACACTAATATAATAATAGTTGTATGTAGGTAACTCTACTACTATAGCTTTTGCTACTTGTATTAATATGCATAGCTTATAGCTCGAGGTCAACTTATACTTGGCTTTTAATAGCTATACATCATACCTTACCTAAAATCATTATATCTTTTTTGAAAGATTGATATAAAATCTGATTAATATCAATAGCTTTCTGACTTTCAAGTTAGTTTTCATTTGACGGCCAGAATGAGCGCTTAAGAATAATTAATTAATATCTTTTGATAAGAATAGATAAAAGCATACACAAAAGCTTTTTAAACTACAATCTAACATTAATGTAAAAGACTTAAAACTCATTAAAATTGTAGGCAGTCGCACTGTACTAGTTGCAATTTGTATTTTTTTTTTCAAACAAGACCGCCATAATAATGATTATTATATTCTATTTTCTGTACTTATACTGTGTTTTACCTATTTTTATTATTGAAATAGGACACCCATCTTTTGTAGCTTTAGCTTTTGATGATTGAGTGCGTTTTTAGGCAGATAGATAATATTGTTATTGTTATATGCACATCCATCCATCACTTTTATCTATTCTTTTTTTAAATAATCTTACATAAATATATATAAAATAAAACAAACACATTATCTTACGAATTTATTGAGAAAGTTAAACTTAAATTAGTATTTACACGCACTTCCAGTCCACAAAACACTTCGTTGTTCAGCCAACGAATCTTTGAGGTTAGAATTATCTGGTGGAAACAGTTGCCTCTTTCCTGGCCGCATCTTGCAGCAGCTGGGTGTCCACCTCGTCGGCAGGTAGCTGGACGTACCGGACCACCGATCCACGTATAAAACAATTCTTTACAGACAACATATGAGGATATTTATCAGGATCAATTACGTTGATGTCTGACAACTTTATATTCAAGTACTGATCCACGGAATGCAAAGTTCCGCAGATACTTAGGTCGTTTTTAAGCTCCACAACAACGTCTTTACCCACTAGGGACTTGAAGAAGGAGTAAAATAACATTTTCGATTGTAAAATCGAAATTGAATTGCGTAAATCTATTAATGCCGCCTTCAGTCGGTAACAAACAATCAGCAAAAGTGACAGTGATTGAATTAGAGTTTGACATTTGCGTTCGAAAGTCAACTACAAAGTATGGAAGTTTTCGGTATGTTGACTGGCACTGACCTGTGATAAACTGAAAGGGCTGCTGTCAAATCTTTGTGCAGTCGCTTGAATGAGCGAAAGTATAATTATTTTGTGATGCGTCATACTTGTTGTTTGAAATTATTAATACTAAATAGAGTTGGGATCTGTCCTTGATTACTAAAGGGACTGGTTGGAGTCCCATGGCCTATCCATTTCTGTAGAGAAATGCTCAACGGTTGTTTTCACATAAAACCGGGTTATTTTCGACCCACAAATTAAATTTAATGGTGTACCTATCATTTCAAAAACTAAAGTTAGGTTTCTCGGTGTAATCTTAGACTAGAGGTTATCAGGCACTCCCCTATCTAATTTAGTGGTAAAAAAGGCTGAACAAAGCGTGAATGTTCTTCGTGCTCTTTTAGGAGCTTGGTGGGGCGCTCACCCTTACTGCCAGAAATTAATTTACAATTCGATAGTCCGCAGCCACTTAGATTATGCCTCTTTTCTTATGGATCCCTGTAATAAATCTGCTCTGGACAAGTTTAACAAGATTCAATCTAAAAGCCTCCATATCATACTAGGTGCGATGAAATTGTCCCCTATCAATGCCCTTCAGATAGAGTGTATTAATCCTCCTCGTTACCTTCGCAGACAATACCTTAGTGAACGCTTCTATCTTAAAGTCGCTCACAATTCTTCGCACCCATTATATCAAAAACTCTGTCATTTACCCTCACTAATTGAACCCTCTGTTTCTACCCAAAATCCCCCTTGTATTCTACTTTCTTTTCACAAAATTAACCGGCTTCCTACTCCTATTCATAAAACCCTCTCTAATCCTCTGTTCCCAAACAGCTACCAGTCTTTAGTATTAAAAACGAATGTCATTTTAAATTTTGGTATTAAAAATGGGGAGTCTCAGGTGCCCCTCAAATTTTCTTAAAAGAGATATCTGCAAATTGGCAAGATAGGCTCCTCTTATACACAGATGCCTCTAAACCCACTGATAATGGGGAAGTCGGCGCTGCTGTCCGGATAACCTTCTTAAAAGTCGCTCTAATGTTTAAATCTCCCTCTCTTTCGTCCACTTTCACCGGTGAATCTATAGCAATCCTGGAAGCAATACTTTTTGTTGAATCTCACAATATTGAAAAGTCCATAATATTCACTGACTCTCTTAGCTGGCTTCAGGCTATACTATCTAATCCCTTTAAGTCCAAATGCAAATTCCCCACGATTCTTAAAATTAGAGAAGCTCTTTTGAAATGTCAACTTAAAAAACAAGATGTTAGATGTTGTACTTGCATGGATCCCCAGCCACAATGGCATTTCTGGCAATGAAACAGCGGTTTTCCGCGCTAAGAACGCAATTTCGACTGGCACCCTATCTCATTTTAAACTTTATTCCCACGATCTCCCTTGCATAGCCAGTTCCCATCTTTTTAAGTCTTGGTCCACAGACTGGCATATTTCTACAAGAGCGGCTGGTAGATTTTATTATGATATTCAAGGAACAATCCCAAATTCTCCTTGGTGTTTTAAACATAAACTTAATTTAAAACCTGTAATTTCTACTTTAAGTCGTCTTCATTTGGGTCATTCCTCTACCCCAGTTCATCTTGCTAAAATCAAAGTCAAAGATAGCTCTCTTTGCACACACATTATATCTGTTTCAGTAAAAACATCTCAACTCAACCCCCTTCAAACTTCAACATTAAAATAAGTACTTAGGGGTACTCGTCGACCAGCGTCTTTCTTGGCATGTAGAACTGACCATGAAGCGGGTCAGAAAGCTGATCTGGACTTTTAAAGCTTTACGTCACGTTGCAGGTAAAGAATTACTTACTCAAATCAACGTTGCTTTGGCTCAATCTATTCTGGTTTACTGTATATCGGTGTGGGGTGCGGCTTCGAAAACTGTTTTTCTAAGTCTGGAACTGGCTCAAAGGTCGCTTATAAAAGTAATGCTCCTCAAACCTTTAAGACACTGTACTGATAATCTTTATAGGGAAGCTAATCTTCTATCGGTTAGAAAATTATACATGCTAAACATTGTTCTAAGAATGCACCAATCTCTTCCCTTTGATGCCAAATTACTAACCAAAAGAAGAAAAGATAAAGCTGCCCTAGTTCCCACAGTGAAATCAGATTTCTCAAGACGGCAGTACTCTGTGCAGTCTGCCGCAATTTACAATATGATAAATAAACATCTTAATATTTACCCCCTTAATAAAAACCAATGCAAGGAAACGGTTTTGGGATGGCTAAAATCAAAAAGTTACAACGAGACTGAACTGATGCTAAAAAAATAACATAAAAACAACATAAGAATATTTATTATAGGTATAATAATGTGTATCAGTTTATTAAATACACGCACACACACACACACACACACACACACACACACAAACACACACAAACAAACACACACACACACACACACACACACACACACACACACACACACACACACACACAAACACACACACACACACACACACACACACTCACACACACACACACGCACAGGCACGCACACACAGGCACGCACGCACGCACACACACACACGCGCACACAATTTATTGTTACTATGTAGGTTTAATAAAATTGTATTGTTACTATGTATTAAGCGATAATTTAGTAAAAGTAAATAACTATGTGTAAAGTGAAGTGCCCACGTCTAACATTTTTAATAGACTAAGTTACTGTAATAAAATATTTGAATTGAATTTGAATTTGCGAGTGCGGATTGGATGATGAAGGATCAGCCGATCACATCTTCATCAACTGTCCTCGTGTAGGTGGTTCGTTATACGATCATCTACCAGCTTTTACTACTCTGAAAATTTTTGTTTTTAGCAATTCCATGTAAGGTTCCCATCGCATGCCGGGCGAGTGCTTTGAGTGAGTGGGTTCGAGTCCCACCTAAGGTCGATAATTTTTTTCAAGTGTTATTTATCTTCAATTTTTACTACTCTGTCAAGAAGGTACCGGGAATAGATTAATAATACACAAAATGTTAGTAGTTATTCATCCAAATTTATTTATCACCTTCAAAGTACTATGCTCCTTCAGAAGCGATACACTTACACCAACGAATAATCGAATCATCAAAACATTTTTTAAACGCTTTTTCCGGAATCGAGTTCAGTTCTCGCCGCGAATTCTCTTTTGTGTCTTCTACCGAATGAAACCGGGTGCCACGAAGTGGTAATTTGAGTTTGGAAAAAGAAAGAAGTCGGCTGGAGTCATATCTGGTGAATAAGGTGGCTGCTCGATGGTATTTGTTGAGTTTTTCGTCAAAAATTCGTTCACAATGATGGCCTTGTGGAAAGGCGCATTATCGTGGTGCAAAATCCAAGAATTTTCATTCCACATATCTGGCCTTTTTCGTCTAATTTGCTCTCTTAAACGCCGCATAACGCTTAAATAATTCTCTTTTTTTATCGTTTGACCTTCTGGCAAGAATTCTGAGTGCACAACACCGCGACAGTCAAAGAAAACAGTCAACATGACTTTGACTTTCGATCGAGTTTGGCGCGGTTTCTTCGGTTTCGGTTCAGTTGGAAGGCGCCACTCCGAAGCTTATTGACTAGTTTGCATGTCAAACTCGTAAACCCACGTCTCGTCACCAGTAACAATGCGTTTCATGAACGTTGTGTCGGCATTGACTCGTTCTAGCATGTCCTCAGCGACTCTTTTGCGATTGAGTTTTTGGAGAAAATTCAGGTCTTTTGGGATTAGCCGAGCGGCAACATGTTACATATGATTACCCAATTGATTATTTAAAATCGTACGAATTGACTCGTGTGACACAGAAAGTTCGACGGCTAGCTCTCTCAAACTTGAATGAGGATTTTCAGTCACTATTTCCTTCACTTTTGCGATGTTATCTTCAGTAGCAGACGTTGATGGCCAACCAGAGCGAGGCAAATCTTCCATCACATCTCGACCGCTTTTGAACACTTTTTACCACTCATAAACTCGTGTTTTTGATAAAGTCGATTAACTGTAAGCCTTCTGTATCATTTTCAGAGACTCGGAACACAAAATCCCATTGCCGATGCAATATTTAAGACAAACTCTTTGTTCGATGTTTTTGTCCATTATGAAATTCGCAATACACACTAGCTAGATATGGTATAATTAAAAACAATATTGTATTCAATCTGATTATCTGATGTAACTCAAACTCCGCGCCAAAATGAGAAACAGTTGTGCCAATCGAACAACAACAACAAAATAATAATTTTGAATTAGGAACCATAAAAAACCTAACTGTCCATTTGTCTCATCCTGTCCATGCATTTGTATTCCACATTTTTGTGCTTTAATCTATTTAAATTATTTTATGTGTTATCTATCTATCTCTTTATTCATAATGTGATGTCTGTACTGTGCCGTCTCTTTGTTTTAGGATATCTATGCTTAGAGAAAATCTCCGTGCAGTCAGTAGTTTAGCAGTACAGTAGTATAGGTACATATATTCCAACAAATTAGTTCTGCTGGTTACTTGTGCTTGTGTCAGACAGTTGTGTGTGGGTGGGTGGCGTAAGGCGTTATAAATTTGTTTCAAAGTTGGCACGCAAAATTAGCTGCCTGCCTGTCGTCACGTCAATCACCTGGATGAATAGGACCTCGTTCCAGTATACAGTATACGTAGTTTTTGAGCAAGAGCACCTGTCGCACTCACCTTTTTATCAAAATGGCGAAATACGGGTCAATGAATGCCAGAGCTTTAAAAGCGGAGCTAAAAAAAAGTGGTACAAAAAGGTGTATGGGAATTACATTAGTTCCCCGGCTGATGGATTCCTTCTTTATGACAATACCCATAGTGACAAAAATTGGTTAATCGATTGAGTTTCGTTATACATAGTTTATATACGTTTTGCACTGTTTAAAGCAATAAATAAATATTTTAACTGGTTCTCACCCCTTTGATTAGGTGTCATTATAATAAATAAAAACTTCTAAAAAGGATCTGCCAAATAGCTTACGTCCAGCGGTGGGCTGAATAGAAATATAGATAAATAGCTGCTCTAAAACAATGTTTTTTAGCCATTATTATTCACAACATAATCAATGACTATTTCTAAATGTGGGTGGATTTAAATTAATCCACTCATAATTTTGGAAAGTTTCAAAATAAATTCCCAATTTTGGGAAATATCCGGGAATATTCCGGGTGGATCTTAAAAGTTTCCGAGGTGCCCATCTCTAGCCTTGCCGCAGGTCCTCACTTGGCAGCGGCACCACTTGGGTAGCTCATGTCCTCTCGTCATATTATTGACATCGGCTTGTCCAGCTTTTTTATAGGTCAGTGGATTTGACACAGTATATTGTCGAAGTTATCCGAACGTTCCTGAACGGATACAAAGCCATTAAAAAAAATTGTAACAAAAAAAAAAGAATGGCGTCTGGCGACCGCTGTCTGTCATTTTCTTTATTTTTGTATGGACGCAGTTCACGCAGTCTTTATTCATAAAATTTAAGCTAGTAACTGTGTGTATTCTATATAATACTGTCAACAAGTTAACGATAGCTATAAATTTCGATTTGCCCCTAAATACGAAAATAACTTCATTTCTGTAACATAACCTAAACTTCGGCTTCGGAAAAATGACCACGGCAACCGAGGAAAATGCTGAAATTGTAAGTTTTATTACATCTTAAATCGTATGGAACTTTAATACCAATGTTAAGATATTATAAAATATTTTTCTAGGACTGGGGAAACGAGCGATTGAGCAGAGCGCAGAGAGCTGTGGAAGCGAACACTTATGATGTTGATTCGTGGTCTCTGCTCATCCGAGAGGCTCAGACGAGGCCTATCAACGATGTCCGGACGATGTACGAGAAGCTCATAGCTGCCTTTCCCACTACAGGCCGGTTCTGGAAGATTTATATTGAACAGGAGGTAATATTCTTTTCCTTGAAATGCTAAATAATTTTTAGAAAACCTTCCAATAAGTTGTTTTTAAACTTTTTGGTTGGAGTGTAGCAAAGGGTATGCAAGGCGTTTGGGACTTAAAAAATTTTTCATCAAAAATATAAAACATAATAAAACTTAAATCTTTGTTTTTTAATGTATAAGGGGGCTCAAATGAAATGCTTTTTATACTTGTGACTTCTTCTTACCGACTCATGGCTTAACGAGAAAAAAATCCAAGTGAAGAATGAGCGTAAATTATATGGCACTTAATATGTATATTAAAATCCCATTAAAAATCAGGTTAATAAATTAAATAAAAAGCTTTAAAACTGCGCTCAATGGCTTTCTTACTGAAAAAGCATATTATGATATAAAATCATATTTAGATGACATGGTGTAGTAGCATAATGTTCATGTCAGATTAACTCACTTTAATTTTGAGCTGTAACTATTTTTTCACTAAGATTTTATTCATATACCTTTTAAAGTGAATCATGGCAGCACCTAGAAATATTTTTTATACAACACCTTGTAAAACCCATGTTTATGAATAAATAAATGATTTGATTGATTTGATTTAGAGGCTCCAATGTTCTATCACATTTTCCGGCTAAACCATGCGTCAAAAAGAAAAAGTCACAAGTATAAAAAGCGTTTAGTTTGTGCCCCTTTATGCAACAAAGATTTGAATTTTATGAAGTTTTATAATTTTATGACAATTTTTTTTAAGTGTTTGACCACTCTTTATATTCTATCGCATTTTCCGGTTAAACCATGTGTCGGAAAGAAAAAGTTATAAGTATAAAAAGCATTTCATTTGAGTCCCCTTATACATTGAAAAACAAAGATTTGAGTTTTATTATGTTTTATATTTTTGATGAAATATTTTCTAAGTTCCATACGCCTTGCACACCCTTTGCTACTCCAACTCCAACCGACAAAATTATTAAAAGTAGAACAAAATTAAAAATGATCTCATACTCTGATGAATTTGAAGTTTCTCAGCAATGTATTAATCATGCCAATTAAAACAAAATCATTAGCCCTGCTGAACTGAATTATATTTTTTTTATTGTCGCATAGTCCAAATGTTATCCGATGTAAAAAAAAAGTGTTTGCCGGTTTATTTTTACAATTTAAATTTTAATACAGATTATTAATAATAATATTCATATAACATTACGCTTTTCTCTTTCAGATTAAAGCACGGAACTTTGAAAAAGTTGAAAAGGTCAGTATCTCAATAGGGCTGGTATAACAGATAATTTATTGATGTTGTGACTATTACAATGTTTTACAGTACAGAATAAAAACATCATTATTAAGGTTATCTGAATAAAAGGCACAAAAAAAACTGACAAAGTAATAGCTTGTTGCAATCTACAATTCTAAAAAAATCTCTATCTGTAATCAGCTGCCATCTAGCACTATGCTAGAGAGTAGAAATATTATTTAATTTGTTCAAATTAGCAACCACAATGCCGCCATTGTTTGATTAGTGATCAGGATTCAATTCAAATGATAATTAGATGTATAATTATTGATTGAGAATAACAAAAAAATTGCACTAATTAAAGTTAGCTTTATTCAACCGTGTATTTCCTCATTTATGTGTAAAGAACGAAGTGAGTAAAGAAGAATTCAGTTTGCATTATACTTTTGTCTGTGACATGTCGTCACATGCAACCCCTTGTCTGAGAGGCAGAAATGGAAGTGACAATTATCCAATAAAACATTTAAAAATACTTGTTAATTTATACAAAACTTTTAAAAAAATACTTTATGGTCGGTATCAATTCTCTTTAGACTATGTGCTTGATACTATCAGAATATGTAGATTTAGAAAATTAGCCTCAGAACAGTCAATAAATTTTGGGGCAAAATTAATTTAGGAATGAATGAGATTGCAACAGACTATTATTTTTCCTGTGCCTACGCTAGACAGAAGGACCATCGAACCTTAATTTACATAACTGTGATTTAAGAATATGGGTTCCCTGAAATTCCGCTTTCAGTGGGATCAATGCTTCAATTCTTTATACTTATAAGAAAAAATGTCTTCAAGACAGAAATAAGACTGATAGTATAAGTTTTAGATGTAAGTTTCAATAAAAGAGACAAAATATGAATTATATCTTTTTTTTCGGATAGGGACTATGTGTTCAGACATGATGGAGGTGACTTTATCAGATAAAACATTTTAGATAGATAAAAAATACAGAGCGCATAAAAAATATATTACTTAAGAACTGTTGACTTATTGCTAGAAGCGATCTCATCGTAGAAACGTGTTATGTTTTTAAAACAAAAAATATTCTTTTTTGGTATAATGTATATTGTTTGATAAGGTCACTTTCGACATGTATTCCCTCTTAGAAACAAACTCCTATGTAGAAAAAACGATGTGTATAAGATCTTCGCAGAACTTGTCTGTTGCCCGCCACACTTGCATGAAATTAACACTAATCCCCTACATTTGCTCTCCTGAAACTATAACGCTGGTTCTACATTATCCAACACCGAAGTGGTTGTTGAATGAACACTGTGTTGATTAAGTTAATGTTCAATCAAAGATATTTGGCCTTATTACATAAAAGATAGACAAGGTTTAAAGTTAAACACTTTAAAGATTAGCCAACTAATTTTAAATGTAAGTAAATTATTACCCAGACAGGTCTGATGTGTGAACATTTTAAATTGGTTGGGTATTTTTTAGACATCGTTTAAACCTAGTCTATCTTTTTTGTAATGAGGCCAATTGATATTAAGACTAATAGAGTTTGAATGTGTGTTGGACAATGTAGCTTTGCATATTCGAAGAAAGAGCCACTCAAATCTGTGGTAATAATTCCTGTCTACACAAAATTCCTCTCAAGCATGCATTCTATTTAACGGCTTGATTTCTTAAGGAAAATCCCTCGTTTCCGTTGGTCAATCCATACCCTACCCATCTATCAACAGTAACACTTTAGAAAGATGTCTGCCGCTGTTTCTTTAATAATAACCTGCAAACCCCTACCTCCATGTATGAAGCTTCATCTCTTCAGATTAATCAAAGCCTATATCATGTCTCTGTATGACGACCCCTCTTGCTTATGTATCAGTTCTGTAGTAATACATACATTCTCGGCACTAGCCCACAATAGTCCCGAAGCAGTGGTAGGGAAA
Organism: Anania fuscalis; assembly: GCA_950371115.1. Classification (NCBI taxonomy): domain Eukaryota; kingdom Metazoa; phylum Arthropoda; class Insecta; order Lepidoptera; family Crambidae; genus Anania; species Anania fuscalis. Next base: position 2,065,901 of record OX493355.1, read on the forward strand.
AAAAATGGAACATGTAAAAGTGCCTTTTATGGCCAATTTACAGAAATAAATGATTTAGAATACACGAATCCCGCAAACATTCGGTCCTGCACCTACGTACCAATCCCGAGCAATCATAGATTTTGTACCCATATATCAATCCCGCGGCTGTGTATAACAATCCCACGAATATAATATAAATGGTAGAAACCATCACTGCATCTGATTGACAACCCATTATACTTTTGAAAACCATAATCCTTTGTTGATCTGTATCTTTCATTTGCCACTTTTGTGTCCCCTGGCTACTTAATAACCTATTCACAATCCCTCGCATACATGTATATCTACAAATAACAATCCCCCGCATCATATTAACAGTCCCTAGCTTATATCAATCCCCTGCTTTTATAATAATAAACCACACATCTGATGAATCCTCGCTGCTACTTACGCGTTAAGGAATTAGCCATCATAAATACGATTCGTATAGAAAAAGGATGAAAATTCAAGATACAAATGAAATAAAAGTAACATCTACCTACAGAATCACTAATGAATAACTGCTAGAACTCAGGTGAGTATTATTTGCGACCAGAATTATTATAGTAGTGAATTGACGAGAGTTTTGTACCTCCACACAAAATTAATCTGTGCAGGTATTACTTGTTTAATTACCTATGTCCCTTTCCTAGTCTCATGGTGTTTGACCATGATCTTTAATGCAATTATTACATTTGGGGGGATTGCCTGTTTTGGAGGGATTGCTGTCAGACCTGCCTAACCTGCCTTCGGCTTGGACTACAAGCAGCTGTTTTAATACGCGTTCAAAAAAACAAATTTATTGCTTGAGCGACTGGACTTGACGATTGGATTGAAACTGGTACTCTGATTCTGTACCTTGCAAAAGCAATGCGATGGCGAAAATTTACCAACTTTAGCCTTGAAATCGGCAATTGACAGCAAAAAACAAAGCAATCTACTGTCAGTGCTGCCCATACATTTTGACACTAATCATAAATCGAGCGATAACTGCCCGATTATTGCTGATTGCTATTTTTTAGGGAATAAGGGGCGGGCTTACCCGGAGCAGTTTCCGGCTGCTTATAGTCCGAGCCTTAGGGTTAATAAGATAGAGGAAACGGACCGTTTTGGACCGTGGCTATACAGATATAGTTCATGATATAGTAAAAGATCAACAAACTAATGAAAGAACCAACATATTTTTTCATAAAGAATGGTACTCATATTTTTTTAAAGTTTTAAAAAGAATAAAAGTGTATTTGTTCTCCTCTAAAATGAAGGCTAGACCACCTATTACTTTCGGCTTCTTTTGAAATTTAATTTAAAAAAAACAAGATCTAAAGAAAGAAAAAATCCATTGTTATAAAGGATAGGCCGCTAGTATAGCATAAAGAGAACCTTATCTACAGAGTTTAACCAACTCTTTTCTAAAAACAGTTAAAAGGTACAAGATAACATTTGTACCCATTTTAGGGAGTTAGGACGCAATTAAAAATAAGTATCTATAATAAGATCCCAATTCCCTAACTAGCTGTTCCAGCGATGTCTGATGAAGATCCTCAACATCGAGCTATGGAGGCTCTACCTCAACTACGTTAAGGAAACCAAGTCCATGCTGCCTACTTACAAGTAAGTGGAAACTTTGCTATGATAATTCCTAGTTACATCTGCGGCAGGGATCTTGAGCGCTGGGCGAAAGATGCGCAGAAGACCGTTTCGGTTACGTGATTGGCTAGTGGCGCGATGCGCCTGCACCGCCGGCCGGTACCCTGATTCCGTATCTTGCAACAGCAATGCGATAACATAAATTTACCAATTCTTGCTTTAAAATCGCAAATTGACAGCGAAAAACAAAAACAAAGCAATCTACTGCCAGTGTTGCCTTTAAATTTTGACACTAACAATCAATCGGGTGATGACTGCGCGATTATTGCTAATTGCTAATTTTTAGGGAATAAGGGTGGCGGATTCAAAGTTATTTATTTTGCAAATTGGCCATCAATGGCACTTTTACACGTCCCAATTTTTTTTTCCTACCACCGCTTCGGGACTACATATCGGCTGGTGCTTCCTGAGCTGGTGCTAACTGAGCCTTCCTGACAAGGCAATTATATGGGGACCCCATTGCAGTCGGGAGTCTATAGTAATTCCCAAAAAGGTTGTTGAATCGATTGGTTGTTAGCTCCGCGCACACGGGTCTCTGATACGATGATCGTCTCGTACGGTGCGCAAAGTGATCCCTACTATTTACTCGAGCGCTTAAGATCCATGCAGGGGATAATATTATAAATTTTCAATCTATAGTTGACAGCTTTTGATGAGAACATAAACCGTCCGTTTAGGCCGTAGGCGAATATAATTTTACGTATGGATGCAAGCTGAATTGCACTAACACTCCTAAATAAACAGAAAAAAATATCATTAAATTATTTTCGAAAAATATCTTTATTTTTGCAGATTTGTTTTGACCCCAAACCCCTTTTTTTTTTCAATAAAATTAGATACCGAACTTAGCCTTAACGTGTTAGAAGTACCGCCCATATCACATTCTAGTTACAGAAACAGGAGGCATAAAAAGTAAGTTACTCCTTAAAACCACTTAATCAGTTGCTGATAAACATAAACTTTTATCAAAGGAGCAACATCCAAATCGGCAATGTTTGAGATACTATTGATCGATATTTATGGAAGATCAGAAAGCACGATTTTGATTTTGCTCCCAAAAAGTTGTTGTGTTAGCAGTTGATCACTACTTTTATAATGAGACCAACATCGAAATTTTAAATAAAAAATGACTTCTCCATACAAATTGATGTCAGCCGATCGGCGATTTTGTATGGGGAGGGGATTTTTTTACGATTTCGATGTTGGTCCCATAGTAAAAGTTGTTGTATTAGAGCACCAGAATTAGCCCTTAAGAGGATGTGCATTAATTATGTTACACCCTGTATAACCCAAAGCTGTTTGCAGGGAGAAGATGGCGCAAGCGTACGACTTCGCGCTTGACAAGATAGGGCTCGACATCCACGCATACCCGATATGGAACGACTACGTGACCTTCTTGAAGAGCGTTGACGCCGTCGGCTCTTATGCGGAGAACCAGAAAATATCCGCTGTCAGGAAGGTGGGTTATTGGATACGATATACAGGGTGGCAGATTGAACAGTTGTCAAAATGGAGGTAAATGTGTTCATCAATATGTTAAACCACTTTTACTGTGTGGATAACATCAACCCGCATTTTATTTTTGTTTCTCCATGCAAACTTACGATCTACCTCGACGATAAATGGAGATAAGATCTCTTTCCGGGTTCGATCCCCGGTTGGGTCAATGTAGAAAACGAACTTTTCTATATTGTCTCGGGTTTGGGTGTTGTGGCACAGTCGTTGTTTCTGATTTCTATAACACAAGTGCTTTAGCTACTTACCTTAGGATCAGAGCAATGTGTGTGACGATGTCCGAAGAGAATGGGACACTCCTTCAAACCACGTGATCAGCTGTTGATATACAACAACTTTTCCTATGGGAGCAACATCGAAATCGTGAATTTATTTCCAGATGCTCCATACATTATCATCGAGGTAAGCGAGTAAGTTAGTATGGAGCAGCTAAAAAAAACATTGATTTCGATGTTGCTCCCATAGAAAAAGTTATTGTATATGACCAGCTGGTAACGTGGTTTTAAGAAGTGTCCCTCTCTCCTGTACATCCTGTATAATATAATATATTGTTACCAAAGCGCTGTCTTCACGCAACTTTATAGAATCAATGTATTTTTTCCAGGTATACCAAAGAGCCGTGATTACTCCCATTATAGGCATCGAAACCCTATGGAAAGACTACATAGCGTTTGAGCAGAGTATCAACACTATTATCGGTGAGCTGTCATTACTTTCTTTTATCATTATAAGGTAATTCAACGAAGATGGTTGTGTCTGAATGTTTGTAACGTTTTCAATAAAAACGACAAGATCAACTTTTAGAAGAATTTTTAATACTTGAAAAAAATCGTCCGCCGCAGGTGGGATCCGAACCCACGTCCATCGCATACCGGGCGTGTGCTTTACCACTAAGCTACCGAGACGTTAGCCTACTCGACGAAATCTTTCAAGTGGTTCTCGCTGTCAAAGCCTTAAAAAGCCAAAGTATTACAAATCTTAGATAAACCTAGCAAGGTTATTGCTATAAACAAAAATTTAAATTTTAGAAGAATGTTGCTGAAACTATGCTGCATACGTTGCTGCATATGGGTGTATGCATGTTATATATTTGACAGTATTCATGACAGACATGAACAACAGAAAGATTCTGGAATAGAGGCCACGTACCGGCAAGCGCAGCGTAGGACTCACACCCACAAGGTGGGCAGACGACCTGGTAAAGGTTGCAGGATGACGCTGAATGCAGGCCGCTTCCAACCGGCCGATCTGGAAGTCACTGGGGGAGGCCTATGTTCAGCAGTGGACGTCCGCCGGCTGAAATGATGATGATGCCCTAGACTACAAAGCTTTGCGGTTGCGGGCTCGAATCTCGCAGGAAGCAAATTTTTGTGTGATGACCACGAGCATTTGCATCTAAGTCATGGGTATTTATAAATAAACGTATTTATGTTTATCCGTTATCTTGTCGCCATAGTACAAATTCTGTAACAAAATATTATTATTTTCCCGACAGCTGAAAGAATGGCAATGGAACGTTCCCGAGATTACATGAACGCTCGCCGGGTGGCTAAAGAGTTGGAGACGGTGACTCGGGGCCTGAACAGGAACATGCCGGCCACCCCGCCCACTGTCGACAGAGAGGAAATGAAGCAGGTAAGATTAAACAGAGGGAGAGAGAGAGAGAGAGAGAGATATTTATATTAGACACACACAACACAACAATACAACGGAAGCTTAAAAGGCCTACTATGATGTCCGTTGATAATTCTTGTGCAAAAATGGTTCATTGCTCAACATCATTTAAGAAACACTTCGATTGGGATTTAACGGAGGGCCTAGTGGGAGTGCAACAAAATGGTCGCGTCGCTTAATGCTTTTTTCGAAATGTCAATGTTAATTTGTATTTCTTATCCGATAGATTAAAGTGACTTGGTTGTTTTGTACAACTCGTACTAGGTAGGCAGCCAAAGCACTTTTGGAATAAAATATACAGTATGTTATTTACGAAAGGCGTTCCCGTGAACTAAAATAGTAGCGCGAAATAGTACCTAGCGTATTTGCGCTGCTCAAATCCCATTGATAAGTCTCGTGACGTTGCCGTTTGGCGGTAATGAGGGAAAGTGGACATAAATAGGCTGTTTAATTTTACGTATCTATAAATTATTTTTTGTGATCTTTTAAAATAAAATCTTTTTTTTGTTTGGATTTTTTTTTTCTCATATGTATTGACGTTATACTGTTACGGGTTCACGGAAACGCCTTTCGTTAATTAACATACTGTATACCAGATATGTAATACAACGTGAGCTGCATCATTGTTACTCTAATATAAATCAGTTCGCTCAAGAATTATGATACTCAAATTCATATTTTCAAGTAGCCGTTTTCTATATTTGTGTTCGCCCGCAATCTTTCGCTTATTTAGTATTTTACTGCGCCATAATCAGTATTTTTGACACCCTTAATTTGAATTTATATTTGATCGTTTAAATACTACCCATTAAGAAATAGACCATTGATCAAAAGAAACTTTTAAAAAACCTTAGTAAGCCAAAATTTCTATGTATCAGTCTATTAAATCGTATACGCGGCCAATATTTTTATAAACCTTGTATAAATTATACCAAAAACTTATTAACAAAATCTTTTCATTACCCATCAGGTCGAACTATGGAAAAAATACATATCCTGGGAGCGTTCAAACCCTCTCAGGTCTGAAGACACGGCCCTCGTAGCCCGCCGCGTGATGTTCGCGATAGAGCAGTGCCTGCTGTGCCTGGCGCACCATCCCGACGTGTGGCACCAGGCCGCTCAGTTCCTGGACCACTCCGCCAAGCTGCTCACCGAGAAAGGGGTTAGTATGAGCGGGCAGTTCAAACGTATGGACGTGTATGCGAGCGATGACATAGGCGTGTGTAGCGATTAGGGCGGTGGCAGTTTCTGGAACACTCCGCCAAGCTGCTTACTGAGAAAGGGGTGAGTACAAGGAGCGGGCGATTCAAACGTGTGGGCGTGTATGCGAGCGTTCACGTTCCCGTGTGTAGTGTTTTCCAAGGTGGTAGTGTCCCCATAGAGCAGGGATCACTACGCCAAGCTGCTCACCTAGAAAGAGGTGCGTAGTACAAGGAGAGGGGCGTTCAAACGTATGTGCGTGTATGAGAGTGTTCACACAGGCGTGTGCGTTGTGGGTGGTGGCAGTTCCTGGAACACTCTTCCAAGCTGCCTACCGAGAAAGAAGTCCGTAGTTCAAAGAGCGGAAAGTTCAATCGTATGGCCATGTATTCGTCCATACCTAAACCCCTTTCTTAAGGCGTTCCTTCCGTTCCACCCAAACTATCCTTACTCTAGTAAATTATTAAATCGAATGTTGTCTCTGACAGGACTCGAACGCGGCGCGGCTGTTCTCGGACGAGGCGGCGGCGGTGTACGAGCGCGCCACCAGCGGCCCGCTCAAGCGCTCCACGCTGCTGCACTTCGCGCACGCGGACTACGAGGAGAGCCGCCTGCACTACAACAAGGTAACGAGCGCGGACACACACACACTAACATTCATAAAAAATACTCATACATACACACATACAAACACATACATACACACAAACACACACACACACGCACGCACGCACACACTCTTACATGCATATTATATGTGTGGTTGTAACCATGAGTAACACACACATACAAAACACTCCATACTTCTTCTCTTCGCTCACGTCGCGACTATGAGAAAAGCTGCCTGCACTACAACAACGTGACTAGGAGCGGTCAATGTCTATCATAAAAAATAAAAAAAGTTAAAAATAAAAATACAAAATAACAACATCGACTTCATATTGCATAAACTCGTCCTAACTTCCACTCTTTCTCGCTCTGTACAAGGGGAAGGAATAAGACAATAATCAGATGGTTAAACGTACCAAAGATAGGACGAGCTTATGCAATATGAAGTCAATAATGTTGATTTTGATTTTTAACTTTTTTATTTTTTATGGTACACATTTGAAAATTGGTTTTTACAATTGCTTTTCACCTATAAAGTCACAAGTTAACAGGGTGTACACTAATGAAATCGGACCTTATATACACACAAACAGTCCACACTACTGCACTTCGCGCACGCGGACTACGAGTTGAGTCGCTTACACTACAACAAGGTAACGAGTTTGCACACACACACAGATACATACATATACACACGGCACACGCATGCACACACACATGCAAACACACACATATCCATACAAAGATGCTCATACAAACGCACATACACATAAATACACATACAAGGTGTCTAGGAGCGGCCAATTCAAACTTATGAACGTGTAGGGGTGCGGTCATACAGAAGTGTGTAGCGTTTTGGGTGTGCACACAAACTAATATACGCAAAAACATTCCACGCTACTACACTTTGTGACACACGCGGACTACGAGGAGAGCCGCCTGCACTACAACAAGGTAACGAGAGCAAACACATATACACATACAAAAACACACACACGCAAGCACGCACGCACGCTTAGTTCGGTTTGTAACTTAATACAAAATCCACACAATACATGCGTAAGTAAGAAATCTTCTTGATAAAACTTAATTAACATTGTAAAGAAATGACAAATAAAATTCTAAAACATACCGCGAGTTAACTCCGGACAACGCCATATACGAACGCGCATTAAAACTACCTTCCGCTTTTTTCATCCAGTTACTGGCAGCCTTCCTAAGGTCGTCGTTCAATCGAGCTACACTACTCATCATTGCAGCCACAGGACGTCAACTGCTAAACATAGGCCTCCTCCAGATCGGCTGGTTGGAAGCGGCCCGCATCCAGCGGCTTCCTGCAACCTTTACCAAATTCAAATTGTTTATTGCACACATGTGGTTGGAGAAATGTTTTACATGGTCGTCTGTCCCTCAGAGCCTATAACCAACTGCTCTAAGGTCTGTCCACCTTGTGGTTGCGAGTCCCACGCTGCGCTTGCCGGTACGTGGCCTCCGTTCCAGAAACTATCGGCCCTACGGCCTCTCGCAAAGAAACACTGAGCATAGCTCTCTTAATAGCACGCTGTGGCGCCACGAGTAGCAGCGCCTTGGGAAAAAGAGAACCTAGCCAGCCGTCCCTTTAAGGAATGCTGGATGATAGCTCGTGGTTGGGTCGAGACCCTAGAGGAATGGACTGTAGGTTGATGGTTCGCGAATATATTGTCACTAAATAGATATCTATAAAAGGAAACAGACGAAATACACAATGGCGGGCCAGTAACACGTGATACGTAACAGGGTGCAGTAATAAGGAAATAGGTGAAGGTGGTACGTACAAACGGTGTCCTCAGGGTGGTTCCAGGATACGTTAATCCAGGGGTGGTCCTTGGGTGTCCTCGGTGAAGACCCAGGCCGATCTAGCCAGCCCAAGTCAAGTTCAAGCGTACGCACATACACCACACTTAAAAGCCGGCTCAAAATTCACTTTCACACATTTAACGTCACAAATAAAGCCTCGCAGCAAGTTGAAGACCGCTTCCAGAACAGATAATTTTCTAGCACGAAAATGCAGGCTTCTCCGACATGTCCGTAATTGACACTGGTTTGCGTGCGGTCGCTAGGAGTCGCTACCGTAGGAAAAAAAGGAAGGGGAATAGACTAGGATGTACCCCCGTGTTCACTGGCGAAAATTATTATAGGGTAAACACACAAGCCTATCGAATAAGGCGCGAAAATTTAAATATAATAAATACTATGGCGTAACCAATACCCTTTGCGTAATTCAACTGAATTTAACTCAGCTACTTAAATATACTTTTAAACTACCGTGGACCATGTCCTTAATTTTAGAATTAGTGCTCGGAACAAATCCAGCGTAAATAGATGATAATTGACAACTGATTTAATTGCATACTGTTCTAATGTCTTATTTAATCCCAAGGTCCACCAAGTATACACCCGCTACTTAGACATGGAGGATATCGACCCGACGCTTGCATACGTTCAGTACATGAAGTTCGCGCGTCGCGCCGAAGGTATCAAGTCGGCTAGGACTGTGTTCAAACGCGCTAGAGAAGACGCTAGGTACGTATACTTATTACAGGAAAACCAGCGTTTACACAGCATCATTTTAGCATAAGACCTCCGTAGCCGAGAGGCGAGCACGCTGGACTTAAAATGGCGGCGTCATCTCTGAGGTTCGATACCCGGTCAATGTAGAAAAACGAACTTTTCTATATTGGCTCGGGTCTGGATGTTGTGGTGCCGTCGTTGTTCTTGATTTCTGTAACACAAGTGCTTTAGCTACTTACCTTAGGATCAGTGCAATGTATGTGATGTTGTCCAATATTTATATTTATTTATATTTATATAAGACTACTGAACATAGATCCTCCAATGACTTCCAGATTGACCGGTTGGAAGCGAACTTCATCTGTACCCTGGTTCTGTTTCTTACAAAAGCAATGCAATAGCGAAAATTGTCCAATTCTGACTTTATTATAATAATAATAATCTTTATTTGGCACACAGAAAAACATGGTACAATTTTTTTTTTAAAGTATGCCTATATACGTCCCACTCCCGCAGGGCACAGGCCTCACCTCAACTATGAGGTGGTTTGGGCCATACTCCACCACGCGGGCCCGGTGCGGTGCGGTGGAGGGGTGTTGTAAGGCCAGTGACTAAACCTTACTGTCAGATGTTATCAAGCCGCCTTCAGGCCTCTGACTAGGCTTCACGACCAATATCAAGCGATATTGGCCGGGACCAACTTTTAACGTGCCTTCCGAAGCACGGAGATGCTCGTGCTAAATGTCACTAAATATGGTCGGAATGGTCACCCATCCACTCACGACCGCGGCGTTGGTTGCTTAACTTTAGTAATCGATACCAAAGCGCAGCCGCCACTGAGCTACGAGCACAAAATTTAGTCGGCAAAAAACATTGAATGTGCCAAAAGGGTCCCCCGCTCAGCATTAGTCGTGGCAGCTAGAACTAACTGCTACGACACTGATATTCTGCGGGGGCCCAGGAGGTATTATTAAGATACAAAAAATAAAAGCACGAAATAAGCAAAGCACACATTTTTTAAGACATTTAAAAAGAAGAAAAAGTAATAATATTAAATTAAATTCAAAAATTGGTAGCAACATTCACATACATTAATCGGTCCATTATACATAATAAATAATATTCAATCATAAAGAATAAAAATAAAAAAAAACAATTACAGAGCACAATAACATAGGACAACAGATAACATAAACTTTAGCTTTTGTTGATTATTGTGTTAAATGATATTCATTCATAAGGAGTTATCATTCGTACCGACCTCAAAAAATTAATGGTTAGGCAGGGTGTAACTATATTTTTTACTATTTTTTAGGGTTCCGTACACAAAGGGTAAAACGGGACCCTATTACTAAGATTCCGCAGTCCGTTTGTCTATCTCTCTGTCCGTCTGTCACCAGACTGTATCTCATGAACAGTGATAGTTATATAGTTGAAATTTTCACAGATAAAACATTTCTGTTGCCGCTATAGTAACAAATACAACTAAAAACAGAATAAAATAAATATTTAACGTGATTTTTTGCTCGTTTTTATAGATAATGGTCCGGAACCCTATGTGCGCGAATCCGACTCGCACTTGGCCGGTTTTTTTAGTGTTTTTTTATTAATTAAACCAGGTCTCGCTACCACGTGTTCGTAGCAGCCGCCCTGATGGAGTACTACTGCTCGAAGGACAAGAACATAGCCTTCCGCATCTTCGAGCTGGGCCTGAAGAAGTTCCCGCACATACCCGAGTACGTGCTGTGCTATATCGACTACTTGTCGCATCTGAACGGTAAGACATTAGATTTTTATTATGAAAAATTTATATCATCCTATACACGGATATTTGAAAATAATCAACAACGATAGCTATTATCATTCACAACAACATTTTTTCTACGACTTTAGATAATTAAACACATTGTACGTTCATACAAAAATAAATATCAATTTAAGTTTAAGTCTGAATGTTCATAACTCTGTGCGCATCACATCGGGAGGGACGGGGGAGGGCGGGGCGCGAGCGTCGTGTTAGCTATCTAGTCGTACGAGGTTGTTGACTTTTCAAATAACCCTGTATACATTTCCCGTAGGTAAAGGACCACCTTGTAACCACATTCTTACATCATGTTGAACAACTTTTGTTTTATCTTCTTCTTTGCGTGTCGACTCAGGCTTTCATATATGTGAAGACCAAAACTCAGCCACCGATAGACAACTATCGGTGGCCTTGCAAAGATCTTCGCGTGTGCAGGTGTAGGGACACGCTGGGCATGTCAGAAGATGAGCCATTGTCTGGGGGAAATACCGCATAGGCATGCACCCTCCGAGCTGTAACCCCACCTGTGCAGGTTCTCCTTCGGCTTCGGCCTACCTGGGTCCGCACCCTATTTAAGGAATTCCAGGTTGCCCAAGGCAGATCATGTCCAGGGGGGAGTCGCTCTGATAGCTCCTCTATGTTTGGGTCTATGGGGTATGTCAACTTCCATAGCTTTAAGCGGGCGTCTTTAGCATCCCCGTCCAGAGGAGGAACTTTCTTGATAAAGTTCTGGCGACTTTTTAGCCTCTGGGCTACCGGCACGTGGTGGTATAAGGGGTGCCGTGGGTCCTTTTCTTAAGATGCTCTAGAGCGCTCGCCACATCCCTGCGGACGTCCTGGGATGCGACACCAGCCAGTGCATACAGCATGCCAACGGGAGTTGGCCTTAGACAGCCCGTGACAATTCGGCATGTTTCATTTAGTGCTGCATTCACTAGATGTGTGTGTGCTGAACGGCACCAGACTGGACTGGCGCGCGCCAGCTGAAAAGGAGAGGGCTAGGCCAGTCGTCTGCAGAGTTTGTGTTTTTGTTTTATGACTTATGCGAATTAGCAAAAAAAACATATTATAATTAGCAAAAAGAACATATGCATGTTTTTGCTTTCCATACAAATATTAGCCGATAGAATTTGTATTGAAAGCAAAAACATGCATATGTTCATTTCAAGTCACAGGTCAATTGTATCTAGGACGCATACCGAATAGCGCTAAAAGCACTATCAGTGCGAAACCGACCAAATATAATAGCATAGAGAAAAAATTATACTACGTAAAACAGAGAGTCAGTCTCGGTACTTTGAAAATTTCCACCTTAACTCGCGCGAAAGACAGCGAAGGTGGTGAGTAAATGGAACTAAAACTTACCTACGCCATCGTTTGTTTCATTCTCTGACTAGATGGCGCTATCTGCGCTGTGATAGATAACTTGCTAAAATTCATAGAGCATAATTTGTTTACATTAATTTCTGTTTCGTTCCGTCAGAGAATGAAAAACCACCATAAGGTTTACAATTGTTTGCACCCTTCTGTCAAAAAAATATAAACTAACACTTAACAATTTTCGAAAATCGTTCTAACGTCCTCATAGCTTAGTTGGAAAGGCACTCGCTCGTAGTGTAATGAGACGTGTGGGTTCGGATCCCGCCTGTTGCGGTCGTTTTTTTTTCTAGTGGTTGCCACGGTGGTTGCATTATCTTGAATAACTTTTTGTGCGCATCCATAACTTTTTAAAGATATTAAGTACTATAATTATTTTCATTTTAGTCGGTTTCTGATTTCACTAGAGTATGATCCTAATTTTTATGAAAACTGATCATGGCAAGCTTTGACCCATTTTCTATTTGTTATTTATTTTGTGAATATTATGTAAAAAATATATGCAAAAGTTTAGTACTAATTTTAGTAATTAAAAATTGCTTTAAATGTAAATAAACAATTTTACATCAAAACATTTTAATACAAGTCTGGATTTCGAAAAAATATTGCCGCCGACCAAGATTCGAAGTCGTACCCCATGGAATATTATCCCGAATTATTAGCACTTTGGGCATCGATACTTGACAATCAATAACGAAATTACTAATTAGGTTTTAACTTGAAACGACCGTTTATGACATATTTACGTCATTTAGACTTGACCTTTGGACCTGACACAAAAATGCCTTCAAATAAATTTGTTGTTAATCAAAGTTGATGAAAAAAATTGGAATCGTGAATAGGGTTACCAAATTGTCTTTTTTAGATTCACCGTAAGAATTTATTCCAAAATTATTGCTTTTGGTATCAAATCGCTCTCTCAATCAAAGCAAAACTCTCTTAAAGCCCTTTTAGCCATTTCAACCATTTTTTACCTGTAAATTATTTTTCCAAGGTAAAACAAACGTCGATGCAGCATGATAATTTCAATGTTTGAGCGTAAGCATGCAAATCGTATACCATAAAATATTTTGCAAAGAGTAAGTTGTGCCAATGAAACATCTGTCTGATTAAATAATATTTGATTAAATGAAACATGACCAAACATTTATTAGTTAAACAATAATATCCGAAAAAAGAGATTTTGTACCTAAAAAATGCTATGAGTTGCAAATGCAAATAATTGCCAAATGAATGCTATAATAATGCAAATACTTAATTGCCAATGTTGTTTTGATAAATGTTTTTTTTGCCAAATGAAAATTTGCGTAAAATAGTTGGGTTAGGATATTTTGGGAAACGTTTTCTAGCTAAACATTGGTAATCCATAAATTTTTCTCCTAAAAATTGATTTTTTAAATCACTTCCCAAATATTAAAACAACAATGCTACAATGCTCCAACTGGTAGCCCTAGCTACAAACAAATATTTGACGGCTGTCCAAAACTTACATTATTTGGAAGCTTCTTGCTTTTGACCGTTAATTACCAGAGAGTATATAATTACTCATTAAAAAAAATACTTATATTTTAAAATTTGGATTTCCTTTATTTATTTTTATAAATTATTCGATAAAATAATACGAAATTCATATTACCTCTATAATCAACATAAATGCCGTGTTTAGTTTTTTCAATCCAATAGCTGACGTTGCGTTTCCATAAAAGATAGTTAAAGTTAAAACCGATAGATGGCATTATACAGTGAATGTTTTAAATTTTAGTTAAATTAATTTGTTTTGAAATAAATGATAAAATTCTATAAACATTTTATTTAAAAAAAAACAAAAGTGTTAAAAAAGTGTTTCGATAACGTTTTTATTAAGAGTTATCGTTCATTGAAATCAACCCCAATCCTAATGAGCCTTATAGTGACATCTTTTCGTTTTTAATATGTACTAAACCTACGATATATGGCGTTGACCAGACATGATAATAGTCACAAAATGTTACACAAAATAGCGTTTTTACATACCATACAATATGGCGTCGCTATCTCTGAGGTTCCGGGTTCGATTCCCGGTCGGGTCAATGTGGAAAACGAACATTTCTATATATTGTATCGGGTCTGGGTGTTGTGGTACTGTCGTTGCATCTGATTTCTATAACACAAGTGCTTTAGCTACTTACCATAGGATCAGAGCAAAGTATGTGATGTTGTCCAATATAATAAAAAAACTGTATATTTACCTATTAATTCTTTCTTAGAGGACAACAACACCCGAGTACTGTTCGAACGAGTGCTGTCTTCAGGCAGTTTGAAGCCAGAAAGCTCGGTGGACATCTGGAACAGGTTTCTGGAGTTCGAGTCCAATATCGGAGACCTGGTGTCTATTGTAAAGGTCGAGAAGCGAAGGCAGGCTGTGTTGGAGAAGGTAAGTGAATGAGTGAGTTGTTTGGGGAGCTTCGTTCATTCGGTTAGCACTTATTTGTATCTAAATGAATAAGTTAGCGTTGGCGAAGCTTTGTTCAGTCGGTACCTATTAATTTCAGTGAACAAATCAATCCAAACTCGTTCACTTATTTAATAAGTTTTTTTTATAACTTCGTTCATTCATTAGATTATATAAACGAATTGACGCGTACCTGGTCACTCATTTAATATGTTTGATTTTTTTAGTTTTATTCATTCAAATATGTATTAGATGATATGCAAACTAAGTAATTGAATGATTGACCTAAAGTAAATTTGAAATATTATAATGAAAACAATTTTATAAAATACGTAATTTTAATTGATGTGTCTGTGCTGTGCCATCATGTATACTTACATTATTTTTGAGGTAGTGGGAAAATTTTGTATATTTATTGAAATTGTTTGTTATCATGATATTGCTAAAAAAACATAAAATAATCATATTTAAGTATTACGCTTAATGCAGGATATAATAAATAATTAATTGTTTCCACGATCACACCAATTACCTAGCCCCAAACCAAGCAAATCTTGTGCTATGGCGATTAGATAACGGATAGATGATAATTATATTGCCTAATAGATGTGTATTTTTACTTTTGTGTATTTTGTCCACAGATCAAAGAGTTCGAAGGCAAGGAGACGGCTCAGTTGGTGGACCGGTACAAGTTCTTAGACTTGTACCCTTGCAGCATCGCCGAGCTCAAGTCCATCGGGTATACTGAGGTTTGTGGAACACAACGTTATAACTTGTTTAATCATTCATTCATTCACTTAGAGGTGTGTAGAAAAACAACGTTTTAATTGATTCCATCATTCATTCATTCATTCAGAAGTTTGTGAGAAAACATTGTCATAATGCTTCGTTCATTCATTCACTTACATTATCCGAAATCTGATCTAAGACACTACCTTTATACTCATACCCAACTTTAGTGAATAATATACGTGGAATGAGTTTAAACTATGGCACTAGATTAGTAGACCGATAGCCAGACATTTTTGACCTTTGATAATCTTAAAGTGCCTGGATTTTGGTGAGTGAGTGCAGAAGCTTTATTGTATGCTTTTTCCAAAAGATTAGAAAAATCCGCTGAATGCTGTAGGTATGAGATAGGTATTTCTTATAAATGAGTCTAGCTCACTGAATACAAAGTTAAAGTGAAAAATGTAAATTGATTCCACATAAGGGATATTAAAGTATGCTATTTACAAAAGTTTAGAAACACAAGTAATATGGAAGTATGGAAAACTGAAAAATCTGAATATCATCGCTATTAATATGTTAAAGTAACTGAAAATTATTTTCGGAAGTACTTATAAGTTAGGCCAATCTTGGGAAAAAGGTTTAGAAACCTACGTTGCCTGCTGCATAAAATTTTTGGTTTTTCTTGCGCTACGTATGTAACATTATGTTAAAGTATGTAAAGTCTGTACTTATATGATCATAATAATGTAATATATCAATATATAAAATGTTAGAAATGTAAAGTACTTGCCGTCGAAGTTATTGAGAATCAAACGAAATGAACTTTGGTATTCCAATGAAACGCGGGGCGCGGGTGGCGGGGAGCGTGGTGTGACGTGTTACGCGCGGTGACGTGCGCTGCCGCTAGCCGCATGTTCTGCGCGAGATAGTACTATTTTAATTTCAGACATTTTGTTTGGTAGTTTAACCAAGTTGTAGAAATAGAAGCATGAAAGTAGTGTTTATTCAGCTAACCCCAATACTAGGTGCTTGCGTGGCGTGGTGTTCATGATTTGAGTAGGTACCTACCTACTACTTAGGTACTCACCCACATTATCAAATATAAAACTAATTCAGACGACCTCCGTGGCCGAGAGGCGAGCATGTACTTTAAATGGCGCCGCCAACTCTGCGGTTCCGGGTTCGATCCCCGGTCGGGTCAATGTAGAAAACGAACTTTTCTATATTGGCTCGGGTCTGGGTGTTGTGGTACCGTCGTTTTTTCTGGTTTCTATAACACAAGTGCTTTAGCTACTTCCAATATTTAATTTTAATTTAATTAGGTAGAAGTAACCTACCTATACCTACCTACCATATAAGGTAGTTACCTAAATAAAATAAAAACCGGCCAAGTGCGAGTCGGACTCGCACACGAAGTGTTCCGTACCATTTTCTATAAAAACGGCAAAAAAATACGTTTGTTGTATGGGAGCCCCCTTAAATAAGTATTTATTGTATTCTGTTATATTGTTTTAAACTTTCATTGTCACAATCATTAGAATAGTTTGTTACGAGATTGCTACCATGTACCTTATTTTTGAGTTCCCGATATTTCGGCACTGTTGCAAGTCTATCGGGAACTCAAAATAAGGTACATGGTAGCAATCTCGTAACAAACTATTCTATTTTATTCTGTTTTTTAGTATTTGTTGTTCTAGCGGCAACAGATATACATTATCTGTGAAAATTTCAAGTCTCTAGCTATCACGGTTCATGAGATGCATCCTGGTGACAGACAGACAGACAGACAAACGGATGGACGGACAGACAGACGGACAGCGGAGCCTAGGTAATAGGGTCCCGTTTTACCCTTTGGGTACAGAACCCTAAAAATGAGAACGTATACAGGATGCTGATTGCAGTCCTTGCCAAATTTATTGAGGTGACCATTTATGATTTATATAAACGAATTATCCACCAAAATAAAATACAAAAAAATGTAATTTATAGCGAATATCTTCCTTACGACATCAGTCTGTACTGTGGCTCGCAATACTGCTATACGCTTACACTGCGGCACCCATCGAGCTACGCGGATCGCTCGCTTATCACGTCGGATAGCAGACTGAAGCAAACCAGCCAGCTTATTTCAATCCGAATGCTATTTAGTAAAACGATTTGAAATTGCTCACAAAACACGCATCGAGAACCAATTACACTGTAATAATTTTGCGTCACTTTGCCAAAAACACACGGAAGAGTTGCATTCGCGATGTTTTCGTTACAACCTGTGGCGAGCCGGAGTGCGACGAGAATGGGGAGCGTGGCACGGCGCAAGTTAGAAAGAGACGCAAATAGTGGCGGCTCCCATTGACACGCGCTGCTCGGTCTATTGGCGTGCGCGCGCGGCGGTTTCTTTGTCGGAATTGTACGCCTCACGCATTCACGGCATCAACCAGTCATGTACAAAAAAAGATGCAAGTGAAAATTGTGTTACATTTGTAGACCTTATAGTACCTACCTAAAATTTATATAAAGATAAATATTTAATGGTTAAGTTAAAGGTTAACTATAAATACTAAGTAGAAAAGACGCTACTGCTACTTGCGTCCAGATATTTTTTATCATTATCATATCAGCCTGTTGCAGTCCACTGCTGGACATAGGCCTCCCTTATCTTATCCCTTAATGAGATCCCCAACAAAGACCTTTCCATAGCACGCTGAGTGACGTGTAGTCGGTGGGCCAACTTGACTGTCATGTTCCACGTTTCGGCTCCGTAGGTTAAAACTGGTAGGACGCATTAGTTAAACACCCGGCTTTTCAGGCACTGCGGCAGTGTCGACGTGAAGATATGACGCAATTTCCCAAATGCTGCCCAGCCAAGCTGCACTCTTCTGGCGATTTCCCGCTCGAAGGTGTCTCTACCGAGCTGTAGTACTTGTCCAAGGTAGATGTACTCTTGGACAATCTCGAGCGTAGTGCCCTCGACGGAAATTGGTTCTGGGACGACATGTTCGTTGAACATTGCCTTTGTCTTGTCCAAATTCATCCCAAGCCCCACACGTCTCGAGGCAGCATTAAGATTGTGCAGCATTTTTTGCAAATCCTGCAGCGATTCTGCCATAATAAATATGTCATCGGCAAAGCGAAGATGGGTAAGATATTCGCCATTTACATTGATGCCCAGTCCGTTCCAATCCAGCTTCTTGAACACATCCTCCAGTGCGTTGGTAAACAGTTTCGGAGATATAACATCTCCCTGTCTAACACCTCGGAGCAGCTAGATGGGTTTTGTTCGGTGGTTTTCTACTTCGACTTGGCATCGCTGCAAGGAGTCCAGAACAGCCCAGGTTTCGACCGAGTCGAAGGTTTTCTCATAGTCCACAAATGCTAGGCACAGGGGCTGGTTATACTCTTCGGAATTTTGTATAACCTGCCGCACCGTGTGAATGTGGTCCATGGTACTGTAACCTTTGCGAAACCCAGCCTGTTGCGGTGACTGGAAAGCGTCAAATCTTGTGGAAAGACGGTTTGTGATGACCCTCGAGAACAGCTTGTAAATGTGACTCAGGAGCGTGATTGGTCTATAGTTTTTCAGGAGACTTTTCAGGAAACAATGCCACCACGCCCCTACTGCACGTTTCCGGAGTTGTCCCATTGGCTATGACGGAGTTGAAGAGCCTCTTAAGTTCGCCAAGCACAGGTTAGCCTGCAGCTTTTAAGAGCTCAGATGTGATTCCGTCTTCGCCGGAAGCCTTCGCTTTACTAAGCTGTCCGAGGGCCGCCTCATCCTCCTCCACGTCTGGGAGATCATCAGTGAAGTGGCGGGTAAGCTTGGCTCTTGGATCATTCACGTCGAGCTGCGGCTGTAGAGAATGCAATACGTACAATCGGCCGTAAAAGCCTTCGATTTCAGCCAGAATCTCCGGAACCGATGAAACGATTCTGCCATCCGAGGTTTTCAGCTTTGTCAGGTGACTTTTTCCCAGTCTTTTGGTGAAGACCTTCGACCCCCGATTCTGCTCAATCGCCTCCTCTATGAGGCGAGTATTGTAGCTGCGGAGGTCGCGTCTTACCAATCTCCAGATCTTTTTACTGGTGCCAGACAAAGCTTCCTCTGGCATTTCCCGTCGACGTTTCATCAGTTCCAAAGTCCCGCCCGAAAGTTGGGCGTCTCGGCACGCTCGCTTTCCCTTAAAGTGCCAGTTTCCCACTTCGCGTATGACTCCAATCACACCATCAAGGTCCCTGTCCACGTCCTCAGTAGTTTCCAAAGCAGCGAATCGGTTTCGGAGCTCTAACTGGAATTTTTTGGAGTCTTGGCCGGCCTGGACCAGTGACGGACGAAGAGTCGACCTCATCATGCGGCTTCTTTCCAGCTTAATGTTGATATTTAGGGTGCCTCTTACCAGTCGGTGGTCGCTACCGGTGTTAAACCTATTTACCACAGAGACATCCCTAAATATATGCTTCTTGTCCGTCATGATGAAGTCTATCTCATTCTTCGTCTTACCACATCATCCGGATGCCCTGTCGACGTCGGCGCATATACCTGTATGACTTTAAAGCAGTACCTCTCGGTCAGTTTTAGTACAAGGTACGCTACCCGGGTCGACACGCTGGATATCTCAAACACGTTGTCACGGAGATCTTTGTGGACAAGGAAACCTACGCCACCTTGAGAGAGTTGGTCTCCCTCTCGGAAGAAGAAAATGTGGCTAGATTCCAGGGTCATTGTGTCCTTCCCCTGTCTTCGAACTTCTGACAACCCTAGAATATGCCATCTGATGTTTTTAAGCTCTTCCTCGAGTTCGACCAGGTTTTCATCCAGCCGTAGACTGCGTCAGTTATACGTTGCCAAGGTCAGTGGTTTGTGGCAGCCGTCCGTAGCCCGGGGATTCTTCGCACCCCCTGTCCTACCGTAACCGAGGCCGCTGCCGTTACCCAGAATAGTAGGGCGGCCGGGAACTAGGGACCGTGGTTTTTGTCTTCTACTCATGTCATGGGGGGTATACAAGATGTTTAAAAAAAACGAATAATGCTTGAAATGCCATAGATAGTGAATGAAACTGAAATAACTGGTGCTAGCCCTTTTGTTCTAGCTGTTATGGTTTCGGAAAAACGTGTATCGAAATTATTAAAAAATATCTATATGAATTTATCGTAATTTCCACACTGTTCTATCAGCTGCGCGAGTCATTGACTTCATAAATCATAGACTATTTTAAATTCAGAATACAACTTTATCCACATTAAGTGCCATGACACGTAATATTACATGCCAAATCCATTTACATTATGTTAATGAAATAAAAAATAGTAACCTTTAATGGGTGTCGTAAGAGGCGACTACAGAAGAACCGACATAAGAAGACGGGCAGTAGCGTCTCCTCTCCATCATTGGTCAAACTGCGATCGCCAACCCGCCTGCCAAGCGTGGCAAAATTTGGTGATTGTGGTTTGTGTGTATTTATGGCAAAATCCTCCTTTTGGAGAGGCCTGTGTCCAGCAGTGGACTTATATAGGCTGGTGATGTGATGTGATGATGAACCTTTAATCGTTAATTTACATCCAAAAACATAAAACTTGCTAGAAGCTAGGAGTTCAATCTTAGCGCTGTCGTGGTCCCGCAGAACGGAAACAAGAAGCCGAGGCTGATATTCTTTTTCATGAAATTATTATTTCACCCCCTTGAGGGTTGAATTTTTAAAAAATTATTTCTTAGTGGATGCATCCGTCATAAGAGGAATACGTGTGTGAAATTTCAAGTTTATAATCCGAAGGGTTCGTTTATTTAAAACTTTCATCCCCTATTTTACCGTCTTAGGGGTTGAATTTTAGAAAACGCAGAAATACGCAACTTATTATTTTTGCCGTTCTTAATTCATACCAAATTGCATGCAAATATGTACAAGGAATAAAAAGTTCCAGACAAACTTTGGACCCCATTTCACACCCTTAGGTAATGAGTTTCGAAAAATCCTTTCTTAGTGCACCTCTTGACCTTATTAGGAACCTACGTGCCAAATTTGGAATGTCTAGCTAGACCCAGCGGTTTGGGCTGTGCGTTGGTACATCAGTCAATCAGCTTTGCCTTTTATATATTAAAAATGTTCACCATGAAATCCACGAAAAGCATTAAAACAATAATAATTCGGGCTGTATTTAAATCTTTCAACGTATTAATAAAAATAAAACGTAATGGTTGTGGTTGCGTCCGCTTTGCGCATACGTTCATCAAACGCCTACGTTTGATTAATGCTAGTCTGAAGGCGCTTTTAGTCCGTATGTTAGATTATCAAATAATAATTGACTCAATTTTTTCATTTCTCAATCAACCAAAAAAAATAAAACGATAAAGCCCGTCAAAGTTGAGGCAGGGGGCTCGTGACGTCACTTTTAAATAAACATTGTACTTGGGCGTGACGTCATACGACATTTTAAGACAATATTATTTCTGTGTTGTTTTGATTATAAATAAAAAGAAAAAATGCCGGTCCCATACTTTTTGATAATCTACCCGATATGAAAAACCGGCCAAGTGCGAGTCGGACTTGCGCACGAAGGGTTCGGTACCATTATCTACAAAAACGGCATAAAAATCACGTTTTTTGTATGAGAGCCCCTTAATGATTTATTGCATTCTGTTTTCTAGTATTTGTTGTAATAGCGGCAACAGAAATACATAATCTGTGCAAAACAACTCTCTAACTATCACGGTTCATGAGATACAGCCTGGTGACAGACAGACAGACAGACAGACAGACAGACAGACAGACAGACAGACAGATAGACAGACGGACGGCGGAGCCTTTTTAATAGGGTCCCGTTTTACCATTTGGGTACGGAACCCTAAAAGAGCTACAAAAACAGTAGGCATAGTAACAGTTTTTGTCTGTTACTCATCATGTCATAATCATAATCTCATCTTGTATTAATGAAGTGTTACTTAAATACTTTTATATAAGTAACACTTCTTAAATGATAAACAAAACCAAATGTTTTGTAGGTACCTACTTAACATAGCTAGGCATACTTATAAGTTTGTTCCGATTGTCAATCAAAGAAGAATTATTATTGTCATAATAATTCAATTTCCGTTTTTAGGTAGACATATAGATGCTTACTGTAGGTAGCCACACCTACAGTGAGCACCTCGTATGTTACTGAATCAAATCATGAACATCACTGTACGTAGCACCCTTATTGTGTGAGGCAGAAAGTCCTCTTTCGCGCAAAACATGCGGCTAGCGGCAGCGCGTGGCGCCGAGACACGTCACACCACGCTCCCCGCCACCCGCGCCCCGCGTTTCATTCCAATACCTAAGTTCATTTCGTTTGATTCTCAATAACCTCGACGGCATGTACTTTACATTTCTAACTTTTTGTATATTGATATATTACATTATTATGATCATATCGGTGCAGACTTTACATACTTTAACTTAATGTTACATACGTAGCGCATGGAAAACCTAAAATTTTATGCAGCAGGCAACGTAGGTTTCTAAACCTTTTTCCTAAGATTAACCTTACTTATAAGCACTTCCGAAAATAATTTTCAGTTACTTTAACATATTATTAGTGATGATGTTCAGATTTTTCAGTTTTCCATACTTCCATATTACTTGTGTTTCTAAACATTGGTAAATAGCATACTTTAGTATCCCTTATGTAGAATCAATTTACATTTTTCACTTTAACTTTGTATTCAGTGAGTTAAACCCATTTATAAGAAATACCTATCTCATACCTACAGCATTCAATGGATTTCTCTAATATTTTAGATACAGTATCTTATAAAGCTTAGTTATCCACCAAGCGCAAAAAGTTAGACTTTTATAGTTTCATAACTTTTTCTAAAAATATCGGTGCCACTACTGGACTATAGATATAGTATCTTATCTGATTTAAAAAAATCGTTCACCCCCGTCCAAAGTTGCTGTCCCCTGCTGGGTATATATCAAAGTAATATATGTAACTGTAATTACCTTAAACTTTTATGTAATTACGCGGCTTCAAGGAAGCCCGCCCTTTTGTAAGAAAAGAGGAAATTAGAGATTTTTTAATAACTGTTTTTTGTTTTTAGGTAGCGTCTATGTCCAACAAATCGTGGGCCCTAGGCGGCCCACTAGCCGGCATATCGCCTGAGTTAGCAGCCGTCATTTTGGGACAAAAGTAAGTATTTTTAGTAAGTGTTGATGGTAGAGAGATAAAGATGAAGAGAGATGATAAGACTGCAAAGGGATTGTATGACTTTTTGGCGAGTGACTGGATTGCATGAATGAATGACAAAGCTCTAGAAATCACAAAGAAAGAGTTATGAGAACTCAACAAAGTTAAAAAATCCCCGAAAGCCAGCCTACCATAGTGCTAACTTTCCTTAAAATAATAATGCATTGTTTTCCAGAGATAACGACCCAAACAAAGACATAGCTCGACCCGACACGAGCCAGATGATCCCGTACAAACCGAAGGTCAACCCGCTGCCCGGAGAACACCCTATATCAGGTCAGTTTGTTACTTTAGTCACAAAACTCACAAACTAACTGTTCTTGAAATCAATTCAGAAACTTCCTTCTTTGATTTGATTCGAAGAAAGAAAGCTTACAGCGGTCATGCTCGCTGTTACGATAATGTTCAAGATGGGGCTATCATGTATATCATATTTTGACAGTTAAAGTGTCGATAAATCGTATATTCATATTGTGTTTTGTTGGTTATGCTCCCTAGCATGCCCTCACCACCCCTGGGCAGAATAGTTAAATAAACGTGTTTTTATTTATAATTAAACAATGTTACTTCTAACCTCCCTCAAAAAAATTAAAAGTTAGATGGTACACTTCACTTAGGTCATTGACATATTAAACTATTAATTTTAAATACAATAAGACATTTTTATTCATTCGCTCACTCATTCTCAAATCTTCATTCGTTCGTTCATTCAACCAATCCCACTCAATAATTCAAAACAGTGGGGACGGAGTCCATAGATTTTGTCACATCGTTCCTAGATTAAGCAGTGGTTAACTCTCGAGTTAAAACTTTCTCAAACTTGATCGAATCGGGCCTTAAGATATGCTCGTGTTTTCTTATTTAATTCTTCGATTTGTGGTTAGTAAAATAAAAAATTGGCTTACTCTAGATCAGTGTTTCCCAACCTGTGGACCCCGGACCCCCAGGGGTCCGCCGACCTATCTCAGGGAGTCTGCTAACAGAGAAAAAGGAATAGTAGAAGCACTCGCCCGGCATGCGATGGGACGTGGGTTCGAGTCCCACCTGAGGTCGATGATTTTTTCAAGTGTTATTTATCTTCAATTAAACCTTGCATGGAATAGGGATGTTGACCTCATTCATAAATAATTCTAAGGCATCATTTATTAAAACAGACACTTTATTTTAGGCCTAATAACACAGTACAATTTCATTTAAGAAGCAAACTGATTTATGATTGCTTTAAAATCGTAATAAAGTAAGGCAGTTGAGTTTATCGGATAGTGACGTCATAATCCGATATCGCCATACAAATTATAAGGAAGAATCTGTTTTGACAGCTCATAAAAAGTATGCCAATTGATTGGTGATGTCAACTAGCCTATTGCTAAAAACAAAAATTTACAATAGTAGAAGAGCTTATTTGTGCAACTAAACGGTTTAATGGGTTCGTGGATTGTAGGTATTTGGCGTAAGGTGTCCACCCTTAAAAAAGGTTAAGAAACACTGCTCTAGATTATGTAGAAACGCAGGGTTACACACCCTCGAATAAAAACTTACCCCAGCTTGGTCAAATCGGGCCTAAATAATATAAAGGCTGTACCAGAGAATAGGACACTCCTTATAACCACGTGATCAGCTGATCATATACAACAATTTTTTCTATGGGAGCAACATTGAAATCGATAAATTTTTTTCAGTTTCTCCATACAAACTTACTCGTATACCTCGACGATAATGTATGGAGCATCTAAAAATTAAATCACGATTTCGATGTTGCTCCCATAGGAACAGTTGTTGTATATGACCAGCTGATCACGTGGTTTTAAGGAGTGTCCCATTCTTTTGTACAGCCTGTATTTATCTTATCTTATCATCATAGGAGGCACGTTCCCCATGCCGCCCGCCGCCGCGCACCTGTGCACGCTCATGCCGCCGCCCGCCTCGTACCGCGGGCCCTTCGTCTCGGTGGACCGACTAGTGCACCTGTTCAACAGGATCTCGCTGCCGGACAAGCGTGAGTGTCCCACTATATGCAGCACAGCACAGGCAACCCGGCGGACTGACGACCGTACCGTACCGCGGGCCCTTCGTCTCGGTGGACCGACTAGTGCACCTGTTCAACAGGATCTCGCTGCCGGACAAGCGTGAGTGTCCCACTATATGCAGCACAGCACAGGCAACCCGGTGGACTGACGACCGTACCGTACCGCGGGCCCTTCGTCTCGGTGGACCGACTAGTGCACCTGTTCAACAGGATCTCGCTGCCGGACAAGCGTGAGTGTCCCACTATATGCAGCACAGCACAGGCAACCCGGCGGACTGACGACCGTACCGTACCGCGGGCCCTCCGTCTCGGTGGACCGACTAGTGCACCTGTTCAACAGGATCTCGCTGCCGGACAAGCGTGAGTGTCCCACTATATGCAGCACAGCACAGGCAACCCGGCGGACTGACGACCGTACCGTACCGCGGGCCCTCCGTCTCGGTGGACCGACTAGTGCACCTGTTCAACAGGATCTCGCTGCCGGACAAGCGTGAGTGTCCCACTATATGCAGCACAGGCGACCCGGCGGACTGACGACCGTACCGTACCGCGGGCCCTTCGTCTCGGTGGACCGACTAGTGCACCTGTTCAACAGGATCTCGCTGCCGGACAAGCGTGAGTGTCCCACTATATGCAGCACAGCACAGGCGACCCGGCGGACTGACGACCGTACCGTACCGCGGGCCCTTCGTCTCGGTGGACCGACTAGTGCACCTGTTCAACAGGATCTCGCTGCCGGACAAGCGTGAGTGTCCCACTATATGCAGCACAGCACAGGCAACCCGGCGGACTGACGACCGTACTGTACCGCGGGCCCTTCGTCTCGGTGGACCGACTAGTGCACCTGTTCAACAGGATCTCGCTACCAAACTAACAGCCGATGGGGCAGAATGGTTCCGGAATCTAGGACGTCCACCTTCAAGATGGACGGACAACCTGCTGAAGATATTAACATGGAGTAAGTATTATGTAGCCGCTTGATGCAAAAGTCAAGAGTCGCACGCTATGGCGTTCTATGGTCTCCCATAGGCTATGGAGAAAGCCTATGGACTTTCAAAGGGTGCTGAAAATGAGGATGCGTTTGTAAACGAGATATTGTTTTACAAACATTACTTTATTTTATTTACATGAACGTTTTTGTAAGGCAAGCTCAGCGTAAGCTGTCCACCTGGTGGACAGATGACTCGATAACAAATGTTTACGTTCGTGAATCGCACAACTGGTAAAGGTTGCAAGAAGTTCGATGCTAGCCGATTCCAAGTCCAAGCCATTGAGGGAGACATAATATGTTCATCAGTGGACGTCCTATGCCTAAAATGATGATGATGAAGGGTCTGTTTGTACTCATTATAATAAATAAATTTGCCTAAAAAAGTAGGAAATA
This sequence comes from Anania fuscalis, assembly GCA_950371115.1. Taxonomy (NCBI): domain Eukaryota; kingdom Metazoa; phylum Arthropoda; class Insecta; order Lepidoptera; family Crambidae; genus Anania; species Anania fuscalis. Next base: position 2,093,088 of record OX493355.1, read on the forward strand.
GGTCTGTAACTAGTTTCTTAATAAAAATTGTTGGTTGTTATTAATATAAACAAACCCTTTATTATGTATTTTAATCTAATGAAAAGTTTCCCTATATAAAATTAAATAAATTCAATCACACCAATTATCTAGCCTCAAACTAAACATAGCTTGTATTATGGCGACTAGGATGACGGATAAAAATACTTAAATACGTAAATAAACATCCATCACTTAGGTTACTATTATTTTATTTTATTTATTAGGTACAAATGCTCGTGCTCATCACACCCCTCGCTATAATAAGTATATATAATATGTACTTTTGTATTGTGTAGCGCCTGCGCCGACGCAAGAGAACGGCTGCGACACGCGTCTGTTCGACCTGGCGCGCTCCGTGCACTGGATAGTGGACGACGACGGGATCACCACCGTCGCCAACAAGGTACATAATATACATCTATACACAAGTACACTACCAACAAGGTACCTGTACATACGCACACAATACACAGCCAACAAGGTACCTGCATACAAGTACGCTACCAACAAGGTACCTATACACAAGTACACTGCCAACAAGGTAACTACACCTATACACAAATACACTGCCAACAAGGTACCTGTACATCTAAAGTATACTGCAAACAAGTACACTGCTAACAAGGAACTTGTACACTGCCGACAAGGTACCTATACACGAGTACACTACCAATACTTGTTTACAAGTACACTAACAACAAGGTACATGTATAGTACACAACTATATCACCATTAAGGTACCCTGAACACCTACACACAAGTACACTCCCGACAAGGTACCTGTACACAAGAACACTGCCAACAAAATACCTGTACACAAGTAGGTATCTTACCTCCAAGGAACCTGTACCTAGCCGCTACATTCACATAAACGTACTTATTTAAAAAAATGCAGACAGTAATGACAATTTCTTGCGCTACTTGTCGTCGGTAGCCTCGTAGCAGTGGTAGGGACAAGATAAAATCCCTGTTTTTTTGTCAACTAACTCATAAATGTAACGGTTGAAGTGTTATATTTTTGTAAATTTTTGTTTTTAGCAATTCCATGCAAGGTTTAATTGAAGATAAATAACATTTGAAAAAAAAAGTTATATTTTTTTCCGGAATAACGCGCTTTTACGGCGAATGCATCGCTATGCTAATCATGCGTCGGGATAGTGATATTAATGATTTCTTCTTGTATAACAGGCTCGCCGAAGAAAAGCAGGCGAAGATTCGGATGACGACGACCTCGGTGTAGCACCGCCCGTCAACGACATCTACCGCCAGAGGCAGCAGAAACGCGTCAAGTAGACGTCAAGAATCCCTCCCCCCCTTGTGAAGGTTGATGATATGTCGACTCTGACCTTTAAATAGGGATGACGACTAGGTCAAGAAACTAAAATTCTATTTAGTCCGTCAGTTAAATTATAAAAAAAATTATGGACTCATATTTATTTTTTATTTTTCTTTTGTCAATCAACCGAAAAATTACTCTTCCAAGTAAAAATTGTACGTTGGCATCTTGCGACATTTCAGATCAATATTATCTCTGTAATAATTTGTTTATGTGAAAAAAAATACGTGTCCAATACTTTTTGATAATCTACCTGATAGACGAATAAAAAGTTTGTCGTCATCCCTTTTACTCGTACTTGACGGAGTTCCCCAGCTCTTTTGAAATAAATTACATAATATTATGAACAACTTATACAGCGTGTAAAAAAAGGCTTAACCAAGCCTTACACCACGAATCTATACATAAAACCAAGTAGATTGCAATAAAAATAATTGTTGGGAAATAACTTTTATTTTGGGGTATCATAAAAACATAACTTATTTCTAACCCGCAATGTATAGCGCGCACGCCACAGACTATGCCTGTGTGTGTAAGCGGTCGGCGCGAGCGGGTGGCGCGAGAGCACTGCGCACGATTCATTGCCGGCTGTGCCCTTTAAAGGCCTTTTATGAAAGAAGGACTGAACATTTTTATCATGTTTCTTTGTAACAAAGTTTAGTATTATCAAACAGAAGTCAATTTTGTAAAAATCTTTGAAAAAATTTTTTAACTTTGACTGTCAATAACTCTGTAACCCGTCATTTCCCAGGTATAGTGTAAAAGAAAAAAATGATCGTAATAATACGTAGAATATGTGGTATTCGGCTTGGTTAAGCCTTTTTTTACATCGAATATAAATCGTATGGTGTTCCCACTAAGATTTCAACTCGATAATACTTTGAATCGGGTGATAGTGCGAGGTGTAGCAATTTCTCCGAATTCAGAACTGTTTACAAAATGTTATGCACGGTTCTAAAACTTGTCACACGTTTCTTACCAGCGTTAAAAATCTAAGTCTACAACAGAATGTAACTTAAGTTTAATTGAAGATAAATAACACTTGAAAAAAACCATCGACCTCAGGTGGGACTCGAACCCGCAACATTGATCAGAGATACGCTGGCTTCGACAGCGAGAAGAAACACTTGAGAAATTTCATCGTGTCACGTGACGTCCTCGGTAGCTTTTAAAGCACTCGCCCGGCATGCAATGGGACGTGGGTTCGAGTCCCACCTGAGGTCGATAGTTTTTTTCAAGTGTTATTTATCTTTAATTAAACCTTGCATGGAATTGCTAAAAACAAAAATTAGCAATGTAACTAAAGTTTAAAATATTGTGTCATAACGTTTATTGTATAACCTATTTGTGGGAGGACCTTTATGAAAACGAATAAATTGTGTAGTAGAATGTACTACTATTTTTTATTTAGGCTAATATTTGAGTGTAAAAATGAACTGCAATTAAATATAAGTAAAATAGTTTTATCAACGTCGTGTTTTATTGAGTCATCTGCGCGCTTAACGTAGCGGGTGATCTAACACCGGGTTCCTATATTGTACTATGCGTAAGTGTACATCAGCAACTGATCGTATTGGTGTCAAAAGTAACGAGCCGTTATAGTCGTTCCTATAAAATTTGACGAAGCGTCATTTATAGGAACGCTTTTAGTTTCAGTTTCAGAGTATGTCAAGTTGACAATTCCTACTATCCGTTAGCAAAACCAACCGTTTCTCGGATATAGGAACCGGGCTTTAATCTCCTTACATTAGTTTTAAGCAAACTAATATTGCTTTTACGTAAAAGAGACTTTCAAAGCATATCGAAGTATATACTTACTAATTATAAATGTGAAGTGTATGTTTGTTATTCAATCACGCTTTAACTGCTGCACGGAAAAAGATATAAATAAACACTTAATTAGCTAGCTTAACACAACCCAATCTGTTAGTTATCTTGATTCTTTTAATTATATAAACTTTATGTATGGGACAAACATCAAATCCGAAAAATAATACTATCTCGTACTAAACTGCCAACTAGATGAGCTCGTAAGGGAAAGCCAATTGATATCATTTTTAAATAAAAAACAAATCTGCATTTTTACACATTTATTGCTTTTTAACACTATTATCGCTATGAATATTTGGATCCGATATTCAATAACGTTATAATAATTAAGGTAAGAAAAGAGGGTAGAAAAAAACGCTCGATAAAAATTAAGATTTCTATTAAATACTATTTAATTCAACGTAATATATTACAAGAATGTACAGCCATTTGCTATAGTGTCGCTTACAAGCTAAAACCGGTTAACGGTAACCGTTATTACGTTATTTTAACATAACCGCTTACAGGTAACAAGGTATTTGAGTGTTGAATGAACAAGATATAGCTTTTAGCTGTAATCTCAAGAAGTCACCTAAGTCTATTCCTTAGTCATTGATCTAGGTAGACGTATTTAAAGAAATTTTCGTCAGCCCAGAAAAAAACCACTCTTCTTTTACATAAGTTAAATTTATTTTCTGTATAAAAAAAACTTAGCATAAATACAAAGAAACTAGTAATTCTTAGGTACGGCTTACGCTTGTATCTTAGGTATCTATTAAAACATGATAGCTGATCATCTCTATTGAATTAAAATGCCATTTAATTTCGACAATTAAGCCGCCATTATTTGATCTAGTGACGACGTTTAATAAAAATACAGACGGAGAGTTAACAATGTGAAAAATCGCATAGTTTTTGTGCTTTGCCCTATTCACTCAACACTCAAACTACCGGTATTTACCGGTTACCGGTATTCGTACCGGTTACCGGTTCATCGGTCGATCTCTCCGAAGACAACGTCGAGGGTGCCTATGATGGCCACGATGTCGGCCAACATGGAGTTCTTGCCAACTTTCTCTAGAGCGGCTAGGTGAGCAAAGCCGGGCGCCTTGATTTTGCACCTGTGAGAAAAAATCATAGATGAAGCAAGGTGTAATGAAAATACCGCAAAACCTTTTTCATCTCGATTTTGGTGGTCAAATACGACAAGTCTCTTAAATTCGAATCATTTATTGCGTGTCACATCACATTAAGGCCTTAACACGCTTGAATGAGACAATTTTCAAATAAAACTCAATTCAAAACATGTATATTTCCACAATCTTGTTTTGTGTGAAAGCAGTAACGAAATAGTTTGTGCCGTTTAAACGAAAATTTGCAATTTATGAAAAAATAGACACTTTTTTGTGTACGGTTTAATCCAAGGGACTTAACGAAAAATCTAAATTATTTAATTCAAGATGTTGATTAAATCATCGTTTAGCATATCGTATTTTAAGTTTTTAGATTCTAATAACAGGTATTTTGACAATTTGGTTTTAATATTAGAGATTTTAGGCACTTGGGTGGTGTTAAGGCCTTAAATATAGGTTAGTTAGATGGTAGGTACAAACTAGGATACATGTTTTTCATGGCTGAATGTCCTGAAAAGCAGCAGTTGCTTGGCTTTCTGCAAGTGTCGGTACTGACCTGTAAGGCTTGGAGCTGCCGTCGGAGACGAGGTAGACGCCGAACTCTCCCTTGGGCGCCTCGACCGCCGTGTACGTGGCGCCGGGCGGCACCTGGTAGCCCTGGGTGAACAGCTTGAAGTGGTGGATCAGCGCCTCCATAGAAGTCTGCAACAACGGAAAATATTATACAGAAGTCCGAGGAGTAGAGGATCCAGACTTTATCCTTAGCGTTTGTGGATAATGACAAAGCCTTTGACTATATTTAAACCTAGTCGGTCTTAAAGTCCCTACAATAGTGCCACAGTTAGTCTTTAAATTGCTACAATAAGTGCTGAGACCTAAAACCTATCTACCTACATCGCGGAGTGAGACAAGGGAACGTAATCTTCTCAAAGTTTTTAACTAATACTAAAGGGGTGGACACACATTTTACCACTTTGGAAGTGTCCCTCGCGCAAACTATTCAGTTTAGAAAAAAAATATATTAGAAACCTCAATATTATTTTTGAAGACCTATCCATAGATACCCCACACGTATGGGTATGATAAAAAAAAAAGTGTACAAATCTTAATGCGGTTCACAGAATACATCTACTTACCAAGTTTCAACAGTATAGGTCTTACAGTTTCGGAAAAAAAATGGCTGTGACATACGGACGGACAGACAGACATGTCGAATCCATAAGGGTTTCGTTTTTTGCAATTTGGCTACGGAACCCTAAAAACGGTACACATACCGTTTTCCCGGTATTTCGGTAATATAGAATAGAATAGAAAAATATTTATTTGACACACACAGAATACAAAAGGAAAAACATTTACAGGAACAATTTAACATCAATGCCGCTATTTATAAACTAGCGGTGGGAGTCAGTGGGTGGAGTTTAGCCTCATTTGTGGGTCGTCATCATCAGTTCGTGACCTACGGAGCCGAAACGTGGAACATGACAGTAAAGCTGGCCCACCGACTTCACGTCACTCAGCGAGCTATGGAAAGGTCGATGCTTGGGTCGATGATTGGGGATAGGAAAATGTAGCAAACTTAAGTGGCAGTGGGCTGGTCACATCTGTCGCAGAACCGATAAAAGGTGGAGTAAACGGGTTCTCCAGTGGAGACCACGCCTTGGCAAACGTAGTGTAGGACGCGCCCCAGCCTGAAGGACCGACGACCTTAGGAAGATGGCTGGCAGTGAATGGATGAAAAAAGCGACTGCAATAGATAGATCGAATATGAGTCCGCATCCCAGGTCGTAGGTACTATGTATAATATATCATATCTTGTCATCTCATCGAACTGCATGAACGGCTTTAGGCCACTTGCTCGGTGAGAGACAACATCGTGAGAGAACCTGCACATTTTAAAATACTCATTTGAATACTGGAAAAACCAGGTTCATTTTCAATTAGTTGCATAATTAAGGTTTTATAATTTCTTCAAATTAATAAGTGTTGAATTTGGCCAACAGTGATGTCAAAGATTTCCATAGGCGTACAAAATAAACAAATAAATATGCACCAGACAATATGCAAAGGCTTGTAAAAATATCAAAATTATTTTTCCCTATTGCAACAATGGCGACCTGAGATGGGACTTCGATCGAAATTTTACAACTTCTACGGCATTTTGTATACTTGAACCTATTAACCTACGGCATCGTTGCACCTTGCATCTACCCTATCAAACCTAATGTAGTCCTACCTTCATCTCGGCCCTAGAAGGCGACGTGAGCTTGGAGTCATCCGTCATCACCTATCCGGGCTGCATCTGGTTCAAGCACTGATCGATGATTTCACGCATCTACCCTATCATCATCATCATTTCAGCCACAAGACGTCCACTGCTAAACATAGGCCTCCCCCAGTGACTTCCAAATCGACCGATTGGAAGCGGCCTGCATCCAGCGGTTTCAGGTCGTCTGTCCACTTTGTGGGTGTGAGTCCCACGCTGCGCTTGCCGGTACGTGGCCTCCATTCCAGAACCTTTCTGCCCCATCGGTCGTCAGTTCGTCGTGCTATGTGCCCCGCTTACTGCCACTTTAGGTTGCTAATCCGTCGGGCTATGTCAGTGACTTTTGTTCGTTCACGGATCTCCTCATTTCTGATTTGTACTCGCAAAGAAACATCGAGCATAGCCCTTTCCGAAGCGCGCTGTGCAACTTTGAGCTTCCTTTTAATCTACCCTATAAAACATAACCTAATGTAGTCCTACCTTCATTTCGGTCCTTGAAGGCGGTGTAAGCTTGGAGTCGTCGGTCTTCACCTCTCCGGGCGGCATCTGGTTGAGGCACTGATCGATGATGCGGAGGGACTGACGCATCTCCTCTATGCGGCACAGGTACCTACAAATATTTTGGGTTAGGTCATTGCGATAGACTTTGGTCAAGCCTTCGATAACGAATTGACGACCGGTAAACAACGTGGCACTAATGCTAAATCATAATGTCACGATAATTTGTTATCGAACCGTTTTAAATTGAGGGCCAGGTCAAACAATTGAAGCGAAATCGTTATTATTATTGTTTTCGCACCGCTATTGGGTTTCTGTATTAATAATTCAAGGCGGTATTACTATAGTCGGTTTTATTTTTCTGTCTATCTTATTTTAAAATTAATAATATTATTTAATACAAATTTCAAATTTCTAAACAATATACGCCAAGAAAAAAATAAGTGAATTCGACGCCTAATTCTAAGCTAAACTGACCTGTCGTAACAATCTCCATTCGTACCAATAGGCACATCAAAATCGACGAGATGGTACGCGTCGTACGGCTGCGTCTTGCGCAGGTCCCACTTGATGCCCGACCCGCGCAGCATCACGCCGCTGCAACGAAAGTAGCGTAAAGACTACCGCAGGGTTGTATTCTAGGTCTCTTATATTTGTATATGTATAGTTCTGCCACATGTCACCATCAATACAGCATCACCACGCCGCTGTAATGAGAGCTATGTAAGAACTACCGGAGGGTTGTATTTCAAGTCTCTTATTTTATAGTTCCGTCACATTATGCCGCTGCAACGAGAATAACGTGAGGAGTGCCACAGGGTAGTATTCTAGGTATTTTATTAAATAGTTCTACCACATCAAGTTTGTTATTGTTTCACCAAGGCAGATAGGAAGTAGTAGAAATTGCTTGGATTCCAGGTTTGATCATGTCATTTTGATGGATATTATGTCTATATATTTTTTAAAATAAATCCTAGTAACTAATTAAATGACTTCTATTGAATGTAATAAAACCAGGCTGTCAAAGGTGACTGAATTTGTTGCGCCGCTTCTTCTTATCACCAGTCGATATGTAGTCCCGAAGCGGTGGCAGGTAAAAAAAATATTGGGACATGTAAAAGTGCCATTGATGGCCAATTTGCCGAAATAAATGACTTTGACTTTGAATGACGAAATATCTTATTTAACAAATCACGTGTGTTGATCTTATGGGTTTTGCTGGTATTGTATTCCCCAATCTTTATAATTTTTTTGTAACATTATAACACAAAAACTAATAGCGTTTTACGAGGATTTTCTCAGTGGCGAGTAAGAATTCTAGTTTTTTAAAATATACAGACGGTATTTCATTTTTTAAAACCTAAGCATAAGAATTCAAATTTACATTAAATATCAAGAATTGTAAGCAACTCCTCAGTTATAATATTGTAATTTCATTTGGGAATTGGTAGTCTAATTCTTTAACTAAACGTCTCTAGAAATTTTGTTGTGACATGAAGAAAGCATACTCTGAAAATAACTCATTTGTAATGTATTATTTTTCTAAAATTGTGAGAAAGCCAAAGTCTGAGCGAACAAAGTTTGCCTTACTTCTGGGTTTCTTTTCTACCGTCTTCACTAACCTGAAACCCAAATTGAGCGCGTCTTGTGCCGACACGATCCCGATGTCCTTGGTGCGCTGCACCCAGATCCTGTTGGTGGTGAGCACGTCCTCGATCTCGTCGAGCCGCTCGCCGAACTTGCTCGCGAACTCGTATATGTCGTCCATCAGGCCTAGAGGCATGTCCTGAAACAAGCAGGGTTGCATGATTTAAATCAACTTGAAAATAAATAACACTTGAAAAAAAATCATCGACGTCAGGTGGGACTCGAACCCACGTCCCATCGCATGCCGGGCGAGTGCTTTACCAACTAAGCTACCGAGGACGTCACGTGACACGATGAAATTTCTCAAGAGTTTTTTCTCGCTGTCGAAGCCGGCAACTCGAAACAAAAGCACTCGCCCGGCATGCAATGGGACGTGGGTTCGAGTCCCACCTGAGGTCGATGATTTTTTTCAAGTGTTATTTATCTTTAATTAAATCAAGTTGATTTAAATCATGATTTAAATCACGATTTTTATTGCATGATTTTTTTAACAAGAATCACTGTTTTAAATCAAGCATTCGATATTTCGTAGTAACTGTTCCAAATAGGATCTTTTTTCCTGCCAACACTCATCTTTTATTCACGTTACAAAGTTATTTATGTTACTCAATTAAACAGATACCGATATTCTGAATATAAATAAACAAACGCAAAATTTTGAACTTAACTGACATAATCTCAAATCTTTTTTTCCGCTCGGTGTGACATTTTCCTTATTTTTTGCGGTGTTACCTGGATTATACATCAATTCTACCTAAACAAAAATGTTTCCTGCAAGGAAAACTAAGGCAATGGTCGCAAAACTTAATAAAAATCAAAAAAACAAATAAATCGTGATTTTTTTTAAAAAAATCTGATTTTTTTTTTTATTAAAAAAAATCTGATTTTTTTAAAATTAAATTAGAAACAAGAGTGTCTGTTGTATTCGTCTGTTTCGCATGCAATTTGAGGGAGGGAGGGCGGTGCTCTTTGCATGTGCCTGTTTGTCCTCAGATTGTGGGTTACAGGTGGTGTGATTGGGGTTCCTGTGCCGGCGTCACTGAGCGGAAGTTGTAAGAAAAATAAGAACATTTCATAATTATTTAGTTATGGATTTCCGCAAAGTAACGTTTGATTCTATCAATTTCAACAACTGTCGTTTAGAGTTTGAATTTTGATTATAATGCTATTCCTCCTTATAAAAATAAATTCAAGATTTAACCCAAAATTACAAACATTGCAAGTTAAATAAAGGATTGTAACATTGACGAGGTTTACAGAATTAAATAATTACTTTTAAACTTTCGCGTTGCATAATTTAAACTCAATTGGTGAACCTACCGACCGTGGTCACAGGCTGAATCAGCCTTTGACCAAGGTCGGTGTAACCCGATCAAAACGTCAGGCAAAAGAGGAAACATTTTTTACCTAAATTATGATCGCTTTAATTCCCGTTTCATTGAGTTTAGAATTAAATAGCCAAACAATTTAAAATGTAATATACATTAGGCTAACTAAAATTTTGTGTATTATATGTTTACAAGTATCAATTTGTATATACAACTACTTAACCTAACTTTAAATAGTAATATACTAACTAAATATAAAAATAAATTAACCTAAGTAAAAAAAAAAAAAAAAAATTAGGCTTGTGTCAACATTTATGACATACGTTTAAAATTAGTTGACTGGCCAAATAAGTAAAGTAAGGCTATTATACGTCCTAATACGCGATACGCTCTCCTCAATTAAGAGATGGTTTGAATCATATTTAACCACATGGGCCCCACTTACTATCTTATTCAGAGTGCATTTACTAGTCCAGACTAAGGTTAAACCACAGATTTTTGTACGTTAAAACAGTGGTTTAATCTTAGTCCCGGAATAGCAAATGCACTCTGAATACAGTTAAAGTACAGGAAAGTAGAGACCTGTCCACCAATCTAAGGAAAGCGACAAACTTTACTGTCAGATGTAATCAGACCTCTGTCTAGGCTTGACAAATATCAAGCAATATAGGGCGAGACGAAAATTTTAAATGCTTTTCGAAGAACAGATATGCTTGTTGAATGATGCACGAATGTCACTGCAAGAAGGTCAGGGGAATAGAGCAATTTTCAATATGCATTCCACAATTTAGTTCACAAGAAAACGCTTTTTAGGTTTCCATACCCAAACGGTAAAACGGGACCCTATTACTAAGACTCCGCTGTCCGTCTGTCTGTCTATCTGTTCGTTTGTCACCAGGCTGTATCTCATGAATCGTGATAGTTAGGACCTTTAAAGTTTTGACAGATGATGTATATCTGTTGCCGCTATAACAACAAAAGACTAAAACCAGAATAAAATATATATTAAGGAGATTCCCATACAAAAAACGTGATTTTTTGCTCGTTTTTATAGATAATGGTGCGGAACCATTCGTGCGCGAGTCTGACTCGCACTTGGCCGGTTTATATAAATCTTATACAGTGTGTATGATACTACTACTACTACTAAACAACCCTGTAATTTACTACTTACCAGCGAAACTCCACCGGGTCTTACATAAGCAGCGTGCATCCTAGCCCCGCTGACTCTCTCATAGAACTCCATCATCTTCTCTCTCTCCTCGAACAGCCAGAAGAAAGGTGTTAGGGCTCCGACGTCGAGAGCATGGGTTCCGACTGCCATGATGTGGTTCAGGATGCGGGTGATCTCCGCGAAGAGAGCTGGAACGAAGAAATAAGTTGAATTATGACTATAGAGTAGAGGACCCTAGAAAGTACCTTGTGGCACTCCGCTCGTTTCAAGAAACTATGGGTATGATTGTTCGTGATTGTGAGTAATTAAGTATGTACTTTAAAATGTTTTGTTTTTAATGGTTAATTAATCAAAAACAATTTTGGTATAAAAACATACGCATCTCTGTTGTCAATATTTGGCGTGTTAAAGGTGGTGACCACACTTTTGCAAACGTAGTGAAGGGGGCGCCTAGCCCGATGGACTGACGACCTTAGGAAGATGGCTGGCAGTGGATGGATAGAAAAAGCGGGAGATCGTGCTCTTTGGTGCTCTTTGGGGAAGGCTTACGTTTAGCAGTGGACTGCAATAGGCTAAATAGATAGAAAGGTGGTGAGAGGTCAAACACCAAATCAAACAAACATATATTTATAGCTTTTATAGTGAAGGGTTCACATATTCAGTTGTGGGCTAATACAGGAGTTATGCTTTAAAAGTTATTAGATGTGGAGTTCCACAAAAATACTTTTAAGTACACCTTATTTTAGATCTCCTGCATCCACGTTTAAAACATTTGTGGGTAGTCTGGTGCAGGTGTGGATTTAGATATTACTTTCCCTAAAGGATGTCCCCAACACAAGATATGTTAACTAGACTTTTTGGTATAAAATTACTAACTTCTGATATATTCTTACTAAGCACAGATTGGTATATCGATATTGAATCATAAGAGGCAGCTCTAAAGTCGCATCAATCATCCAGAAACTTACTGAAAATTCTCAGATGGTACGGACATGTTAAAAGAAGAAGTAAGGACCATGTAGTACAGATTGCACTAGATCTGCCTGAACAGAAGAAAGGCAGAGGCCGCCAACCATTAACCTGGTGGTCTAACATACGAGACCCCAAGGAAGCCCATTTGCCTGACAATAGATTATCATGGCACTGAAGAGTGAGAAGGAGACCTGACCCCAAATAATGGGATAATGGAAGGACAAAGAAGAGTATATCGATATTGAATAGCTTTTTGAAAGTCGAACTGTATCACTGTTGTTAAACATCGTTGAGTTCGTTGACTCATGGTCCAGTTGCTCAAAGTACTGCAGAGTTACCATCTTAACTTTTTCTTATAGGGAATACTACAGGGTTCAACCCTCAATTCTAAATTGCAGATCACCACTAGTCACAGTTTTAGCTTCAAATTAATAAAGGTGTACCTCAAGGCAATATTTTAGGTCTTATTCTTGATAATTTTAAAGGTTTCCCCAAGGCACTATTCTAGGTCCCATTCTTTATAATGTTTTTAAAATTGTAAATGCAAAACAACTTACTTCTGATGTATTTCGCACGGATGGGAATGTCGATATTGAGTAGTTTCTCGACAGCCAGGCTGTAGCACTGCTCGTTGCACATCATAGACACGTAGTCCAGGCGATCGAAGTAGGGTAGCGCTTGGGTGTATGTTTTGTATTCAATCAGTTTCTCAGTGCCGCGGTGGAGTAGACCGATGTGGGGGTCGGCGGCTCGCACCGTCTTGTTTAAGAATAGAGGGGTGGGAATCAAGATAATTATATAAAATTACGATAACAATTATCGTGCAGATAAGTCTACTCTCTTTGTGCACCATTTATCACATCAAGGATGCAATAAATGATTTAAGTAAAAATTTAAATAAAAAAATATTACAATTAACTGATAAAAACATCAGCAAACACTTAATTAACAAAGTAAAGAGCAAACTGCAAATAAAAATATTTATATTTTACACACAGTCAAAAAGATCTGATTTTATGCCAGCTTTACTTTAAATTCGGAAATAAAAAATTAAATATGCAGTGCATCACTAATTTGCATTTAAACAGCGAGACTGACCTCTCCATCAAGCTCCAGCACCAATCGCAGCACGCCGTGGGCCGCTGGGTGCTGCGGCCCGAAGTTGAGCACCATGTTCCTTACGTGCTTCTCGGCCGGGGGGATTATACCTGTACAAAGTGTAAAGGTGAGTCAAATATAAGGCCTTTCAACCATCTTGAAAAAAATAAACATGAAAGTTTTTTTAAAAGCTTATAATTTGTATTGTTTTATAGTCAACTGGGAACACTTAGGTGTATTTTCACTGAGGCAGCAGAGGATTTTTAACATTGAGGCTAATTCAGGCACTTATATAGCTTTGTCCTATCAGGGGACTATGTATTGGCAGGTGATGAGAAAAAACGGCACAAAAAAACTCAGCAATCACATTATACATAAGAATTTAAAGACCAATCCAACAAGAGGCCTGTTATAAAGTATGGTGTTCAAATAAAAACCCTGACCATTGTATGGTGGATGCTTGAGCAATGAGGTGACCTCGTCCGGGAACATAACAGCCCCCTCGAACTGCTTCACATATTCTGTGTCTGGCATCCATCGATGCGCATTCCGATGGGAGCTGAAATAGATTCAAATATAATGGTTTATTTGTTAGAATATATGGTGCATGAAATTTTACAATGCAAATACATTTGTTCACGCAATTTGAAAATAGGAATTAAAATTACATAGTTTAGTTTATTATAGTAAATTCTTCAGATGATTTAAATTATTTTTAAATTTAAATTGTTAGTCAATATAAGCCTTCAATTGTTTAGTAGTCTTTATTGATTACATTTAATATTGAGATTACTTTTGATGATATACCTACAGTCCCTTCCAAAAAAATCACAGTTTTTGTTAAGAATGCCGTATAAAGAGCTAAGTGAAAATTATCCGCATATCTGTAATACTCTTGAACATGTCAGTCTTTTCCTACATGTCCAAGAGGTTCATGTAGAAACATAAGTAAAAATATTACTTAGTAGATTATAACCTTAATTTATTACATAATTGTTTAATCAATAAATCACCGATTGGAAGGCACATATTGGACAAGTTTAGAAAACAACACTCACTTCACATTATTAACTGCTGGCAAATTTAGTAATAGGGCCTTAGTTTGGCCCAAATTCGAGGATTTTCGCAGCAAAACATTTAACAGAGAAGCCATTTTTTGGAACTAAGATCCGTTCTACGGCTACGCGCTTCTGCTGTCAATCATAAGGATCTAATAATACTAAACTTAACTTCAAAATAAGTTACTTATACTTCCAAATAAATTATTATATAAATTTTACATCTATCGAAATAAATGAATATACGATTACTTATGAAAAATCGGTATTATTTTTTTATTTATCAAATAAGATTTGAAACGTATATTGTCATAAATGGAACGTCGTGATGTGCTTTTGACGGAAGGATGACGGTCAGAGTTGTTTTCTGTGGTCAGAGACGTCAGAGTGAGTGACCACAGATTAAGTGATAAAAAGAAAAAATAATCAAAAACCAAGCCAAAAGCCTTGCCAAAAATTAAAAATTTTCATAAAATGTCTTACAAAGTAAAATGTTTTGTTATTTTATATTTAAATTTGATTCTTTATAAAAAAAAAATATTTAAAGGAATCGATAACGGAATCATATTATACAGCAGGATGAAGAACGGAACGCATTGTGAAAATGATTTCCGCCGCACGCACACGCAACTCTTTTCAAAAGTTTCTAAAAAGTGCATCAAATGAATTTCTTTTTTCCTCCACACCTGCAACTTCAAGTGCAACGTATTATGTGAAGTAAGTAAAGTTACAGATAAATATCTTGCCTAATAACAACAAGTAGGACAGAGTACTGATTTTTCCAAGTAATTTATGATATTTGACAAAAAAAACTACTTTGCATATTTTGCAATTTAAAACAAAAGTAGGCTCTGTGAAGGTGACTTTGGAGACTTCTTAAAAAATGGATACTTAATTTTCTCTTAATGCTTTGTCCAGCTCCCATAGGGCCTAAATGGACCTAAACAATTATATTTCGTGAATTCAGTCGCATTACGAACTTTTACCAATTTTCCGCCATGTTTTAAGTTTCCGAGCAAACCCTTTTTGATATTAACCTACTGGGAAGGAATCGAAACTAAATTGCGACTAGCGACTACTGTTTACATTACTGGAATTGGTCTTGCTTATGGATCTATATAAATAATGATAGATCCATGGGCTTGCTTGACCTTTTCATCGATGATCACCCAGAAATTAAAAGCCAAAGACGAAATTGAAGTAGCTCTCAAACAGATTCGCAATGGGAAGGCGCCCGGCGAAGATGGAGTCACTTCAGAACTTTTCAAGGCAGGGAGACTAACCCATTCTTGTTCTTTATTCGATTTCTCTCCTTTGAAGAAAATTAAGGAGCCGTAGCTACGGCATTTTACCTAATTCGAGTAGTTTATTAATATAGATTTAAAAATATCCTAACAATTCTGTTCTGTATGAACTGCTGTTTGTAGTACTTAACTGATATATTCGCTGATGTCACTCTAATAAGTTAATAGGTTTTCATTGTTTATTGTCAGGAGATTTATATTATAATATACTAGCTGTGCCTGCAACTTCGTTTGCGTGAACTACAGGATAATTGGTATGTCACATATCCCACAGGAACATTGAACCGGGATTTATTCTACAGGGTGTACAAAAGAATGGGACACTCATTAAAACCACGTGATCAGCTGGTCATATACAACAACTTTTCCTATCGGAGCAACAGCGAAATCGTGTTTTTATTTTCAGATGCTCCACACATTATCATCGAGGTACGAGAGTAGGTTTGCATGGAGAAGCTTAAAAAATTTTATCGATTTCGATGTTGCTCCCATAGAAAAAGTTGTTGTATATGACCAGCTGATCACGTGGTTTTAAGGAGTGTCCTATTCTCTTGTACACGCTGTAAATCTGTCCAGATATTATTCTATATCTGTCTTATTGAGAGTGCATTTGTTATTCCGGAATAAGGTTAAGGTGAGTATAGAACAGTGGGTTAACCTTAGTCCCGGACTAGCAAATACACTCTGATTAAGACTGTAAAAATTTCATCCAAATCCGTTCAGCCGTTTACGCGTTTATTTATTTATATTTATAGTTTAAACCCTGTGTATGTATAGGTACCCTCTTCTTCTATTGTTAGAGAACCGTTAGTTAAATTATAATTGTCGACCGTTGACGACCGTCTGGTGTAGTGGTTCGCGCTCCGGACTACAATGCCTGGCGGTTGTGGGTTCTAATCCCGCGAGGGGCAAATGTTAGTGTTATGAGCTCGAGCATTTGCACCTCTTCATGTCCATCATCCAAGTCATGGATGTTTATAAACGTAGTTAAGTATGCTTATCCGTTATCTAGTCGCCATAGCAAAAGCTTTGCTTAGTTTTGAGCTAGATAATTGGTGTGATTGTGGAAACAATTTATTTATTTATAACCATTTTTAGCTCAAAACGGAACGCGCATCGCTGGATGCCGAATGCGGAGTATGTGAAACAGTTCGAGGGTCCCGTGATGTTTCCTGACGAGTCCACTGCTTCGCTGAAACGGCACCCATACAGTGGTAAGTTTCATACTAAACCTAAAAAACCTGTCGTTTGAATTCACTGAACTGAAATAAATAAGACCAAAGAAACATAAAATAAGACTGACGGCTGTTAAATAAAATTAATAAACCTTTGGTTATTGCATTTTAGCGCTCGCGTCTGGAAATAAAGAACATAAATATAAAAGCTGATACTGAAAAAAAATATTTGTATTTGTATAAATTCTTTTTTGCGATTTCGATGTTGATGTATTTGAGCATCAGAATCAGCACTTATGAGGATGTGCATTCATAATGTTACACCTATTGTATTCGCTGCTGCTGGCAGCGGGAAGAAGAATATTAGACGAGGATCTAGCTCAGGGTGGGAGAGGATTATGTCCAGCAGTGGACTGACGTGGGCTGATTATAATTACCTATGATGTACTTTATCTAAACATTTTGCGACATCCACTAGGTGTTATAAAGCCAGGCGAGAAGACAGTTAAGAATATGGTGCTCAACTTCGGGCCACAACACCCAGCTGCTCACGGCGTATTGCGTCTGGTTCTAGAAATGGATGGGGAGGTATTTTATTTTATTTATATTTGGGACAACAACACAGCATACAAAATTTGACATATTATATGAAACATAACTTAAAATAGCCAATGATTAATTGACCACGAAAAATTGCCTTGGTATTTTTTTTTCATATTGGACAACATCACATTCATTGCTCTGATCCTAAAGTAAGTAGCTAAAGCACTTGTGTTATAGAAATCAGAAACAACGACGGTACCACAACACCGAAACCCGAGCCAATATAGAAAAGTTTGTTTTATACATTGTCCCGACCGGGGATCGAACCCGGAACCTCAATGATGGCGGCGCCATTTAAAGTCCGGCGTGCTCGCCTCACGGCTACGGAGGTCGTCAAAAATTTCATATTCATATTGATTCCCTACTAATCTAACCGAGGGCCTCTTAAGAGTTATGTCAATAATGGTATAGCATGGGATCGATATATTCCAACCGGCCAATCTGGAAGTCACTGGGGGAGGCCTATGTTCAGCAGTGGACGTCATGTAACTGAAATGATGATGATGATAAGATCAATCGAAAAGTAAACTTAAATTTGTATTAGATTTCGGGGTGGCACTGCCTTAATCACTTTTATTAAACATCCACGCTAACGTTTTTATCAAAAGATTAAACTTAGACCGGCTTCCTCGTGGCGCACTTTTAGAAAGTTTTGAATTAGCCAATTTTGATGCATAAATAAGTTTAATTTCTTCGAAACACTTCCACATTTAAAAGTTTATCTCATCACACCTCTGCATTGCATGTTTACAGATAGTCCGTTCAGCAGACCCTCACATCGGCCTTCTCCACCGCGGCACTGAGAAACTGATTGAATACAAAACATACACCCAAGCGCTACCCTACTTCGATCGCCTGGACTACGTGTCAATGATGAGCAACGAGCAGTGCTACAGCTTAGCTGTCGAGAAACTACTTAACATCGACATACCCATCCGTGCTAAGTACATCAGGAGTAAGTAATTTTAGAAATACAATCGTAAATAATAAGGAATGGGATCTAGAATAGTGCCTTGGGGAACACCTTAAACTATATAAAGAATAAGACCTAAAATATTGCCTTGAGTTACACCCTTATTTTGAAGCTAAAAGTGTGACTTGTGGAGTATTATTCTTTCTCTATGCTTGTGGTAATGTGCTATTTAAAATTTCAATAATTGGGTAGAGCTCTCTATTAGTACTCTCTATAGTAAAAAATAGTAACCCTGCAGTATACTTCAACCACCTGGACTATATTTTTAACCGACTTAAAAAAAAAGGAGGAGGTTCTCAATTCGTCTGAATGTTGGTTTTTTTTTTGTATTTATGTTACCCGACTACGCCGTCAATTATGGACCGATTTCAAAATTTATTTTTTAGTTTGAAAGGGTATACTCCCGAGGTGGTCCCATTTCTACCAAGTCAGAATCTGATGATGGGATCCCTGGGAAATCGAGGGCAACCCTCAATTTTTATAGGCACCCATAATGTTTTGCATATATTTTCTGACTTGATGCTGATTTTTGGGTCTAGTAATCATCATGTCATGTTGCTGACCTGATGATGGAAGCCACAGAACTCCTTAACGGATAGGAGTAAGAAGATAATACTGCAATTTGTCGACAGAACGTATTTCGCAGTGTGTTGAGCAGACGTGGAGCTTATGAGGTACCAGACCGCCAATTTTTATTTACTGGGGGCGTACCCGCACACCCAGTAACGAAAAAAAATTTGAAAGTTCCTTTCTTAATTTAACCTGTTTTTTAACGCGAGACCTTATCCTATGGTTTCGACACCAAAATAGCCGCCGTTCTGGTTGAAGTGTAGGTAAACCCTTTTCTTAAGACTTAAAAATTTTCGTCGAATAATTGACCCTATATAACACCTTATTTTTATCATACCATTGGATGAGGGGTCCGTAGAGGACCAATATTAGTTAAGGTTACTTTGCTGTAAAGTAATTTTTGGCGAAGTTAGGAGGGAAAAAATAGAGGACTTAACACTTAAAATTGTAAAATAAAAAAAGTTTAAAAAAAACTAAAAACCGACTTCAAAATGGAACTAAAAAGCGAAAAATAATATTGACTAAAACATACCTAATCAGTTCTTTTTGGAGTCGGTGCGAATGAACACATTTTAACTCTCGATGGCTGGCACCGACTCCAAAAAGAACTGATTAGGTATGTTTTAGTCAATATTATTTTTCGCTTTTTAGTTTTACAAGCAACGATACAGCTTGGCTGTGGAGAAACTACTCAATATCGTCAATATACGCCAAATCTTTAAATACGCCTCTGCCAGGATCCTTAAAGGCAAATTCTCCGCGATACTCCAATCGCCAATTGAGTCGACAAGAGTCAGATAATTATTAGATAGAGATTTATTTTGAAAATAAACTAAAATAATGCAAATTGTAAACACCTTTTATCCCTTTTTTAGGGTTCTGTACACAAAGGGTAAAACGGGACCTATTACTAAGGCTTCGCTGTTCATCTGTCTGTCTGTCAGTCAGTCTGTCTGTCACCAGGCTGTATCTCATGAACCGTGATAGCTAGAGAGTTGAAATTTTTACACATAATGTATTTCTGTTGCCTCTATAACAGCAAATACTAAAAATAAGAATAAAATATTTTTTAAGGGGGCTCCCATACAACAAACGTGATTTTTTTGCCGTTCTTATAGATAATGGTACGGAACCCTTCGTGCGCGAGTCCAACTCGCACTTGGCCGGTTTTTACCTTCATTTTAGGAATCTAAATAATCATGGCATTTGTAAAGTTACCCGTAAAATAATTTTTGAATTGAACAATTTTGGTGCTATGCCATGCATACCGTAACTTTGCTATTCAATTCAATACTTATTGCTATTCCATAATGTAAAACAATACATTTTTATTTGTTCAGCTCTCTTTGCCGAGCTCACTCGTCTCCTTAACCACCTCATGGCGGTCTGCACTCACGCAGTGGACATCGGAGCGATGACGCCTCTCTTCTGGCTGTTCGAAGAGAGAGAGAAGATGATGGAGTTCTACGAGAGAGCCAGCGGGGCTAGGATGCACGCTGCGTATATCAGACCGGGAGGTGTGGCGCTGGTAAGTGAATGGTTGATATCAGAATAAGAATAATTTATTTCACTTGAAATACTGTTTTAAGGATAGTTGGAACTTCGTTTATGACTACACATTTTACCATAGTATGGCACAATAGAAGAATAATGCGAGGTGCTTGCCCAGACAGGATTAAAAGCCTTCGTGAAACCAGAGTACCAGACACATTTTAAAGAAGAGACACGCTCTTGGATAAGACTGAAGACCTAGACGTAGCCAGTTTGCTAAGGCTACGCAGACAACACACCAATTTTCATGGTCCAAAAGTGAGAAAACATCCTTGTGATAGGTGTTCCGTAGGTTTCAGACAATGGATTTTACTGTGGCATCTCCACGTAAAAATAACTTTACTAAATTCTTCTTCTGGGCGTCTCTGGGCACCTCCTGACCCTCGAGTCCGTTGGCAAAAATTTAAACTCGTAACACAAGGATGGGGGATTTAGAATGAACCCCGTCCCCACCCAAACAGTCATGGAATGCTTGTTATGGCCCAAAACCAGACACTCGCTGTCAGCTATCGTTGCAAAATCGATGGAGTTTGTTTGTGATGTAAAACACTTTGCGTTTATTCTGAAACAAAAATATACAAACCGTATAATTTAAAATATATGTAGTCAATCTCAATATTAAAAGAGGCATCTGCTAGACGTATCAAACGATATTTGTTTCAAATCTGTTAGAGGGTGTAGACTTTTCTTCCCATCGTGTTTTCAGCATGTTCATATATCCATTCAGGATCTCCCCCTAGGCCTGATGGACGATATCTTCGAGTTCGCGAGCAAGTTCGCCGAGCGGCTCGATGAGATGGAAGACGTGCTGACAACCAACAGGATCTGGGTGCAGCGCACCGCCAACATCGGCGTCGTCACTGCGGAAGACGCTATCAATTATGGATTTAGGTTTGGATTAAAACCCAGTCTTTACGAAATTTGTAATAAAATAACGTTGGGTGTACGAATATCGTTTTACTTATCTAGATATCTGGTTGGTTAAAAAAAAATTGCTACCCGCCATTTTCTAATTGTTTGTTTTTTCATTTTGCGCTTTCATTGTTCTTTAGCGAAAAGGGTCCTGGGTTGGATTATTGGTTTGGGTCATTTTGGAGTCCCTGATTACGATAATTTTTCGATCGTTAAGTTATTTACTTGGTTATTACAATAATGCTTACAAGTTTAAGAACACATTTTATGAACAATTTGTGATTAATACCAAACCAATATATTCTAGTAGATTCTAGTAGATAATAAATCGATTTTTTTTTTAATTTAAAGCGCTTCCTCTCTCCTAATTCATATTGCGTGCCCGACAGGGCCCATAACACTGGACTAAAATTGTACTAATAACACCTTATGCACATTTTGGTTCAATAAATTTTTGAGTATTGAGAATTACCATAGATTTAAAATTATTAATAAATAATTTAATTAATATTTTTTACATTATTAAAAGTAAGTCAAATGTCAAAAACATTTACAATAATTTAAAATGAGACTTTAAACACTTCCTTATTGACCTCCTTTTATAGCATAGTATCCTATATAAACTTTTAAACGGTTATAGAAACACTTTTAAAAAGCCATTAATTTAGTAAAAAAATACAATTTTCTAATATAATGGCTGACTTAATACCTGGACTTAGAATACAACCCTGCGGTACTCTTCACGTTAGTCTCGTTGCAGCGGCGTGATGATGTATTTATATAACATAATTATAAAGTAAGAGACCTATAATACAACCCTGCGGTACGCCTCACGTTAGTCTCGTTGCAGCGTCGTGATGCTGTGTTGATGTAACAGAACTGTAAAGTAAGACACCTACAATACAACCCTGCGGTACTCTTCACGTTAGTCTCGTTGCAGCGGCGTGATGATGTATTTATACAGGATGATTAAGGGGTCGTGGAGCAAGAAAGAAGCATTTAACTCACTTTCGCCTAAGGATCACGATAGGTTAGGACTAAAAGCATTCCTGCGACTTATTTAGTTAATACAGCAAAAATAAAATAATAAACTGCGATGATTTGAGATCATTGTCACCCTACTGTTTCCAAAGAATTCTTATGTCAAGTGCATGTATTTATCAATCGTCGCAGTAAGTAGTAAGTAGGGTCACCACGCATTTTAAGTTACCTTTTTTTAATTAAAACACGTAAATTACTAATCATGTCTGTTTCAATTGAAATATATACAGGTATCATCGCAATCGTTTACTGAGTAAAAAAAAAAGGTTGGGATCACGACCCAAAAATCATCCTGGATCACGACCCAAAAATCATCCTGTATAACAGAATAAAGTTAAACACCTAAAATACAACCCTGCGGTACTCCTTGCATAACTCTTATTGCAGCGGCGTGATGCTGCGCGGGTCGGGCATCAAGTGGGACCTGCGCAAGACGCAGCCGTACGACGCGTACCATCTCGTCGAGTTTGACGTGCCTATTGGGACACGTGGAGACTGCTATGATAGGTCAGTGGAAATGAAACATTCACACATGCATGAAACTTCAGACAGAAAAAAAATAGTGTAAAGCGTAGACCCTGGAGGGGACCAGACAAGACTAAGATTTTTAATACTTGATAACCAGACGAGACTAGATCAGAAGACTATGTTTAGGGTCATGCATAGGCGTAGCTAATAGAATTTCGCACAGGGTGCATAAAAGGCTAGTAAGGTACTGTCCGAAATACGACAAGTGAACAAATTTTGCGAATGTTGATCGTACTTAACTAACCAATCTAAAACGATTTCTACCTACATTATACAGGGTTAAAACATTTTTTTAAGTGTCATGCTTGGTTAATTCTTAGATTTTTCCGCCACTTGTGATCACATATTCGACCATAAACCTATCTCAAATAGTAAGCCTGTACTTAGTTTGTACTTATGTACCTGATTAAGTTTTAGTATGTAATACCTACTTAAGCCCGGTTCCTATATCCGAGAAACGGTTGATTTTGCTAACGGATGGTAGGAATTGTCAACTTGACATACTCAAAAGCGTTTCTATAAATGACGCTTCGTCAAATTTTATAGGAACGTCTATAACGGCTCGTTACTATTGACACCAATACGATCAGTTGCTGATGTAATGTACACTTACGCATAGTACAATATAGGAACCCGGTGTTATTGGCTTTTACAATACAGACGGTGGCTTAAAACCTATAATCATATCAGCCTGTTGCAGTCCACTGCTGGACATAGGCCTCCCCCAAGGAGCGCCACAGCGCCCTTTGCATCCAGTCGCTGCCAGCTGCCTTCTTCAGGTCATCGGTCCATCTAGCCGGGGGGCGTCCTACACTACTTTTGCCTAAGCGTGGTCTCCATTCGAGAACCTTCCTGTTCCACCTCTCGTCGGTTTTGCGACAGACATGGCCAGCCCACTGCCACTTCAGCTTGCTACATTTTTGGACAATATCAGTCACCTTAGTCTTATGTCGTATGACCTCGTTCCGGATCTTATCCCTTAATGAGATCCCCAACATAGACCTTTCCATAGCACGCTGAGTGACGTGTAGTCGGTGGGCCAACTTGACTGTCATGTTCCACGTTTCGGCTCCGTAGTAGTAAAACCTATAATGCGTGAAACATATCTGTGAACTCTAAACGAAAATTATAGTTACCTTTTACAGATGAAAGCACATTTTGCTTACAGCAAGCATTTCTTTATATTTTCTACCACAATCAACTGCAGGTATCTTTGCCGAGTTGAAGAAATGCGTCAGTCGATCCGCATCATAGATCAGTGCCTGAACCAAATGCCGGCTGGCGATGTGAAGATTGATGATGTCAAGCTGACACCCCCTTCTAGAGCTGAGATGAAGGTAGGTAGTTTTGTATACACCGTGTTAGGTAAAGGGTATATCAAGCCGAAACTAGCCTATGTTAACATATGCATTTAAATAGTACGGTGAAGTCAGATATTCGATATCATCGTTTCAATTTTTAAAATTTTCATACAAAGCATAATTCTTAAAATTCATATTGTATGACGATTTTATTTTTCAAAAATGATGATATCAAAATTCTGACTTTACCATAGTATTTGTATGCATATGTTAACATAGGCTATTTTTGGCTTGATATACCATTTACCTAGCACCCTGTATAACTAGCCGTAGCTTGTTGTCTACTAACAGTACTAACTAGTTAGACTTAAGAATTAGCCAAAGACGATGAATGACTTACCCATACGAACAACAAGATAATATAAATTTGTATGTATTCAGCTGGATCAAAATCGTATTTATTATTTATTTATTAAGTATTTATAACCAACTAAAATTCACCCCATACAGGGTTATTTGTAAGACTAGGTAGCTAACATCATAAACAACAACATTTGTTCTACGAGTTTTATTATAACTCATTACATTATTTAAAAATGATTTTCCAAGCTTTTATTGTATTTTTGTGACATTTGTAAGTCTATGTTCCATTCACACACGAATAGTCGACCCGCGCGCTCTGTGAGTTAAGAACGTTCAAACGTAAAATTAAATTGAAATTATTTTTGTATGAACGTAAAATGTTGTTTTGTTGTTTATGGTGTTTAGCTACCCAGTCTTGCGGGGTTGTTGATATTTTACAAATAAATCTGTTTTGTTAATTGAATGTTGTTTCTGTTCCCGCAGACATCGATGGAGGCGCTGATCCACCACTTCAAGCTGTTCACTCAGGGCTACCAGGTGCCGCCCGGCGCCACGTACACGGCGGTCGAGGCGCCCAAGGGAGAGTTCGGCGTCTACCTCGTCTCCGACGGCAGCTCCAAGCCTTACAGGTCAGTACCGACACTTGCAGAAGCCAAGCAGCTGGTAAATTGGACGCTCAGCCGAGAAAGTCCAGAGTGAATAGGCATCTTCTGGGCAAGCTCGCTCCATCGTAGATCCCACCCATCTATGCTCTAGCGCAAGATTGTCAAGAGTAAGCCCATGTCAAATAAAAAAAAAAAAATTGCGGTGAAGTAGGACCTACTAGCCGACACGGGGTAAATTGCCAAAATCACAGCCCTTGTCAGATAATCGTACGATTCACATCAATTGTTTTTAGAAATAATCAATTACATGAGTAGAGAAAGGGAGTTTATTTGATCACTAAAGTGACAAGGGAAAAGCTTAAAAGAGCGTGCAAAATAGATATTTCTTTTGATAGGGTTGTCATGAAAAATAAATATTTTATACTTTTCATATTGGTAGTGTTGCCATCTGTTCTCACTCTCGGGTGTAGAATGAAAAATACTGATCAAGTGCGAGTTGCATTTGGGTTCCAAACTTCTTAAAGGTTTTGTTTCTATTATAGTTTTTTTTTCTAAAACCTTTAAATTGAGCTATTTCATATCCTACATACAGTTTGCAAATATTTTATTTAAAAGTGGGGCCAACATGTTCGTTTTTGGATCACAGAAATGCATGTGTCTATTCAGTCTACTGGATAGGTGATGTCTGCATGTCGTTCACAGCCAATTGGCTGTGGCACAGACGCACGGGTGAGTAATCCTATAAGAGTTCCGTTTTTTCACTGGTACGTTCTTTTTTAAAATTTTAAAGTACTAATTTAAAAATAATGAAGATTAAATGAAATTGACTACCCCTCTTGATCTCCTTAATAACTAAGCTTACATTAAAAAACAAAATAAAGACAATAATAATTATGTAGTTCTTTAGATAGAATATTCTCTTTCTTATAGATTACAGGAAAACCCAAAGTTTGAAACCCTGTCCACGCTAGCGCAACTCGCACTTGGCCATTTTTCGTCTAACACTTACAATATTGCCTCATCTCCTCAGCTCGTACACCCAGACATTTCTCTTTTACAGATGTAAAATCAAGCCACCCGGCTTCGCTCACCTTGCGGCGCTGGGCAAAATCGGCAAGAACTCTATGTTGGCTGACATCGTGGCTATCATTGGAACGCTAGATATAGTCTTTGGGGAGATAGACCGATGAACAAGGGTTAATTTAGTTTACCGGTGTCGCAAAATGCCGATGAAAGGGTTAAATTAGTTTTACGGCATATAAGTGTCGATGGTTTGGGAATACTCTATGCGTACAGTCAACCATCATAAGTGTATTATTCTCAATCAATCTTAATATGTATGTTTAGGACTTACAGTTGAAAATTACCTTTAACTTCTTGGGTATGTCGATCTATCTGCCGTTAATTGTACATAAAACTAGAAGAACATGTTTACTACTGAATACTGGTATACTCATATATGGCAATACTGAAGGCGTCCTAAATGTCATGCACAAAACAAATTAGATGTTGCTAGTTTTTGGCATATTTACATCAAGTGCTTAAGTATAGATGGTAATCACAGAAATATATCGAGAATGGTGATGGATTTGAAAATATGACTAGGAAACGAAAGCTAGAAATAAAAGACAGAAAATCGTGATAATTTATACACATAATTAAATAAAGTTTAAAAATGTTTTTTTTTATTTTTATAAACTTTAACTTTAGAACAGCAGCACTATAAGTACCTAGCCCCACAGACTTAGGATTTGCTACGAAATCTATGCCTAGCTCCTTGAAATAAAAATATTGACTATAGTCTCAGATCGTCGTCCAAGGACAGCGACATAAGCCTCGTAAGGCTAGCCGCATTTTCACGCTGAATAGTCAAACTAATATAACTTTCTTGGTTGCATTAATTTTAGTCCGAAGTACAGTCAACAGCACATAAAGTTACCAAAAGTTCTGTCAAATTTCCCCAATGAATAATAACTCTATTGCTTAAAAATTAAGTTGAAAATTCATTGAAGAAATAAGACAGTTTTGGATTACCATTACGTGCTTTTGTATGTACGGACAACAGCTCGTCGACCTACCACAAAAGTTAAAAATTCCCCAATAGATTTTCAACTTTAAGCCTGACATATAGAGATCATTTTCAAATGAGAAAATTTGTCATTTTGTGGTAGGTCGACGTGCTGTTGACTGTACCTAATAAAAATATAATAAAACTTGCTTTAAACCATAACCAGAGAATAATAATAATACTACGTACCATGACTAAAGATTAAACAACCAGAAGTGCGATTGTGTATAGTTGTTCATGGATGGACAATGAATACAATTGATCATCGATCGTTTAAAGTAATTCGAATTGTGTAATTTTGTCCATTCCATGAAGACTGAAAAGTGACCGGTGGTATAAAAACGTTTCATGGATTTGCGTTTTACTATCGCAAAACATTCGGTAAAACTTCATTTTTTTTTAACAAATATTAAATCGAATTCAAATAAAAGTGCGGTTTTTTTAATCAAACTTTACGATTTCACCTCAAGAACAAACTTTTATTCATTAAAACATTGAATTAAAACTAAAAAGTTAACTCTGCAATTCAAATAACCAAACGCAAAGAACGAATGAAATACGAGTTTCGCTACCCGTCCCTAGAGGATGGGCAAAGTTTTTTGCTACTCTACAATAGGTGGCGTTAGTGGACTGCGTAAAGTGTTCTGTGATGTGAAGAATGACAAGTGTTAACTGTCAGTGTGTCAGAAAACTTTTAAATTTGTTTTAAAGTAGAAACACAGTAAGTGACAAATATTGTACTAAATTAAGGCACTCTGTCAAAAACAAACAACACAAAGTGTATATTAAATAACAACAACCCAAGCTTCACTATAACAGTCGTATTATTCCTGTAACATAATGGTAACATCATAAAAAAAAAAAACATTTTCACTTTGAGCTCAGCAGAGATCCCTGTAGATCTCAGCCTTTGGGGCATGAACGGCGCGAGTTCATCAACAAGCTGTTGAAATAATGGTAACAACAGCATGTAGTTGTTGATGAACTCGCCATTCGGCATGTCCCAGGGCATCGACGATCTCCGCAGCTCCCTCTTCCTCATCTGCGAGCGTCTCATGCGACGCTCGCGTTCAATCATACCCATCATATAAGCGTGAGCCATTTTATTCTAAAAAAACACAGATTAACAATAAATTGTGCTGAAAAAGAACTCTTGAATCTCACCAAATTTTATTTCCATTTTAACAATAAACACTCACCGTTAAAACACACTTTATTTACACAATATTTACTTCTTCTTCTTTGTTTTATGTGGCGAGCGAACGTAAGTTTACCAGCAATATTTACGATTGTCATGAGTCAAGAGTCACCGCAATCATTTGACATTAGCAATGAGCTCAAAAAAATACGCAATTCGAATTATGTCAAAATCATGTACATCATTCACTCATCGTTTAAAATTGACGACCCAATCGTTAACGATTTATGAACTCCTTACACAATTAGAATTTCCCGTTTGAAAGATCATACCGTACGTTTTGAACCGTCAAATGAATACGATTGCTTTACACAATCGCACCTCAGATTTTAATGTATAATGACACCCGCTATTAGCGATAAATTGAATAACAAAAGTTGGACATTTCAAATTGTATCATCCGTTAATGACTAGTGTAGTTATTCTGAGGAATATCTACAAAGAACTGATTGGGCGAGGTGACAGGACTTCTTCATTTCATACTAAATATTCGTACAAAAACACTTACGGAGAAAGATGGTCAGTATTGCTGCTCTATAGAATATGTATCCTACATAATTATCGAGTTATAAAATAAAACCATAAAAATCTTACTATAATTTATTGCTTACAATTAAAACCTTATCACTGGTTTCTCGACCGTTGATCAAAACGAGACATACAAACGGCAAACGTCATGTCCATTGGTATTCTCGCTCGCTCTATTAAAGAGTAAGCGAGACAGCAAACATTGATTAGTCCATCATCAAAGAAACGCCATATTTTTCAAGAAACCTAGTAATAACTAAAGCTATTCGTCTTCCATTATTTCTGGCAAATCTCTATCAGATTCCTGCTCGAAATAGCTTTCTGGGATGACGTAATCTTCTGGAGGCCTCATGGGACCGTACACTTTCTTCTGTTTGTCTTCTATTTTGCTCTGTTTAGTATCTTCTTTCTCTTTCTTAACATTGTTCTTTTCTTTGTCAGTTTCTTTGATATCTGCCTCACTCTTACTAGTTACTCGTTCGTTCTCAGTTTCTTTATTTTCTATCCTCTCTGTTTTAATTTCTTCTGAATTAGTGTGTGAGGTTTGTTCTTCTTCGTCAGAATCCATTTCTTCTACGAATTCTTCTTCTTCTTTCTTCGGGTTGTTTTTGACTTTTGGTTTCCTTTCGGCGTCTTCTTTTAATCTTATTCTGAAAATAAGAGAATCATGTAAAAACAATACACACACGGTTACGAAATAATCAATCTATAATATTTTTAATCTCCATGAAAATAAAAAGTGTACCAAACATTATTTTCGACGAAACGATTGGCATAGTGCAAATTGAGGAATCAATCTATACTAATATTATAAAGAGGAAAGATTTGTACCTATTTTTGTATGTTTGTAATGAATAGGCTCAAAAAGTACCGATTTAAAAAAATCTTTTACCAATAGAATGCTACATTCTTCCAATTTGACATAGGCTACATTTCATTTTGAAAAAAATTAGGGTGCCTCGGTAAAATTTGAACAATGTAACCGAAGGTGTAGAAAAATGAGTCTTAAAATGTCTTTCGTCGAATGCGCTGCCGAAACTATTAGCGATAATTGTCTACCCCGTGCGAAGCCGGGACGGGCTGCTAGTGTATAATATTTTGAATCTCCATGAAAATAAAAAGTGTACCGTACATTATTTTCGACGAAACGATTGGCATAGTGCAAATTGAGGAATCAATTAAAAATATTTTGCTAAGATGAGAACTTAAAAATAAAGGTTTAAAGGTTTGCACAGTAGGGCGGGCCGCAACGCACAGGATCGCATTAATTCAACGTGTCATTCGTTCTTTCTGAAGAACAATAAAGACTTGAAAGGTGTTACAAGATTTTACGAGCTTTTTTTGACGTTACCTCTTCCCATAGACAACGGAGTTGGCGGCCATCTTGACCGCCATCTTGGACTCGTCGCGCTTCACAAGCGGCGGCGCGTGCGCAGGCCGCGCCAGTTCAGCAAGACGTTGCGTCTTGGACAGCTCGCTTTTTAGCTTTTGGATCCGCATCTAACAAATAAATAATAAATTAATGTTTATCCACATCACATAGTCCTCCTAGCTAAGGCCCTTGTGTTATAGAAATTAGGAACAACGACGTCGGGTACCACAACACCCAGACCCGAGAAAATATAGAAAAGTTCGTTTTCCACATTGACCCGACCGGGAATCGAACCCGGGACCTCAGATATTGCGTCGCCCAGTCCAGCGGTTGCTTGCCTCTCGGCTCGGTCGTCAATATCTAGGGGGTTATAAATTAGGCTATTATTAAAAGTATGAGCCAAATTATTGAAGAGGTGGTTCAGTCTAAAATTCTAAAGCAGACAATTGTCCCTTTCTTTGATTCAAATTACATAAATACCCTGTGTGTGCTTGAAATATTATTTGTAACTAAAAACTGCCCGCACAGGTAGATATTTTCTTGTAAATATATTTATTTAAAAAGTGGTTGACGATTAGCGGTGAGGCGTATTTATCGTAACAGATAAATATAACAGGTATTTAAATACCGAATTTAACAACTGTTCTTCTTAAGATAAATATCTGTTATAGGAAATAACAGCAAAATCATAACAGTTACCGTAAGAACAGCAGAAGAAAGTGTAACAGATGCCTAAAATATTGCCTGGCTGTCCCTGTTATGGCTGTTATCAGGGCGATAACTGTTATAATCTCCTTTCATTCATTTCTCTTATACATGAAAGAGAGGCAACTAGTATTTACTAAACAACAAATTTAAATCAATCTTGCATTTGAAAAAGTCGTACGCAAAATGTGTCTTCTTAAATTGGTTACATGAGGTGTCTTATAGCTCTGTCTCTTTTTTTTTCATCACGTTGAAGAGAGAAGCACCTAGTATTTAATACATAACAAATGAAATTGTTAGAAGATTACTCAGTTTAGGGTATTAGAAATAGTCTCCTAAAATTGGTCGTATATGATCGACGTAATAATTCGGATATATTCACAAAATAAAAGCACAACATTATGTCTAGGCACCTAAATCTTTTACATTTAGATGCCTAAAGAATATTTTTCCAATCAATTTCTTACATCAATGATACTAGTGTATGTTTGAATAAAAATAATATACTTTAACTTAAAATATACTAAATCGGATACATGAGTAGAGTATCGAATATTGAAAACCTTATTGCAACTTAACAAGAGCGTATCCAAACATGTTTTTCTTACTTAATCATGATTGATTGAAATTTTAAACATGAACTTTAGATCTTATTGCATAGAAAATAATAACAAAATAAGAAATAACAGGCTGTTATTTAATAACAGATATTTGGAACTGTTATTTTTTCATAATTGGAACAGTTGTAACAGATATTGAGTTCTACCTGTTATAACTCATCTCTATTGACGATAGTAAACAAGTATTAGGAATGTTTCTTTTCCAGAAGTTAGCATGCCATTAGCCACCTTATACGCGGCCGAGGGCGAGAAATCCAAATGCCACCGCGTTA
Organism: Anania fuscalis; assembly: GCA_950371115.1. Lineage (NCBI taxonomy): Eukaryota > Metazoa > Arthropoda > Insecta > Lepidoptera > Crambidae > Anania > Anania fuscalis. The sequence goes on from OX493355.1 coordinate 2,125,117, forward strand.
TAAGCGACACCCAGCGCCATCTATCGGCACAAGCTATGGTGCTGTAGCGAAGGTGACTGACCTTATCATTGGATATGTCTGCCTTCTGCGCCAAGCTCTGTTTAAGGCCCTTTATAAGATACCGGAAAAACCAAATGCCACCGCGTTATAAGCGACACCCAGCGCCATCCTTCGGCGCTAGCTAAAGTACTGTAGCTAAAGGTGACTGATCTTAGCGTTGGATATGTCTGCCTTCTGCGCCATGCTGTGTCCCTGGCTTTGTTCAAGTCCCTTTATAAGATACCGAAAAAACCAAACGCCACCGCGGTGTAAGCGACACCCAGCGCCATCTATCGGCACAACCTACTCACCTTAGCGTTAGATATGTCTGCTTTCTGCGCCATGCTCTGCCCCTGGCTCTGCAGCGAGCTCATGAAGGCGTCGAGCTCATCCTCGTCAGCGGCTGGCTGCGGCTTGCTTAGCGTCCGTAAACGCGAGAGGGATTGCTCTTCGATAGCTATCTTTGACTCGATGTCGGTTATTTGTTGTAACTGAAATAAATTGTTATATAAATTAACGTCATGAAATGAACAATACAACTGAATTGTTATAGCATCGACATGAAGAATGAACATGCTTTCATGACAAGACAGACACTGTCACAGCCTGATATTTTGGAGGGGGTCATTAATACTAAAATAAGTCGGGTAAATTAGACTTTATTGAACAAACAATACACAACTTTATTAATTACACAGTTTACACACATTATAAAACAGTCTTCTATTTTTATTAGCATATCGGGTGATAATATTTGAGACACTACTACTACACTATTTCATACATCTCATAAATCTCATACATTTCATTCATTTCAAATATCTCATAAAAATTTCATACGAATCTCAAACAAATCCCATATAAATATCCTACATAGTAGAGGATGCGGCGCGTGCGCTTGCATACGTCTCATACAAATCTCATACACTTCACACACAGTAGAGCACTCACCAGCGCGGTGTATGTGAGCGGCGCCGCACGGCTCGGCTCGAGCGCGCCCAGGCGCTGCATGCGGCGCGTGCGCTTGCATACATCTCATACAGATCTCATACACTTCACACACAGTAGAGCACTCACCAGCGCGGTGTATGTGAGCGGCGCCGCACGGCTCGGCTCGAGCGCGCCCAGGCGCTGCATGCGGCGCGTGCGCTTGCATACATCTCATACAGATCTCATACACTTCACACACAGTAGAGCACTCACCAGCGCGGTGTATGTGAGCGGCGCCGCACGGCTCGGCTCGAGCGCGCCCAGGCGCTGCGTGCGGCGCGTGCGCTTGCATACATCTCATACAGATCTCATACACTTCACACACAGTAGAGCACTCACCAGCGCGGTGTATGTGAGCGGCGCCGCACGGCTCGGCTCGAGCGCGCCCAGGCGCTGCATGCGGCGCGTGCGCTTGCATACATCTCATACAGATCTCATACACTTCACACACAGTAGAGCACTCACCAGCGCGGTGTATGTGAGCGGCGCCGCACGGCTCGGCTCGAGCGCGCCCAGGCGCTGCATGCGGCGCGTGCGCTTGCATACATCTCATACAGATCTCATACACTTCACACACAGTAGAGCACTCACCAGCGCGGTGTATGTGAGCGGCGCCGCACGGCTCGGCTCGAGCGCGCCCAGGCGCTGCATGCGGCGCGTGCGCTTGCATACATCTCATACAGATCTCATACACTTCACACACAGTAGAGCACTCACCAGCGCGGTGTATGTGAGCGGCGCCGCACGGCTCGGCTCGAGCGCGCCCAGGCGCTGCATGCGGCGCGTGCGCTTGCATACATCTCATACAGATCTCATACACTTCACACACAGTAGAGCACTCACCAGCGCGGTGTATGTGAGCGGCGCCGCACGGCTCGGCTCGAGCGCGCCCAGGCGCTGCATGCGGCGCGTGCGCTTGCATACATCTCATACAGATCTCATACACTTCACACACAGTAGAGCACTCACCAGCGCGGTGTATGTGAGCGGCGCCGCACGGCTCGGCTCGAGCGCGCCCAGGCGCTGCATGCGGCGCGTGCGCTTGCATACATCTCATACAGATCTCATACACTTCACACACAGTAGAGCACTCACCAGCGCGGTGTATGTGAGCGGCGCCGCACGGCTCGGCTCGAGCGCGCCCAGGCGCTGCATGCGGCGCGTGCGCTTGCATACATCTCATACAGATCTCATACACTTCACACACAGTAGAGCACTCACCAGCGCGGTGTATGTGAGCGGCGCCGCACGGCTCGGCTCGAGCGCGCCCAGGCGCTGCATGCGGCGCGTGCGCTTGCATACATCTCATACAGATCTCATACACTTCACACACAGTAGAGCACTCACCAGCGCGGTGTATGTGAGCGGCGCCGCACGGCTCGGCTCGAGCGCGCCCAGGCGCTGCATGCGGCGCGTGCGCTTGCATACATCTCATACAGATCTCATACACTTCACACACAGTAGAGCACTCACCAGCGCGGTGTATGTGAGCGGCGCCGCACGGCTCGGCTCGAGCGCGCCCAGGCGCTGCATGCGGCGCGTGCGCTTGCATACATCTCATACAGATCTCATACACTTCACACACAGTAGAGCACTCACCAGCGCGGTGTATGTGAGCGGCGCCGCACGGCTCGGCTCGAGCGCGCCCAGGCGCTGCATGCGGCGCGTGCGCTTGCATACATCTCATACAGATCTCATACACTTCACACACAGTAGAGCACTCACCAGCGCGGTGTATGTGAGCGGCGCCGCACGGCTCGGCTCGAGCGCGCCCAGGCGCTGCATGCGGCGCGTGCGCTTGCATACATCTCATACAGATCTCATACACTTCACACACAGTAGAGCACTCACCAGCGCGGTGTATGTGAGCGGCGCCGCACGGCTCGGCTCGAGCGCGCCCAGGCGCTGCATGCGGCGCGTGCGCTTGCATACATCTCATACAGATCTCATACACTTCACACACAGTAGAGCACTCACCAGCGCGGTGTATGTGAGCGGCGCCGCACGGCTCGGCTCGAGCGCGCCCAGGCGCTGCATGCGGCGCGTGCGCTTGCATACATCTCATACAGATCTCATACACTTCACACACAGTAGAGCACTCACCAGCGCGGTGTATGTGAGCGGCGCCGCACGGCTCGGCTCGAGCGCGCCCAGGCGCTGCATGCGGCGCGTGCGCTTGCATACATCTCATACAGATCTCATACACTTCACACACAGTAGAGCACTCACCAGCGCGGTGTATGTGAGCGGCGCCGCACGGCTCGGCTCGAGCGCGCCCAGGCGCTGCATGCGGCGCGTGCGCTTGCATACATCTCATACAGATCTCATACACTTCACACACAGTAGAGCACTCACCAGCGCGGTGTATGTGAGCGGCGCCGCACGGCTCGGCTCGAGCGCGCCCAGGCGCTGCATGCGGCGCGTGCGCTTGCATACATCTCATACAGATCTCATACACTTCACACACAGTAGAGCACTCACCAGCGCGGTGTATGTGAGCGGCGCCGCACGGCTCGGCTCGAGCGCGCCCAGGCGCTGCATGCGGCGCGTGCGCTTGCATACATCTCATACAGATCTCATACACTTCACACACAGTAGAGCACTCACCAGCGCGGTGTATGTGAGCGGCGCCGCACGGCTCGGCTCGAGCGCGCCCAGGCGCTGCATGCGGCGCGTGCGCTTGCATACATCTCATACAGATCTCATACACTTCACACACAGTAGAGCACTCACCAGCGCGGTGTATGTGAGCGGCGCCGCACGGCTCGGCTCGAGCGCGCCCAGGCGCTGCATGCGGCGCGTGCGCTTGCATACATCTCATACAGATCTCATACACTTCACACACAGTAGAGCACTCACCAGCGCGGTGTATGTGAGCGGCGCCGCACGGCTCGGCTCGAGCGCGCCCAGGCGCTGCGTGCGGCGCGTGCGCTTGCATACATCTCATACAGATCTCATACACTTCACACACAGTAGAGCACTCACCAGCGCGGTGTATGTGAGCGGCGCCGCACGGCTCGGCTCGAGCGCGCCCAGGCGCTGCATGCGGCGCGTGCGCTTGCATACATCTCATACACTTCACACACAGTAGAGCACTCACCAGCGCGGTGTATGTGAGCGGCGCCGCACGGCTCGGCTCGAGCGCGCCCAGGCGCTGCATGCGGCGCGTGCGCTTGCATACATCTCATACAGATCTCATACACTTCACACACAGTAGAGCACTCACCAGCGCGGTGTATGTGAGCGGCGCCGCACGGCTCGGCTCGAGCGCGCCCAGGCGCTGCATGCGGCGCGTGCGCTTGCATACATCTCATACAGATCTCATACACTTCACACACAGTAGAGCACTCACCAGCGCGGTGTATGTGAGCGGCGCCGCACGGCTCGGCTCGAGCGCGCCCAGGCGCTGCATGCGGCGCGTGCGCTTGCATACATCTCATACAGATCTCATACACTTCACACACAGTAGAGCACTCACCAGCGCGGTGTATGTGAGCGGCGCCGCACGGCTCGGCTCGAGCGCGCCCAGGCGCTGCATGCGGCGCGTGCGCTTGCATACATCTCATACAGATCTCATACACTTCACACACAGTAGAGCACTCACCAGCGCGGTGTATGTGAGCGGCGCCGCACGGCTCGGCTCGAGCGCGCCCAGGCGCTGCATGCGGCGCGTGCGCTTGCATACATCTCATACAGATCTCATACACTTCACACACAGTAGAGCACTCACCAGCGCGGTGTATGTGAGCGGCGCCGCACGGCTCGGCTCGAGCGCGCCCAGGCGCTGCATGCGGCGCGTGCGCTTGCATACATCTCATACAGATCTCATACACTTCACACACAGTAGAGCACTCACCAGCGCGGTGTATGTGAGCGGCGCCGCACGGCTCGGCTCGAGCGCGCCCAGGCGCTGCATGCGGCGCGTGCGCTTGCATACATCTCATACAGATCTCATACACTTCACACACAGTAGAGCACTCACCAGCGCGGTGTATGTGAGCGGCGCCGCACGGCTCGGCTCGAGCGCGCCCAGGCGCTGCATGCGGCGCGTGCGCTTGCATACATCTCATACAGATCTCATACACTTCACACACAGTAGAGCACTCACCAGCGCGGTGTATGTGAGCGGCGCCGCACGGCTCGGCTCGAGCGCGCCCAGGCGCTGCATGCGGCGCGTGCGCTTGCATACATCTCATACAGATCTCATACACTTCACACACAGTAGAGCACTCACCAGCGCGGTGTATGTGAGCGGCGCCGCACGGCTCGGCTCGAGCGCGCCCAGGCGCTGCATGCGGCGCGTGCGCTTGCATACATCTCATACAGATCTCATACACTTCACACACAGTAGAGCACTCACCAGCGCGGTGTATGTGAGCGGCGCCGCACGGCTCGGCTCGAGCGCGCCCAGGCGCTGCATGCGGCGCGTGCGCTTGCATACATCTCATACAGATCTCATACACTTCACACACAGTAGAGCACTCACCAGCGCGGTGTATGTGAGCGGCGCCGCACGGCTCGGCTCGAGCGCGCCCAGGCGCTGCATGCGGCGCGTGCGCTTGCATACATCTCATACAGATCTCATACACTTCACACACAGTAGAGCACTCACCAGCGCGGTGTATGTGAGCGGCGCCGCACGGCTCGGCTCGAGCGCGCCCAGGCGCTGCATGCGGCGCGTGCGCTTGCATACATCTCATACAGATCTCATACACTTCACACACAGTAGAGCACTCACCAGCGCGGTGTATGTGAGCGGCGCCGCACGGCTCGGCTCGAGCGCGCCCAGGCGCTGCATGCGGCGCGTGCGCTTGCATACATCTCATACAGATCTCATACACTTCACACACAGTAGAGCACTCACCAGCGCGGTGTATGTGAGCGGCGCCGCACGGCTCGGCTCGAGCGCGCCCAGGCGCTGCATGCGGCGCGTGCGCTTGCATACATCTCATACAGATCTCATACACTTCACACACAGTAGAGCACTCACCAGCGCGGTGTATGTGAGCGGCGCCGCACGGCTCGGCTCGAGCGCGCCCAGGCGCTGCATGCGGCGCGTGCGCTTGCATACATCTCATACAGATCTCATACACTTCACACACAGTAGAGCACTCACCAGCGCGGTGTATGTGAGCGGCGCCGCACGGCTCGGCTCGAGCGCGCCCAGGCGCTGCATGCGGCGCGTGCGCTTGCATACATCTCATACAGATCTCATACACTTCACACACAGTAGAGCACTCACCAGCGCGGTGTATGTGAGCGGCGCCGCACGGCTCGGCTCGAGCGCGCCCAGGCGCTGCATGCGGCGCGTGCGCTTGCATACATCTCATACAGATCTCATACACTTCACACACAGTAGAGCACTCACCAGCGCGGTGTATGTGAGCGGCGCCGCACGGCTCGGCTCGAGCGCGCCCAGGCGCTGCATGCGGCGCGTGCGCTTGCATACATCTCATACAGATCTCATACACTTCACACACAGTAGAGCACTCACCAGCGCGGTGTATGTGAGCGGCGCCGCACGGCTCGGCTCGAGCGCGCCCAGGCGCTGCATGCGGCGCGTGCGCTTGCATACATCTCATACAGATCTCATACACTTCACACACAGTAGAGCACTCACCAGCGCGGTGTATGTGAGCGGCGCCGCACGGCTCGGCTCGAGCGCGCCCAGGCGCTGCATGCGGCGCGTGCGCTTGCATACATCTCATACAGATCTCATACACTTCACACACAGTAGAGCACTCACCAGCGCGGTGTATGTGAGCGGCGCCGCACGGCTCGGCTCGAGCGCGCCCAGGCGCTGCATGCGGCGCGTGCGCTTGCATACATCTCATACAGATCTCATACACTTCACACACAGTAGAGCACTCACCAGCGCGGTGTATGTGAGCGGCGCCGCACGGCTCGGCTCGAGCGCGCCCAGGCGCTGCATGCGGCGCGTGCGCTTGCATACATCTCATACAGATCTCATACACTTCACACACAGTAGAGCACTCACCAGCGCGGTGTATGTGAGCGGCGCCGCACGGCTCGGCTCGAGCGCGCCCAGGCGCTGCATGCGGCGCGTGCGCTTGCATACATCTCATACAGATCTCATACACTTCACACACAGTAGAGCACTCACCAGCGCGGTGTATGTGAGCGGCGCCGCACGGCTCGGCTCGAGCGCGCCCAGGCGCTGCATGCGGCGCGTGCGCTTGCATACATCTCATACAGATCTCATACACTTCACACACAGTAGAGCACTCACCAGCGCGGTGTATGTGAGCGGCGCCGCACGGCTCGGCTCGAGCGCGCCCAGGCGCTGCATGCGGCGCGTGCGCTTGCATACATCTCATACAGATCTCATACACTTCACACACAGTAGAGCACTCACCAGCGCGGTGTATGTGAGCGGCGCCGCACGGCTCGGCTCGAGCGCGCCCAGGCGCTGCATGCGGCGCGTGCGCTTGCATACATCTCATACAGATCTCATACACTTCACACACAGTAGAGCACTCACCAGCGCGGTGTATGTGAGCGGCGCCGCACGGCTCGGCTCGAGCGCGCCCAGGCGCTGCATGCGGCGCGTGCGCTTGCATACATCTCATACAGATCTCATACACTTCACACACAGTAGAGCACTCACCAGCGCGGTGTATGTGAGCGGCGCCGCACGGCTCGGCTCGAGCGCGCCCAGGCGCTGCATGCGGCGCGTGCGCTTGCATACATCTCATACAGATCTCATACACTTCACACACAGTAGAGCACTCACCAGCGCGGTGTATGTGAGCGGCGCCGCACGGCTCGGCTCGAGCGCGCCCAGGCGCTGCATGCGGCGCGTGCGCTTGCATACATCTCATACAGATCTCATACACTTCACACACAGTAGAGCACTCACCAGCGCGGTGTATGTGAGCGGCGCCGCACGGCTCGGCTCGAGCGCGCCCAGGCGCTGCATGCGGCGCGTGCGCTTGCGCTCGACGCTCCCGGTGCGGTCGAGGAACGAGTCGTCGTCCGAATCGTAGTAGTCGTCCGCGCTCCAGTCGCGCTGTTTGCGGCGGCGGGATTCTGGGAATTATTATCAGTTTGAGGAGACAATTCATAAATTACGTCATTTTAATTTTATCCTTTTTTGACACTTCCTTCTCCCCCCCCCCCCCCCCAAGTAACATTTGTCGACTCTCTGCTGGATACCCATCATTAAATGATCTCACTCTTTGTTGACCCAGTCCTCCACCCTTTAGACAAAGTTTGAAAATAATACTTTGTTTGCAATTGTCAAATGCCATCGTGAAATCACGTGGTAAATATCGTTATAATATCTGTCAGGCGATGACAGGATTGATTGCCACTTGTCTCAAGGCCCCCAAGTATCGTTGGCGTCTTTTATTGTTTTACCTTGTTATAAATTAAGATTACGAAGGACGTTGATATACACAGAAAATAGATGAGAGCAAAGGATACTTCCTTGGGGAGCCCCATATCCAGACGTTTGTTGTTCATCACTCATGGTATTGCCTATTCTCGCATATTATCACCGATCATGTAAATAGTCAAGTCAGAAAAGAGTTGCAGCTGTGTTCTTCATACACCCCGTCACCCAGTGCCTTTTGTTTGTTTTAAAGACACGATATCAAAAGCTTCTGCCAAATCGAAGAAAACTCCCAAATAATTGATCCCTATTTTTAATTTCATCCAAAACAAAAATCTCAATATTTAAACCATTTCGTTTGACAAGTCTCCCAAATATAAAGTCGTGTTTTACTGTGTTAAAATTATTTACATTCAAATTACTTTAATTAACTGATTTTGTTGTATGCAAAGGAAGTTTCCGAGTTTCTCGAGTGAAGACTTGGCCTTAGGTTGGACCGACAAACTTAGGAAGATGGCTGGCAGTACATGGATTTAAAAATCGCTCAAATGCGAGTCGGACTCGCGAACAAAGGATTCCGTACCATGATTTATAAAAACGGCAAAAAAAACTCGTTTGTTGTATGGGAGCCCTTAAACGTTTGTTTAATTTTAAATTAAATGATTTACATACTGTTGTCTTTTATTTACGCGAACACGATACATTTAAATGAAACTACTTTTACGGATTATTTCGCGATTTATTAACATTTTATTTAACCTGACGTTTCGAACACTTTACAGCGTTCGTGGTCACAGGTAGACTAAGGTGTTATTCGTCTTTACAATATTTTGAAAAAACTATAAACTACCGTCACTCAGTTAATATTAATTTGTGTTCCTATCTACGCAAAAAGAGCTAACTGTATCTAGAGGTCTTGCAGTGCGGGGCCTAGCATGGGATTTCGTTAAAACAGGATCCCATGCTGGTGGTATTTTCCAACCATCTTCTCTGTTGAAATTCGGGTGTCTTCTAATTTCAATTGCCTCCCGTAACATGCGAGGAAACAAAACGAAGTATAGGCGTGCGGGTAAAAGAACATATAGCCGACATCAAACATAGACGGAATACTAAGTCTGCAGTGTGTGAACATGCCTTAGATACACCCAACCATTTCATACGATTTGACCAGCCTAAAGTCCTTGCAAGAGAACGACGATTTGTTCCTCGCATGTTACGGGAGGCAATTGAAATTAGAAGACACCCGAATTTCAACAGAGAAGATGGTTGGAAAATACCACCAGCATGGGATCCTGTTTTAACGAAATCCCATGCTAGGCCCCGCACTGCAAGACCTCTAGATACAGTTAGCTCTTTTTGCGTAGATAGGAACACAAATTAATATTAACTGAGTGACGGTAGTTTATAGTTTTTTCAAAATATTGTAAAGACGAATAACACCTTAGTCTACCTGTGACCACGAACGCTGTAAAGTGTTCGAAACGTCAGGTTAAATAAAATGTTAATAAATCGCGAAATAATCCGTAAAAGTAGTTTCATTTAAATGATTTATTTTTAAAGTGAAAATATAACTATATATTCTATGAATATTTCAAGCGTCTTGCTGTTGCCGTTATCAATATCGAGCAAAAACTAACCAAAATATCACGTTTGTTGTATGGCAGCCCCCTTAAATATTTATTTTAATTAGTTTTTTAGTACTTTTGGTTATAGCGGCAACAGAAATACATCATCTGTGAAAATTCCAACTGTCAAACTATCACGGCTCACGAGTCATGAGGTACGGCCTGGTGACAGACGGACAGACAGACAGACATACGCGAGTCTTATAGTAGTCCCGTTTTACCCTTTGGATAACCCTAAAAAGCGGGTGATCGTGTTTTTTGCACTGCAATATAGACAAAGTAGGTTGACATGATGAAAGGTATCCCACTTACCATGTTTAGACTGCCTAAGCAGCCCCGCCCGGTCCAGTATCCTGCAAGCTTCTAATGCACAAGCTATGACAGCCTCCTTCTTCTTGCCGCGGTGTATCACTTCAGCCACCACCGGGTTACCCCTCGCATCGTCTATTGGGAGTTCTACCCTGTTTGCAATATAAAATAATTATATTAATAAAATTTTTGAAAACCAATATCTTTAGGTTCATCATCATCACCAGCCTATATCAGTCCACTGCTGGACACAGGCCTCTCCGAAAGAACGATTTTGCCATAATCGCCACGCTTGGCAGGCGGGTTGGCGATCGCAGTTTGGCCAATGGTGGAGAGGAGACGCTGCTGCCCGTCTTCTTGTGGCGGTTCTCCTGTAGTCGCCTCTTACGACACCCATAGGGAGAGAAGGGGTGGTGCTATTCTTTTAACGGCACCACACAGCAAATATTTAGGTTACCTGAAAAAAAAATGGCCTTACTACAAAATGATAGACTAGTGTTGAACAGTTGTCTAAAGATAAGTCAACCAATTTGACATGTTGACACATCAGACATTAAGACATATTATTAAGAAACATTTCAAATTGGTGACTTATCTTTAGACAAGTGTTCAACACTCTTCTATCTTTTTGTAGTAACGACATTAGTGTTCAGATCTTTTCTAAAATGAGATGTTACTTGCCCCGTGTTTCAAATTGCGCTAAAAGCACTATTAGCGCGAATCCAAATAAATGCAGTAGGTAGGTTAAAAAAAAACAATTTTGTGTAATATTTGTGGCTATTATATTTGGTCGGATTCGCGCTGACAGTGAGTTAAGCGCAATTCGAAATGAGGCCTTAATATGATACAAAATAAATGGCAGCATAACATACGTTGCCTGATTATAGCGTAAGTTAATTAGTTAAATGGTTTTATAGACGTCAGAAAAAACGACCACAACACCCAGACCCAAGAGAATATGGAAAAGTTTGTTTTCTAAATTATCAGCTGTTACAATTTGTATAGAAACATTATTTTATTCAATTTCTATTTTCATCCGATACAAAACTTTGCTGAATTATGGCACCGGAATTATCCCGTTCGAAGTTGTGCGTTATATTAATAATTAATTAGTTAATAATGTCACAAAGTTAATAAATATAAATATTGGACAACATCACACCCATTGCTCTGATCCTAAGGAGATTAGCTAAAGCACTTGTGTTATAGGAATCAGAAACAAAATCGGTACAACAACACCCATCCCGAGACAATATAAAAAATTTCGTTTTCTACATTGACCTTACCGGGAATCGAACCCGGAACCTCAGAAATAGCGACGCCATATATTCCGGCGTGCTCGCCTCTCGGCTACGGAGGTCGTCAAACCATTTTTAGTATTGTTATTACCTGCATAGAAACTGCCCGATGCCTCTATCCTCGCAGTTATAATTGAGGTCATGTCCCTCCCTCTCGAAGTACCCTCTGAGCGTCTTCTTAGGGTCCTCCAAGTATAACTCCTCGTTCGAAGTCACTGCATAGGGGTTGTCTGCTAAGTCCGTTTCGTCTTCCGCATCTTCGCCTAGGGAGTGAAGGAGAAAGAAGTAGTTTATAAATAAATCTGGACACTAATCATAAATAATTCTTAGACATCATTTATTTAATCTGACACCTTATTTTAGGCCCTATAACCTGGTACATTATCATTTATTCAAAGAATCAGATTTTTGTTTGCTTAAAAAGTTTCAAAACCAATAATAAGTTAGGCAGTTGAGTCCGGTAAATAATGACGTCATAGCTTGCTATCGACATACAAATTATAAGGCAGAGGTGCGTTTTGACAGCACATAAAAAGTATGTCATTTGATTGGTGGTGTCAACTAGCCTATTCTTTCCACAATGACACCAAGAGGAAGACGACTATTTTTTTTTCTTCGTCTTTGAGGTAGATTATTAAAAAGTATTAGACTCGTATTTTTTCTTTTTTCACCCAAATAAAATATTACAGAGATATATAGATTTGAAATGTCGCATGACGTCACGCCGTACAATTTTAACTTAAAAGTGACGTCACGAGCTCCCTCTTCAGAACTTTGAAGCGCTTGATCATGTAATTTTTCGTTTGATTGTCAAAAGAAAAAATAAGAGTCCATTATGTTATTTTGAATGTTTATTTAATTTAATTGAATTTTAATTTCATTTAATTTACTGAATTTTGATGTGTTTTATTATTTTATTATTTATTGTTAATGCGGATTTTGTATTGATTATTATTATTAATTTATCTGTATCTTAATTGGTCCTATGTAGTTGACTGAATAAATGAATATTATTATTATTATTCTCAATATTTATTTTAACTCTTAAATTTAATTTTTTACAATATTTTATAAAGGAAAAAAAAATTATTATTATTATTATTATTTTTTGATAAACTGACGGACTAATTAGAATTTCATTTTTTTTACCCATTCGTGATTTATATTAATCTTAATATATATAAAAATTCGGGTTTGTTACAATACTTATAACCCGAGAACGGCTGGACCGATTTTCATGGTTTATTTGTTGGATTTATCTCCACCCCGAATAGCAGAAGAAATAATAAAAACATTGGAAAAGATGAAATAAAAACTGTTAGGGGTACAAAGTTCGCCGGGTCAGCTAGTAACGAATATATCTTACCCATCCCCCAATCAATGCCTTGCTCCTCCCTCTTCTTTTCCTCTTCGAGTCTGTCCCTCTCTCTCTGCTCCCTGTCCTCGCGTATCATTCTATCTCTTTCCAACTTCATGTTCAACGTTCGCTGCTTGATTTCTGATACGGATAGTTCAGACTCCCCTTCACAGTCGAAATCTGGACCCTGCGTTAAAATTTGATATTTTTGTTGTTGTTTTAATAAAACTAATCAATAAATCTTTTATGTACAGTTATGTACGCGGCACCGATGTTGAGCACTGGAGCAAAGAGTGGGAAATTTGCGCATCTTACAAGACGATCATCGTATCAGAGACGCGTGTGCGCGGAGCTAACAACCAATCCCGGCCGGCGGTGCAGGCGCGTCACACGACTAGCCAATCACGTAATCGCAATGGTCTTCTGCGCATCTTTCACCTAGCGCTCAACTTCCGTGCCGCTAGTTGTATTTTGAAGGCTGCCTACACATTAGCTCGATTACTTGATCATATGTGTTGATCACAAAAAATCAAGAAATTGTGAAGGCAACAAACAGGCAGTAATAAAAAAAATGTAGACGTTGTTTTGGCATCTATGAAATAAAATGAAATCCGAAATGAAATGTTTTTTTTAATTAATATGCAGGCTCTCTTCCGGGCACTTATACACATCCCAAAATATTACTTAGCCCAGGGGCGTGCATTGCATATAGGCAATTAGGCAGTGCCTACCTGATAAATTAAATGAGGTAGGCAGAAGGTACTTACAAATGTGTCTCATTGATGAAAACCACAGATTTTCATCAACAATACACCTAAGTAGGTATTTACTGCCTACATCGAAATAAAACGAATTTCCGCCACTGACTTAGCCCTAAAACCACACACATACTATATATAGCAGCGGTGGGCACTGTTTTTATTTCGAGGTAGCGTGCAGTTCTATATAATGTGCTTTATTGATGAATATCAGTGGGTTTTTATTTTTATTATTTAAAAAAAAAATTACAGTAAGTAGACCTACATTTACAATTGTAGGTCTACCTACTGTCTACCTCATTTCATTTATTAGGTAGGCAATTGCCGATATGCAATTGCCTATATGCACCGCACGCCCCTGGTGTATGGATTTATACTACTATATAATAATAATAATAATAAATTGTTTCCACAATCACACCAATTATCTAGCCCCAAACTAAGCAAAGCTTGTGCTATGGCGACTAGATAACGGATAAACATACTTAAATACGTTTATAAACATTCATGACTTACGTGCAAATGCTCGTGCTCATCACACTAACATTTGCCCCTCGCGGGATTCGAACCCGCAACCGCCAGGCATTGTATTCCGAAGCGCGAACCACTACACCAGACGGTCGTCAATATAATATATCGGCGGTTAACAAACAACGTGAGGAAACCAGAATCAGGTAACACTGGGTATCTAGTCATGGGAAAAATTGACATGGTCAAACATACTAAGATTTGGACAGTGCTACGATCAAAAGAGTCTTACTTACCATCATAATATACGTTCGCGTGCTAGTCCCAAACTTCAACTGGTGTCCCACTCGTATCCTAGTATAGTGGCTGGGCTTCAGCCGCTCCTTGTTCAGGAATGTGCCGTGAGTGCTGCCCAGGTCGTGGAGGTACCAGCCGGAGGGAGGCTCGCCCTCCTCTGCGAACGCTTTGTATTGGAGGACGCAGTGGTGCCTGCAGTGAGGTATGATAGTAAATCAGATTATTAAGGCCTTAAATCACGCTTGAATGACCTTGACCGTGCGGATGACCTCTAAAAATCGGAAAAACATGTTTTTTCGCCAATGGGATTTCGTGTACGGAGTCTCTGAAAATGTTACAGAAGGCTTACGGTGAATCGACTTTATCAAAAACATGTGTTTATGAGTGGTACAAAGCGTTCAAAAGCGGTCGCGATGTGATAGAAGATTTGCCATAATTTGGAAGATCTGGTAGGCCATCAACGTCTGCTACTGAAGATAACATCGCAAAAGTGAAGAAAATAGTGACTGAAAATCCTCATTCAAGTTTGAGAGAGCTAGCCGTCGAACTTTCTATGTCACACGAGTCGATTCGTACCATTTTAAATAATCAATTGGGTATGAAACATGTTGCCGCTCGGCTTGTCCCAAAAGACCTGAATTTTCTTCAAAAACTAAATCGCAAAAGAGTCGCTGAGGCCATGCTAGACCGACCCAACATTCATGAAACGCATTGTTACTGGTGACGAGACGTGGGTTTACGAGTTTGACATGCAAACTAGTCAAAAAGCTTCGGAGTGGCGCCTTCCAACTGAACCGAAACCGAAGAAACCGCGCCAAACACGATCGAAAGTCAAAGTCATGTTGACTGTTTTCTTTGACTATCGCGAAAATTCTTGGATTTTGCACCACGATAATGCGCCTTCCCACAAGGCCATCATTGTGAACGAATTTTTGACCAAAAACTCAACAAATACCATCGAGCAGCCACCTTATTCACCAGATATGGCTCCAGCCGACTTCTTTCTTTTTCCTAAACTCAAATTACCACCTTTTGGCACCCGGTTTCATTCGGTAGAAGACATAAAGGAGAATTTGCGGCGAGAACTGAACTTGATTCCAGAAAAAGCGTTTAAAAAATGTTTTGATGATTGGATTATTCGTTGGCGTAAGTGTATCGCTTCTGAAGGAGCATACTTTGAAGGTGATAAAATAAATTTGAATGAATAACTAACATTTTGTATATTAATCTTTTCCCGGTACTTTCTTGACAGAGTAGTATAAAGGTAAGTTATAATTATCAAAATAAATATAGATTGATGATTTTTCTTTGCTGAGTATAAATGAAAATATTTGACACTTGCCACACTTACCGCAATAACGGTGATTTACTAAACTACTGGCTTTCAACATAAATGTTGACTGATGAATATGATAGTAAATCTGTAGAAGTATCCCAGCCACAGGCAGCTCTTAGAATTACAAAAGACTAAAGGAAGCACAGCATGAAAGTGTGTGTGTATAGTCAAAGATAGGGAAATGTGTAGAAATATGGAGAATTATATAATTACACCACATATTTCAAATGGGTGGGCAGTGGGCACAGCTACCAATAAAATGGGGGCTACCGTTTTTGTGCTCACCAGTCAAGTAAGGTCCTGATAATACACATTTATACACACCCACATACTAATGTTTCATTCGGAGATCTCACTCTACACTAAGTCCTCTAGCAGCAAAGTCACATACGATAGCCCTCATTTAGTTAGTTTAAACATATGTTTAAAATTAATAATCTACTTAATATCTATAAGGGCATATAATTAGATTGCTTACCTAGAAATAGTGGGATGAGCCAAAACCACATCACAGTTAGCAAGACGTCCAAATACATAGTACGGTTTCTTCGTTAGGTCTACCTTGTCAACTATCATTCCTGACTTCAACACCTCCAGGGCATACTCGGAACCTAGAAACATGAGAAACATGCAATAATAAAATAATAAATAATTTGTTTTCACAATCACATCAATTAGTTAGTCCCAAACTAAGCATAGCTTGTACTATGGCAATTAGATAATGGATAAACATAATTAAATATACATTTATAAACATCCACGACTTAGGTACAAATGATTGTGCTCATCACACAAACATTTGCCCCTCGCAGAATTCGAACCTGCAACCGCCAGGTTTAGTAGTCCCGAGCGCGATACACTACACCAGACGGTCGTCATTATATTTATGTTTTTTTAATTATTTAAAACAAAAATATTTAAAATAAAAAAAACACTTTAATACTTGTGGAAAACTCATAGAAACAGATCAAATGAGCTCAAACGCAAGGTTTAAACTAGACTATCCACATCCTGGCTTAATTAATATAAAATTATCTTAGAAGTAAGTAAGAAACTGCCAAGGTTTGATAACTACTACTTAGCTGTTCAAGTATTACAAATAAAAATGTAAAGCACTGCATGTTGAGCTAGTCAAAGTCATTTATTCAGTGTATAGGCCCTCTTCCGGGCACTAATGTGTCCCAAAATATAACTTAGCCCTACCAACGCGTCGGGACTACATATCAGCTGGTGTAGAAAAGAAACGGTGCAACAACGAGAGTCATAAGTTCACATATAAGATCACAAATCAGTAACTGTAGACAGTGACTAGGACAGTAGAACAAGAAAAACAACTTTATTGGATTTTCAAAGAACTTATTTACATTATAAACAAAATGAACTCACCATCAGGAGCCAGGCCAGACCATTTAGGTTCTTTGTATGGTATCGGCGTCGATAATTCTTTTAATAACACAGCAGGAGGCAGGGAACTTATGTTATCAGACTGAGACTTTTTACCATCAGTATGACTACTTTGTTCACTTGATTTCGACAAATCTTTACTTTCTACCACTTTCTCTGGTTCAGTTTTAGCCTTCTTAGGCAGTTTACCAATGCGTCCTATGAGCACAGGCTTCTTAAACTCAGATTGCTCTATGTTTTGAGCCATTTTTTCTGATTTTGTATCGTCGTCCATTTTTAGGTTATCCAAATGAGTAACAAGAAAATATTAACACCTATTGAAAATAAATTTGTTTAAGGATTTGATGGTTCAGAATGTATTATTAACATTTAGAGAATTATTATAAATTATAATAACAACAAACAAGCAAACACCTGACACTCTGACACCTCAAATCTGTCAATTCTGTCATCCATCCATCCATCACCAACATCACTCACTCACACGGCAGATACCATTCACTCATTCGTTTACCAAATTAGCACTGACTTGTAATAAACTGGACAGGCTGCTGTCAAATTTAATTCATGCATACAAAATTAGATGTCTTTTGTATGAAACAGTCAGTCATGGTTATCGGAAATACTAGGTTTTTTTAAAATATTTTCCCATGAATTTGGTTACGATTGTGGCGGCATGCAACGTGGCCCCTCACGATTATGCAGGATTTTCATTTGACACTGGCTGGTACACATAGACAAAAAATACGAAGAAGATACCATTCGCGAATGAATGATTGACGTATATTTGAATGAATGAAGTTAAGTTCCATTATAATCCAAATCAATCATCAATCAATTCAGAAAAGCATTTTGTGTCGTTTGCCAACCGTTTGAGTGGAAATAATTAAACGTCGATATTATTACGTATTTGTGTGCTTTTAATATTCCTCGTGGCTCGTGCGTGCGTGCTGTTTGTTGTTTTTATACAAATTAGTGTTATTGGCCGTGTGTGTGAGTGGTAGTATCGCCGTGACCATATTGTGTCAACCAAACGAGGTTTTAGACATTTATTTACTTTTTATCACACATTCTTTTCACAACAATACGTGTGTACAGCAGTGATTCTGCTGCAATGCTGGCACCTGTGAATGCGTAATATCCTCAGGTGAGTTTACTTGTGTGTATGTTTTATATTTCTTTCTTTCGTTAAGAGCGGGTAAAGTGGACCCTTTGCGAAATCGTTTTTATCAGAATGGCACGATGGGGTATACGTGAGGGGAAAGTACGTGAGCCATATAACTATAATAAGGTATTATTTAGTCATTAAACTTATTTTCGGGACCTAACTGTGGTAGTATTGAGGAAAAGACGATTCGAATGAGTCAAAGACTCTGTTTTGTACCTACCAATTTTGTTTCGATGACTGAGGGTACCGAACCTAGTTTTCCTGTAACCAGATACCAAAGAGAACACTAAAGTATTCTAATTAAAAATAATAAAAGGAATTTTTAGTCAACATTCCTAACTTAAAGTACCTACCAAATAAATAAATATTTAAGGGCAGTTTGTTTTTCTTATTTTAGTATAAAATTTATGAAATGTAAATATATTATTTTATGGATTTGAGTCAAATTATTCATTAACAAAAAGAACAACCTAAGAAACAGTCCCTATTCTCGTACCTCTACATTTTCTGTAAACCCAGGATCTAACCAATTGGTTCTTTGGAACCCAATCAGTTAAATTCCAAAGACATTTAGTATTTATTTTTAGACAAAAGAAACCATAGCTACAGTCTTAGCACTATTTAAAAAAGCATGGTCATTAGTGCTTGAAATGCAACAACAAAAAACTGGCCAGAAATAAAAATAAAATCTTCAAGTCTGAAAAAAAGGAAAAAAAAATGATTGTGCTTAAGTTTTATTGTCTCTGAACTAATATAATAACTGAGGTCAACACCTTTTCTACCTACTGCTATCCTTTAGAATTTTATGCTAATAATGCACAATAATTACAGATTGTAAACTCTGTATCACCTTCAACAACTTTTTTTTACTGGCCTGCAATATTGTGGTGCGGCGGATCAAACCTTAGCTCACATCGCCAACGATTGCCAGCTTCATTTTTTCCCTGGTGGCTTGCAGGAACTAAATCTTTTCACCCCAGCCACTGAGGTCTGATTGCGTCAGTCATTCAACATTTAATTGTAGGATTCTAGCAGCTAAACGCCAAACAATATGATGATGATCACTTTTATTAATTTTAATATCTTTATCATTTAAATTAGTATGTCAATTTCTCAATAATTGCAAGGGATGTTATCAGAATTATCTTAATATGTGATTTATTGTCTTGATAATTAAATGTAGGTAACTTTTTATTATGTATCAGTTATCATTTTTTTTAAATTTTATCTGCAATATTTTAATCTCTATATAGACAACATAGATGTGAAAGTATCTAATCTAGTTCTATGTAATCTGTGATCAGTGGCGGGCATTAGTTTTATTTCGAGGTAGGCAGTAGATACGTATACAGGTGTTTTATTGATAAAAACCACAGATTTTTATTAATAAAACATCTTTTTATGTATCAACTGCCTATTCATTATGTGTACACCTACACCTACTAAGTACCTACTGCCTACCTAATTTCGTTTACCAGGTAGGCACTGCGTAATTGCTTATATGCACTGCACGCCCCTGTCTGTGATATCTATGGATAAATTTTTATTAATTAAAATGCATTAACGATATTTCATTATCAAAATCAAAATTTTTTTCTTTCAAATTAGTTAAAATAGAAAATTACAATTTTAAAAAGTCAATTATGTCATTTTTAATAGTTAATAAATTAGTTATGGTTATTTAATTTAATAAGAAATTAAATTAATATTTAAAATGTGGTTAAAAAACAAATAGGTAGTACCTATTAAAATTTGTCATTCAACCTTTATTCAGGACCATTTTTTGACATGTGAATAAAGTTCAAAGTATAGTGGTCCCTTTGATTATAAACGTGTCTAGATAGGGTGTAGTGCTGCAATTGTCACCATAAGAACAGGCCATATTTGAGTAAGTAACAACTATGGTTACTATGGTAACAATAATGGGTTGCTATGGTGGTAACTGAGCGGGCGAAACAAACTTTGGCGCCAACAGTTGGCTGATATATTTTTGTCGTTTATGACACTCGAAAAGGGAATCTAGACATGTATATAATCAAAGGGACCACCATACTTTGAACCTTGTTCACTTGTCAAAAAATGGTTAAAAATCATTTAAAAAACTTTAACACTCTTTAAAAACTACAAATTTTGTTAGCCTTTGCATTTATTGTGTACCATAATTATCTTGGATAAACTAGCTAGCATTATTTTGAATGTTTTTTTGTCATCTAGGTTTCCAAACTATGTCAGTACCTATATCCTGCTGGCTGACATAGAAAACATGACTGTGACATTAAATGCAATAATTTTGCTACGTACACGTTACGCGTCGTGTTGTATCTAATCTACGCGTATTGTAGATATGAGTTTTTATCTCATGCTAATACATTTATGTACTATCAGTCAAACGCGATCGCCACTCAAATGCTGATTTTAATATAAAACTACTATGTTTATGTTTTTCTTTTTAAATATTAGTTTATGTGATAATCGGAATACTTGTTACCCACAGTACAAAAACCGGCCAAGTGCGAGTCGGACTTGCGCACGAAGGGTTCCGTACCAGCGGAACCCTTCGTGCGCGAGTCCGATTCGCATTTGACCGGTTTTTCTTCTTATTTCGGCATCATCTGTTCTGAAACTATGTTAATAATATTAGAGTGTTACATAATCAATCATACCTCAAAGCGTGCCCTTGGCTTACGATTCTTGAGGCTTCGTTTTTTGCCGTTCTCAGTACTAGGACCGGTTTGTTACATAATATACCTTAAACAAATTAACTCACGTTAAATGTATGTGTTTAGCAATATTCATTTTTTTTTCATTTATTTTGGCATCAAACAGTCTTGTACAAAAAATAGATGCAAGTGAAAATTATGTTACATTTGTAGACCTTATAGTGCCCAAAATTTATATAAAGATAAATATTAAATAGCTAAGCTTAAGACGGTCGGACGTGACCAATTAAATAAGTGTAGGTCCGGTATTAAGTAAATTTAATTAAAGTTATGTAAAAAAAGGTTACAACAGTTACATTGACAAATGTTTTTCGTTCTTAAACTATAAAATGCTTTTTAGTTTTTGTTTTAGCCTGCCATGCGAAATAATATGAAAATCAATGTCACTAAATTCATTGTTGCAAAGGTTAGCGGAGCGATAGAAAAATGAATCGAGAGTATATTTTTTTTTTGTAAGGCGGAGGAGCAAATGTTGGTAAAATACGTGAGGGGCGCACTGGTAGACGGACTGGACATGAAAATTGTATTTTAGCAAGTAGCTCGGGTAAGTCAACAAAGAGTTCATATATGCCGCACGTGACTAAAATTACACGCATATTGCTTTAAACGAAGGAAATATGTACTGAGCGTAGACGTAAAGTTCCTAGCTACTCGGGGTACAACTAGCGGCACGGATGGTAAGCGCTGGGCGAAAGATGCGCAAAAGACCGTTCTTTACGATTACGTGTGGGTAGTCGTGCGCCGCGCCTGCACCGCCGACCGGGATTGGTTGTTAGCTCCGCACACACGGGTCTCTGATACGATGATCGTCTCGTGAGATGCGCAAAGCTATCCCCTCTCTTTTCTCCAGCTATTTTTTTGTACATATTGGCTTAACTCTGGGGGTTGCCTCTGGCAAAATACATTTCTGGTACCTCTGGTACAGGATACTTCGTCATCAATAAAATTGACGGTAT
This sequence comes from Anania fuscalis, assembly GCA_950371115.1. NCBI lineage: Eukaryota > Metazoa > Arthropoda > Insecta > Lepidoptera > Crambidae > Anania > Anania fuscalis. The sequence continues at coordinate 2,147,196 of OX493355.1, forward strand.
GTTTTATATTTACTTAACTACCACTCTTACATTGGTGAAACTATGTCGCGTACCTATCTAATAAATATAGCCCTGGAGCAACTCATCTTACCCGATTCTATCAAAACAGTATTCCCACGCTAAAAAGGCTAATAATAACAAGTAATGAACAAAGTCACGCCAGCGAAGCCTTTGATTTGATCAGAATTAATTTAAATAAACATGTCGCAATCCAATCACGATTGCATTGGTGTTCATACATATTGAAGAGCTTTGATGGAATCTTGGCAATGGCCGAAGTTGGTTATAAAATAATAGCTATTGCCCCGCGCGTTGAGTTTGGTTTCACATAGAATTTATGACCAAATACAATAAAAAAAAATATTTCTGCAAATAATAATTCCCCCGTAGCATGACCAGCAAAACACGATATGATGTAGCGATTTATCGACACCCAATTGTCAAAATATGATACACATTGCAGTCATTTTGAACTTTTAACGAAACAGCGAGCGAGCATGTCCATGCCGCGCCGGTAACGGCAAAAAAAGTTCATATTTTGACAGTTGTGGGGAACCCTTAATGTAAAAAAAACCGGCTAAGTGCGGGTCGGGGCTCGCGCACGAAGGGTTGCGTTAGTTGCGTATCTATAAAAAAATGGCAAGGTAATTGTTTGTTGTATGGGAGCCCCGTTAAATATTTATTGTATTCTGTTTTTTAGTGTTTGTGTTATAGCGGCAACAGAAATACACAATCTGTGAAAATTTCAACCCTCTAACTATCACGGTTCATGAGATAAACAGCCTTGTGGGTGAGAAACAGACGGACAGCGGAGCCTTAGTAATAGGGTCCCGTTTACCATTTGGATAGGGAACCCTAAAAATGACCCGTACCGGGCGGTTCGTTATAGACTAATAACCGAGCGAATTGGGTCTTCAATTTTTGTGATGAAAACCTTTTTAAATTTATATTTTTATATTGGTCTCCTAAAAAAAAGTCTCTCAAGAAAAAAGAGGGAAGAAAGGGGTTAATTTAAAACTGAATCAATCTTTACATGACAAGCTAACAGCTCGTTGTGTTTTGCGCTACTATATTCTGCCACTTCCCACGAATATGTTTGTAGGTTATAGTGTATGAGACTGTTAATGACGTGTGTGATAGTCGCTTTTATTCTTGATGAAAGAGGTTCACAGGTTCTGAGGGCAATTCAGAGTTTATTTATTTTATGCGATTGAAAAGTAAACGACAGTTTGAACGCGTATTTTTGAACCATTTGAACTCAAATCAAAATCGTTCAATTTCTTAGGAGATTGTGAAAGATTTAAAATTCGAATTGAAACTTGAAATGAAAATGAATGAAATAATAAATTGTTTCCACAATCACATCAATTAACTAGCCCAAAACTAAGCATAGCTTGTACTATGGCGACTAGATAACGGATAAACATACCTAAATAAATCTATAAACGTCCATCACTTAGGTACAAATGCTCGTGCTCATCACACAAACATTTGCCCCTCGCGGTATTCGAACCCGCAACCGCAAATACTTCTCTCATCCTAAGGTAAAGCTAAAGCACTTGTGTTCTAGAATTCAGTAACCACAGTGGTACTAAAACCACCACCCAGACTCGAGATAATATAGAGGCAAAGGCTACTTGATGGCAAATAAAGATATTTGATTTGAGGATTTCGATTCCTACATTCACCCCCCGGTCGGGTGAAGAATTGAACCCGTACCCGGAACCAAATTCTTACTTCTGATAGGTACGTACGGTAAAATAACGATTTTTCTCCGGTACTAGGTGCTGGAATGGATCTCTATATGTCTGTCTGTTCGTCTTTCCTGCCATTATACTGCCACAATGGGATGTATAGTGCATTGTGTTGTGTTTACGATTGCGGGCACTAACGTTTGTAATGCAGAGTTAAGTCGACTGGAATGGAAGGAGATAGGTTATAGATGTAGCGTTTAGTGAAACTATGTAGATATTTGCTTACAAGGTGTAATGAAAACCCTATTCGATCCTAAAGGGCCTGGGGGCCTAGCGCGAAAGTGTATCGTTCGGTCGGTCGTATTCCGATCAAATTAAAACATCCATTCCCCATTAGCAAAGGTTTGACAATTTTTGAACAATTAAAAACAGCCGGGTTTTTTACACGGTTAGATTGAGTTGGTCATATTTTATCAAAGTATTGACGCATGAGACTGGCCATTTTAACTTGTTAAATTTATATGACCGAACGAAAGATACACTTTCGCGCTTGGCCCCCAGATTCTGGTGTTCGAATACAACAACTTTTTGTATGAGACCAACAACGAAATCGCAAATAAATTGTTTTCTCATACTAAACCAACACAATAAACACTCTGCACCACTTTCCCCTTTCTTTATAGGTGTCCTCTGCCTAAAGGTTGTCTGGAAGAGATCGCTTTTTAGCGATAAGACCGCCTAAATTGTACATCTTTCTGTAAATATCAACTGTAACTTCTTTGTTTTGTGTGCAATAAAGAGTATCTATCTATCTATCTAAACCGCCTCGACCCACTGACATCAGTTAGAAATAGTCGTGTGGTCTGTCCCATAGAAAAAGTTGTTGTATTTGAGCACCAGAATCAACCCCTTTTCGATCGAACAGAGTTTTTGTTACACCTAATATGTATATTTTTTTTATTCGCTTCGCTTACTTTGTTATGTTCGAGATTAAGACATATTTCTGTATCTGTGTCAATATCGTACAAAGTGACAGCTATACAAAGATGTTTGATACCGTGTTAGTGGATAGTTCGGGGTTAAATTCGCTAATCCTGAGATGCGCAAGTGGAATTATCAGCGGGTCTAAAACGGCCGCATTGGATGTTTCATTTTTAATCTGATTCATTTAGTGAAATGTAGCGGAAATGCTTTGCAAACCCTAAAACGGCCACATTAATAAATGAATCATATGCAATTCATTTCATCAAATGGATCATATTTGATGAGTTAAAAAAATATAGTGACGCGTCCAATCTTATTTTACGGTTTTTGTGAAAATGAATGTTTTTAACAACACAAAGGAACAAAATGTTTCAAAATACTCGAATTTTGTGTGTTCTACAAATATCAATACCAAATAATTATAAAAATAACATTAAAATGGTGGTTCACCAATTTGACATTTAATATGAATTACTCATTTCATAATAAGTGGACCATATTACGAATTTCCATACAAAACTGTCAAATTAGATGAACTGCAAATATGAAATGTTCGAGGCTCATTTTATGATTCATCAAATAACTTGTCATTTCAAGATTTGCTAAATGAAACATATTATGAACGAAATATGAAACATCCAATGCGGCCGTTTTAGACCCGCTGACCATGCCAACACATCCAGGATTAAAATATCCAGAGGTACTGGACGCCAAGACTTCGTCCACTGATTAATATTATATAGGGCTCCTCCCAGCCTCCTACACTTCCTGCTTACGTATTATTATTCTAGCGAATAGTCCTACCTTAACACTAAGTCTAGACTCCAGACAGACCAGTTAAAATAAACAACAAACATGGTCGAGCTCACAAAGCAGAAATGTTCAGAAGGGCCGCTCAGGCAAGTGATGAGGTACCAAAAAAACGTTCATTTTTAGGGTTCCTTACCCAAAGGGTAGAACGGGATTCTTTTACTAACGCTCCGCTGTCCGTCTGTCATCAGGCTGTATCTCATGAAACGTGATAGTTAGAGAGTTGAAATTTTCACAGATGATGTATTTCTGTTGCCGCTATAACAACAAATACTAAAAACCAAATTAAAATAAATATTAAAGGGGCTCCCATACAACAAACGTGTTTTTTAATAGATAATGGTGCGGAACCCTTCGTGCGCGAGTCCGACTCGCACTTGGCCGTTTTTTTTCTTTCTCCTTTATGTTCGTTTATGATACAAATAGCAGCCATAGAACCTCTTGATCTAGTTCTTCGCCGCATTTCCGACACGCCATGCCCAGGAGGCCGTAAATTCGAATACCGCAAGGTGCAAATGTTTGTGTGACGTGCACGTTCATTTTCACCTAGGTAATGCACGTCCCTCATATATCAAGTGTAGTGCAAGCTCTGCTTAGTTTAGGCACAGATAATTGGTGTTTATTGTTGAAGGAATGTATTTGATGGAGTCAAAGAAATAATACAGTCACGGACTTAAGATTCTTTTTTCGAAGCAACTCTCCTTTTAAGCCCTCTGCATCATTATCATGGATTTATTATGTGTACATGTTAACATTTGAATTGCTTCATTGCGCTTTGGCTTTATGTTATTATAAATAAATTAATAAATATTGGACAACATCACATACATTGCTCTGATCCTAAGGTAAGTTGCTAAAGCACTTGTGTTATAGAAATCAGAAACAACGACGGTACTACAACACCCAGACCCGAGACAATATAGAAAAGTTCGTTTTCTATATTGACCCGACCGGAGATCGAACCCGGAACCTCAGAGATGGCGGCGCCATTTAAAGTCCGGCGTGCTCGCCTCTCGGCTACGGAGGTCGTCATTATAAGTATAATAGAGCACGCCTATACTGAACCTAGTAGCGAGCCTACTACCCCTTGCTACATTGTATATAAGTATATAAACGTTCCGCGGTGAGACGAGACAAAGGCTGGGTCGTGGCTGATGAATTTTAAATGAAATCTCCTATACTGTGATGCTTGTGATGCAGAGCATGCTGGGCTATAAATGTTTTTTTTTTAAATATATAAACTAGTAGACTAGTAGCTCAGTCGTTTTGATTGTGATAATTCAAATTAAGCAACCAACGCTGTGGTTGTAACTGGATGGGTGACCGTTTCGACCATATTCGAAGAAACATCATAAGCGTCAAAGTGCTTTGGAGGTGCAAGGCGGTGGTGAAAGGCGAGTTAAAAGTTGATATCGGCTAATATTGCTTGAATGAAACTGTTTAGTCGTTAAGATTAGTCAGATGCCTTTCAATGCGGTTTGATTACACCTGACAGTGAGGTCTAGTAACTAGATGACTCTTGTGTCAGTTGAAGTTTGCAAGATTCCACGCGGTAAATTGTATGAACTGCGGTGAAAAAGAATACCGACAGTGAGTGTGCGGTGCTGCAAACGCACAACTAACATCCTATCCAAAACTCTTTACATGAAAGAGCCCTCATGCTCATCATCATTTCAGCCACAGCAGGACGTCCGCTGCTGAACATAGGCCTCCCCCAGTGACTTCCAGATTGTCGTTGCTCGCGGCTTGCATCCAGCGGCTTCCTGCAACCTATACCAGGTCGTCTGTCTACCTGCGCTTGTCAGTTCGTAGCACTAGTTCATTCCAGAACTTTAGTTTTTCCTTCAACAGGCATTCTCCGCAAAAAGTATCGCTTAACACAAACAGTATACCCAATCCTATCCCACGCAGGATATGTAAGAGCGAGCGCACAATAGCTAGCTATTTCATACAGATCCGATCAGTAATGGCGCACTGATTGCTATTCGCTACTCGTCTTCATGTAAACACGTCGTGATGTTCACTATTGTACTTTGTTATCGTATACGTGACGGAGAACCCACCTACCACAGCTTAGCTAGCAGTAATGTATAAGTAGCAGTAGGAAGAATGGAATAATTATGGCGATGTCTGACACTATCACATAGCGCAGTGAAGTTAGCCCTTGTATTCTTATGATGGGGAAACGCTGAATCTGTCCGACCGATCCCTCCAATTCAGAATCCTATGACAATGAATTGATAACCAAAGGCAAAGTCATATACACAGTATAAAGGCCCTCTTCCGGGCACTTATACACGTCCCAAAATATAACTTGGCCCTTCAACCGCTTCGGGACAACATATCGGCTGGTGTCAGCCCTCAAACTCAGTCACCTCTGTCAGCCTGATTTTATTACAGGAAATACATTTACAAACATAATGTAAATGCCAGCTAGGCAGGTTATTAAGTCTATCTCTTGTCGTTCAAGTAAACCGATAAATCCCAAAGACAATTTGCTATCGAACGATTTTGAATTGGACGCCAGATAGGGTTTACTGAAGACCTGAAAAGACCAATTTTCGTAGTTTCCGTAACTTAAGTCATAATCATTATTAATTAGTATTCCTTCTACGCTAGGGGATCATCGTTTTGCATATAACAGGATTTCCATCAGAGCGCCGTTAGTTAATTCTTAAAAAAATCGTTTTTGGATTTTGCTTTCATATTTTCGTAGATTCCGTAATCATAATCCTTTTTAATTAGTATTCTTTCTACGCTAGGGGTTCATCGTTTTGCATAAAGCAGGATTTCCATCAGAGCGCCGTTATTTAATTCGTACATAAACCAAAAAAATCCTTTAAGGATTTTGTTTCACAAACTGAAACCTAGGTCAATTGTACTCGCTGTGTGTTATACAGAGGAATACAGGTAATGCAGATAATACCTTTAATCAAGAACCCCCTATCCCAATTCAATTCCTTGTTTATCCAATTCCTACGACTGGCACTGTACCGTTAACGTATGTGACAGTATCCAGCTGCTAAAAGTTTTAAAGGCTTACAGACATAAATCAAGCCAGAAAACCGCTACAGCAGCAAATTAGCAATCCCAGTCTAACAATTTGCGAACAGGCACGCTCCAATAAGCGTATTTTTTTTTCTCGTCACCAGAGCGACAGCCAGCGAGGTCAATGGACGCAATAGCTTTAGGTATAGGTATAAAAATGCGTTAGGTTTAGTGTTAACGGTGACTTGACATAGTAATCAATAATCGTCTTCTTGAGGTAGGTACAACATTTTTGTTCTTCTTTTGTACGTGTCGACGGCAATTTTGCTGTCATATTTCTGGTGGCCAGTATTCCGCCATTTGAACACTAGCTGTCTTATTCAGAGTGCATTTGCTATTCCGGGACTAAGGTTGAACCACTATTTTATCGTACAAAAATCAGTGGTTTAACCTTAGTCTGGACTAGTAAATGCACTCTGAATAAGACAGTAGGACTTTGACATTAGGTAGAATTAGTATAAAAACATATAAAACTTGTGTTCTGGCAAATAAACGCATTTATTATTATTATATTATTATACATACAGTAATCAATTATCGTTTTCTCGAGGTACCGCATTCTTCTTCTTCTTTATAACGCGTCAAAGGCAATAATTCTGCTGTCAACATTTTGATGGCCAGTATTTCGCCAGTTAAATATCATGGCTTTGACGTTAGTTATAAGTATAAAAAATGCGTTAGGTATAGTGTTAGCGACCGGTTGTCACACTAATCAATGATTGTCTTCTTGAGGTGCCGCATATTCCTTTCTTCTTTTTTACGTGGCGATGGCAATTCTGCAGTAAAGGTTTGATGGCCAATATTCCACTCTTCCACTTCCATTTAAACACTATCTATCTTATTCAGAGTGCATTTACTATTCCGGGTCTAAGGTTAAACCACTGTTTTAACGTACAAAAATCAGTGGTTTAACCTCAGTCTGCTGGACTAGTAAATGCACTCTGAATAAGACAGTATGGCTTTGTCGTCAGGTAGGATAAGAATGAAAAATGCGTTAAGTATGATGTTAATGGCGTTGTGACAAGAGACACACTAGTCTATGAACGTCTTCTTAAAATGCATTCTTTTTTCTTCATTTTTACGTGACGATGGCAATTCTGCTTTGATGGCAGGTATTCCGCCACTAAACACTTTATGTGGGTTGTTAGAGGTTTCGCATGCTGGATTTGAAAGAAGGTAGCCTACTATAATTTGTTTTTGGTATGGTTTGGTTGGGGCGAAGTAAGTCATCAGTCACACTTACCATTGGTGCTATCAGAGTAGTAGAGTAGTCCCACTTGCTATGGTTATCACGATGTCTTCCCTAACCAAGCTCGCTCCATCGTAGATCCCATCTATGCTCTAGAGCAAGATTGGGGTCAAGAGTAAGCCCATGTCAAGTAAAAAAAAAAAAAAAAAACCGCCCAGCAGCGGTCAGCTAAATCGAAGGCCGTTTTCTGATTTGTCGGCGCAGCAGCGGCGCGACATCAGCATGCTCGGTATCGGTATACGCGCTACAGAAAGCTTACCGAGCGTCTATATTTCAATGGAGCGTTCCTGATTGGCTCGGTATGCGCGGGAGCGGCGCGGCACAGATTCCATACTTTCTGTACCGCGTACACCGAGCATGCTGATGTCGCGCCGCTGCTGCACCGACAAATCAGAAAACGGACTAAATTAGAACCCTAATCTGTACCAAGATTTCCAAGTACCAAATATAACGAAAATAAATTAGAATATTGTTAAAACTTAGTGGAATATCTTATGATAGGACTAAAGCGTCTTGTTCAACTATTTTTGTCCACACTTCGTATTTCCGAATCCAATTACCAACCAAATAATTTTAATAAACATACACTAAACTGCAAATAATATTGCTTAGTTTCAGTCCGAAGCTTTCATTAGTTGGAGCTTAATAAACAAAACATGTAAATCCTCTCAAACAATTTCCAACTTTGTGTCACAAAGTTTAAGACCTGTTTTAGCTGTCACTCTTAAATTGTATTACGTTGACCAAACTCGTTTGATCCTTTTTGGACTCTATCCAAAAGAATTAAAGGAGAAAGTCGTTTGAACAGATTATGGGTATGCAAAAGAGTAGTCTTGTAGGGTTAACCCTTTGGCGTAATGCCAATTTCGGGTTAGTCACAAACGAAAATACAATACCTACAAGGGTTAGATTTGGTTTCGTAGGCGAATCTTTAATTGTCTTCATTGTTATTCCAGAAATAATTTATCTGGAATGTCTTGTTAACGTTGATATCTTTTTGAAGTATACTACATAATATGCATGGTGTAAATTAAGTCAATATCAATATTAAAGGATGTGTTGTGATCATCGTTACGAAAAATTTATAATATGGAATCAACATCGTCGAATTAGTGATAAAAAAAATGTTGCTTCTTACAAACTTACGTACTAACTCGATGTTAATGTATAGTGCGTCAAATTTATAATGATTTATTGATCCCATAATAAAAATTGTTTGTATTAATAAACTCATTTGCCTTCTTTAATATTGATATTGACTAAAACTACACCATGTATTACAGTACAGTTCTCGGCTTAAATGATGAACTTTTGATAAAAAACCCCATCAAAATCTCTTCTCGTATTATGAAAGCGCCCAAACAGACAGACATCCACATTAATTGATACTAATAAATAAATATTGAACAACATCACATCACATACACTGCTCTGATCTAAAGTAAGTAGGTAGCTAAAACAATTGTGTTATAGAAATCAGAAACAACGATTAATTTTCGTCAAATAAAAAGAACGCTGGAGGGTGGCGCTACTTGTCTCCACCGAACACTTAAAGCAGTACTGAAAATGTTAGTTCCTATTTTGGCCACCGGTCTTTTTACGTGACGCCAAGTATACCACGACAAAACATTATTACGTGACGCAAAATATCGTCCCTCCCTAGTATTTTCCCATCCCTTTAACACGCACTGTCACGATTGCTATGAAACCTCCCCCCCCCCTCTCCCTTTATGACTGAGATGTAATATTTATTTAGGATCACCAACGTTTGTTTAAACTTTATTTTACAATATGTCTTAAAGCCAATTAAAGTATATAACTAAATGTAACAACATTTAAAGGTGAACACCACATGCAAAAAAAAAAACTTAACACTAATTTCAATAATTCATACATTAAAACAGTAGCAACAAGCTTGCTCTACAATAAAAATAAGAAGAGAGTAGGTATCCTCATTGATCAACCTGGTTGGGCCCAGGAATGACTTACGGATCTTTATTTTGCCAAATGTATCGATGTGAATGTCAACCAAGTCACTATATTATTGACCAGTTTTCATAACCTCTTAATCGGGGAGTAGTAGTATGCTAAGTATAGCACCCAAGACTGATATTCGAAACGGAGGACAAAGAGGGGAAATAGGAGTACGGGGATTTCGTCGAGGGACACGAAATTGAAATTTTAGTAAAAGAGGGCAGTAAATCTTTTGTTTATAAATTTTGTGAACAAACGACAAGTCTAACAAATTTCTACGATTTACTAGCGAAATAATAAGTAAAAGACTATGTATTGAAGTGTTTAATGATTAGACCCCCACAAAAACCTTCAGTTATCGAATCGTGACTGAAAGCAGCTGCAAACAAAGCCATCAGATAAGTAGAAACGCTTAGAAACAAACTATTCGCCGATCACTTTCTTCCTATCGATAGAATATCGATATACAAAGCTATTAAAACTGTACTCTGTTAAAATTATTCATCTATAATCGATTTAGCTGAACGAATTCGAAGAATCTGGGCACGCGACAGTGCGATGGGCCGAGTTCTCTTGATTATGAAAAAAACTAACTCAAAAATCCGTCATTAGACTTATATTTTTGTTATAGCACATCCTGTTATTAACTATCCACTCCAACAACGAAACCAAAAATTATGAGATTGATTAGTGAATGTTGGCCCTCCCGGGAACGATGTATTGATAAAATAAACTTTTTATCTATCCATATGAATAAGACAGTGGAGTTTAGGTAAAAAAACGCCCGGTTAAGATTTTAATATTAGCAAGCAAAGATTTTAATTGTATTTTTTTTCTTTGTGTTTAACGCCAGTCATTTATTGAAAACGACAGAATGTGGGTTCTAATACTTAAAGCAGTCGAATGTTTTTAGCATTATTTATTTGGTCGAAAACTACTACTACTTTTAATATTGGGTGTAAAAAAAAGCTTCACCAAGCCGAATACCACATATTCTACGTATTATTACGATCATTTTTTTCTTTTACACTATACCTGAGAAATGACGGGTTACAGATTTATTGACAGTCAAAGTTAAAAATTTTTTTCAAAGATTTTTACAAAATTGACTTCTGTTTGATAATACTAAACTTTGTTACAAAGAAACATGATAAAAAATTTCAGTCCTTCTTTCATAAAAGGCCTTTAAAGGGCACAGCCGGTAATGAATCGTGCGCAGTGCTCTCGCGCCACCCGCTCGCGCCGACCGCTTACACACACAGGCATAGTCTGTGGCGTGCGCGCTATACATTGCGGGTTAGAAATAAGTTTTGTTATTTGATACCCAAAAATTAAAGTCATTTCCCAGCAATTATTTTTTTTGCATTCTACTTGGTTTTATGTATAGAATTCGTGGTTTAAGGCTTCGTTAAGCCTTTTTTTTATACCCTGTATAATTAAGACCTAATGTACTATATTCAAAAGCAAATAAATGATTCTTGAACAAGTATTTCGGATCTGTTTAACTGAGTCAGCAGTAGTAAGACAAGTGTTTCTTTTTCATTGCTAATTGTAATCAGTATTACAAGCAAAGCACACGTGCCCGCCGTAAACAAATGAGATTTATTTCGAGTTGTGCCTATATTGTTGTAATTTATAGCAGTGTCATTTTGAGTTGTAGTCTTTTTGGTAGTTAAAACTTTGTGCAGCAACTTGGCCTCTAATCTTCACAATCGATTCGCCCGAATCGATTGTTCATGGATAATTTGATCCAGTCCGATTGTATTCTTGCTCTACTAACTCTGGATTTGATTTGTGGTAGATCCTGAGGGAATTACCTATTTAGTCATTAATCTAGGACGCTAGGTATAATTGAGTTTGTTTGTTAGACTGAATATAACAATAGTTACATAAATTTGCGATTTCGATGTTAAATTAGCTACTTACGTTAGGATCAGAGCAATTTATGTGATATTGTCCAATATTTATTTATTATTTATTGAATAGCAAAAGTTGTTTTTGAGTAGTGGAATAACTCCTTTTTGGATCGAAACCTTACTTATACTTTTAAATATTATTTTATTTTTGTTTTTTTTTTCTTAATTTGTGTCGCGTAAATATTTTCTTATTCTTAATATGGACTGTTTAGAATTTTCGATATAGGATTGATTAGTGTAAGCCAATTAATGAATCAAGGTAAAGTTAAATTCCCTTGATTACTTATAATCTAATAAAGATTTTTTTAGTTTCTTGTGGATATTTTGCGATGTAATATTAATTTATGACGTTCCAACTTAAGAGGCCTATTACAAAATTTTGACAGTTTAGCGGTCGTTTGGTGATTACTGGTCCTTTAGGAGATAATCGAAAATTGGGAAGATAATAGGAGAAATTACTATTACTATGAAGACATCACACCGATTTTCATGGTATTGAAATAAGGAATTAACATACTTTTATTCTCAATTTGTAGTAGACAATGGATTTTGCTAGAAACAACTAGTCAGGGGCGTGCTGTGCATATAGGCAATTAGGCAGTGCCTACCTGATAAATGAAATGAGGTAGGCAGTAGGTGCTTACAAATGTTTGTTTCTGGTAAAAACCAGTAATTTTCATACATAAAACACATTGGTAAGTATCTACCGTATCTCGAAATAAAACCAGTGCCCGCCACTGCAACTAGTACGCCTAAACGGAAACCAATAGGCTAGTTGACACCACCAATCAATTGACATACTTTTTATGAGCTGTCAAAACAGATATCTTCCTTATAATTTGTATGGCGATATCGGATTATGACGTCACTATCCGATAAACTCAACTGCCTTACTTTTTTACGATTTAAAAGCAATCAAAAATCAGTTTGTCTCTTAAATGAAATTGTACTGAGTTATTAGGCCTAAAATAAAGTGTCTGATTGAATAAATGATGCCTTAGAATTATTTATGAATGGGGTCAACATCCCTATTCAGAAAAGCGTCCAAAGTTACCGGGATTCGAATCCCGGACATGCTGAACCAGTACTGCGCATTCAAGTCTTCAGATCAGACTTAGTCTCTTCGGATTTAATATCAAATGCAAAAAAACATCGCAGACAATTTAAATAACTTGGAAGATTATGGATGGACAGATCTGGGACTGTCATGTTTTCTTTTGATAAGATAAGTAAGATGCAGGCGAAAATACTTATTATTTTAACTCTTAATCTATTGGAACCATGTTTCCTGTCTGATGATTTACATGAGCTGACTGACGTCAGTCCACTGCTGGGCATAGGCCTTTTCCAATGCACGCGACTGAGCCTGGTCCCCACTTCCATTGGTATGTATCACATATGATACATATGACAATGGTTAGTTGATATTTACAGAAATATATACAATTTAGGTGGTCGTTTTGCAAAGAACGATTTCTTCCAGACAACCTTCAGAAAAAAAGAAAAGGGGAAGTGGTGCAGAGTGCTTATTCTGAAATTTTACATACATGACATACAATTACAATATCAATAAGTATAACTCTCTTTATTAACTCTCTTTATTAAAATAAAATACTTGTAGGCTTACAGATTGAATCCAACACGCATACAAGCTATTACATAGTCAGAGATTACAAAAACAGTCAGATTAATTATTATATCAATTAATGTCAATACACTTATAAAATAATCACACACTAAGTCAATATCAATTTTCAATGTCAAAATATCATAAACCTAAATACAACATACTATTATTTATTCTGTGACACAACATACATAAAAACCGGCCAAGTGCGATTCGGACTCGCGCACGAAGGGTTCCCGCACCATTATCTATAAAAAGCAAAAAAAAAAAACACGTTTGTTGTATGGGAGCATTGGGAGCCCCCTTAAATATTTATTTTATTCTGGGATTTAGAATTTGTTGTTATATCGGCAACAGAAATACATCATCTGTGAAAATTTAAACTGTCTGACTATCAAGGTTCATGAGATACAGCCTGGTGACAGACGGACAGACAGACAGACGGACAGCGAAGCCTTAGTAATAGGGTCCCGTTTTACCCTTTGGGTGCGGCACCCTAAAAATACTCGTAAAGTCGTAACTAATAATGTAATACAATTTGACTTGCCATAGCTAAGAAGCGCACTCCGGCTAGGTACAGAATAAAGTGCTAAGTGGATTAATAATGATTATGCCAAGATATGTGCTAGGGAAAACAACGAATTTATTTGAAATTTATAACCTCGACTATCTTAAACGCGGATCGCGGTATCGCTAAGATCTTACATTTCTCTAGCTTTAACTTCGCCGACAAAGGTAAGAAAGTTTCGCTCAGTTTTAAACATGGCTAGTTCTTCATACCCTTTTATGGATAGTGATTATTTATGAGCTCTTTCTAGAAGTTTTTAATGAGCCTATCTAGAAGAGTGCTTCAGAATCGTAAAGTTTGTTTTTGATGAGATGAATTGCGGAAAAATAATCAGACACTTTTGTTTTCACATGTTTGTTGGGTGCCATGTAAGCTGTGAGTTAAGCACTAATGCTGGGGCTTAACCTGCGTGACGCCTAACGCTCAATTAACGGCATGATTAGCGTTCATTATGCGCTAATTTGTGCACTAAACTACGCGCTAAATATGTGGCAAATCTATTTTATTTGTCAAAAGTTACCGTCCGACCTATCGCCTAACGTCTAATGTCATTAAAGCAAATAAGCGCGCTAAGACCGGTTACAGCGGTGTTTTATATCAAATAGCGCACTAATTAATGGCATTACACGCAGGTGAAGCCCTAGCGTCCCTAGCATAAGAAGCAGTCAGTTTAGAATTACAAACATCATTGCGAAATCATCAGCTAACATGTAATTAATTAATGTCTTAATGTTTATTCAATTCGATAGAATTCGACCTTGAGCCGGTAGACTCGAGTCGAGAATGGTCACGCGTGGGAATAAGAATATGCCGTTGGAGTAGCGACATCCAAGCAACAATCAGAGCGTGAAAGCACTGCCATAATACATACAGGCTTAGAAGACTCACTACCATTTGAAAGGAGAGTCGACATAGAACGCGGTGTACCAGTTTGTGGGGTGTATCGCTTGAGCGCTTGCAAGTAGCGACTAGCGACAACCATGCGACAATAAGAGCCTGAAAGCACAAGGATAACTCTGTCAAGAAAGTACCGGGAAAAGATTAATAATACACAAAATGATAGTTATTCATCCAAATTTATTTTATCACCTTCAAAGTATACTCCTTCAGAAGCGATACACTTACGCCAACGAATAATCCAATCATCAAAACATTTTTTAAACGCTTTTTCCGGAATCGAGTTCAGTTCTCGCCGCGAATTCTCCTTTATGTCTTCTACCGACTGAAACCGGGTGCCACGAAGTGGTAATTTGAGTTAAGGAAAAAGAAAGAAGTCGGCTGGAGCCATATCTGGTGAATAAGGTGGCTGCTCGGTGGTATTTGTTGAGTTTTTGGGCAAAAATACGTTCACAATGATGGCCTTATGGGAAGGCGCGTTATCGTGGTGCAAAATCCAAAAATTTTCATTCCACAAATCTGGCCTTTTTGTCTAATTTTCTCTCTTAAACGCCGCATAACGCTTAAATAATACTCTTTTTTTATCGTTTGACTTTCTGGCAAGAATTCTGAGTGCACAACACCGCGACAGTCAAAGAAAACAGCCAACCTGACTTTGACTTTCGATCGAGTTTGGCGCGGTTTCTTCGGTTTCGGTTCAGTTGGAAGGCGCCACTCCGAAGCTTGTTGACTAGTTTGTATGTCAAACTCGTAAACCCACGTCTCGTCACCAGTAACAATGCGTTTCATGAATGTTGGGTCGGAAATTCGGAATTGACTCGTTCTAGCATGTCCTCAGCGACTCTTTTGCGATTGAGTTTTTGGAGAAAATTCAGGTCTTATGGGACTAGCCGAGCGGCAACATGTTTCATACCCAATTGATTATTTAAAATGGTACGAATCGACTCGTGTGACACAGAAAGTTCGACGGCTAGCTCGATCTCGATCAAATAGAGTGAGCCTACTTTATCAAACTCTATTGGCACAAGTACAGCGAACACAAATACCTAATTGTTAAGTAGATTCCTCATTCGTCTAATTATAAATGCTAGTACACTTTTAAAACTACATACGTTGATGTCTTTTCTTTTGTATCATTCTCATGCGTCAAAATCATGGGATTTTCTTAATCAAAATGGTCTTCACAATTGTGAACTATTTTGGCAAATTTGTCTTGCAAGCCATCCCAATAAAAACCGACCTAATGCGAAATAATAAAATACTTTGATCAATTAAAATCCAGAATTTATAAGTAAAAAAAAATATCGCATAATAAACTGATTGATATTGGATAAAGACTGATTTGTATAAAGAATATAATAACAATAATAATAACATACTTATTTTGATCATTCTTGTTTACTAATTTTTAGGGTGACTAGATTTTCAAGAAGGTCAAGAAGACCATCTTTCAGAAATTCGAATTCAGAAACCTGAGGAAGAAAAGTTGTTTAAAAAGTTTTTCAAGAGGCCATTGGCATTTGTATATCTCGGTAACAAGATACGAATACGAGTAACAAGGGTAAACAAATTCTCCTTAGGTGAATACTCTTCAACTATTCATAAAGGTCGCCGTACACGGGCTTCGTACTTACACTTCTGAACGAGCTGTTAGTTTTATAACATCAATTCTAATATAATAATTGTGACAGTTATAACATGATCACGCCCCTACGCTTAGGGCAGAACAACTGAACTGATTTTGATGATATTTGGACTCAGAATGCCACAATGACTGCCATGAATGGCCAGTGTGCGGCGACCCTAACAATGTAATACCAACACCGGCACACCGCCACACCCCCCCCCCCCGTTCCTATTGAACTATCTAATGCATAAAACATTTGCGATTGAGACTTGAATTTGATAACAAAATTTCAATATCGGAGATGTAACTAGCTCTAACTTTATAAAAAAATTATTACATAATTTTTACATAAATCTCGCTCGACGGATAGGATAAGTGCAAGTGAAGCTTCGGAATACTGTAGAAGTAGATTTTACGTTATTTCTCGAATGATTAGTAATAAATATTTCCACTGTTTATCGATATAAAATATTTAGCAAACGACTAGTAGGTATTCGCGCTATCTCGATTTTTAGTTTTCTCGACTTTCTTAATCGATTGATTGCACATTTCGGCCAGACCTGAATAAAAGAAGTCCTAGCAGATGAAAGTACTAAATACAGATCTGACATTGCTAATGTTTTGGAGTCAGCTTATGATTTTGTGCCTATCGCTGTGGAGACCGCTGGCCCGTATTTCAATTGTAAACGCTTGTTGCTGACGAAATTGTATACTTATAATTTTGCATGTAGTATTGTTAAGAATATGTGATTTATTTAAAATTGTCATGCTGTGTACACTATTTATGGATTGCAGTCTAGCCTTTCAACTTAATATTAAGTAACTCAGTCTAAACTTGATTGTAATATGTCAGTGTAGTGTGTACCTATCATTATATAAATAAGCAAAATGTTATTTAATTTTTTGAAATAAATGTTTATAAAATTTAAGAAAACAAAAGAGGTGCGACTTAATCAAGGACGCCAATGGTACGGAACCCTGCATGTGCGAGTCAGACTCGCACTTAGCCGGTTTTATAATTTGACCTTTTTCGTATTGGACGGTTATAATTTATGTCATTAGTATTGTAATCACTTTTTGAGAACCAGTCGTTTTGCTACCCGGTCTATTTGAGATGTGGCCTATTAACGATGAGGTCGTTTAAAGAACCAGTCGTTTTGCTACCCGGTCTATTTGAGATGTGGCCTATTTACGATGAGGTCGTTTAAAGAACCAGTCGTTTTGCTACCCGGTCTATTTGAGATGTGGCCTATTTACGATGAGGTCGTTTAAAGAACCAGTCGTTTTGCAGAGATGTTATATGTTATATGAGATGATACATTGTGAAAACGACCGAATCCATCATAAGGTCCAGATCTCAGAAGGACAGATCTGGACCTTATGATGGATTCGGTCGTTTTCACAATGTAGTCGTTATGATACCAACCCGATGCCACTGTTGCAAGTGACGTCATCACATGCCTCGATTTCTTCGACTATCTATTTCTAGGAAACGACCAGTGTGACAGCATTCGCGGCATCTCGATTCATGGTTTTCTCGTCACGCTTCGATTCTCTGAATCGATTTATCGCATCCAGTAGTCTGGTGACATTAAATTGTTCGACTCGTGTGTCGTTTCTGTTCAAGTGAGTGTTAAGAATGTATCAAAATATTGCATGACGTCATTAACTTAACACACAATACAAGTCGAATATGTTTGCTCACGAAAAACGTTGAAAAACGAGACCCGTATTAGCATAACTAGACACATTATAGCACCGTGAAAATTATGAATGATCGACAACTAGTGCAGCGACAAAACTTATATTCGTAGTTCGTTATTCATTTGAAGGTCAGCTCTTTTAAAAAAATTAAAAATGTTTTAATTTTAATTGATACTACAGATCTTTAAGCTTATTTAATTTAATGAAAATACTGTTCATAGTATACCTAAGGTCAACCAAAAGAATCATAATAAATATTCAGGTAGGTGTTTGACGTCGTTCGTGAACACGAAAACACTAGCGGTGCCGGGCAGTGGCCATCTTCATGAATATGTCCGTAGTACAGTCAGTCCCGTGAACTATATTTAACAGTATCCATATTGGTTTGGTTTTAGATGGCATATCACGATTTCCTTTTAACCTATCAAGCTTCAATTACCCACCGGTGGCCGCGTAACAATTTTTTTTTATTGTGTCTCTTGACCTTGGCCTGACAGGTAAATCTACAGTGATTAAAAGAAAAATCACGTGATATGCTATCTATCCTATCATTCCCACGCTGATACGAAATTTAATCTATATTTCGGTATAAAGTCACTGAAACTGGGCATGTAAAGGACATGGCTATTTTCAATTTTTCATTGTCGTTAATCACTCACAAGAAGATCTTAGAAAGTTTTAAATCTCCTAGTATTTGTCCCAGGGTGCCTAGTGCAACAATCGAGTCACTTAGATCGATCGAAAAATAATACAAATTAATATCGACTTTTCGATCGGAGTATGGACAACAGCTCGTCGACCTACCACAAAATGTCAAATATTCTCATTTGAAAATGATCTCTATATGTCAGGCTTAAAGTTGAAAATCTATGAAAGAATTTTTGACTTTCTGGGTAGGTCGACGTGCTGTTGACTGTATATAAGTGAAGCGATTACTTTGTTGCACTCGCACAAAATGGTCGCACAGCTTACTTTTTTCGAAAAGTCAATGTTAAATTTGAATTATTGCTCGATCGATTAAAGTAACTTTGTTTTGTGCAACTCGTACTAGGCACCCTGGAGGTTTTTACCTCAGCACATCACTACCTACGAGGCATCTTACAGTACGTTGCGTAACAATACGAATTTACATACAAGTTGTGACATGAAACATAACAATGGGAAGGTTGGCGAAATTCCAATGCAGATTCTGGGATATTGGGGGCATTCCTCGGTTAGTTTTTGGTCCTGTGGCAGTATGTGGTTTAATTAAATTAATTAGTGAAGATTATGGTCTTAAGGTGCAGTTATTTACTATAGTATAAGGTGTGAAGACATCGTTGATGAAAAGGCGTTGTTGGATCATTTGCAATTCACGAAGTTGCAATTATTTAATGGGGTACCCGATGTGCCTATTTGATACTCGAAGCTAATTTCTTAAGTCTACTATGAGATAGGATTCAAATTGTTTAGAAAGACAACGACCTATGGTCCAATTATAAGTTAATGTCTTGCTATTTCTCTAAAAAACTCATTCTTAAAAAGCTGTCATTGTATTCCGCTCTAATTCTGTCACTTGCAAAGATTAAAAGTGGTTGGACGACACTAAAAAAAATTGTTGTTTCTGTAAATCTCTAGCTCGTCAATTTAGCTTTACTATAGATATTAATTAACACAGAGTGGACAAAGAGTGTATTTTCTTTATCACTTCCACATACGAAAAGATCCAAACTGATAAAACGATTTCATTGGGAAAATGTTCTTCTTCTAAGAGTGCCTCTCCAACTAGTAAAGGTCAGCTACTAGTACTGCAAAGCGTTGACGGTCCTTTGCCAATTGCAGAAGTCTACCCGCATTTACAACTCCTGACCATTCCTTGATGTTATCCATCTATGCCATCCTCATCCTACCAACCCTTCTGCTTCCCTCAACCTTTACCATTATTATGACTTGTGGCAGGTGATGAAATGAAATGAAATATTATTTATTATCAATACACTTAACAGTACAACGTATAAACTGCTCTCGTATAAGGTTCCCGTAAAAGATACTTGTAATAAGTAGGTTACAAAGTCTTACTTAATACCAGTATTGCCGGTACAGATTTTGTGAAGACCCTCACGTTTGCTGCTTAGTTGCACTGGCAAGTTTCCAGCGATCTCAATCTGACGGGTCAACGAGTAGAAATGGAATTTATATTTCGGAAAATCAACCTCTTTTAATATATTACTAAGAGTATTGCTCAAACTGGTTCGTCTGGCGGATTCTGTGAAATGGAATAAAATATTAGCAATTTTAGGTCGACTGAACTTGGAAAATCAATTTTTCAAACTCTTTTTCTATCGCTAGTAATTTAACCTCGTCTAGTCATCGTGATTTCTTTTTGTCCCACGGATGACCCTTTTTGTTCACGATCTCCTCATTACTGATTTGATCTTGCAAAGAAACACCGAGCAATAGCCCTTTCCATAGCGCGCAGTTCAACTTTGAGCTTCCTTATGAGGCCCATAGCAAGAGGCCACGTTTCTGTTGTACGTCACAAACACTGGTTTGTAGACTTTCGTCTTCAGGCACTAAAGTATTTTGGACAATAATATTTTGTGTTGTTTCCCGAACGCTTCCCAGCCGAGTTGGATTCGTCGATTGATCTCCTTCTCAAAATTGTACCTACGCAACTGGATCACTTATCCCAGGTAAACAAACATATTTGTCAACAAGATACTCCCAAATAAGAATAGTTTGTTACGGGATTGCTACCATGTACCTTATTTTTGAGTTCCCGAACGCTTCAACTCAAAAATAAGGTACATGGTAGCAATCCCGTAACAAACTATTCTTATGTTAGTGACCATGAAAGTTTAAAACAATATATACTCCCAAATGTTTTATTTTCCTAACAATACCCACTCTTATACAGGGTGTACAAAAGAATGGGACACTCCTTAAAACCACGTGATCATCTGGTCATATACAACAACTTTTCCTATAGGAGCAACGTCGATATCGTGATTTTATTCTCAGATTCTCCATACATTATCATCCAGGTATGCGAGTAAGTTTGTATGGAAAAGCTGAAAAAAAAAATAGCGATTTCGATGTTGCTCCCATAGTAAAAGTTGTTGTATATGATCAGCTGATCACGTGGTTTTAAGGAGTGTCCCATTCTCTTGTACATCCTGTATAGTCAGGTATTACGCCGACCTGAAATAACAAGGAAGAAATCCAATTGATACGATTTGCCGGTATCGAGTCTAATCCATCTTATACCGTATTATTGTAATAGGATTAAACGCTTTAACTTCGAAGACGCTGCATAAAAACGGCTAAAGGTTATTCTATTCACGTATAAAGTAAAAAAAAAACAATTTAACGCCACGGATGGGAAATTCCGTAATAGATTTTAACCAATAAATGTTTTTTTTAAAGATACAAAACGAAATTTAAGATTATTAAGAATGAGTATTTTTAGGATTAAACATAAAAATAACACGATTATTTATTACTTTTCCGGGTTTTAGTCGGGTTGTTTCCCATATGAGCTAAGCGTATTTTCAAAAATGTTTAAATGCAGTATTGCTTCTTTTTAGTAATATTATATATTTTTTAAACCAATTACCTAGCCCCAAACTAAGCAAAGCTTCTGCTATGGCGACTAGATAACGGATAAACATATGTACTTAAATACGTTTATAAACATCCATGACTTAGGTGCAAATGCTCGTGCGCATCACACTAACATTTGCCCCTCGCGGGATTCGAACCCGCAACCGCCAGGCATCGTAGTCCGGAGCGCAGACAACTACACCAGACGGTCGATTTATTTCCTGTAACCTCTAAATATTACTCAGTTTTACCATCTTCAGTACCTATTTAGAGGTCATCCAGGTCTCTTCAAAAAATCCAGCCTGTATAATACTATGGTAAACTTATTTTTCAACACAGTTGCTCGTAAATTGACTCTTATAACACCGTTTTTAGTTTAATAATTCATCATATTACGCACTTGTGCTATAATAACATTATCGCACTAGTGCGGTAATGTAAACTTTTTTTTTAAAATATCCAGCAAAAGTTTCTGTCTAAGAACATTGAATATTTTACTAATATTAAATTATTTTAGGGTTAATATGACAAATAAATATTAAATTTTAACAAATTGTATATTAATAAACACAAATTAACTTAACTATCATTTTTAGAAACATTAATTTATAGTTTATTTATTTTTTTAAATTGCTGCTACTCCGGCTGAACAGCCAATTTTTCCTGTGCCATTATTGAACCTGCGCGCGCATCGAAATTGCAGCGCGCGAAAAAAACAAAACTTACGTACCAATTTCCCTAAATATTTGGTAAAGTTGTTGCTGTGTGGTTAATTACTATAAAAAATGTCTACTTTAAATAGTGAAGACGAGTAAAATGTTATTCAACCCCGTCGGAAATACTTATCGAGGCACGAAACGCAAGTGATAGCCTGTTGCCGCCAAAACCTAGAGAAAAACAGCAAAAACGGAGAAGGTAGTTTAGATTTTAGTTTGGTTTTAGCTCGCAATTGTGTTGAAAAACGTCGTATGGAACTCGTGTGCATTGATTATTACACACTCGGCTTCCTTACCGCGCTCGCCTGCGGCTCGCGCTTACAATAATGCCTCGTGTGTAATAATCAACCTAGCACACTTGTATCATAATGTACTATTAGTTTTTGTACCCATTACGGCTTGAATGGTGTCACCCAAGACCTAGGTTGGAGTATTGCCAGTATTGTCATTGTAATGTCATCTGTTACTGTTGTGTGAAATATTTAGTGTGTGAAAATGTTATTACTAGAATTTCGCGTTTCAGGAATTGGATACTGCCAAATTTTTGCGAATTAAATGTAACGAGGTGCTTGTAGTATTTTAGTAGTGAATAATAAAGTTAAGCAACCCGTGTCGTGTTTGTGAGAGGATGGGTGACCATATTTAGTAAGATTAATTACAAACATCTCTATAGTTCGGGATCCAGGGTAATATCGCTAAATACTAGTCGTGAAGCCTAGTCAGAGAGAGACCTAAAGGTGGCTTGAGTGAATCTGACAGTAAGGTTTAGTCATTTGCCATAAAACAAATGTCCACCAATCCGCATTAATCAATATGAATAAAGTATGTATGGCCAAAACTACCTCATATCATGATTTAGGTTAGGTTTGTGCCCTGCGGTAAGATGAAAATAGTACTGAAATTTTAACTTAAGTTTATTGTTTTAAACTTTTATGGTCACTAACATTAGAATGGTTTGTTACGGGATTGCTACCATGTACCTTATTTTAAGGTACATGGTAGCAATCCCGTAACAAACTATTTTAACTTAAGTTATACTACAAAGATGCCGCAAACATACCAAAAAAATGAGAAAGGATGAAAGTTTTGATTGACATAAATTTATATTTCGTCAAAATGACAATATCGTGGTAACTAGTAGGAACCACGTATAAATTGTCCTTATTTCACATTACCGCATTAATACTAATTTGATCTTCATTAGAGTTTATTCACATGTTGTCATTTTTCTAAAACATTTACATCACATCATATCACCAGCCTATATCAGTCCACTGCTGGACACAGGCCTCTCCAAAAAGAGGATTTGCCATAATCGCCACGCTTGGCAGACGAGTTGTCGATCGCAGTTTGACCAATGGTGGAAGGGAGACGCTGCACGCTGCTGCCCGTCTTCTTATGGCGGTTCTCCTGAAGTCGCCTCTTACGACACCCATAGGAAGAGAAGGGGTGGTGCAATTCTTTTAACGTGCCGGCACCACACGACACAAACAAAACAAACATGTTTCTAAAACATTACCTTGATGAAATTCTTTTCCAAAGTCAAGCTTAATTTCATGTATTAAAATTTCGCCATTTACGTAGTCCCCAAAATAACATCTAAAATTGAACTACTCAAAGCGAAACCTGTTAAAACCAACAAAAGTCTACGTGATTAATGTTCAAAGGTAGCTTTTTTGTGTATGAGGCTTTCTATGCTTTGACCTTTGAAATCTCACTAAAAGGGAAGGTAGTTTGACTGTATGTTTTGATGGTGATTAATGATTTAAATACTAGGTTGATCACTCCACGTATCATGTTAATGATTGAAGATACGAACAGAGTCTACGTCGATAACTTATTATACCTTTGCCTTTAGCTATTAAAGAGTTATTGGGTTTTCCTTCCTTATGTTCTTTTAAGTGGTTTATTAGAAACAGGTGTTTTTTTATGACGATAACACTAATGACAGATTCAATTGTTAAACAAATATTAAAATTTTAATATATTGCGCCAGACAAAGCACAAATTGTAATGGTCTAGCTAGAAGTTATCAACCTTGTGTTTCGAGGTACCAGGCAGGGATTTGTTTTTTGCGTACCCAGACCTAGATTCAATAGGAATGACAACTGGGTAAAGAAAATGGAATTCTATTTAGTCCGTCAGTTAGCTTATCAAAATATAATGGACTTTTTTCTTTTTTCAATCAATCGAAAAATTACACACATAAAGCGCGTTTAAGTTCGGGGGATCGGGCTAGTCACATCTAAGTAAATATTTTATCTAGGCTAGGCTAGTCTTGTGACATTTCAAATCAATTACCCAACTCGGAATTTTTTGGATTATATTATGTGAAAGAAGAAAAAATATATGTCCAATACTTTTTAATAATCTACCCCATAGACGAAGAAAAAGAAGTTTGTCATCATCCCTTTAAGTAACATTATTTCAGATTTAACTGAGAATCGTATTTCAGATCGTCCACTTTATTTTGTTGATGGAATTTACGGTTTATCTGCAATATTAGTGTTTTGTGCTGCCTTGTTCCACGGAAAGCTCTAAAATTTCTCGTATTCCATTTCTTATATGACACTAGCCTGTAAACTAACTAATTTGTTGTTTGTCTCTGATCAATATTCTAAATGATCTGATTGTCATCTGTTTCATCAATACGACCTTTTCCAAAATGTTCATTCTTGATCTTATTGACTAATTTGACGACCTGCGTACCCGAGAGGCGAGTAAGTATATTTCATCGCCATCTTTGAGGTTCCGTGTTCGATCCCCGGTCGGTTCAGTGTAGGAAACGAACTTTTCTGTCTCAGGTCTGGGTGTTGTACTGTTGTGGTACCGTCTTTGTTTCTGATTTTTATAATACAAGAACTATTACTAGGGTAAAACCGGGATTGACGCCCCAGTGGTCTAGATGCCCCGATTGTGATTACTCTAGTTTCGAAAATGCATAGTGTGTTATTTTATTTATCTATCGAGAGACTTTCCAACTACGATCAATTGGATTGTGTCTCATGTCTCTGTGCGATTGCATGGGACGGCTAGGTGCGATCAAAGTTTTTTCAGGATAGATGCCCTATTTCTCAGCGGGTCGTCTATCCTTAATGTTATTTATATGGACTTGGCAACTATCCCGTATATGGGATAGATGTCTCAAAATTTAGAGGTCCGCAATAATCGGTAATACTCTGGAAATGTTGAAGGTAATATTTTTTTCCTTTCATAAATCCATAGATAAAAGACCAAAGTACTTGCCAGTTTTACAATAAAAAAATGAAATAATTGTACAGGGAGATATTAAATATTTTCAAAAAGTGTGGCATCTATCCCGGTTTTACCCTACATACCTTAGGAACAAAGCAATGATGGTGTCCAATATTTATTATTGTTTATTATTTATTTATTATCTGCTCCGTTTTATCATCAGTTACTACTACTATCATTATTTATTACTATCAAAGGTTGTATAAAAGTTGGATTATCACCGACTTCACTTGTCGCTCATTGAATTAATAATTCTCGATCTAGTGATTGATTAGTGACGTTATTATTATTACTGATAAACTTATTAATATTTATTAAAAGATATACACAGTTTGTGGGTTGACGTCCACCCCACAAGGTGGGCAGACGACCTGGTAAAGGTTGCAGGAAGCCGCTGGATGCAGGCCGCTTTCAACCGGCCGATCTGAAGTCACTGGGGGAGGCCTATGTTCAGCAGTGGACGTTCAGTTGCTGAAATGTAAATGATAATAATCATACGCTAAAACCTTTTTTAAAATTTTTGCATTCACAATAATGCTAGTTTATAGAGCAATCGCCCGGATTAAAGGGTTGGGTTGGGATCCTACCAGCAATTAAAAATTTGTTTTTGAGTGAAAATATTATCCTTGACATATCGGGTGTAAAAAAAGGCTTAACGAAGCCGAATACCACATATTCTACGTATTATTACGATCATTTTTTTCTTTTACACTATACTTGGGAAATGACGGGTTACCGAGTTATTGACAGTCAAGGTTACAATTTTTTTTTAAAGATTTTTACAAAATTGACTTCTGTTTGATAATACTAAAATTTTTTACAAAGAAACATGATCCGCTTTCACACATAGGAATAGTCTGTGGCGTGTCCGCTATACATTGCGGGTTAGAAATAAGTTATTATTTTTTATACCCAAAAATATAAGTCATTTTCCAGCAATTATTTTTTTTGCATTCTACTTGGTTTTATGTATAGAATTCGTGGTTTAAGGCTTCGTTAAGCAGCCCTTTTAACACAGATTCGAGGACAATTTATTTTGTTCGCACATCCCTAATGTGTGAATGAATGAACGTGTTTTAAATTTATTTTCGTCAACAACTCAATATCGTAAGCTCGCTTCGACCTCAAAAACTATTTGACATTGGGAAACTTGTAAACACGTTAGAAGCGAATTAGCATCAGCTAATCTAATCTACCTGTTAGTGATATACCCCCCGAGATAATGAACCTTGATAAAATTAGAATTTGTCGTTCAATGTGAAACCTGTCCGATGACACAGCTGAAATTGAACGGCCGGAACATCCACGTGGGTATTCCGAGTATTGCGACGTAATGAACGACTCGAGCGCACGACATGCACATTGACTTTATGTTTAGCACCAATCTATTTGACCAGCTATTCCTAAGATACTTGGCAACGACAGCAAGGCCCGATTTAACCAAACACAGTTATCCCAGTGTAACTAGTATGAGAATAACTTTACGCTTTGATAACTTACTCCAGCTTGGTTGAATCGGATATAAGAGGGTTTAAGTTATGGGTAATTTTTATTTTTTGAGTACCTATATAAAGTTTTTAACAAAAATCATAACAGACGCACACACATTTATTTTATTTTATTTTGTCTACATCATATTTTATTTTAATCTTTTAATCAAAGACCTTTGTCATCTTTCTCGCTTTCTTCTTACTTAGCAAACCTAACTTAGCCTATGGCTATAAACCATTACACTCCTTTATTGGCCAATCGTTTAAAAAGCACACTCTACTCATCCTTCAATTTTTAAATACGCCCAATGAAATCTGCCTTTCTTCCAAATAACCTATTTTTATTTCTAAACACATCTACAATTGATTCGATTTTAAAATCCAACGTCTATTGCGTGTTATTGTTTGTGTTATTTGGCTGTTCTTAATGGCCTGCGCCGATACTCTACGAAGTTGTTTTGTCAATTATCATATTTACCTGTCCGTTTCTTTCGCAGATATGTCGACGGAGCGAGAGGACGATACTCGCCCGTTCTGAATAGCAGAAAACCTCCAACCGCCTTGGAAACGTGACCTGTGATCGTTATTTAGTGCAATTAAGTGATAGTGCTTATTCCGTTCCATTTGTGCTCAAAAGTGCTCAAAGTTCCTCGCAATGGTTCATACGTCCATACAGTGAATTGATAGTGTAGTAATGGTGTGAGTAGTGTTTAGCGCCATCTGTTGTCGATCGGCAGCGATGCGTAGATGATGGAGGCTGGTTTTATACCGGCGATCGCGGGCAACGCGGCCGGCAGCGTTGCCCCGGCAACGGTGGTGGCGCCACCGCCGAACGTCATCCGCGCGCCGGGCTTGAAGCGCGGGAAAATGGAGGAGGCCATTTCTGATCGGGTGAGTTTTTCAGTTTTACTACGAACGAGACTACAACAATTAGTCGCATGACAGCTGTAAACATTTGGTGCCCATATCTCGCCTATAAGCCCGCTGTTTACTAACTCGCCACACGCTCTTGGCAGTGATCGTTTCTTAAGTAATTTCAATAATTGGTATTCTCGTTCCAATAAAGTCTAGCTGTTATTGCTGCTATGCGCCTAATGGTTGTGGCCGCATATGGGTTGAGTAAGGTGACTGTTTGGGGCGACAATGTACACAGAGACTTAACCTGCTCTGTTTGAGATAACAAACTACACATTCGTTTGTTTGTATGTACTTAGTATAGAGATTCAACGTCTACGCCAAGCATTGAAACATTATACCTGTTCTCGTGGAGTAATTGGCTTAAAACCCATCATATCCCAACTTTACCCCTCCTATCCATATCAAAACCGACAAAAGTATAGCAAACTCAAGAGCTATGCTTTTATTAGTGACTTACCGGAGTTCTAGTCAATTCTTTACCTTATATCCCTTGATACGGCACGACGCCTACTCTTGCCCCTACCTCTTTCAGATAATCCATCTATTCTGTCCTAGTCGTTTAAATCCTATCCTTATGAAAAGCTTCCTCTATCCTGCGCGATACACACGTGGAACAACAAATGCCGATGGACACGAGGTGTGCTAGGTATAAGCAATAGCAGATGGTGCAGTGGGAAAGATCTTACTTACGAATACTTAATACGTTGATAACACCTAGCTAGAGTATATCGTCCCAGCCAACGTCTAACGCCAAATGAGTATTGCGCACGTTTTTAATGGACTTAGTCAGGTGAGGTAGTGGAATTCACCCCTTCGCTCTCATATCTCAAGAGTCGACTTCCACACAGGGGCGTGCGGAGCATATAGGCAGTGCCTAACTGCATACCTGATAAATAAAATAAGGTAGGCAGTAGTACTTAAAAATGTGTGTTATTGATGAAAACCACTGATGTTCATCAATAAAACACACTAGGAAGTATCTACTGTCTACCTCAAAATAAAACCAATACCTCCACACGTACGCAGGAGAACCATAACAACTTACCATATTGAACATTACATAATCTTAAAACGGTTAACCGTCATAATCAGGCAATGTCAGTCGACTGAGCTAGGCCTTTGCTAATGCACACCAGTGAGCCCGATCCTTAACGATTCTGTCAGCAGTATCGGTGTATATCATCGCTCTTACCTTGCTGACGTACGCTGCGTATACCAAGTCGTGGTCTCTATTCAAGAACAAGTCTACAACGTATACCGGTTTGCCGGCAAATATGACCAAGCAAATGCCGCTTCAGCCTGGTCGATTCCCTAAACCAAACCGCGATCACATCGATATCACTTCACTAATCGATCAATAATGTGAACCAACTCTGTATATTTTTGTTTGTACTGCTTAGGTGTTTCGCGCTGTCACATTAACACTAAAGTCAGTCAGTTATTTGAACCCATTTTTTAACGAAATAGAGGTTATGTTTGTATGTCCACTTATGTGATATTTAGAGCGATTTACTTGCTGTTTTAAGGAATCGAGCCCCTGCTTGCCAATCCTATGAACTGTATCGATTTCTTAGTTCTCCGTCTGATAGCCTTATTTCTAACTGTTCGGAGGTTATTTACCGTTCAACGAAAATAAACCTTGACCTCGTCGTGCCGTATAAATAAAACTGCTAGTTTCCGTTTCGCCTCACTGTGCGGCATTTAGTTTTAATGACAGCCGTTTTTGGGTAAAAGTCAAGAGAGAACTTTGGTATAATACTAGAGGTCGCAATTCGGAAAATTTGCGTACCCTTGTCCTCTTCAGTGTGATAAAAAAAATCGTAAGCTTTCTGGAAATATCAAATACAAATTATCACGCCTGTGTCTTTTCACAGCCCTTTTCGGGCGGACTATTGGAAATTGGAATTATATTCAAAAGTATGATTATAATGATACATAGTAAAGAGATAGATGACATAATATTCTATGGTTGCATTTTTAAGTCAAATGTGATATAAAATTACCAACTAACTGCCTTAACTTATGATCATCTTTTAGTATTTGGCACGGTGAAAGGTTCTCATATTGTTATCCTAGCACTGGTTATCCAATCCTCTCATTAATGAGGAATAGTGCCGTTAGTTTTTTCTGATCTATAATAATCAGGGTGAGTAAAGTTTACCTTACATTCACGGGAACTAACTTTTGATTAATTAAATTAATTAGTAACTAACTTTACCAAAAGGTGCTTCTAATTTTTTTAATAAGTTTCTAAATTTAGCTTTACTTACTTCTAACCCCCATTATTGGAAACCCCCTTTCTCTTAAAGTAGTATATGTAGATGAAAGGTACGTTTCTTTCACCCTGTATATCTCCGTACTATTCGTACATACGATACATGGAAATTCTTCAGCGAACATCTTGACACATATCCTTAATATGCCGTAAAATGATTTTAGGTGTAAAAGCAAAAGTTGAAACTGAAAGCGCCGACACAAGAGCCCTCTGGCGGGAGTGGTGCCCTCAGCAAGAGAACCTCTTTGAGACGGGTCAGAAGATACGAAATTAAATATTTATGTCATGAGAAGGCTATTTATTTCTAAGTAGATTTAGGGCCTGGAGGGCTACGGAAGCTTATTGTTCGTTCGGTCGTATTATCCAATCAAATTAAAATATCTATTTACTTAAAACTCAATGAAACGGGAATTAACGCGATCATAATTTAGGTACAAAATCTTACCTCAAGTAAAATGGACACCGTGAGAGTAGTGTGTGACGGTACTTGGCGTGAAAATAGTATTACGAGGGTAATATTATTTTAAGTAAAGACATCGCTGTTCTAATCAGCCTGTGACCACGGTCGGTGTAACCCGATCGAAACGTTAGACAAAAGAGGTATCATTTTGTACCTAAATTATGATCGCGTAAATTCCCGTTTCATTGAGTTTTAAATTATGCAACGAGAAAGTTTAAAAGTATCTTTTTAATTGTATCAATTAAACAGGTCGGGTTTTTTACACGGCCGGATTGAGTTGGTCATATTTTTTATTAAAGGATTGACTCATGCATGAGACTGGTTATTTAAATTTGTTAGGCTTATACGGCCGAACGAAAGATACATTTTTGTGCTCGGCCTCCTGTTTCACAATTTACGGATAAAGTGTCAAACAGATACGTAACAGATAAAAATATGTAGAGGATAAATGCTTGAATCAATGTGTCATATACCGCTATTTGACGGTTGGAAAATAGTGTTTATCCTAAGGATAAGTAACAAATTGTCTATATACAGAACTTATCCGTAAATAGTGAAACAGGCCCCTAGAAATAGAAAATAGCAGTTTTCTAGCGCATTTTATGGTTTGGCGATCGACTTATTTTGAATTAATGATTTTTCGTGGTGATTTGAATCAAGTAAACACATAAAATGTAGTGCTGTCAGCAGAACCATATTGAGACATAAGAAAAGGGGAACTAGGACGTTCGTAAGCGTTCATAGCTTTTGACGATCTCCGATTTATGACGATCTCCGTAGCCGAGAGGCGAGCACTCCGGACTATATGGCGCCGCCATCTCTGAGGTTCCGGGTTCGATCCCCGGTCGGGTCAATGTAGAAAACGAACATTTCTATATTGTCTCGGGTCTGGGTGTTGTGGTACCGTCGTTGTTTCTGATTTCTATAACACAAGTGCTATAGCTACTTACCTTAGGATCAGAGCAATGTATGTGATGTTGTCCAATATTTATTATTATTATTATCTGGTAACACTAAGCGTAGTAAGCGTAAGCTACCACACTCAGTAGCTAATATTTTTTTTTTAGTGTGATATGAAAAAGTAAACAATGTAAAGTAGTGGATGAAGAAAGCGGGAGATCGTGCTCTTTGGCGCTCCTTGGGGGAGGCTTACGTTCCAGCAGTGGACTGCAATAGGCTGAATAGAAATAGAAAATCATTTATTTGGTACAAGACATACACATATATAAAAATCTTATCATAAAACTTATAAAATAAGTTGCTTAACTGTGTGTAAAGTCAAGTACCAAATAGTGTGAAATAATATTTTGTCGTCTCATTGTTGATATACAAAGTTAAGTTGAGATAGTTAAAGTAAGTAAGTACGTTTTAAATATATTTTTTAATAGCTAAAACTTCGATTTTAAATAACCTGCAAAGATAAAATCAGTCAAGTATACTTGACATACAACAGTCCAAATGATCACATTAATAGCTTTTAAGCGTAGTGTTCGCAGACGGCACCGTTGCGTTCGGTCTTCTTGGAAATAAATACCGTTTAGTTCCAACTATGGGTGTAAATGGTGCTGTATGAAAAACTTGACGCGACTGATGAACAATTGTTCGCGATACTAGTGGTAAGGGTACTGAGTGTTTTAATAATAGTTTCATTACGACCTGTAAAAGTGTCTCTTTTTGTTGAAATAGCTAAGGTTTGTAAGTATATTACTCATGATTATAAACAGTTTTTCCCAAGAAACTAGTAGTCCTACTGACCCGTCAGGCTACGGAAACGAGATGCAATGGAAATTTTATTGAAACGCGGCCACATGCTATAAAAAGGTAATGCTTATAGGTGTTAACAATAAACAATTTAATCTGCTATTGTTGAAGTCGATGCCAGCCAAGAACAGTACCAGAGCTTTTTCCATGGATAAAAAAAAAGTTAAAGTAAGTAAGTGCACAGCCAACTACTGTTTTTACCTATGCCCAAGCTACTTCTGAGCTTTTTTCTAAAATCTTCTAAATAATCTCTGTACAGCACCAAAGTTTCCCAATCCCCTGCAAGCCTGGTTAAATATTTTTTTATACTAGCTAGCTACTGCACATTTTTTCGGACATCGTTTTAAAACTAATAGCGATTTAAACTACCTAAATAATAGCTCTCGAAGCGTTCAGCATTCTATAACTGACGTGATTGGGCTGTCATTAGCAAACCAGTCTCATCAATTGGTACTTAGATTGGTGCAAATGGTGCAATTCAAAAAAAAGCAAATCATCAACGTAAATAACGAGTTAAAAGATCGGAAATCCATGGTAGAAATGATGAAATTGGTGATGAAGTTAATTGGTTTAATAATTATTTGATTATTAATCATCTTCTTCAACTTAAACAATCAGGCAACTGTCTCGTCTTGTGGTCTGGACTATAAAAGCCAAGTGGTGGCGGGGTTAGTATCCCGCAAGGGCAAACGTTAGTGTGGTGAGGACAGGCAAGCATTTGCTCTTAAGTCATGTGACGTTTATCACGACGCTGATTATTAGCAGGAATCCCGACAAAACGAGAGAATCCCTCCAACAGACTCCGAGCACTTGCACTTGAATGCAGAAGCAAAGAATCGGCCGAAGGAACGGGTGTAACCAGCCTAGCTTCGCCTTAAGGCCTTAACACCACCCAAGTGCCTAAAATCTCGAATATGAAAATCAAATTGCCAGAATACCTGTTTCTTGAATCTAAAAATTTTAAATACGATATGCTAGAAGAGGATTTAAAAAACATCTTGAATTGAATAATCTTAATTTTCCGTTAAGTCCCTTGGATTAAAACATGCACAAAAAAGTGCCTATTTTTTCAAAAATTGCAAATGTCCTCTTAAACGGCAATAGCTATTTCATTACCGTTTTCACACAAAACAAGATTTTGGAAATATACATGTTTTGAATTGAGAGTTTTATTTGAAAATTCTCGTTAAACGCATTAATTTCACAAAAAACATATTTTTCCGATTTTTAGAGGTCATCCCTCGCACGCGCGAAATTGAATGGGCGCGACGCGTCAAGGTCATTCAAGCGTTAAGGCCTTAAAGCACATGATTCCTAGGTCTTTCACAGTCTTGGCAGAGTGACCTTGCGTTATCAAGGATTCCATTCTGTTGTGATTAGCGTTGCCAGATCCTTTTTTCTAAATATCGGGACATAAGCCTAAAAAGCGAGACTGGGATAATAAAAGTCGGGATATAGAAATAAACCCTTTATTTAAAAACAACAGACTTTATTGAGATTAACCCTTACATTTAAGAGCAAACGTCGCACGTTTCACAACCGCAAACGTTCAACAAGGTAAAGCAGTAGGCTTTGAATTGGCTACTTTCATGGAAAAGAGGTATTTGGGGCGTCCCGCTCAGGGGTCCGACAGGACGCGGTTTAAAAGGGTTAAAAAGCGGGATATCCCGCCAAAAGCGGGAAATCTGGCAACTAGGCTAGTTGTGATGTCACCGCCTTGCATTCCTGGACTACGTGGGGGGTGGCAGTTTTATCTGTGTTAAAGCATGCCCTGCAGAGAGGGCTGTCTGTTTTGTCTAAAATGTTGTAGTGTCAGTGAATATTAATTTACCTAAAATGTTATGTTCCAGCAGAGAAAACAGTCATAATGTTATCATAGACATCTCTTATCGTACAGATAACCCACTAACAAACAATGCCTCATTTATTCATAGAGGACTTATCATTGGAGCTAATGCAAATACTAAATTGCGGGTATTTACCATTTTATCTTGAAACGCTAGTTTACTTGCACGCAATTTCTTTCCGAACTGTAAAAAGTTTGTAATTATGCCAAAAATATAGGGTGTTCGGTTAAACGAGGAACATGACAAACAACCCGTATAATAGAAACTATTAAAGTAATTTTACCGTTTATACGCAAAGCATCAAACTTGTAGTGATTATAGCTTTGATTATTTACATTAAAGACTTCTTAGTGAAAACAAAACATAATAAAAACTGCACAAGTAATATGAGGTGGGCTGGTTCTCGCTACAGATCCCTAAGAACACTTTGGTACTCAAGTGAAATAATATTAAATAATTTGAAATTAAATGAAATTATTTATTCTGTATAAGGGGTCCTTTCGGGCCCCCTTTCCTTTCGGGTCCAACTTATACACGTCCCAAAATATAACTTAGCCCTACCATCGCTTTGGGACTACATATCGGCTTGTCTGATCTGATCCTAAGCTAAAGCATAAAATCAAGCATGTTATAGAAATCAGAAATAACGACGGACCACAAAACCCAGACCTATAAGACATTATAGAAAAGTTCCTTTTCTACAAGACCAACCGGGAATCGAACCCGGGACCTCAGAGATGGCGACGCCAAGTCTGTCATGCTCGCCTCCTGTTAGGAGACGAACATGCCGGACGAATCTAATTTATTCAATTTCAAATTCAAAACCTTATTCAAGAAGACCAAACACACAAACACTGAACGAACACTGTTTGCTTAACCTGATCATTGACCATACGTTTTTTGTGTCAGCAAAAAGTAATTCAACTAACTAGTTGTAGCTATAAAAAGCTCTAATGATGTAATGGTTTTAACCTGGTATGAAGCGAATATTTTTACGGACAACAGCACGTCGACCTACCACAAAATGTCAAATTTTCTCATTTGAAAATGAACTCTATATGTCAGGCTTAAAGTTGAAAATCTATTGGAGAATTCTTGACTTTTGTTGTAGGTCGACGTGCTGTTGACTGTACTAACTGCCTTGGAGCTAGCAATATGTAGGTAGTTAAATAAGTGTGATAAAGAAGGATTGATAATTTGTGATTAGTTTCAATAGTGAAAACATTACTTGACCCAAATTAAGAAAAGATATTAAAATAAAAAAAGTGATGTGTTAAAATGCCAGCCCAGCACAAACATTTGTAGAAATAGCCAGTTTGATAGAAAGGTAACAAAATAAAACTAGGTACCTACCTACCTAAGAATCAACTTTGATTAAGTAGAAGTTCTAATTTTAATGTAGGTTTAAATAGAATATTAGTATTTATTAAAATGTGAAAATTAGGTTTGGTAAGATTTTACTGCATTTCTCCTACATATGATAAAAAACAACCTGGTAAAGGTTGCAGGAAGCCGCTGGATTCAGGTCACTTCCAACTGGCCGATCTGGAAGTCACTGGGGGAGGCCTATGTGCAGCAGTGGACGTCCTGTGGCTGAAATGATGATGATGAGGCGACATATGAGCAGGGCCTATATTTAATTCTGGTTTAATTTAGCTGGGTAGCACTATCTTACTTTAACTTTAACAAACGTCAAAAGTCTGTTATACTCCATACAAAAACACCGGTTAAAGTTATAGTTATGGCTAAAGATATGGTGATACAGCTCAGACTTAGTGTTGTAGCACAACCGAATAGCCACAAGTATCTTCCAATAGTATTTGCATCATTTAATATGCTTTGATCTTTGTTATTGTTACGCCCAAAATCAAAAGTATCGCTATCTACAATATTTGTTTACATTTTGTTATTTCTGAATGGGAGTAAGTAAAAACCGAAGCGTATGGAGATTTATCACATAAATACTTCATAAATACAACCCATAAAAGGCAAGGACGTTTATTTTTACGGTCGTCAAGAGTTCTTTCATTTGTGTAAGTATGACTTTTAGCAAACATGTACATATTACATTGAAAAACATACTCCCACGCCGGGACTTATACCAAGAACTTCTGTATAGCGCGCAGGCACTTCACTAATTATGATATATTGGCCTTATCCTGACTGGACGGAATTCTAGTAAAATTAAAACTTGCAGACTAATCATAATAAAATCACCGTTACTTTTTGTCATATTTAATTTTGTGTGTCTATTTCTTTAAGCGTTTTTCAAGATTGACGACCGTCTGTTGTAGTGGTTCGCGCTCCGGACCGGGTTCGAATCCCGCAAGGGACAAATGTAAGTGTGATGAGCACGAGCATTTGTACATAACTCATGGAAGTTTATAAACTTATATTAAGTATGTTTATCCGTTATCTAGTTGCCTTAGTACAAGCTTTGCTAAGTTTGGGGCTAGATAATTGGTGGGATTGTGGAAACAATTTATTTTATTCATAGATTCTTTTCAGTCACTTAGCATGGGACAAAATTTGTAAGTTGCGTCGAAATCAATGGTTTGTTTACATAATTTGCTATATCGTTATATAAGAAGAACCTACAGCTTGACCGCCAATAAACCCTATCAGTGAATGTTAGGTAGTCCTGCTGGGCGTTTATGAAGCTCAACTGTCTCAAGAATTGCAACGAAATAAACCATTAAGTAAAAAGTAGATGGGACTTTTATAGTAGCGTAAAACCAATCCTCAGTGCATTCAGTACCTATCCCGTTTTAATGCGTCCCTTTATAACAGACGAGACACCATACATCCGCAAATTAATCCGAATAACACATTACCTTCTAACTCCCACTACCGAGTCGCCATAATCAGTCACTTTTGGACCGCGACGCGAGTCGGTCGTCCGTCGCTGCGACCGAACGAAAGAATTTCTCTCGAACCGAGAGTAGTTACATCGAATGTCTGTGCCTGTGCTGTTAAAAAAGTGTATGTGTCATGTGTGGTACACCCTATAACTCGATCGAAACTCGATTGTAGAAACTGCGGAAATATCTCGTGACGGAAAAGGTTTATTTTGCAGCCTCCATGCATTGGAAAGTGCATTGCTTTGTGACACGATATGCGTTTGAGTTGGAAAACGGACGATCTGCTATTAATCGTGATCGGCAAATTTAAATTATTTGCTTCAATTTCAAAGTTATTAGTGTGTTAATACGCAAGTTCAGTTGATAAGAGGGTCATAGGTTTCCATTTCGAAGTGTACGATTGTAGGGTATCATTGTTGTGACTTGTGACATATCAGCCGTTTATTGGATTGATTACAGTATCAATCAAATTTCAATTAGTTATTTAATATACAAAAGAGTAAATGTAGGCGGACTGCTATTCTGTCTGGCCATGGGAAAAGACACAGGTTTTAATTAAAAACATTGGTCATCAATATTCATGTCATCATAGGCTGTCCTTACAAACACGACTTCTATTTTGTCTTGATGCTGGCATAACATTAAAAAAAACTATCAATCGAATTACAAGAAGTCAATTTACTAGACCGTCTAAAACACTAACGTTGACTATTAAGAGAAATCATTCTTCGTGTTTGATTAAAATTCCTAATTTATTTCTTGATAAGCGTCAGTGCATCACGAGAATTTCCGTCCGAGACGACCACCCAACTACATATTTGAACATATTTAGCGTGGATTAGCTCATATAATATGTATTACACCAACTATATTGAGTTCATGGCTGTGTGACCAAATTTTTCGCATCTGTAGGCAGTGGTTTGGGTTGGCGAAGGTCAAACATTGAATAATTGATACGTTAATACAATATAATAGGCGTTTGATCAAACCTGTTTTTTCGTAATCGATATTTTTGCCATGTTATGTGGGTCACCCCCAAAAGGTTTTTATGAGTTCTTCTAACCAAATTGGCGTGAGTAGTAAAAATGATGGCTTTATTTACTGGAAGGCAACGGTACAGTTTTATGTAAAACAGTTGGTTGTGTCATAGATAGTAAAACGTCAATAAAGTTGGCTGCAACTCGAACTAAAATAATGGTTGAACATGAAAGTTTAACGGTACCATTTCGCAAAAACAAAAAAAAAAAACGTATAATCCGATTCACACATCAAACAACCTGGATTTACCTAAGTTGCTAGTAATTTTTGTGGGATGTTAGCAAGTCTTTAGCGCTGATGATTAGGTCTCAATAATATGAGTTGAGGATAAGCAAGCGGATAATGACTATGTAACATGTATGTAGAAGAATGTAACAAGTACATTTTGGCTTTTTCCATGTCTAAAAGTGACTTCTAATTTCTCTTTTAAAATTAAAATATCACACACACTCACATTTGAAAGTCGTGGCAGCCTGTAACTGAATCTACACTTAGTTATTTTTTTTTATAGTTTAACTTTTTAATTTTATTAGTGTACGATTTGTTGGTTTCCCTTAATAAATAAATAAATGTTGTCTTGGCTACATGAAGTTAGTTCGGTTATTGAAACTAATGAGCATCCAATACCAGCAGATAGATGGATAGATACTCTGTAATTTCACGTCACACAAAACAAAGCACAGAACAAAAATTTTTGACTTTCACAATTTAGGCGGTCTTATTACTTTCGAAGAATGCTAGTTTCTGATTAATGATAATTTACCTTCCGAAATATCTACAAAATTGTTCAAGTATCGAACCTGCGAGTGTATTTCAAAACTCGAATTATATTCGGAACGGAAAATTAGCAATCCAAATACGCATTCCTTAACATTCTAAACCCGTAATACAAAATGAATTATGCGGTAGACAAATCGGGTACTTGTAGGAATCTTGTCTTGCCTTAATTTGTATGCTAACGCTGAGATACGGCTAAGGGCACATGTGTGGCAAATAAATAAACTTAAGAATGAAAGATTTCGTCGAGTTGACTAACGTCTCGGTAGCTTAGTGGTCAAAGCACTCGCCCGGTATGCGATGGACGTGGGTTCGGATCCCACCTGAGGCGGACGATTTTTATTCAAGTATTAAAAATCTTAGATAAAGCTAGCATGGTAATTGCTAAAAACAAAAATTTAAATTGTTTAAGCTTTTCTGATATTTACCAATAGTTAAATATTTGTAAAAATATTTCTATCGGGTGTTGACGGTAGTAGTATATACCGCAACATTGATCAGAAAATACGCTGGCTTTGACAGCGTGAACCACTTGAAAGATTTCGTCGAGTTGACTAACGTCTCGGTAGCTTAGTGGTCAAAGCACTCGCCCGG
Organism: Anania fuscalis; assembly: GCA_950371115.1. Taxonomy (NCBI): domain Eukaryota; kingdom Metazoa; phylum Arthropoda; class Insecta; order Lepidoptera; family Crambidae; genus Anania; species Anania fuscalis. The sequence continues at coordinate 2,186,868 of OX493355.1, forward strand.
TATGCGATGGACGTGGGTTCGGATCCCACCTGAGGCGGACTATATTTTTTAAGTATTAAAAATCTTAAATAAATAAACTGTTCCAACCATCGCACGGTTATCTATAAAGGTATTAAGGTATACAAAAATGTAATAAAATCGTAACTGAATCCTATTTAAAACGTCATTGAAAATCACATTTTTAAAGTTAAACGGGTTTCCTTTCTTCCAGCCCCTTAGTTGCATTTCCGACTGTTCCCTAACACTGGTCTAACATTTTGTAACATCAGAATGACATTATTGTTTTGCAATAAATTATTGTACTGTGTTATCTAGTTCCATAATCACAGGCTTGTACAGATAACAGTACGTCATGTCCAAAACTGTCAAATTTATTCCGCCGATTTTCAAGCGATGAAATTTAATTTCCTTTTTCAATGGGAACTTGACAGTTTGTTGTAACATGATGTGCCGTTGACTGTACATTTGCAAATTGTAAGTTCTTAAATGTCTCGTCTTGCTCGCATGTCGAAAGCAAGCTTAATAATTTTTGCTACCATACTCCGCCACAAAATGGAAGACGTAGACTAAGAAGCGTGGGTAGGCATTCCAATCTGTGGACTGACGACCTTGTCAAGGTTGCGCAAAACAGCTGGTGGAAAACGGTCCAGAGCAACTCACTGTGGCGTAGTATGTAGCCAATGTCCTTCGGTGGACTCCCAAAAAACAATAACTTTAAAATTAATAATTTTAAAATCACGAAAAACAAAAAAAACTTACACGTACTAAACCGAAGACCATCAGTTTGAATGGAGGCATATTTTTTACAGCGGCTTCCTGCAACCTTTACCAGGTCTTATGTCCACCTTGAGGGTGTGAGTCCCACGCTGCGCTTGCTGGTATGTGGCCTCCATTCCAGAACCTTCTGCCCCATCAGCCGTCAGTTCTTCGTGCTAAAGAAGAAGTTCTTCTTTTGATACATGCCGCTTCCAACAGGCCAATCTGGAAGTCACTGAGGGAGGCCTTTATTCATTGAGTTCCGTAGAAAAGAGTACTGTATTTGAGCAGTAAAATTGCCCTTTAGAAGATTGTTAAAATTTACACCTTGTGTAAGAACTACAGCGATGTGTCCACAGCTTAAACAGCCCTTTAACAGGAAGCAACCTAGACGATGTTTAAGGTTCGGAATGTACTTCTACTCTAGACATGCGGAACTTGCCTGGCTAGTTAGATCTTTTACGGTAACAGTTAAGAGTAATTGGTTAATCAAGAACATATCGACACTGGAAATTTCAAATGTCGTAAGGGACATTTTGTCGTAAGTACACTAAACACAGCATAGGAATCAGAAAAAAAATCTCTAGCGATCTGTATAGCAGACTTTGTGGTATCTTTTCAAATAAAGAAGTTATGAGTTGAATTTACTTTGGCGTAACTACACGAAGTGTAAAAATCGTTGTAGTATGGGTCAAATTTTACACTTAAAGGTATCGTGTGCTTAAACGCAACGTCGTATATCTCTCAACTCTGTAATCATTATGTTGTAAGGAACTAAAGTAAAAAACAATTTCCTTTACGACATGAAATAAATATAGAACTTTGAACTAACATTGGCGTAAGGGGAATTTATTATAGGGTTGTGGCTGTTACAACATAATTCTCAAGAGTATTAGGCTCTTGTTTGATTGATAAACATTGTTGTATGTAGATATAAATAAAAATAATGTCAAAGTTTGATGTAGTAAGTCAAATATAAACAATATAATAAAATAGTTACATTAACAGCTGTGGAACATGACAGTTACGTCTCAGAAAATAGTTTTTTTTTTAACTTTTTAACATTTTTTTGTACGTTATAACATTTAGTTTATTTTTTCATGGCACTTGTAACAGAATCTGTGCGGCAAGTGCGGAACGTCAGGGGGAGGGGTGTAGGCGGGAGCGGTTTGTTTTCATATCGCACCGCGTCATAGGAGTCAGTGCTAAATCAAAACAAGGAAGTGAAGGTGTGTCGCGTGCGCAGATTGCGAGTTTTGTTTTGTTTAAGCAACAATCTGTGTTTTAAGGACCTATGGCCCATCAAAAACGTTTGGATCCTTTACAGTCTAGAAGGAAAACATTACAAGCAATTAATGTTTTTCAAAGCCGAATGTTACGGTAAGTATTTTTACGAATTATTGTTATACATTTGAGATTATACTGGTAAACAAAACAAAATACAGTCATGTTAATACTTGTCTTAGTTTATACAAACATGATAATTTATTATTATGAATGATTGTGATGATGTTTGTATTGAATCTAGTTAGTAGGTAGATATACCAGTCTTATTTTCGAGTTTTTCTATAAGGCTTATACTGATAAACAAAACTATGATATGTTAATACTTAGTTTATCTGTGTCACGATTAATTATAATTAATTTTCTTTTGTTTTGGCCTATGAAAACTGGTATGAATTATAGGATTGTGATGATGTAACTTAAATATTTATAAATTAACAATGAATATATTTTGACATAAGGGACTTATGAGTAAAAAAAAAGTGTTGTAAAGGACATTGTTCGCGAGTAACGGTTATAAGTTACAGTAATTTACAATTAATTATTTTGGATACCACATAAAACAAAGCAAAAGTCAACCTAGGTTTTGTTAATTGCGACAAAAATTTGAGTAAATAAGAAGTTCTTGAGGTTTTTTATTACCTAAAAACCTGTGTTGTAGGTATGTTGAGTGCCCCTAAGGCGTCGTTAATTTCAAATTTATTGCAGTTTATTATTGATTTTTATATCCAATATTTATAATTATCATTATATTCTGACTTATTATATTTTTTTATATGATTATTTTGTTTTCAGAATTGAACCTGATCATAATATTACTATTAACGATGACACGTCAGAGGACGATTGCTCTAATGAGTCTAACAACGATGAATATCAAATATTCCCTACTTATAAATGGCAGGACAAAAGAGCAGATCCAGAAAGTGAGTGTGTATTTCAATTAATACTGAAAAGAAAATAATTGCTGCAAATTTTTGTTTATTTATTGGCATAATAATATTATTATTATGTTGTGAGTTGTGATTACCTAAAAGCGGCTATGTAGTTTTGCACGTTTTTGTATAAGTTTTAATATTTTAAATAGTTGTGATATCCGTTAGTGTGTAGTAATGTAAATAATATAAAAATATGTAAAAAGTAGATAAATAATTAAGCAACCGATTTCGATACAAACGTAATCTTACTACTTTACTTGTAACTTATTACTGATTCGTCACTTTGCTTACACAGTAATTAGGTAACTTTACTGAAATCATGGCAAGATGTAAGCGATTTGTTTAACATGCTCCGGACGTAAAATGGTATTTTAGATTTACTCATCTAATTGTATTATTTTCAGCACTTGAGACTCGAACATTAAACAATACAAAACTAGAGCCAGGAGCATCGCAAGTTATGGAAAACTCCATAGAAGAATTTAATGACAATAATGACATTTCAGAATCTGGTGCGGAAATATATTGTATTTTATATAATTAGAGCAGAACTATGTTATGATCAGATTTTAATCAGTAATACTTACTTTTTAGAACATGGTGGAGCTCCTGCAGTCTCTACTGAACAACACTATGAAAAGCCAGTAAGTCAAGACAAGAACACCGACTCAGGAGCTTTCAATGTTACGTACGACAGAGAAGTTCATAATTATAATTCAAGCGATGAAGATTCTAGCAAGTTCAGTAAAACTAAAACCGACGTGGTTTCAAAGGATGTAATGCTAAGTCCATTAAATAGGTATGATGATGACCTACAGCTAACTTCACCTTCAGGCATTGCAAGTACCAGTTTGATCGAAAATCCGATTTCTCCACACTCTGAAATGCAATGTTACCAACTGCCAGAAAATTCTAGCCGAATCCTATCACCATCACCATTAGAGGAAAAAACTGATGTTAATTCTCCAACAAGGGAAATTGTTTCTGAAACTAAGCATGCAAAGATTGAAATTTTAGAAGACTGTAATTTAGTTCTAGATCCCGCCACTGGATATTTCTGCCGAAGTTTTGGAGAAAAAACTGAAACGAATATAACAAGAGATATAGATACAGAAATTATTCTAGAAATGGAAAAAAATAAGGAAAATAGAGACGATACTGTTGAGTTTCATGTACAAGAGTTACCTGAGAATAGTAGTCGAAAAAGAAAACGCAGACAAACAAATCCATTTTATAAGTCTTGCATGGATTTTCGCGACGCATCTGAAAATGAAGATTTTTCTGTCGATAGTTCCGATGAATGGTCGGCTAAAGATTCGGGAGAAGACTCGTCCAGCTCTGGTAAACCTAGGAAACATAAGAAGAAAAAAAAGAAGGCTAATGGTAATGATGTCAAACAGGAAGCTATAAATTTCAAGAAAAACAAAAAAATAAATGTTTTAAAAATACGGAAGAATAAAAAAGATAAAGGTGAGAGTTATGAAACAAAGACAGGAAAAACCGTTGAAGCCAAATCGATGCAGCCAAATCCTTGTTTAGATGGCAAGTGTAAAAGATCATGTAAGGATATTACAGAAGAAAGACGCCAAAATCTTTTTAAGTTTTACTGGGATTTAAGCGTCCAAAGAAGAAAAGACTGGCTATTGCGTTGTTGTCAAAGAACATCTATTAAACGAAAAAAGACCACTCAAGACATAAGTCGCCGAACCTTGACTTATGAATATTTTCTTAATAATGGAGATGATTATATTCAAATATGTCAAAATTTTTTACTGAAAACTCTAGACGTAACACAGCGTCAGTTATTGTACGTGCTAGCCAATGAGACAGAGGAAATGTCTCAGATTGATCAGAGACGGTCCAATGTACCAATTAAATACAACGATGAAGTTGTTGATTATGCCAAACAATACATCGAGTCACTCCCAGCTGTTCCATCTCATTACTGTCGCCCTAACACAAACAGAGTGTACTTACCGCAAGAGTTCAAAAACATCAGTAACTTATATCAACTATATTTAAAAACAGGCAGGGAAGAGAAGCAGCCGCAGTTAATCAGTGAGAAAGTTTTCAGGAATTTATTTACATGTGATTACAACATAGGTTTTCATGTGCCCAAAAAGGATAAATGCGTAATGTGCACTAAATTTGAAAATTTAGAAAGTGGTTTGATTGAAGAGGAAGCAAAAAAGATGAAAGAACACATAGAAGAAAAGAAAGCAAGTTATGCTCGTTTTAAATTGCATCAAAATATGAACGACCCTGAAACAATAACTGCAAGCTTTGACTTGCAAAAGGTTCTGAACACTCCGCATGGCGAAAGCATGCTGTTATATTATTCTAGGAAGTATGCCATGTATAACTTAACCTTTTACGAAAGTGGAACACAAAATGTGACCTGTTATCTGTGGGGAGAAACAGAGGGTAAAAGAGGAAGTCAAGAAATATCCAGTTGCCTTAATTTGTATTTAACTGATGTTGATAATAGAGGCATAAAAAATCTTTTACTGTACTGTGATTCATGCTTTGGACAGAACAAAAATAAAGTGGTATTAGCGGCGCTAAACCATTTTTTAAGAACATCAAAACATTTGAACTCTATTCAAATTAATTACCTCATTCCCGGGCACACTTACATGCCCGTGGACTCAGTCCACGCTGTTATTGAAAACGAAGTTAAGAAACTCATCGTCTGGAGCCCATCTCAGTGGCCTGCGTACATCGAAATGGCTAGAAAACGACCTCGCCCTTACAAAGTACATGTATTGGAACATACAGATTTTTTATGTTACGATGAAGTGGCCTCGAAAGCCTTTACTACACAGACAGCTAAAAAACTAAAAATTCGACAAATCAAAACTGTGACCTTGCAAAAAAAGTATCCTAATGAAATAATGGTTAAATATTCGATGAAGCCAGGTTCAGAAGTTCACAAATTTCAACTCTATGAAAAACCTTTGAATGAGAAAATTACAAAACCGAAGAGGGGTAAGGGAAAAGGCAAGGGCAAAGGTAAAGGTAAAGGAAAAATACTTGAAGAGCAGGAAAATTTGAATGTAAATCACACAGGAGAGGAAGAAGTTCAGTTGAAACCTTTATATGAAACAAAACAAGCTTTGTCCGTAGCAAAATATAACGATTTGAAACGCTTATGTAAGAACGGCACAGTCCCAAAGCGTTTTCATACAGAATATTTAAACTTCCCATGTTTGCATGAAGTCCCTGACACACTAGCAGAGACTGACGAAGAAGACGAAAAGACTGAAGATCCAGAAGAATGATTCAGTCATAATTATTTATTTTAATAGCTATTACGAAGATAAATATAATATGTTAAACCTGATATTTATTTACAGGAAAAGCTTCTTTTTGTTTCGATAATTATAATTCAGTAGATAGTAGTATTGTCTAATTACAAACATCTCGTTCTGTATTGTGTGCAGGTAGGAGGTTAATCAATAATCGATACAAAACAAAGTTCTAATTTTTAATTTATTTTGGTGGTTTATGCTACCTATATGTCCCAGGTGTGTTATTGGGAATTGTGATTATTTCTTGTTTGAAAACCTATCGGTACATAATACTTAGTCTTTGCAGTATAGATACTCGTTTGCTATAGTACAAAGTACATTTAAAAGTCTGAATACTCGTTATTAGGTATAAACATTGTTCTTAGCTTGTAAAAAGATGATACTCATTTTGAAAGTTCCTTTTAGATTATTGTAATTTACAATTGTTATTTAGTTGGTACTGTACTAAGTAGTAACATAATTGTGTCTCGAATGACCCTCTAAACGGGCTAATATAGTATCGTGTCTGTACTAAAAAGGTTTAATAATGATTAATACTTTGATTAAAAATTGCTTATATAATCTAAAGAATACAAAAAATGAACCCAACTTATTGTTTTATTTCCTTTAACTTTTAAAATCACACACACAGACACACAGACAGTTTAAAATATTATTCCTATGACTTTTATTTTTATATTGACCTAAATAACAAGCTAACAAAAAGGAAATTGATAGTTTTATCTATAACTATGAAAATAAAACAATTCTCAATACATAGATATATAAGTTCCTAATATTTTCATACATTTTAACGCTACTTACTTCAGTGACCTAGAAAAAATAATGACTTTACAACAGAAAAATTCGAAAAATTTAATGTTGTGTGATAGTTACGACAGTCGGGTTGAATTTTAGTCTATGGCGTAAGAGATTTTCATAAAAATAGTCAGTTTTTTTGTATGCGTAAGGGACAGATTCTTCTTAACAATATTGTGTAAGGGACACTATTTCCTAAACTATTGAGATATTATATATAATACTATCTCAATGATGTAGGAAAAGCTTTTTGAAAGTTATGTGTATAAGAATCATCTAATTCGGATGAATATTTACTAAGTTACGATTTTTTTTTAATTTGGATTTTGTTTATCGGCTCTCCTGAAAAGTAGGACTTTGTCCCTTACGACATTTGAAATTTCCAGTGTCGATATTTCATTGCTAATTAAACATAACTTGACGATTAACTGCGATACGCCTGATTATCAAAAGTTAATTTAATGCATGGTTGTTACAAATTTGTAAGGTTGTTAAGTACTTATACATATTTTCAACAATCACACGAATTTGCTAGTCCAAAACTAAGCGGAGCTTCAAGTATTATGTTCGAAAAGTAATATTTTGATAATATATCTTTTTGAACAGCTTATATTGCAAATAAAACTCATCTTCTTTCAAGAAAATTACATGTTTTTTTTACGTTAATCCGTAAATCAAGCAAAAATATATGTGTGCCCTTGTCTGTTTGCAACTACTGATGCTTGTTAATCTTGTTAGTTATCAAACGATACCGAATTACTATAATACTATAGCTTGAAAGGTCAAAACCAAGAAGAAAAATATATCTTCAAATACGACAAGGGGGCAGACCCTAACTTTTCATCGATAAAATTTTACATAGACCACGCTCTTAAAGTTTGATTACTACTTTCCCACATTGGACAGATATGTATTCAAAAATTCAAAACCCCACAAGAACATTTAAACATACAAATAATATAAACCACAGAAGGAAGCTGCCGCAATGATCCAGTTTCATACACAGTTGATCCACTTATCTCAAGTTTACATAGCAATGACGCCATGCGCATAATACTTTCATTTATTGCCATTTACAATGTGTTATAATTAACTTTTAAGTCATCGGTGAAGTCATTTGTTTAACGGAGACGGGTGTTCTTAAGTTCATAAAAAATATTGATCTACTCTCTGAAAGAAAATTAAGGTCAAATGAGCCTGAGAGTCAATATTACGGAACCGACAAATAATACGCTGGCAACGCCATCTCTAGGTGTGCGCTGGGAAAAGTTAGTTAACATGCCAGACATTTATTTTTATTTATTTATTTATTTGACAGTGATGACATGACAACACTGTCTTCATGGCTACGGTCACATGCCATACATCACGTAGTTCATACGATTATTAATAGTTTTTTTTGTACTGTTATAATAACGCAAGAAATAATTCCATAGATTATGTGTAATATTGGCAGCAGCAACTTAGTAACCCATATTGTCTAAAACAATTGACTATTTATTGATTCCTGAAATCTCAAAGAAAGGCTTTTATCTTTTACGAGGTATACTACATGTATCTCCCAGTACATCTAAACTCTTATTAGGCCCCGTTCACGTATTACCTGATAAGTTTGCAAACATTTAACTGTCGCAGAACAAACGACTTGTAAAGTGTCACCTAAACATGACACAGTAAGCACTACTTCATTTGTTGGCGCAACTGATTATCGTATTTACAACAAATTCTCTAAAATACACGGGCAACGGAAATCATATATTCGATCATAGATGCCTTGAATCCTTCTGATATTTGATTAATCATCTCAGCCTATTGCAGTCCACTGCTGGACGTAAGCCTCCCTTAAGAGCGCCAAACAGCACGATCTCCCGCTTTTTCATCCATCCACTGCCAGCCATCTTAATAAGGTCGTCGGTCCATCGAGCTGGGGGGTCGGCCACTACGTTTGCCGTGGTCTCCACTCGAGAACCCGTTCACTCCACTTTTCATCCACCGCCTTCCTGCCACCGGAGCAGGCTGGGTTTCGTAAAGGCTATAGTACCGTAGACCATATCCACACAGTAAGGCAGATTATACAGAAGTCAGAAGAGGATTTAATCAGCTCAGCCTAGCATTTGTGGATATTTGATTGTAAGGGACTAAATACAGCCAGAGATCATACTAAATAATTATATAACAAAAACCTTGATTACATTGCGACCCGCGATAGTTATTAACACGTTCTATGCAATTACTTAGATCTCGACCTTCACTCTAAGACGACATAACAATAAACTCCGTACCTAAAGATCGTAAGGACAAGTGATGTCATTCGTCTAAAGATATAACAAATGTGTTATGATGTTTTGTAAGTAAGTACCTACTAACTTACGGATTATTGAATGCATCAAAATACGATACAAATCATTACAAATGAAATTTCTAGAAAGTAGTGTTGTAGAAATAATATCTATAGGGACTCAGGGTAACTTGAATAAACTTACAACACAACAACATTTTCTATAAGACAAACATCGAAACATAAATACTTAGGTCTTGAGAAGTGTTTTTTTAGAGACATCTGCTAGCTGGTATTGTATATGCTGGAGAGTATTAAAGACTCATTCAATTCAAGATGGACTCATTTTGTCATTCTCGGTCAACAGGAAGTATTCTAATACTTAGGTTATGAATAAATAAATAAATAAATATTGGACAACATCACATACACTGCTCTGATCCTAAGGTAAGTAGCTAAGCACTTGTGTTATAGAAATCAGAAACAACGACGGTACCACAACACCCAGACCTGTGCCAATATAGAAGTTCCTTTTATACATTGACCCGACCGGGAATCGAACCCGGAACCTCAGAGATGGCGACGCCATTTATAGTCCGGCGTGCTCGCCTCTCAGCTACGGAGGTCGTCACATTATTAAGTAACCTATAGGTTCAACATCTATGCTTTGCCCTAATATATCCATGCATCTATGTGAAATGAATAACAGTAATTGATTGCGTTGACTTAGAAGCTTGATTTTTGACGCCACCAATGGACCATAGGACTTAGTTCCTACAATAATAACATAAAATTATCTTTACCTGTTCCGTGAGAACAATTGTTTTACTCTTGTCAAACAAACGAACAACGATAACGAAGTGATTAGGGTGGTGGCACCAATTATCGGCCGTGTCAACTTTTTTTGAACTTTGACTGCTTGTAATTTTTACGTTAATAGCTTTTGCTTTTTTGCAATGCCTTTTTTGGGTAGCGGGATACTGAAACTCCATTACTACATTCGCAAAATTACGAATCCTTTATTATTTTTGATAATATAGATGTTTTTTTCCGAGTATGCCGATTTCCCTTAACATCGGCCCCTAATGCCCTAATATCCACCGCCTGTTACCCTAATATCGGCATACCTTTTCTAAGGTGAAGTAAGGTCAATATATATTTTTTTATGATAACGTTTTATATTTCAACTCGGAGAGAGAGAGAGGACTTTAACATCAACGGCGAGTTCCTGACTCACCTTCGCTTTGCCGATGATATCGTGGTCATGGCTGAGACCCTGAAGGATCTTGGGGCAATGCTCGATGACCTCAGTAGAGTCTCCCAACGAGTGGGTCTTAAAATGAACATGGAAAAGACGAAAATCATGTCTAACTCCCATGTCGCACCCACTCCTCTTATGGTTGCAGGCTCTACTCTGGAAGTCGTATACCGCTATATTTACCTTGGACAAACGGTCCAGCTAGGTAAGTCCAACTTCCACAAAGAGGTCGATCGTCGATTCCAACTCGGATGGGCAGCGTTCGGGAAGCTACGTAATATCTTCTCCTCACAAACACTACCGCAATACCGCAAGACCAAGGTGTCAAGGTGTCAAGGAATCAATGTGTGTTGCCAGTGATGACATACGGATCATACGTGGCCGCTAATGATGGGCCTCATAAGAAAGCTCAAGGTCACTCAAAGGGCGATGGAGAGAGCTATGCTCGGAGTTTCCCTTCGCGATCGAATCAGAAATGAGTCGATCCAAAGGCGAAACAAAGCCACCGACGTAGCTCTCAGAATCGCAAACCTTAAGTGTCAGTGGGCATGGCACATTGCTCGCAGGACTGATGGCCGTTGGGGCAGGAAGGTCCTTGAATGGTGGCCGCGGGCCGGAAGGCGTAGTGTTGGTGGACCGACGATCTGGTGAAGGTCGCGGGAAGCCGCTGGATGCGGGTGGCACAGGACCGATCTTCGTGGGAGTCCTTGGGGGAGGCCTATGTCCAGCAGTGGACGTCTTTCGGCTGATGGATGGATGGATGGTATCTCGACCAACTGTGCAATTAGTGTCTATTCTTCCATGAAGTCTGTCTTCGTCTCCGTTTTGCCGATGATATTGTCATTATGGCGGATTCGCTAGAGGATTTGCAAAAAATGCTGCAAAGTCTCAACGCTGCCTCGCGACGCGTGGGCCTGGGGATGAACTTGGACAAGACCAAAATCATGTTCAATGATCATGCCATCCCTGCACCGGTCTTTGTCGAAAGCGTGGGGCTCAAGGTTGTCAATGAGTATGTTTAACTCGGGCAAGTGATGCAGTTGGGTAGATACAACTTTGAGCGGGAAATCGCTAGGAGGATGCATCTTGGTTGGGCAGCGTTTGGGAAGCTGCGTCATATATTCTCGTTGCCACTGCCACAATGCCTGAAGAGCAAGGTATTCGATCAGTGCGTCCTACCGGTGATGACCTACGGAGCCGAAACGTGGAATATGACAGTAAAGCTGGCCCACCGACTACATGTCACTCAGCGAGCTATGGAAAGGTCGATGCTTGAAATTTCGTTAAAGAATAAAATCTGAAATGAGATCATCAGGCAGAGGACTAAAGTAACGGACATAGTCCAAAATGTAACAAGCTTAAGTGGCAGTGGGCTGGCCACATCTGTCGCAAAACCGATGAAAGGTGAAGTAAACGGGTTCTCGAGTGGAGACCACGCCTAGGCAAACGTAGTGTAGGACGCCCCCCAGCTTGATGGACCGACGACCTTAGGAAGGTGGCTGGCAGTGGATGGATGAAAAAAGCGGGAGATCGTGCTCTTTGGGGGAGGCCTACGTCCAGCAGTGGACTGCAATAGGCTGAGATGATGATGATGATGATGTTTATTGTAAAGTTCGAGGGTAGTAGGAAAGTAGGTACCCAATTAAGGTGGCCGATATTACGCATTGATTTCCTTTATATCGGCCGTAGCTGATTAAAATCGTTTTAAGGCGGCCGACGTTAGGATCTAGTGATCAAACTGAGCTGTTGTTTCTTTTTTAACCTTATTAATGTTACTGCTAACATACAAATCAGCTGAACATGTGGTTTAACGTTTTCATGTATTTCCCTAATGTCGGCCACCCGGCCGATATTGAGATTTTGCAATTATACAGATCCCTAATCTCGACCCCACGATTATTTCATAAAAAAGACAAATAAATGTTAAAAAAAACTATCTAAACGGTACTTAAACTGTTTTTAAATAAGAACAAATAATATAAAATACCATAGGTATGTTTAATTCTATTAAAATACTTACCAACGCGATGTGTCGACTCAGGGATTTGACTTAGCAATGCCACCAAACGACGCACGTCCGTACCTGCACGTGCTCTAGTGCCAACCGAACGTTCAAATGTTGAGGCACCCGCACCAAAATATGGGAGGTTATGCGTGTGGATATAGAGTCGCTTTTTGCATAAAAACTAATATGATTTTAGGGCTATTTTTATAGTTATGTTCCATTTTTTCGAAAAGGCCGATATTAGGAGGAGGCCGATAATAGGAGACTCCACCCTATACTAAATGATCACTCTGTCTGCTGTCTGAAAAACAGGATTTAGTTTCTTATTTTTAAATGTACATTTGTCACTCGTAAACATTACGAAACTTATAATAAATGCAATTAGCCAAGGAAGCCGACTTTAAAACAAGTGTTCGTACTATAACTGTATGTACAGTGCCTCTCCATATAAGCTTATATGACAAAACAGGAAACAAATGGAAACAACCCACGAATACTCGATGAGGTTGATACTAATCGTATACGATTACGTTATAATTAGTATGGCAAATTGTTTGAACAAATTTTCACGTTTGAAAAAAAAAAGTAAATGCTTAAAATATCCTAAAAGTTAATGGCGAATTTTTTAGCAGAGGACCTTGTGCGAGTGCTCGAGTGCCAAAAAATAACCTCTCGCATAAATCGATCGAAAAGTAATATAAATTTAATTTGACTTTTCGATCGAAGTAAGCGAAGCGATTGTTTTGTGGCACACATCACACTAGACACTCTGTAAAATATAAAAGCGTTTGTACATTGGTTTGAACTAATTGTATGGGTGGTGGCTGGTGGGTCTTCTTATGGGTGTCGTAAGAGGTGACTACAGGAGAACCGCCACAAGAAGACGGGCAGCAGCGTCCCCTCTCCACCATTGACCAAACTGCGATCGCCAACCTGTCTGCCAAGCGTGGCGATTATGGCAAAATCCTCCTTTTGGAGAGGCCTGTGTCCAGCAGTGGACTGATATAGGCTGGTGATGATGATGTACTAATTGTAACAAACAACTTTGATTATGAAACTAGTTACCTATCTCAACTTTATTTTGCTCTTGTACGAAAACTATTTCTTGGATCAGACGCCAAACATTTTGTGTTTCATTCAGGTAGTTGATTGTTTATTTCTCTTAGGACTTAAAATTCTGTAATCTACACATACGAAGTAGCTGGCAGAAATAAAATGAAACAATAAATTTAAAATGTAGTAAGTTATAAAAAAGTTCGATTAAGTTGTAAAATTCGAATTATTTCTATTCATTAGCATATCGCTATGTAACGTCGATCAGAATCTCCAATGCTGGTTATATAAGCGGTTTCCATCGCCAACGGACCGTAGACCGAATGTGTAACCGTATATCATTAGCACAAAAAGATTTTACCATGATAAGCCTTGTCATAAAGTCTTTTGTAAAAGCTGAATTGAAAAACGCCTTAAAAAATAATTGAAATTCGAGAATTTCCAATATCTTCGCCAAGTCTTGTAGGAGTTGAATTGAAAATCGCCATAAAACAATTGAACATCAAGAATCTGAATCAAGCTTATGGATTACGAATATCCAGAGATAATTTTAATAATATTAATATGAATGTATGTTTATTTATTACGTTATAATAACGGCTGATTTAGGGTTAACTAAATTATGTGAGTGTAGGTTTTGAGCGCTTCTCCTTTAAAAATAATTTATTAACATTAAGAACTTTTTGTTTATTGTGAACCTGTACTTGGTGGTAAAGTAAAAACCGGCCAAGTGCGACTCGGATTCGCGCACGAAGGGTTCCGTACCATTATCTATAAAAACTACAAAAAAAACGTTTGTTGATTTTTAGTATTTTGGTTGTTATAGCGGCAACAAAAACACCATTTGTGAAAATTTCTACTGTACCTATGACACAGTCCGTGAGAATACATCCTGGTGACAGACGGACAGACAGACGAACAGCGGAGCCCTAGTAATCGTTTTACCCTTTGGGTACGGAACCCTAATAAAAGAAGTGAAACCTATTGATATTTTATTTGGTCAGGTCGCCTGAGAAAATGCCATAACTAGTGCCTCTTTCATAATATACTAGATTTTGGTTTAAATGTTTCATTTGGAAAATTCCATTACATCTGTGAAAATTTCCTTTTCCTTTATCAGAGTTCTGAAAATAGCTACACACCTGCGACTCATTCTGTTTTTTTTTTAGGTTTGTGGTGGACTTCAAATACCTACACAAAACAATCACCATACAAGGTTTCGCACATATTGTGCAAAAGCTATAAATATGAACGGCATAATAAAATTTTAACTGACGGTCTGTCGTTTGCGTCAGAATCAGCCGGTACAAAGATTGGTTTTGCCTAAAAAAACGAAAAGTTCTTTACTTTAAACAAAAATTTTTACGATAAATATTTAGAGTTGGCATTTTGCTACCGTAAATTAATAATAATGTAGCTTCAGAAAAACAATGAAAATATCTAACCAGGATTGGATATAAAGACCGCATTCCGAATCGCGCTAAATGCACTGTTAGCGCTATACCGACCAAATATAATGGGCACAAACATTACACAAAATAGGTTTTTTTTTTACCTTCCTACTGCATTTATAGGGATTCGTTCTAATCATGTTTTTAGCGCAATTAAATGCGAATGCGACCAAAGATTCACCCCCTCATTCATCAACAAAACATAATTAGTACTTTACTTTAATAATGCAATACTCATTCCCAATTATTTTATTGTAATGTATTTTTTTACTTGGACAAATAACACTTATTCTATTATTAAAGACAATAAAGTTATTTCTAAAAAAACCGGCCTGTACCATTATTTATAAAACGCCGTCACGTTTGTAGTATGGGAGCCCCCTTAAATATTGATTTAATTCTGTTTTTTAGTATTTGTTGTTAAAGCGGCAACAGAAATACATAATCTGTGAAATTTTCAACTGTCTTACTATCGCGATTCCTGAGATACAGCCTGCCCTGGTGACAGACGGACGGACAGCGGAGTCTTAGTAATAGGGTCCCGTTTTACCCTTTGTGTAACTAAAAAAGATTGACCTGCAGAAATCTTGCCTGAGCTCGCTTAGCTATTTTCACACCTTAAACTTTGTGTTTATTCTAAAGTTAGGAATATTGGTCACAGCTGTCAACTTTACAAATAACTTGAGCAACAAAGCTGGTTATGTGAAGGTCGTAATAATCTTGTCTATGGCTAGCAATATTGAGCTTACCAAATACCAAAACACAAATATCTACTAGGTACTACTTACCTCGATTCGTATTTTGTTTAAATATTGGTGAAACTTCTAGATTTTAGTAGACTAAGTAATTACTAGAAGTACCTACATGGAATATATTTTCGCAAATTTCGTGAAATACGATATAACGAAGAGAGGTCATACACAGATTCTGAAGAGGCAGAGATTTTTAGAGATTGGTATGTTAGTATCATAGAAAGCGTTGTAATTAAGCATTAGAAACTAACCTCACCCCTTAGGCCCCTTATACACTGCGATTTTTGTAGCGATGCAAACAAAAAATGCTTAGTTAAGTTGGAAACCTGCATTTTAAAATTTAGGTACTACAACGAACAAAAATCGCAGTGTATAAGGATACACTGCGATTTTTGTAGCGATGCAAACGCGCGTTTGTTTAGCTGTTAAAATTTGCAGTGTATAAGGGACTTTAAAACTCTTTTATGTTACACCTTGTATACAGTAACACTCAGTTTGCGATCTGACAACACAACCTTACTGCTTAATCCAAAAATTCAAATCCACCCGAATTAGCCATTGAGTAATTTTCTTTCAAAATCTTAATTACAGCTCGTCCAATACAAAGTGCTTTTTTGCGAATTATTTCAAAATGCACAAACACAATGCATTTCAGATCGTTATCTGTATAATTTGCATTTATGACATAACTTACAACTTCCTATGTGAATTTACTGAATTTATGTAGGTTAAAAACATTATCTGCACTGTATTTGGAGATTTATTCAACATCTCACTCGGTAAGTGAATTTCGTTCACCATAATGTCTGTTTCGTCTTAATGTCAGAGAGAGAGTAGCCCGTGTCAACTATTACGTAAAAGAAAAAACATACTTACAACCAAATTGTAGAACCACATCTTTTTTAAAGTCGGTGAAAAAAATACTTAGTTTAGTTAGAAACCTGCATTTTAAAATTTAGGTTCTACAACGATCCCGGAAAACGCAATTTCAATAAAATTTTGCATAAATAATCTAAGATTTCGAAAATGTAATTAGTTATTTGAATTGTATTTGAGAAACCAGGCTTTTTTGGACTACCTAACCTAATACCAGACTATCCAGTGCTATCGGAATACGCGGTTTCCTGACGATGTTTTTACACAGTAGTAAAACACATTAATCTTCTCAAAATAAATTGGACAATAACAAATGTTACTTCAGATTTAACTGAGAAAAAATGACTGTAAACGACTAAACTGCTTCTGCTTGTGTTAGGAATGAAGTCATATCCTCATTGGAGGCCACTAATCTTACGGCTCAGCTCGACATTGACACCCACGGGCAAGGCGTATATGTATGCAGAGTTTTCTAGACGGTATCAAGACTATTTTTGGGTTCCGTAGACGTCCACGGAATCTAAAAAGGTCCTTTATCGAAACTATTAGTTCGATTCGATCGATTCGATCGATCTGCCAGCACTTGCTGTAATGTTACCTACTAAAAATCATAATTATAGTTTTTATTAAAACCTTTTTTTTACATATATTTCATTTGTTCATGATTTGGCTGTATGTTGTGTACCATTGCCTTTTCCTTAGTGGAATAAAAATGACTACTACTTTATTTCATATTTTGACAGACAAGCCATAAAAATGTCATTTTTCCCACGTGATTAATGGATTTCTTTGCCAGCTGTCTGAGAATCTTAAAAAGAAGTTACGTGTAAGTTTTTTTTTTTTTGTAGAACTATGAAAACAACAATAATCCACTCTGAACTCGTAGTCATGAGGCCAATTCGCAATATATGCCAAGTTTTTTAGTTTGCATATTCATATTTAAAGGACCCGAGGACATTTGCGATTGTCTCAAATGATAATTAGCTGTCACATGCGTAACTCTCGCTTTTATGGTGCAGTTTGGATCAGTCATTGCCGCCTCTGTAATGTAACGTGAGTTGTTCACTTTCTATGGCCCGAGGGTCAGACATGATTGAGGGTTTTGTTTCGAAGCAACTTGGTTCATTTTCAGATAAGGAACTATAGTGATAGAGTAACCATTTATGCCTTTTTTGGGGTTATCAAATAGCGGTATCATAATCAGTAAGTAAGAACCATATTTTTTCTAATACAGGGTGTACAAAATAATGGGACACTCCTTAAAACCACGTGATCAGCAGGTCATATACAACAACTTTTCCTATGGGAGCAACATCGAAATCGTGATTTTATTTTCAGATGCTCCATACATTATCGTCAAGGTATGCGAGTAAGTTTTTATGGGAAAGCTGAAAAAAAATTATCGAATTCGATGATGCTCCCATAGAAAAAGTTGTTGTATTTGACCAGCTGATCATGTGGTTTTAAGGAGTGTCCTATTCTCTTGTACACCCTGTATACAAGAGTGTCCCTCAAGGTACAACATTTGGACCGGTCCTAACCTTTTTTAAGTTAATACTTTATTGCTTGATTTAGATAAGTATTTATTTTTCTAGATTGCTTATATTTTATTTTTTTGGCTTTAAATTATTGTAAAATGAAGTACCTATCTAAGTGTAATGTTATTAAAAGATGTATAAATGAATATAATACATGACTCAAAAGCGACTTGGCAAAAAGTACGGAAACTCAAGTGTGGTGATCAATCTAAATTAGGTTTAGTATTGTATTTATCAGTTTATGGTCATATAGTTTTTCCTGCTGACCATATAGTTTGTCGTAATGTATGCTGTCAATGCGTAGCAGAAAGAAAATAGAATGGTTGGAGAAATCTGTATATCCCCTTTGAAAAGAAGAAAAAGAATAGAAAATGATTTATTTGACACACACAGAATACAAAAGAAATACAAAAACAGGATTAAAAAATAAAAAATGTGTCAAAAAGGCCCCCGCTCAGCATTTGTCGTGACAGCCAGGGACGAATCACGACGCTGATTTTCAGCAGGGACCCTGACGGTAGGCTCGGTCTATACCCAGCCGGAAACCGGCTTATTCCCCGAAAATTAGCAATCAGCAATAATCGCGCAGTCATCGCCCGATTAATGGGTAGTGTCTTAATCTATGGGCAGCACTGACAGTAGATTGTTTTGTTTTTTGCTCTCAATTTTAAAGCCAAAATTGGACAATTTACGCTATCGCATTGCTTTTGCGAAGTAGTCAATAACTGATCTGTAACTAATGTTCCTTTTCACCTTTGTAGTAGACATAGGTACTTGTATGTATTTAATGTTTGCATGTCACCGCCGTTGTTATTAACCAATTAATTAATTAAATGTCATTAATGTACTTTTTTTCATCGCAAAAAACCGAAGTAAACTATGCAGAACGCATTGCATACTAATCTTTTTAATAAATCATGCAACTGTTTCATACTGTACTGTATCGTACAATCATCCACGTATAGACATTGATTTTGGGCTTTACTGAGTTGGCTTAAAGACTAAGTTTTACAATTTCGGACGTGTATGTACAGCACATAAAGTTGCCACAAATTTTCAAATTTCCCCAATGAACAATAAACTCTATTGGTTAAAAATTAAGTTGAAAACCGATTGAAGAAATTCGTCGAGATTTGAATATCCTGACATGCTGTCTGTACTTAGTTTTTTGCGGCATACCTTATGTTGATTGTCGTAATATGCTATTAGCATGCATGTGCATATGCTACCGGCTCTGTGGCGTATGATTTAATTATTAAATAATCTACCTTATAATAAGTTGTTGTTGTGGAGGTGCTCGTAGCTCAGTTGCGGCAGCGCTTTGGTATCGATTACTAAAGTTAAGCAACCAACGCCGCTGTCGTGAGTAGATGGGTGACCATTCCGACCATATTTAGTGACATTTATCACGAGCATCTCCGTGCTTCGGAAGGCACGTTAAAAGTTGGTCCCGGCTAATATCGCTCGATATTGGTCGTGATTTGAAGCCTAGTCAGAGGCCTTAAAGCGGCTTGAAAAAAAAACATGATAACATCTGACAGTAAGGTTTAGTCACTGGCCTTACTACAACACCCCTCAAAGCCGCACTGGGCCCGCGTGGTGGAGTATGGCCCAAACCACCTCATAGTTGAGGTGAGGCCTGTGCCCTGCAGTGGGACGTATATAGGCATACTTTAATAATAAGTTGGCTTCAATCAGCCATAGTTAGCGGTTAGTCAAAGTTTGTTAATTTTAGCTGCAGGAAACTATGTCTACTTAATGTTTGAACATTATTCATCTTACTTACAGAACTTTCTTCTATTAGGTTTAAAACGTAAGCCCGTAAGGAAACCTACTCGTATAACACCAACTTTGGGCGGCAAGGCCTAAATAGTGTCGTTCTCTAGCCGCTAGTTCCGAATTGCGCTAAATAAAAGCACTATTAGCATTAATCCATATAAATGCAGTAGGTAGGTAAAACATTTTTGTCTTACCTATATTTGTGACTATTATATTTGGTCGGTTTCGCGCTGACAGTGCTTTTAGCGCCATTCGAAATGTGGCATAAATTACTGTACCCAAGAAAGATCTCAGTTGAAAACCATAATCATAATTATATGAAACTAGCTGTAGCCACGGCTATGACCGCTTGGAGTATTGCTATTATTCCCTAGTATACTCCTTGAGTTCAAGCTTCCGTTTCATCAAAATCGGTTTATTGGTTTCTTAAAAGCGTAACCGATAAGAGTTACTTTCGCATAAGTACTATTCGTGTGGATAACACTTTAATTAGTTGTGTACCTGCATTTATGACTTGACTTAATTATAAAATTCCATTCCTAAAATAACAAACGATAGTAATTTATTTTAGGTTTTTTGTTAATGTGACATTGCTTTGACAGGCTAATTACTCATAAGCCATCTTGTATGGCAGTCGGTCTCGTTAACATTAAATATTGAATAAGTTTTTTCCATACTAAAAAGATCAGGTCTCTCCATATGCATTAGTTAGTCACCAAAAAGGTCACGCATGCAATTTATGGTCAGTTTCCCGCGGTTCGCCTGTCATGGCGTCGCTTCCGGTCGGACGCCATCTAGCGGTCGCGCCATAAATAGATTTTTTTATGGTATTGTTGAGTGGGGTCGCAATTTCCGTGATTATTGATTGATTAATGTTGACTTGGCAGGTTTATTTATAGATCCTCTATGCGGATGGGTTTAGTTTACTTTTGTTGTTGCAATCGTTACTGAATAGAAAATGAATAAATTTTCGTAACATTGTGACTAAGTCCAGCTAAATTATCGGCTTATGTTAAATTTATATTGCTCATGGTAATTTAACATATTATTAATTTTCCTTAAAAACAGAACAAGACGACAAATCCAGAAACAAACTAAGAAAAGTCTTATTATAAAGCCGACATTTATAATTGCGTTAAGTTATGCCAATAATAATTAAGTGCATTAACTTCCGATAAACGCATTGTCATAATAATTAAGATTATGAAGTCGTTCTTTATAATACACAACAAAAAATAACCACTCGCACCAATTACAAGCGTATTAAACTGTAAAATTGAACGTTTTTGCAGCAACATAACAATTAATGAAAACATCGTTCGACTTCTGTAGTCTATACTTTAGAAACATCAACAACGTTTCCTCCGATCCTGTAAAGTAAAGAAACACTTCTTAAACCATAGATATAAGATCGTAAATGTAAACTGTCTTGGCGTCAATACAGTGCACTTTCTCGAAGTTTTCTTGCATGGTGCGGTTTCCGCCATTACGCTCAGATTGACGGAAGCGGCGACATTTTCTTTGCGTTGACGCTGCTGGATCTGTGTTGTTCTAAATAACGGTTACTGGGCTAGTTTTTTATACGACTGCATAGGAGAAGAGGATCGCCTATTTTGTTGATATAATTAAAAGGTTAGGTATTGTTAACTATTCAATAGATTTAATATTAGAGGTAATTTGTATTATTTCAGTCACTTTGTTAAAGACATGTCATCATCAGCTTATAAAAGTCCACGGCTGGACATAGCCCTTTACCATAAAATGAAACAGCTTTGGCGTTCACAATATCTAACAGCTTCTTGCAAATTTGACTAGATCGTCTGTTCATCGACTTGATGGTTAAATGAAATGGATTTTAAATTGTGCAGCTCGAAATATTTTTCTTGTTATTTACTTTGTGTGCTATTGCCGCCGCACCGCAATAAAGAGTTACATCAATACGTCTGTTATTGTTGGCATTTCTCAATGGCCAAGAACAACAGGTTCCAGAATTACCATCAAGTTAGTTCAATAAAATCAGTTTTTAAATCATCATTTATTGTAAGCAAAAAGTCTATCATTGCTGAAGTGACAATGACTTGAAAGTTCAAATAATGAAAGTGAAAACACGCTTACGTCGTCTAGATAAACAATCGGAGATAGTACGGCAAAGCATTCAGACGTCCATCGCTCACGTAGGCCCTCGGGCGAATGGTGGATTGGCATTTCGTTTCGTGACCTCTGGTTGCCTAATACTCCAATTTCGATATCGGAAAGTGCTTGAAAATTGCAAAATTGGATTTGTTTTAATCTGAAAGTAAACTCGGCTGAAATCCAATGCGACGCTTGAGAGTAAGATTCGCTATCGTTGTAAAGCCTTGTTTGTTGTTTCGTACTGTATTTTATCTAGTTGAGTCATTTAGTAAGTAAATTAAATTGACTAACATGCGCTAACTTCTCTACATTTAAAAAAAGATTTTTTGGAACGTACACAGCTTGCTCTTTAATTACCCACCACTCGACTATACTCGCCTAGGCTCTGAATTAAACTTCAACAAAGATGTGGTATCATTAGATGTTTGTACGCAGCCTATTTGATCAAGTTTTGCTTTTATCAGCATAATATAACTTTTCTGAACTGAGCAATAGTGACTAGCTGTATAAATTACATGAAACGAAACCCTTTCTTTTTTTATCAGCCATGAATAGAGGATCTGTAATAAGAAAAAAGTTTACACACAACCGATAATTTAGTAAGACTGGCTTAAATCTTTTCCAATGTTTACCAAACAAATATCTATGTGTAATGCTCATCTACAAGTATGTCCAAAAAACGAGTTTAATTTCTTACTTAATCATCTTGTAACATTGCAATTGTAGTGTAAGGTTTTGTATTCATCGATCGTGACACAATAATCGATATCTCATCGTGACAAGATGCAAATTATGACGCTAAGCTCGTGAATTGGATTTAGTAATTTATTATCTTTGAACGACGGTGATGGTATTAGTGGTATTACTTTGAAGGATTTCTTTGCAACTACACCATGCTCTATTTGATCGTAATATTAAGCATAAATGACTAAGTTGAAGAACGTGATTACGTGAGTGACAGCCGCAGGAAAGTGGAAACCAACGCGAAGTGTCACGATTTACAATGCTTCTAATACTATATCATCAACACTGATTACATCGCCATATTTGACTGTCATCTGATTCTTACATTAATTTACTAGTTTAGAATGATTGTTGTATTATTACAGTATCTCAAGCTGTGGTTTGAATGATTATGTCAGCCGTTAAAAGCTGCCTAAAGGCAAATAATAATTAATGCTCGATTACACACATCAACATACATGACAAGTGAGAATAATATTAGGTAATTTGTCTCTTAAAGTTACACTATCGACTTTTGCTGTTGGCTAGCGTCTGATACTTACCTAATAATGTCAAGAAGCTAAAAATCATGAAATGTTATTAGTGTAAAGAAATATAAAGTGATCTATGAGAAGTATAGACATTTCGTTTTCTCACGGGCCTCTTTTATGTTTTCTTGATTAAAATTGCGACTGCAAATGAAGTTTTAATGATGCTAACAGTTTGCGTTTAATCGATTTTGTGTTGTGTTGTTAGCATAATTTAATTGAGTGACATTTCTATTAGCACTTATTCAAGCATTGTCGCATTTAATCTGAGAACTAGCTGAATTTTATACTTTTCATGTTTTCTGGAGATTACCATTATCGTTAATAGCAACTCAGCATTGTTTTTATTTCTTTTATAGAGATTTAAGAATAAAACATG
This sequence comes from Anania fuscalis, assembly GCA_950371115.1. Taxonomy (NCBI): domain Eukaryota; kingdom Metazoa; phylum Arthropoda; class Insecta; order Lepidoptera; family Crambidae; genus Anania; species Anania fuscalis. The sequence continues at coordinate 2,210,728 of OX493355.1, forward strand.
CACATTTTGGCATTCTTGGAAAGGAAGTTGACCTTATGACCCTAGATCAGCCAATTTTGACGACCTCCGTAGAGCTCCTCCGAAAGCCGATATATGGCGTCGTCATCTCTGAGGTTCCGGGTTCGATCCCCGGTCGGGTCAATGGAGAAAACGAACTTTTCTATATTGTCTCGGATCTGGGTGTTACGATACCGTCGTTATTTCTGATTTCTTTATCACAATTTTGTCGCTTTAGTTCTTTTTTATTACTACGACGAACTTTTTTACAGCATAATACCCATGTAATGGCGTATGGCAAGTCTCCAAACGTTTTTGAGTGGAAACTCCGCTATTGTTTCTGAAGTATCCTCAGTGCGGTGTCGAACTGACGCTTTTAATGCTTCAGAACAAAAAGGTTTTCACACTCGGCTTTTAAAACTTTTGACCTGATAAGAATTGCCTTACATACATACAAGCTATAAATATGTTATGTTACATAAGAATATCAGATAGATACCCTAAGTGGTGGTATTTACTTGAAATTGTAGGTGAATTTTATAAAATACAGATCTAGATTAATGTCCAATCCAATAAGTACCTAAAAGTCTAGCTGGACGACCGCTTCAAACAATACTACGACTGCCTAAACTGCGCGGCTTTTAATGTAATTCATGTACCTTTTTACGTTGTGTAGTGAGTATTATCAATAGAACACATTTTGAACTTTAAATATTTTCATATTACTAGCTTTTCATCTTCCAAGAAAACTATTTCTTAATCTTCAAATCGTCTCAAACAGAAATAGTGATATTGGAGTAGGTATAATATCTCCTTTTTTATCCTGAAATCATTCAGGGTCACATGAGACCGCTCCTGCCGGTAATGCCTATCCGCTGTTACCTGTACCACAGCTTAGACATTATCTATAAACGACACCAGACCAGGCGAGCGAAAGCTGCGGTACCCAATTAAACTCAGGTCCCAGAGAAAGTGTACTCGATGGTTGCAGGGCTAGGAAAATGTGCTAAGATATAACTAAGATATAAGATATAACTAGCTGTGTGAATATATCAAAATGGCCATTAATGTATTGCAGTTTGCAAGCTAATCTTTTGGTGCAGCTTAAATCTTGTATTTGACAAGAAATTGGCACTTGCGATACATCGCTGTAGCTCCTATCATAAATGTAAATGTTTGCACTTAAGACCCCGAATTTGACAAAATAAAACAAAAATGTTAGAGGATAGGGATGTTTAACTGTCTGTGTAATTAAAACAGGTATGGAAACGTCGCCCTATGTCTCTGAACTGTGCGTACAATACATATAATATGATAGTAAAAAATTCAATAATAAACCATAATAGGGGTGTAGGAGGGAATTTCCGCAGTTTCTTAATCTCATCAAAGAAACGAAATAAATTCGTACAAATCTTTTAGTTTGGCAGCAAAAAAGTTACGTCAATTCGAAGTTTACGAACATGTGAAACGTGCAAAAAGTAACGACTTATTAGTAATTCACAAATAACGAAGCATTACATTAGCGATAATTCAACTGACCTTGTATTACATCAGTAGGAAGTGTGCATAAGCTGTGAAGTAATAACAACTGTGTTATTTTTAATCTGTGCTAAACGCGCCAAATCTGACAGCGTTTTGACAGTTTACTTTCTCATCGACAGTCATTAGTCAAAACTGCCAGTGTTTTTCGAATAATTTAAAATTCAAATTCGGAACGTTAAGTGCCATAGATGAAAGTGGTTTGCGACTTGGACACGAGTCCTTTTAGACAGTGAAGAGTCACAAAGTTTACAGTTGCTGGCTAATTAAGCTAATTAGCTTGTTTTGCGTCGAGATACATCATTTTATGTTTTAAAATGAAAATATGGCGTTTATCGGACCGAGGAACAGTGCGCCAGTCATCAAGGACAGCCTGCACACACCGGCGTATGAGGTGAGTGAACTGCTATTCGTGAAACAATTTCGCTTATTCGGCGTTCTTAGCACGCTGGTCTAGTTTATCGTCTACACGGTTCTACGCCTTTGCTTCATGTTTAGAGAAATTGTTTTTTTTTATTTACTCGCAATGGTGTTGCTAAATGGTAATATTCTTCACCCAGTGGTTGTAACTTGTAACAACAAGTTGCAATGCGTTTTCTAGCAAGAAATTGTTAGACTGCCTAGAAAGCGGTCTATATCAGAAAACTTGATATAACGCGGTATAGATTTCAATTTGACGGCTCCTGTGTTTATTAATCTTAAGATTTCTAGTTTCTGTGAAAGCAATGGTTGTATAATTAATTATTGCATCATTGGTTATTGAACTCGTTAATAGGAACCTGCTATGTTATATTATAATTATTAGTTTGTATTCGTTTTTCTAGATTGTGATGATAATCTTTCGGAGAAATCTGTGTCTGATGTGTAATATTTTCATAATGACTAGGTATCTTCTTCTTCTTCTTCTCAGCCTTTTTCTACCATCTTCTTGGTGTAGGCCTCCTTTCTTTCATGCCAGTCTCTTCTATCTTAAGCCACCTGTATCCACATCGATCCGGCTTCTCTCTTGATGTTATCACTCCATCGCATTTGGGGTCTTCCTACCGGGCGTTTCTCTCCCCATGGTCTCCACTCAACAACCGTCTTACACCAGGAGTCATGTTTGCGGGCGACGTGGCCTGCCCATTCCCACTTCAGATTCGCTACTCGCTGGACAACATCAGTTACTTTACTTTGCTCTCTTAGCCACTTATTTGTCATACGGTCTCGCAGTGTAACGCCTACCAGGTATACTAAAACAAAAAAACCGGCCATGTGCGAGTCGGACTCGCGCACGAAGGGTTCCGCACCATTATCTATAAAAACGAACAAAAAATATTTATTTAATTCTGGTTTTAAGTATTTGTTGTTATAGCGGCAACAGAAATACATCATCTATGAAATTTTCAACTGTCTAGCTACCACGGTTCCTGAGATACAGACTGTTGACAGACGGACAGACAGACCGTCAGACAGACGGACAGCGGAGCCTCAATAATAGCCAATAGGGTGCCGTTTTACCCTTTGGGTAGTGGTTTATAAATGTCAGCCTCCATTTTTGTTTGCTCCTTTCTTTATTTAAGTCACTCAAATAAATATGTAAACTTGTATTCTTATTTTTGGAAAATTGTTTATTTCCGGTGTGCTCGCCTCTCGGCTACGGAGGTCTTCTATATTTATACAAAGTTATCAATAATGTACAAGGCCAATAATAATGCCATTAAAAACACAACAAAGGATTAAATCAACGTATTCTTGAATATCAAATGATCTATTATCGCAAATTTTATGTCGAAACCTGACCTACATACTAAACGCCTGAATAACACTATTAAATTATATCGTCGGCAATCGACAAATATGCCGTCACAATGATATCATGCCAGATGAATTGCTAAGAGGCGAATAAAACTGTGTGGATGACGTTTTAAATTGACACAGGGCGTGGGTTGGCTATAGCAAGTCACAGTTCACAAACAAATAGAGTAGCCTTACTTGTTTGTAGTAAAATCTTATAAATGCGTGTTACGAGGTATCCGACACGTGACGAAGTTTCTTGCGCTGGTTCTCGGCGTGGCCCAAAACTATCTCCCGACTCGTAGGTAGGGTAAAAAAAAGGGACGTGTAAGAGCGCTTAATTTTAAGCCTTCTTGCAGAAATAAATTGGTTATCCATTCAATTGTATCAAAAATATGACAATTTATTTACAATTGAAAACAGTCGGGTTTTTTAAACGGCTAAATTGGGTTGGTCATATTTTATCAAAGTGACACATGAGACTGTTTATTTTAATTTGTTAGGTTTATACGTCCGAAAGAAAGATACATTTCCGTGCTAGGCCTCCAGGACCTATTGTTTTCAAAAGAATCACGGAAATTTACGCCTATCAGGTCGTGGAATGTAGCAAAATGTTGAACCTTTCATCTCGCCCCGGTGCGGTGCCAAAGCACAAGCTGCACAAGCAATGCACTGATCAAATTATACAAGCAATGCAATCCCATAAAGTGAATAAGTAAATTTAAAAAAAAACAAAATGATATCCCTGGCCGGAAATAATATTAAGTGGCAGCAGACAAAATAAATTCATGCTTATTGACTATTGCTAATTTAGCTTTGTTCAAGCAAACGCAAAGCAGTTATATGCAATATCCGTCAAAATTTGTATAGCCAATATTTTTATGACACAGCCAGTCCAGGTATTTTCACAGGTCAGCGGATGGTAGACATAGAAAGTTATAGTAGCCTAGTAGTAATGTTTTTTAAACAACGATGATTAAACTTCTTGCTTTTTTAAGGACATCTCGCCTTCTTTTATTATTTATTTCCACTACTGACTTCTGTTTGTACTGTGGCTTATGACCTTAGGCATAAGACCAATCATGACCAGTCTCATAACAGTTGATTCAACTTATTATTATAGGCTTTTTACGGTTTACTTAAAACGATTTTACACGCTATCGTTCTCATTTTTATATAAAAGATACTAGAATAGATAATTAAACTATATATTGGTCTATAAAACACATGATACAAAAACAGTATTACGCATAGACAAGAAAAAAAAGAATGCAACTAGAATTTAATATTCAAAAAGTTTGTTCTAGCTTGAAAGCTGATAAGGCCAGACAAAGATTATTTTTTGAAACACCCTAAACATGTATCGTAGGCCTTACATTGCATAATGTGCTAATTTATCCGACAATAAATAACATGTTACTACGATCGATGCAGTTAAAATGTACATATTACGTAAACTCTAATGAGCCTTCATGCATGTATTGTTATTTAACTGAGCACGTGTTTATCCAATCTAATGTTAATATTAATATTATTAGATAGTATTTTGTTATACAAAAAATACATAAAGGCTTACGTGAAAGCTTGACATGGTTGTTAATTGCTAAAATAAGTTTTTGACGATCTGTAGCGCAGCCGAGAAGCGAGCACCGAGCACTTTGTATCGCTGTCTCTAAGGGTCCTGGTTCGATACCTGGTCGGGTCAATGTAGAAAACGAACTTTTCCAAATAACCTTGGGTCTGGATGTTGTGGTATTATCATTTTTTCTGATTTCGATAACATAAGTGCTTTAGCTAATAATCTTACAATCAGAGCAATAAATGCAATGTATTCCAATATTAAGGCCTTAACACCACCCAAGTGCCTAAAATCTCGAATATGAAAATCAAATTGTCAGAATTACTGTTACTTGAATCTAAAAACTTAAAATACGATATGCTAGAAGAGGATTTAATAAACATCTTGAATTGAATAATTTTGATTTTTCGTTAAGTCCCTTGGATTAAAACATGCACAAAAAAGTGTCTATTTTTTCATAAATTGCAAATGTTCTCTTAAACGGCACAAGCTATTTCATTACTGTTTTCACACAAGGCACGATTTTGGAAATAACATGTTTTGAATTGAGAGTTTGATTTGAAAATTTTCGTTAAAGGCATTAATTTCATAAATAACATTTTTTTCCGATTTTTAGAGGTCATCCGCACGTACGAAATTGTAAGGGCGCGACGCGTCAAGGTCATTCGAGCGTGTTAAGGCCTTAAATTGTCATTTCGTTCGTGCATGTCCATTGATATATATGTTAACACTAGATCAGCAGTTGCCGCGCTAAACGCGCGCTACTGCGCTGATGGCCGCAGGCATCAGCACAGTCAATGTATAACTAGTGCTTATAGAGGCGTTGACCGAGTGAGGCCTCACAATAAAAAAATAAAAAAATGGTAAATGCGTTGTTAAAGATTGTGGTTCGAGGTCTCAGACCAATAACAAAGCACGTGGGATCACTTTTCAAAGGTAAGTAATTCGTTTTTGTGGAATATTAATGTAAATAACTCAAATTTCTAAATAAAATATCACAGAGCATATTTGAAGTTCAGTGTTGCCAGTAAAAACATCATTTGGTTTTCCCATATCTATGGGAGATTTTTTATGTTGATAACATTATTTAATTGGTAACCTTAGTATTTTTTTATTGGCGTTATAATTATTTTACAGAGTACCTAAAGATGCAATACGACGCGAGAAGTGGATTAAAGTCATAAGATTACTAAGAAAAGAAACAGATTGGTTACCTTATAAGGCTACAATTATTAGCTCTTAGCATTTCCAGGAGCAAGACAAAATTGACCCTAAAACCGAATGCGATCGTATACACTTGTCCAGTGAAGCAAGACCTATGCTTTTTGTTAGTAATATTCAGTTATTTTGTATATTAAAAATAAAAATTTGACAACATCACATACATTGCTCTGATCCTATGGGAGGTAGCGAAAGCACTTGTGTTACAGAAACAACGACGGTACCACAACACCCAGAGCCAAAACAATATAGAAAAGTTCGTTTTATATATTGATTTGACCGGGAATCGAACCCAGAACCACGAAAATGGTGACGCCTAGGCCAGGAGCTCGTCACTACGGTATTACAATAATACATCAATAATTAACCTTTTTTGATTAGGTTTAGATATTCCTTTCTCTCTCTCGATTAAACGAAAAGTGACAGTTTGAATATTTTTCTTAAGAGCTGTCAAATTAAGTTATCACAAAAAATACAACATGATTAGAAGATTTTCACTGGAAACAGATTGCCATCACTTAAAGAAATTTTTATGTTGATTTGAAGACCACGCATTCGAACTTGTGGGCAAGAGCTAGTTTCAAATAATTTAATAATAATAGATTTACATAGTCATTTGTATATTACCTTGTAGTTTTACCTTGTAGTCGACTTGAGAACCTCCTCCGTTTTTTTCGTCGGTTGAAAAGTAGAGAGTTAAATGAGCGACTGTCTTTTGATTAACACAACCCGTGTTAATCAAAAAACAGTCTTGTTTTGTTTGCAAAACCAAAGTAAAAAGTTCGTTATTTAATAAGAGTGCGTCTCCAGTATACAACGTTGCTATATACTACACAACCTGTAGTCCTCGCGAACGAAGTTGCGGGCACAGCTAGTAACTTTATAAGTAAGTTTAAAATTCAAACCTTATCTAATTACAAAATTTCATCTTAATCGTTACAGCCATTTTAAAGATAAGAAACGCATATGTATAATTCTATGGTATTATTATCATTTGTATTATTCAGATGAAAAAGTTCTCGCTGGTTTAGATAGAAAAAAGGTTTCGTTAAATTGACACCAGGCGGCTCCACCGCAAATATTTCGCGTTTATACTTTCACACACACAAATCTGGAAAGGCACTCTAACTGTTTATTTTATAAAACAACAACGGTCACGTTTTAATGTATTTAATAAAGCACTCTGACAACACTTATTTATTTATCAACTTTTTTCAAACTATTCTTTTAATAATTATAAACACACCATATTAATAGTATTTCATACAAAATTAATCGACTCATATTACTCTTTATTTATTTAAAATGGGGTAAATTCATATAGCGAGCAACACTGAGCCCGCCAAAAAATTAATATCGCCATCTTTTTTCTTTTTAGAATGACAGCTCGTTTCCAGACACTAGTGAAAGTGAGACAAATATATGTTTTTATCTAAATGTTTAGTCGTTTCCAAGCTACGGCTTTCAAACTGACATGTAGAAGACTTTTGTTGCCGCGAGACAGTGAAGTTTGCTTCTCTAGTGTATTGAACTCAATGTGCATGTCACACAAAAATTGCCCCATGGATTTGAACCCACCAACGTTTGTCCTTGCTTTGTATTTTCTATTCACTGATCATTCGGTTTCTTATTGCTTCAAAATGGGTTTTCTGTTATACTACTTTATAGCTTGTGGGCTTTTAATAACAGTTATTAAAGTTTGTGATAAATCATAGTTCTAATTAATTATGGATATGGCTGGCTTTGTTATTAGTATCGGATAAATCATTTTCTCGCGTTTCGTTTTGACGTCTATAGCACATTAAACATTTTCTTAATTGAATTGGGCATGGGTGGTAAGTTAAGGCAGTGGCCTCAACAAGAGCTTCTTATAAAGTTCACATAACTCATTAATGTATAATTAACTTTTAGCGCGCGCATTTGTCAGATGGGAGACCTGTTGTCAAAGTGGCGCCAACTGGTGGCGTAAATTTTCGTAAAAACCCTCATTATTGATACAAATTATTTATTCAGTATTTATGCCCTCTTCTGGGTACTTTGGCACAATACACGTATTGAGATAATATACAGGGTGTAAAAAAAGGCTTAACGAAGCCTTAAACCACGAACTCTATACATAAAACAAAGTAGAATGCAAAAAAAATAATTGCTGGGAAATGACTTTTATTTTTGGGTATAAAAAAAAATAACTTATTTCTAGCCCGCTATGTATAGCGCGCACGCTACATACTATGTGTGTGTAAGCGGATCATGTTTCTTTGTAAAAAAGTATAGTATTTTCAAACAAAAGTCAATTTTGTAAAAATCATTGAAAAAAAATTGTAATTTTGACTGTCAATAACTCGGTAACCCGTCATTTACCAGGTATAGTGTAAAAGAAAAAAATGATCGTAATAATACGTAGAATATGTAGTATTCGGCTTGGTTAAGCCTTTTTTTACACCCGATATTATGTCACCTGTTTAATAATAAGAAAATGAAACATTTTACACTGAACGGGTATTAATGCAACACATTCTTTTTATTATTTTCCCGACATTTTGAAATGTTATAGGAAGAAACTGCTTACAATTTTAATTAGTTAAATTATTGTAGGCAATTAGAATAGTTTTTTACGAGATTGCTACCATGTACCTTATTTTTGAGTTCCCGATATTTCGGCACTGTTGCAAGCGCCATGATCACGGATTAACTGAAGATCTTATTAGATTAAAACAATATATTATTGTAGGCAAATCTTAGAATTTAAGACTATGCACCCTTAACTAGCTTGCATAATCAATTGTTTTTAGTCTTTATTGTGCAAACGGGCATTATTGGTGAGTTTTGTAGCCATTTTTTGGTGGAGTATGGGATTTAAAAGTGAGGTTATGTAATATTTGTTACTTCTCTTCTACTCACATTCACAAATTAGTTAACGTATTTGAAAAAAACACATACTAATAATACCTATATTCATATATTCACGAATCAATGTAACACAGTCCACATGGTTTTCAGTGCATTTAAAAAACAAAATTTAGATTGAATTCATAAGAACTAAGTTATAAAATCCAGTACATAGGTATAGGTATGTATGTCCAATCTAATTTATCTTTTATATGGATAAGATCACGACCTTCGACATTCAGCTTTAATTTAATTCTTCAATGTTATCTACTTGTAAAGTCTACCAAAATATTGCCTGTACGTAGGATGTATTTATAGAACCTATTTAGTCTATGGCGACCATAACTAACGAGACCGATATGGCAAAGGCATTCGCGTGGGCAGCCCACCGGCTTTGCATAACAAATGCTTGACATAACCACTTGCTGGCTATTTGCTACTAATCGGAACTCAGTTCACGTAAAGTACATTGAAAACATCTCATTTCAACACATTTCAATGGTAACTGTACATCGTATGGTTTCGAACAAACATTAAAATTAGTAAAAGATAGGTACTTGTAGGTATTACGTGACAAGGATTTTGGTGTTGCTATACTGTTTTTTTACACAGGAGAAATGGCTTATGCATGCCGAATTAACAGTAGGATAAGTAGGTAGGTAGTAGGTAGTAGGTAGGTGCTTGCTTTCAAGGAAAATTACTCTGCCTCTACACCAATCGAGTATTCAAACTAAAACTGAAAAACAGGGTAACAAAACAACCTGTCACTCTGTGGGTGGCGGTGCCTTCAAGGGGGGATAGTAGAGTTAATTTCCAGTCATTTTCACCCTACAATTTGCTGTCCTAAAATTAGCTAATTTTGCGATGGCTGCATTGTTAAGTTTTTTAAAAAGCTCTACTTTTTATTTTTTTATGCTTATTAAGGCAAAAATTATGTTTTTTTAAAAATGGAACCTAAATATCGTTATCTTTACCATAATAATAGAGAAATATTTAAAAAAAATAGCTTTTTGTAGAACTTAACATTTCAGTTAGGTATCTCAATATTGGCTAATTGGACCGCACATTGTAGGGTGAAAATGACTGAAAACCAACTCTACTCCCCCCCTTAAAGGCTCCGCCACTCAAAACCTGCCACGCTGTATATTTGACCATCTTTTAAATGGTGCGACTTGGCCTTACCAGAAAACTAAAGCAAAAGTATCGCAGAAACTCATTGAATGGAATGCCGGCTAAACAATCAGCTGATTCGCCCACACCGCCGCGGTATGGCGACATTATGCGGTTAGATATTTCAACATTACCTCTCACAAGTTGTGGACATGGTTCTCGCAGTGTTGCAAGTGTGGAGAAATGTTTGGTTTAAAATATTAATATCACAATTACTGTACGTGGAATATGACAGCAAAGCCGGCCCACCGACTTCACGTCACTCAGCGAGCTATGGAAAGGACGATGCTTGGGATTTCGTTAAGGGATAAAATCCGAAACGAAATCAGGCAGAAGGCCAAAGTAACGGACAGATCTCAAAAATGTAGCAAGCTTAAGTGGCAGTGGGCTGGCCACATCTGTCGCAGAACAGATGAAAGGATGAGTTAACGGGTTCTTGGGCTCTGTGTGACGCCCCGCAACTCGATGGACCGACAACCTTGGGAGGATGGCTGGCAGTGGCTGGATGAAATAAGCGGGAGATCGTGCTCTTTGGCGCTTTTCGGCGGAGGCTTACGTCGGCGTGATTAATATACATACCTCCACAAAATTACAGCTCTCTAGTGCCAACAGTCTCCAAGCAAAACTTCGGACGGACAGACAGACAGGCGGATATGACAAAACTTGATATAAGGGTTCCTTGTCAGTCAGGAATAAAACTACGGAACCCCAAAAAATGAGACATTAAGTTACATCCAGATATCGTCGGTCGCCATAAAAAAAGTTATAAGGGGCCGTCCATAAATTACGTCATCGATTTTTTCAGATTTTAGACCCCCCCCCCCCCCCCTACAATCATCCTATCGTCATTTCTTAATGACCCCCCCCCCCTTCTCCCAAAATTGACGTCATTACCAGTTTGACAAAATTAAAACATTGCAGATTTGAGAAAAATAGGGTATTAATGATTAAAACACTTGATTATAGAATCACCTTTTATTGTAGTTATTATTTAAGTATTGTGTTTATTATCAATACATAGTATCAAACAAATTAAGTCGCTTTTGCTGTCTGTCCCTATGTATGCTTAGATCTTTAAAACTACGCAACGGATTTTGATGCGGTTTTTTTTAATACATAAGAGTGATTCTTAAGGAAGGTTTATATGTATAATACATGTAAGTACCACGGGCGAAGCCGGGGCGGGCAGCTAGTATTATATGTAATATTATTGTTAGAGTATTTTATCTGTAGTTATTACTGTATTTGTGTACATCTATGTTGCATTATGTATGTTTATTATCAGTTATTTTAGTACTGTACGCGCCTTAGCCGCCTCTCACATTTGCAGTCTCACTTACTAGGTGTGCTGGAAGAAATTTCTTTTTAGAAATAATCTTTTTGTACGTGAACAATAAACTATAAATAAATAAATAAGAATGACGTCAATTTTGAAACACCCCCCCCCCATCTATCATTTGCCGTCATCCGCAGACCAACCCCCCCCCCCCCTAATTTAGAATGACGTAATATATGGACGGCCCCTAATGGAAAAAAAGATAATTGTAATCCAACAGCTCTCTCGATTCGGTCTGACTTTACTCAGTATGGGATATCTAAATGAACTCGTATATTTGATTGTACTCAAGTAACATTCACACTAAAATCTATTAACGATTGTAATCGTTCAAATCGATTACCGCCGCTCCAATTGTGCCACTCGATCTATCGTAGTGAAAGCGAGAGTCCATCGCATCTCGATTATTAATTTTTATAGTATTCGAAAGTCCGGTATGAAGTAATTATATAAATTAAACTCAATAGAATGGTTTCTGAACGATACCAAAGGTCAGAGTGGTAGTTCAAGCTAAAATAAGCGATGCTATAAGAAAAGAAATGCTGCGGTTATTTGTCGAAAATTATGCCTCTACCCTCTAGTTAAAAATAAGGTTGCTATATGACATCATTTATTTTAATTAACTTTTTGTATAATTTTCTCCTGAAAGAATCCTGAAATCTTTTAAATAACTCATAAAAACACCTTATAACTTTATTAATTAGGTATGCCGTCTTCCGGGCACTTTCTACGTTCCAAAATATAGATTTGCCCTACCGCCACATATCCATATCTATATCGGATAGTGATGAGAAGATACGGCGCCGCAACAACCTTTGGCAGCCTGTCTGTCTTTGTTAACTGTCTATAAAACCAATTTATTTATGCAAATAGGTTTTAAAAAAATATACACGTTCGGACGAGTTTCTCTATAAATAACTTTTAAGGTATTATTGATAGGAAAGCATGTACAGTCAACAGCACGTCGACCTACCCCAAAAGTCAAAAATTCTCCAATAGATTTTCAACTTAAAGCCTGATATATAGAGATCATTTTCAAATGAGAAAATTTGTCATTTCGCGGTAGGTCGACGAGCTGTTGTCCGTACTTACCAATAACAGAACTTTCTTCATCTTTCATGCATGTCGTGCTAATAATATATTTCTTTCCGCTATAGCTGGACTACTAAATTCTACCGTAAAATTATTTTTTTAAATGCTTTATAAATTGGGGTTTTATTTGCCAGTTGCGCAAGCTGCATTAGTTTATTAATCCACCTGCATAATACAGGGTGTCCAAAAAATAGAACACTAGAACACGTATTCGGGTCATAAAATACTTAGTAAATAAATAATAAATAGAGATTGGCCGACTAGACGCCGACTAGTCGGAAAGGCCGACTATTCGGCATCGTTTGTAATCGGCGACTAGTCCGCAAAATAAGCTGGTTATAATCGGCGCATAACAAATGAAATAAAATTTAAAAAATATGTATTTTATATTTCCTAAATATTACTTAGAGTAATATTTAGGAAATATAATATAATTTCTTCCTATGGGTGTCGTAAGAGGCGACTACAGGAGAACCGCCATAAGAAGACGGGCAGCAGCGTCTCCTCTCCACCATTGGCCAAACTGCGATCGCCAACCCGCCTGCCAAGCGTGGCGATTATGGCAAAATCCTCCTTTTGGAGAGGCCTGTGTCCAGCAGTGGACTGTTATAGGCTGGTGATGACTTAGAGTAATACAGTCTCTAGGTACAATGTAGGAACATATTAATCAGTCAGTTATTAATTAAACTAACTTAACATCATTAATCAACGTATTATGCCACATTACATAACTTTATAACATGGCAAACGGATAAGTAAGTATTAAAGTTACAAAACAACATGGCAATGGTAAGTGAGTATCCACTAAGACAGGGGTTTAGTGTCTTAAAAAGTCTTAATGTCTTTTAATCTAAAGTTACAGTCTTGAAAGCGTTTTCAGAAACCAATCCGATAACAATATAGGAACGTATCAATCGGTCAGTAATTAATTAAGCTAACTTAACATCATTAATGAACGAAATTTGGCACATACATACTGTTTTATTTGTTTTAAATAAATTTAATTTAATTAACCTGCGCAGCAAACACAAAACAAACGGAATAAAAATATAAACAAACACGTCACAACATGCTCAACGGCTGCAAAAAAGCCCGAACACCTCCGACAAGTAGGTACCTGGGTATATGATCGGCAATTTAAAAACCGATTAGTCGGTTAATCGGCAAATACTATAGTCGAACCGTATTCTTAAGGGGAGCCATTCTCAAGGCATGTTCAAAAGTTAAAAGATTTTTAGGTAGGTTTTTAAATGTTAGTATTTTGTTTGACACCCTCTATAGTTCAGTTTTACTGCTATCTTTAAAGCAATAACATTAACAACAAGATAATAAATACCTGCAAGATGTTATTTCGTTTACTACGTTTTTTTCTTCACCTGTCCACTTCACTTGTAAAGTATGCAAATGAAATGCTATTTTGGTAGAAAATATAATTGAAGTGTTACGGAACTATATCTTTCGATAGTACCCCTTTCGATAGTCTGGAAGAGATCGCTTCTAGTGTTAAGACCGCCTAAATTGTACCATTCTAAATGTATTCCTTTTCTGTGTTCTTTGTTTTACCTATGTGGTGTGGCGTGCAATAAAAAGTCGACCTTGAAAACTGAAATGGATTTTTCTTGCATTCATTCATAAATTATTTAAATGTCGTTACTTTCATCAAACACTTGGCTTAGTGGCGCGAAATTCGCCTTGCATGCAGTGTCCTAGGTTGGATTTCCGACTCAGGTCAATTCAGAAAACGAGCTATTCTATAGTTCGGGTATAATTGGTTACCTCGTCGTAACGAAAAGCTTTTAATTGCTTACTTCAAGAAGTGTGTTTTGCCTGCCGCATAATTACATATTTATTATATTTAACCTCCCGATTGCCGTAACCTTTTATCTGACAATTGTAGACACAATAAGCAAAACAACTAAGTATATGCCCAGGATAATATTTAAACTTGAAAAAAAAAAACAACTGAACCCAGGACCTTTTGCTATCCGGGCGACTGCTATTCCACTGAACCATGGAGGTTTAAAATAGTATGCCCTCTAACGACTAAGCTAATAAGGCTATTATAGTAGTAAAACCTTTTACATGTATGTCAGTTTTTTTAGTCCTCTTGTCATTGCCTCTCGTAGTTCTACCATGTAGGTTTCGCTCTGGAGCCTCACGAGACGTCATAGGAACCGGTTACAGGTCGCAAGGCCGAACCAAGATGGCGGCCGTCCTTGCGCCGGCGCAAGGATGCATGCCGTTACTGAACAGGTTGTTGTGACCTTGTACCCAAGGCTTTTTTAACTTCGTTTTATTTTGAGAGATGTGGATTGAAAACGTAGGGTGTTATTGTTTTAAATTTAACAAATAGTGCTTGTTTGGTTGCATAATAAAAAAAAAATAGGTGATGTTATTTATTTAACTCTAAAAGAAGGAATTGCAAGTAGGAATTGAACTCACGTCTTCACTTTTCAGGTGACTGCTCTTATAAATACCCGACTATAACTATTTCTAAGATAGTTTACTTTACGAAATGTTTTCTTAGATATAGTATTTAGTTACTGAGGATATGGTAAATAGTAATTCTACTCTTTCAGGACAACTATCTAGCCTAAAACTAAGCAAAGATTTTACTACGGTGACTAGATCTTTAACTTATATTATAAACGCGAAAGTTTTTATCATGTACCTACAGATTTTTGTTTTGTTACTCCTTCACGCAAAAACTACTGATCGCATTTGGATGAAATTTTGCACACTTATAGAATATGTTTTGGATTAACATATAGGATACTTTTTATCCCGGTTTGATCCTGTGGGATATTATTCTACATATTGTTCTTTATTTGAACGTTGTTTGTTACATACTTACCAAACATCCTGTAGCCCACGCAAACGAAGTTGCTGGCACAGCTAGTTACAAATACATAGGTATACTATATGACAACTATGACCCCAGAGTCTGTTCTCGAACCAAATACAAATTCTTTACTCATCACATTATCACTTGCCTTTTCCGGAATCAAAACCCGTGAATGTTTGTTTTCGTAGTCCATATCGAAAACAATTAGACCTAGATGGTCAATTTAGGACATCTTCATAAATGCGACTGAAAATTTTAAACTTAAACTACGTAAGTTGATTTTTTTTCTGTAATCATTAACTAGACAAATATCTCCAATGTTTAGTCAAGGCTTTATCTTGTCAAGGTTTCAGAATATTTGGTTAGGGACTATTTCAACCTTGTACCTCTATATCTAGCATGTTTGACTAAAGATTACCGTAGGTGCGTGCTCGTTGCGTAAAGAGTTTTTCCTTAAAAGTTTGAGGATAACCTAGTTTTGGAGGAAAGGTCAGGTTTTGCCTTTAAAAACATTAGTCACGAGTATTTTTTTGATTTGGTATTCATTACATCTGACAGAACAGATCAAATTGTATATTCATATTAAACTAGCCCGCGACTTCGCTCGCGTGATCTTTAGTTTATTCAGTGTTTCTCACAGGATCATTTATCAGAGATAAAAATCCAGAGTTAATCCAGATCATATTCTATAAGTATGTAAAATTTCATCCAAATCCGTTCAGTAGTTTGTGCGTGAGAGTAACAAACATCCATCCATACTTACAAACTTTCGCATTTATAATATTAGTAGGATGATTCAAATTTTTGAGTGTTGGTTAGATGCTCTAAGATTCAAATATAACAACTTTTTGTGAATGAATAACATCGAAATTAAAAAATAAACTTAATATCCATACAAATACGGAATCAGCTGTTACGATTTTTTAAACGAGAAAAGCGCGGCAATAGCTCAAATTACGTATAGCGGCGCGGCGCGCAATAGTGTGTCTTTTGAGCTTATGTGAGCTGTCAAAGATGACAGTTTTTTTTTTCATTTAAGTTTTACAGCCTCAGACATCTTTATACAGCAAAAAGAAAAACTTCTGTCGTAACTCTGGCGACCACACATTGGCCAAGTATGTCTTGGCGCTCTGTTTTTTCTTTCTAGACTTACTTGACGTGTCCTTATTTTTTTAATGACCTGGTAACCTAACTTAACCTATAGTAGCTAGATAGATTAATAAATGTAATGTTTCTTTGCTCACAGATCAAGTTGGAGAGCGTGTTGGGGCTGACAGTCAGCAGCAATGCGGCGCTAGATTGTGATCCTAATACTGAAGTGGTGGCGTATCCAGCAGGGTAAGTTCATTTTGTACTGACAACAGCTCGTCGACCTACAACAAAATGTCAAATTCTCTTATTTGAAAATAATCTCTTATGTCAAGCTTAAAGTTGAAAATCTATTAGAGAATTTTTGACTTTTTGGGTAGGTCGACGTGCTGTTGACTGTACTGGATTACTTCACTAGTTTTCATGCAAATTGTTTTTTTTAAATAGCTTTTATATTATTGTCTTCCCCAAAATACAAAATAATTACCTACATATTTCAGCTACAAGTTGAATTAAGAAAATCTAGAAATCAATGTTTTTCCTGAGCTATTGTAACAACCGTTTCGTTCGCGTGCGTTTGTCTTTAGTTTATTCTATACCTACATATATCCCGCAGGAACATTTAACCGGAATAAAAAGTATACTATATGTTAATCCAAATCGTATTCTATATGTTTGCAAAATTTCATCCAAATCTGTTCAGCCGTTAACGCGTGATTAAGTCCTAAACATCCTCAGAAACTTTCGCATTTATAATATTAGTGGGATGGAATAACCCTAACCATAAAGCCATATACACACTTTACTAGGGCGCACGTGCCTCGCTAGTCGCATACATATATATGTATTTGTGGGAAGCCACGTGATACGCGCGCGTGTGAGTGGCTAGCGTATGTCGGTAAACGATCAAAGGACCTAAGTGCGTTACGCAAAATACAAAACTGCGAAGCGGTGAGATGCGAATACCCAACGCGAGAACTGCATAGATTTCAAACGCATTCGTGCGTAGATTTCAACGAATACGTCGCGTCGCAGTTTTGTTAATTTTACTTTTTAGAAATGCATAATATTAAAATTTTTCTAATTATAATCATGCGTGTGATACGGAAATGATTACCTTCAACTTTAATCATAGTCCGTATCGTAACGATATCGTGAAATCCTGAAAAATCTCAAAGATCCCCAAGTTACTGTTTTCCTACTCAATTTGTTATGAACAAACCTTTTTAACTATTCATCCGAAATATCCATCTATCGAGACATCAGATACGACATGTTTTACGGCGATGGCGTCGCAATTTACGCTCGTACCCAATGGACTGTGAAGTTGTTGAACCACCTGCGAATTATGACTGCAGATATTTAGGCTGAGCATTCACGGAGCGGTTTTCAGTATGTCGATGTAGCGCCAGCTTTCTTTAATACGCCTATAATTATAGTTCTTTCAAGTTAAGAAGCGTGCTGTGCTGTGACAGCTCACTATTGACACTTTTACGAGTAGTAATGCGCCCTAAAGAGAACCGATCGAATCGAAACCGTTTTGGGTATCGAGAAAACAGGGTGAGATTTATCGATTTTAATTTTAGTATTCTTTTACTTGACACTATATTGTATTTTTTATTATTATTATATTAAATTATCTTTATAACACAAACCGCATACAAGACAGCCGCATTTGTTGACAACAACGCCATTGTAAGGTTTTACGAAATAACCACATCGATTCTGCCGATTCATTGATTATCGTTATGGCATTGTCAATCTCAGTAAGAAATCTTTTCGTTTACGTTGATAGTCTGCAATGGTAGCTCGCAACACAAGACATTATTACTTTATACCTAATCGGTACCCTCTTGCAAAAGCAATGCGATAGCGACAATTGACCAATTTTGGCTTGACAGAACGGCAAAAATCGCAAATTGACAGTAAAAAACAAAGCAATCTACTGTCAGTGCTGCCCATAGTTTTGACACTAACTATCAATCGGGCGATGACTGCGTGATTATTGCAGATTGCTAATTTTTAGGGAATAAGGTTGCGGGTCTACTCGGGTCATGTTTGAACTTTGAGTGTGCAAGGGCTCTTACAGAAAGTGTACATCGAATATTATTGATTGAATCGAAATTTCGTTACGTCTAAATGTCATCGGCGCAGGTTCGGCGGAGAAACTCGACAGATATTCGCTTTGGCCTGGGGCTCCGACGAATGAACTTTCATAACATGTAGGGTCAAATGGCGAAGATTGACTTTTTTGAAAGCCATATTTTATTACGTTGATGAAAACTTCAATCGTGTGTGTTGGAATAATAAGACACTTCTTTCTGTGCTTTATACATTACTAGTCGGGGTTAAACATTGAGGTATATTGTACTGATGGGTTAAACTCTAGATCATCATCATCATCTTAGCCAATTGCAGTCCACTGCTGAACGTAAGCCTCTCTTAAAAAGCGGCAAAAAGCATGATCTCCCGTTTTTTCAGCCAGCTTTCCTAAGATCGTCGGTCCATCGAGCTAAGGGGCTGTATAAGAAGTATACGACTGTTTAAGATATGAAGCAACTCTCAATCAAGTCACGTCAAATGGGCTATTATAATTAAAAACAGTAACTTTCATTCTAAGACTTTCATTTGAAAGCTACGATGCCACAGATTAGAAGACATACCTATATTAAACTTATATTAATATCACTCCTAAGTTGGAATTGGAAGCTTAAAAAAAACAATATTCGTATTAAATACCTTTGTACAAGAGGCACTTCGTGACCACTTTTTAATGGTTTAAATTTTAATCATTTGCAAATTATGTCAAATTAAGCCGCAGCCGTAGTCTGTCTACATTTGGAATGATGCCAACCACCCAAACCATCTTCATTTCATACAGATAAATCACTATCAATGATCACTAAAAGCCTTTAAGATTAATTGGCAGGGAACTTTCAACGAAATGAACTGGTTAAGTATCTGCCCTATAGCGACCTGACCTACTAACCCATAGTGGAATGGAGTGCACTGCCTAACTGCAAGCTAATTTATCGAATCGCTGACTATCGCTGATCTAAATTACTTAGATATTCCTAGAACGATATTGGACTAAAACGACCAGCAAGTAGAACACTTAAATAATTTTTACTTATAATAAATAAATATGGACTAAATCACATTCATTGCTCTGATCCTAAGGTAATTGTCAAAGGATTGATATCTTGGCATCGCCATCTCTAAGGTCCCGGGTACGATTCAGAGCGGTTTCGCATTCCGTCCGATCCGAATCCGTATTGTATGATGGTCATCGGATTCGGATCGGATTCGGTGCGTAAACGGTGTTGGAGTGTTCAGTTCATATAAATTGTACTACGTCTACTTTGATCCGACGTTTTTCGGATTCGAATTGATAACGGATCGGATGTAGTGCGAAACCGCTCTTACGGTCGGGTCAATGTGGAAAACGAACTTTTATATATTGGCTCGGGGCTGGGTGTTGTGGTACCGTCGTTGTTTCTAATTTCTAATATACAGAGTATGTGAGACTATGTCCCTGTACAGAGATGCATGGAAGGCATCTCAAAAACAGCAGAGTCACAAGCACAGCTTGTATACTTGGCGGTCGGGAGAAATAATTTAGGAAATTGCTAAGCCCATCGCAAAAACCTTTCAAATTACTTTGCAGATAGATCTCTTGAGATTTGTAAATCCTTGGGTCGATCCTGTTGAGTATTTATGGAGATTAAATTCACGTTAAAGTTCTTTAATATTTACGGAGCTAAGGGAGTTTTAAAAAAGCGATTAAACAAATACTTTTTCTGAATAAAATGAAGACTTTGTTCACTTTGATGACTTGTAAGTATTATCCTCCTATCTGCAGGAAAACTATTAAGTAATACCAGTTCTTCAGTACCGTTTCTTAGAAGTTTTAGAACCAATTTAAAACTCATATCAATCAATTCCTATCTTATTTAGGTATGTTGTTTTCAAGAAACGATACGGACACAATTGAGTTCTAGATACCAAAATTAATTAAATATTCAAACAGTTTTATTTTCTTCAGAAATTGGTACAGGGTAACTGTCGTTTTTAGACTTCTTCGTCACTTCCTATCCGTGTTTAATTGATTGAGTAACAAACATCCATCCAGAAATTCGCATTTATAATAGTCGTTAGATTGAAATTAAATGCTAACCCAGTCGAAAATATTATAAAAGAAATTGAAAATCAACCTTAGTTATTTAAATTCCAGAAGAGATACCCTTAACTAGATCGTTACAAAAGTTTTACGAAATGAGTTTGTCTGAACGCTGAACCTTTCTGCATAATAGCCGGCTAGGGTTGAAGGTCTGACCTTTCACTCGATAAATAACTGCTATTTAGGTAAAAGACCTAGTCTCATTATCGTTTAGATCTAGCTGTCAGATAATGCATTTGCGAATTTTCTTTGTTGCTGGCTCGGCGGCTTAGCCTGTAATCATGTTTAAAGGTTAAATTTTCAATTTTAAATAAGCATTTGTTATCGGTGTTTATAATTTTTACCTTTTATCAAAGCTTTTTACCTGAGGATCTACCTGAGTTTTAATTTTTAAGTATATTTAGGGTAAGTAAGTTATATTTAGGGCCTATATATATATTTAGGGACATTTCACAGTAGATTGCTTTGTTTTTGCTGTCAATTTGCGATTTTAAAGCCAGAATTGGACAATTTTCGCTATCGCACTGCTTTTGCAAGATCAGGGCGGTAACCACGAACTCTTAAAACAATCTCAAATCTGTCAAACATTATCATTTCTGTCAAATTTTGTATGAAATGACGTACCAAAATTGACAGATTTGACAACTTTGAGATTGTTTCATGAGTTCATGGTTACCCCGCAGGGTTGCGTTCTGTCTAAATAGGTACAGCTTTATTTCTTGTTTTTTAATGAAAAACATCATTTTTATTTTTTCTGCTTAATTTAAACGTTGAAGTCCGAACTGCCATCACCTGCTGCCCATTACGGTGATCGGAAATCATTATGTCACAATGGTGACGGGTCGTTGACCTCTGTGGTCAGCAGTCAGCCCATTCATTCAGTGCCTAATTTCGTCTGGCGTTTCGCGGCATGAATGAAAGATATGACCGTGTGACGTCACAAGGTTAGGTTAAGCGACGTTTGCGGTAGTTAAAAAGTTGATGGGTGACCGTTTTAATGATATTGCTTTCTGGTTTTAGTGGTTAAATTTTACATTTCCGTTCTAGCGCTATGCCCTGTTTGTTCATAGTAGACGTTTTAATATTCTATGAGTCTGCATTCTGCAATATTGCAAAGCTACGAACGTCCACGTAAAGGGGCCTAAGGATCTAGGAGGCCCACTACAAAAATGTTTCGTTCGTATAAAACTAACAGATTAAAATTACCATCTCATTGTATCAATCCTTTAACGAAATATAACCAACCAACTTAAACTAGCCGTGTAAAAATACACGACCGTTTTCAATAGTTTACAAATTGTCAAAGGTTTGATACAAGTTAATGGTGCTTTTTAATTTGATAGATTAATACGTCTGAACGAACAAAACACTTTCATAGTATCCTAGGTTCGTTTTATGGTTTGGGTAAATTAAGAAAACGATTTTTCTAATTTTGTTTTGAAAAATAATATGCATATATGTATATCTATATATATCATGATATTATAACTCCTTATTTTTATAATGGTATTAATAAGTAAGAGGTTTTTTCACTCTCGTAAAATAAAAAAAATGCTTTAGTCTTTTTGTTAAAGAAATATTTTGAGATATATTTTCGTTTCGATTTAAGGTTACTTAAATCGAAACGAAAATATACTTTAGAATAGTTTGTTACGGGATTGCTACCATGTACCTTATTTTTGAGTTCCCGATATTTCGGCACTGTTGCAAGCGCCATGATCACGGAGTAACTGAAGATCTTGCGGGTAAGTTGTTACGGGCAAACATATCGGTCTACCCTCTTTCGCAGTCTTTTATTGCACGCGTCGGTACCATTGTCTACAAACTCACTATTTTCTCGCACCTGTTCTCGACACACAACACTAACAGTATCTGACCGCGACACAGCAGTTTGTTGTTTTTTCCGGTTTTTGCACATACGAAAGGTGCGAGAAAATAGTGAGTTTGTAGACAATGGTACCGACGCGTGCAATAAAAGACTGCGAAAGAGGGTAACCCGATATGTTTGCCCTTAACAACTTACCCGCAAGATCTTCAGTTACTCCGTGATCATGGCGCTTGCAACAGTGCCGAAATATCGGGAACTCAAAAATAAGGTACATGGTAGCAATCCCGTAACAAACTATTCTAATGTTAGTGACCATGAAAGTTTAAAAGAAAATATACTTTTATCTCGAGTAATAAAACTTTTCTTTCTTCCCAAAATTAAATTGTATTACATAAACGAGCACAGTTCACAACAAGTTATTAAAGTTAGCATATAAATAAAAACAAACTCTTCGTGCTTCGCTCTAATAATTTCCAAGGGTGAGGAAATGAACTTGGTATTGACCAGGGTTGACCCACACCATAGTATAAATGTTCCGTAGACTAAAAATAATAATACATACTCCTATGTTGAACAGTGGATGTCCTATAGCTGAAATGACAATTAAAACGTATAGGACCACCTCTGAAGAAACAAAATTATAAACTAAAAAAAAAAGTTGGTCTGTAAAGTCGGCTAACGGACGATAATTTAACGTGATAACGTCATAAGAAAACATTGATGCTACTCGGACGCATCGGCCGATGGAGTGGAAGAGAGATAGATGCGTCACAAGCCGAACGCTTTGGCCGATCGTGCCTCTATCGCTTGTGCCGCGCTCTCGCTCGCACGCGGAACGCGACACTTTTTCGTGAGTTCATCGATCATCGATTTATAAGACGTTGTCACGTCAAAAAATATAAAATAAGTCAACTTGTTTATGCCGGAGTTAAAACTAATTCTTGCTGAGCGTGTAGTAGACGCTTCACCAATTAGCAAAATCTTATCATGATTGGACGAAACGCTAATAAATTTTACCATACTGTTGCCAACACGCATTATTTTCTTTTCGAGTCTATGACTAATGATGAACTAAATCGAATTAAGCTTATTTTAACTGTTATAGTTGTAAATTATTATTTCATAATTAATAATTATTTTTTATCTTATTCGCTTTTGGCTAATTACTTGAAAATTTATTGCTAAAGTAATACATAGAATGGACGAAGAACGTTTTAACAATGATTACTTAACAAGCTTACTATTCCTGTCTACGAATTTTACCACAGAACCCTAAAATTGAATGAAATATGTCTGCCAAGCCCACGGGTGCGGTCATCCGTGGTCGCACCTCCGAATCGATACTAGACGCCTGGCTTTGCATGGGGGTAGTTTTAAATTAAAGTCACCATAGTATATTTCTTACTCCCACATCCCACCCTTTATAGGAGAGCGTGGTGAAGTAACAAAACAAACCATTTTTTTGGTCAAGAGAGAAGTAGAATTTATGTAATAATGCAACTAATTTCGTATAGGATTGTCCTTTTCACTCATTTAATATTTATAGAGAAAGTCAATTTATTTACACAATAAGTTCAAAATACATTGTATTTTTATGATAAATACATATTAAATTAACATCTTGATAGCTTTGTAAATTTTTGTTTTTAGCAATTCCATGCAAGTTTTAATTGAAGATAAATAACACTTGAAAAAAATCATCGACCTGATTATCCTGACTTCGATGATTTTTTTCAAGTGTTATTTATCTTGATAGCTACTAATATCATCACAATTTAATGACGGCACTTTCTTTACATAACACTTTCTTAACCATTTTAACCCGAGTTTAGTTTCTTTACTTTTAATTTGCAACAGATTTAGCGTTTGACTCTCTCATTTAACTTCTTCTCGTTTTTATTTCGTTTTGGTGGCAATCCGGATAGTATTTCGCCGAACTAACCGCATTATTTAGGCTACTAAAAAGGCGGGATGTTTTTTGTTATTAAAACTTCCTCCTCTGCCAGCTAAATGGTTAATTCTGAAGTGAACGCATCCAAAGTCGCAGGCAGAAGCTTATAAATTAGAATCTATATTGTTTAATTAATGGCTTTTAAAAGTCGTCAAACGATTGCGTCTGTCAAATTATAATTTACTAGCTGTTACCCGCGACTTCGCTCGCGTGATCTTACAATATGAAAATGCATCTCACAGGATCATTTATCGGAGAAAGTATCCTATATGTTAATACAGATCATATTCTATATGTATGCAAAATGTCATCCAAATCCGTTCAGTAGTTTTTGCGTGAATGAGTAACAAACACCCACCCATACTTACAAACTTTCGCATTTATAAATATTAGTAGGATTGGTCACATTTATGATATCCCTATACTATATTCCCTAGTCCCTACTAGGGGACAAAGCTGCTCCCTATTTTGATGACTCATACCTACGTATTATAGACAATGATAAATGAAAGGGAACACACCTTTATAGGTTAATGACCCGGTGCATCAGTAATTTAATTTCTAACTAAGCCATTGACTGACTTGATGCACTGTTGTAGTGGTGCGGGGTTTCGCCAAGGGCACCGCAATGGGTTTAGATTCGATTCCCGGTCGAGTCAGTGCTAAAATGAACTTTAAAAAATCTCGCGTCTGGCTGCTAAGAAACGCTTAATCACAAATGTCCACGAAAACTGTCTTTTTTTTTGTTTTTGTTAAAAACAAAAAGTATTTGCTAACGGCATTAACTAGTACACAGGGACATTATTTTGAATATGGATATAATTATTGTATTTAGGTATTTATTTACCTATTACACCTATTGGAATAAATTGTCAGTATTTTCCAGTTTAAGTCTAAAACATAAACTATAGTAGCTGCTGAGATTTAGAAAGCTTTGACATCTTGTTTTAAGGCGAAAGAATGTAAAATAAGATGATAACAACAACATAAAAATATTGCTTACTTTTTGGGTTCAAAAAGTCAATTATAATTATGTAAAACTTATCGAGAGTTAAGCTAAGAAAATAAATAATAAAAACACATTTTCACAAGTATCAAAACGGGTCTATTAGATCTCGGCGACTGTAAAACGGTTCTATTTTTACTCAATTACCGGTCGTCATCAGACAATGACATGTCTATTAACGAAAAAAAAACAATGTCATCGGCAAGAACGGGTAACGGAATGGCGACACGTCACTGGGGCAATGACTTTTGAGGTGTGTCATGGGGGCAATGAACATCCCTTTGGGCGTAAGACTGAAGGAATTTATTGTATAGGGCTACTAATACATATATAATTGCCAAACATAATAATGGAATTTACTGTTTTTATTGGACAACATCACATAAATTGCTCCCATCCTTAGGTAAGTGGGTAAAGCACTTGTTATAGAAATCAGAAAAAACGACGGTCCAAAACACAGACCCGGGACATTATAGACTACAAAGCTTCAGTCAGTGTCAATAATTGAAGTTGTCAAAACTGCTTCTTGATTGTTCAATACTACAATGCTTGGCTGATACATTTAGTTCGAGATTTGTTCTCTAGTACGCTAGTACATTATACCTCAATGCATCCGGATAACAAAACAATAAAGGCTTGGACTATAACCAGCCGAAATTAGAATCCGCAAAAATCCGTTCAATAAAGGACCTCATTGATTGAGCGACTTGCAATAGCAAAGCGATAGCGAAAATTGCGCAATATTTTCTCTCTAATAGCAAATTGACAGCATAGACAAAGCAAAGGCAATCTAATGAAGGTGCTGCCTCTGCCGAACAATAAGTTAACTATATTTATTATTGGTTACGGTCCAATTTTCGCATTGCCTATAAGTTTTTGACGGCAAAGTAATCAGTGAGCAATTTAACCTGTCAGATCGCAATATCAAATAAGGTTAGCAGTCAGCCTACCCGTACCCTGATTCCGTATCTTGCAAAAGCAATGCGATAGCGAAAATTGTCCAATTCTGGCTTTAAAATCGCAAATTGACAGCAAAAAACAAAAACAAAGCAATCT
This sequence comes from Anania fuscalis, assembly GCA_950371115.1. Taxonomy (NCBI): domain Eukaryota; kingdom Metazoa; phylum Arthropoda; class Insecta; order Lepidoptera; family Crambidae; genus Anania; species Anania fuscalis. The sequence goes on from OX493355.1 coordinate 2,237,282, forward strand.
ACTGTCAGTGCTGCCCATACATTTTGACACTCAGCAACAATCTGGCGGTGACTGCGCGATTATTAGTGATTGCAATTTTTTTGGGAATAAGGGTACCGGCACGTTTCCGGCTTATAGTCCGAGCCTAATGTGTCATTATCGTGTTGATGCAGCCAGGAGGTTATGTAGTGGTACCAGTGGTACTCTTCAATGACTTAGTAAAACCTCGTGTTTAGGTTCATTTCATTAGTTATGACGAGTCCAATACATGTCAAAATGTTTTATAGCTTTAAACAATTAAAGCTATTAAGAAGATATTCTAACATATACTTAATTAAAATTCCGTAATAAGTACATAATTTTGATGCATCACATACGGCTAAGCCAGCAATAACATGAAAGCTCCCAAAAACGACTTAATTAGATATAACAAAATTTAACTATTTTCTAGAAATATATTACTCTTCCTACCGCTTTGTCCTAAATCGGGGTAAACTTACTTGACTTACTTGACATAGATGCGGCAAATCTAGTTATTACATTTGGAGCTATTGTCAAATGAGCCCAAGTAAATGGTCTTTGTTTAACGATTGTATAAGCCACTACCGTACGCAGTACCCGGCCCTCGTTACCATTCACACAGGCGATCACGCGCGTTTGTGTATTGACAGTGCGATGAGGAAGCGTTGACTACAGTGATGAGCGGAGCGGGTATAGGTTGCCGTGTATCTATCAACACTGCAGTACATACACGCTTCACAGTCTTTATAGCCACGCGTGGCTAGGTGCGCGAGGTTTTATACGATTTCTAATAAGCCCGCATAAGCAGCCACCTAAATACTGACGTTTGACGGGATGTCGCGTGTCGCGAGGTCTCGTTTCATGAGACCTCACGCGACACTATGCCCTCTAGCGGAAAATAAATAATAACGATAATAATATACCACTGGTGATTACTCAATGGTATTATCAATCACATACATTTTAATAATTTAGAACTTCGGTATTGATTTCAAATTGTTACCTTAGCTACGGCCTCTTGTTTACGTGACACTGCAGGGCTTGGCACCTCAACTATGATTGTAGGTGCCTAGTCGTATCTAGACGCTTACACTCACCTTTTCCCGCTTATCGCTCAGTCTATCACCATACCCTCCCACCGCTTATTAGTATGCTTGATGGGCATGGGTCGGCCTCCCACGGCCCCATCCGCGGTGAGACAAACACCATACAATCTTATCGAGTTGCAAGGGGCTATTGACACGCTATGGGGGTTTTATGGTAGTAAATGAACGTTATTGGTTATTAGATGTCAGTGGGTGTTAAGGTCTAGGTGTTGATGTTTTCACACTATTGTTTAAATTCACATTTGTGGGTCTTGAGTTCGCATCCCAAGCTGAATATTTATTAAACAGTGAGAAAATATGGAAATATTGCAATAAAAATACTTAGAACAAATATTTTCTTATCGCATACGAACTGTTCGTACGTTTAAAACAGGGGTTCTGTCACATTAATTCATTCTGAGGTGTTACGAAGCTTGCCGGGTCAGCCAGCTAGTAATTTATATTTATACCTTCAACTTTTGGCGTACCTATCTATCAATAACTGTTCATTCAACGTCAGGAGTTCAGGACTACATCCACAAAAATAACCGAATTTCTCAACAGATTTTTAACTTAAACTCCAAAGAGTAGAGTTTAATATCAGTAAGCGTCGTCTGTTATATGGTGGCAGGTAGGCTTGGCTACTGTTTAATAAACAAACAATATTTGCAATTTGCAATCTTATGTCTTACGTATGACAGCCCACGATAGCTCAAAACCTCTTAAGCTGCCAGTTCGTAGCCGACTCCACACAGCATCAGCAGACGAAGTGCGACGTGTCGTTGCGACACTACTGGTTTCTATGAAATTTCCTTCGTGGCAAGCGACACGATACGTCCGGTATGGATAAGCAATATTGGTTTCTTAACCTACAAGAATTCTAAAGTTTCTAATATTTTTTCTGTGGATACATTTATCACTAAAAAGCTTAATTTAATGTTTTGTGTCAGATCTTGCTCTTTTTTTATTTATTTTTTGTTTTTATCTTATTGAATTCGGTTTCAAACCGCCAAAATTGATTTGAAGTTTAAAATTATAATTGTATTGTTCCTAATATAGCATGTTTAAAATACAAGCCTAGTTTTTGTCACTTACGTCCGGTAAAAACTGACATCAAATAACTTTGCCAAAAAAAAAACTCACAGTTAAAAAGTTAACATGATGTATCTCAGTTCATATAAATATAGAAAAAAAGATCTAAACTTATTATTTTCATCCGATAATGGCCGAAAAGACGAATACCTAAATTTCTACCAAAGTAAACACCAAAAATGACACAAATTAATATGTTAGGTTAGGAAACTGGTCCGGAAACTATATGCAAAAAATCACAAACTTTAGAATTTTTGAAACCTCAAACCTCAGCCGTACCGGACTAGAAGCGTAGGGCGGCAGACGACGCTGTCGTCCAACCGCAGATCAGAAGTGCCACTGACGCTGGAGGGACGATCATGACAGCAGCGACATAACGTAACGGCCGATGGAGTGGAAGAGAGATAGATGCGGCACAAGCCGAACGCTTTGGCCGATCGTGCCTCTATCGCTTGTGCCGCGCTCTCGCTCGCACGCGGAACGTGACACTTTTTCGTGAGTTCGGCGATCATCGATTTATAAGACGTTGACACGTCAAAAAAAAATTAGTCAACTTGTTTACGCCGGACTTTTAAAACTAATTCTTGCGGAGCGTGTAGCAGACGCTTCACCAATTAGCAAAATCTTATCATGATTGGACGAAACGCTGATAAATTTTACCATATTGTTGTCAACACGCATTATTTTCTTTTCGAGTCTATGACTAATGATGACCTAAATCGAATTAAGCTTATTTTAACTGTTATAGTTGTAAATTATTATTTCATAATTAATAATTATTTTTTATCTTATTCACTTTTGGCTAATTAATTGAAAATTTATTGCTAAAATAATACATAGAATGGACGAAGAACGTTTTAACAATGATTACTTAACAAGCTTACTATTCCCGTCTACGAATTTTACCACGGAACTCTAAAATTGAATGAAATATGTCTGCCAAGCCCACGGGTGCGGTCGTCCGAGGTCGCACCTCCGAATCGATACTAGACGCCTGGCTTTGCATGGGGGTAGTTTTAAATTAAAGTCACTATAATATATTTCTTACTCCCACAACCCACCCTTTATAGGAGAGCGTGGTGGAGCAACAAAACAAACCATTTGTTTGGTTAAGAGGGAAGTAGAATTTATGTAATAATGCAACTAATTTCGTATAGGTGTGTCCTTTTCACTCATTTAATATTTGTAGAGAAAGTCAATTTATTTATACAATAAGTTCAAAATACATTTTTCTTTTATAATAAATACATATTAAATTAACATCTCGATAGCTACTAATATCATCACAATTTAATGACGGCACTTTCTTTACATAACACTTTCTTAACCATTTTAACCCGAGTTTAGTTTCTTTACTATTTATTTGCAACAGATTAAGCATTTGACTCTCTCACTTAACTTCTTCTCGTTTTTATTTCGTTTTGGTGGCAATCCGGATAGTATTTCGCCGAACTAACCGCATTATTTAGGCTACTAAAAAGGCGGGATGTTTTTTTGTTATTAAAACTTCCTCCTCTGCCAGCTAAATGGTTAATTCTGAAGTCGACGCATCCAAAGTCGCAAGCAGAAGCTTATAAATTAGATTATATCTATTGTTTAATTGAAGGCTTCTTTAACAGTTGTCAAACGATTGCGTCAGTCAAATTAAAATTTACTAGCTGTTACTGTTACCCGCGACTTCGCTCGCATGATCTTTAGTTTATTCTATGCATCTCACAGGATCATTTATCGGAGATAAAAAGTATCCTATATGTTAATACAGATCATCTATACCTATCTATACTAATATTATAAAGAGGAAAGATTTGTACCTATTTTTGTATGTTTGTATGTTTGTAATGAATAGGCTCAAAAAGTACTGGGCCGACTTAAAATTTTCTTTCACCAATAGAATGCTACATTCTTCCAATTTGACATAGGCTACATTTCATTTTGAAAAAAATTAGGGATCCTTGGTAAAATTTGAACAATGTAACCGATGGTGTAGAAAAATGAGTCTTAAAATGTCTTTCGTCGAATGCGCTTCCGAAACTATTAGCGATAATTGTCTACCCCGTGCGAAGCCGGGACGGGCTGCTAGTATTCTATATGTATGCAAAATTTCATCCAAATCCGTTCAGTAGTTTTTGCGTGGAAGAGTAACAAACACCCATCCATACTTACAAACTTTCGCATTTATAAATATTAGTAGGATTGGTCACATTTATGATATCCCTATACTATATTCCCTACTAGGGGACAAAGCTGCTCCCTATTTTGATGACTCATACCTACGTATTATAGACAATGATAAATGAAAGGGAACACACCTTTGTAGGTTAATGACCCGGTGCATCAGTAATTTAATTTCTAACTAAGCCATTGACTGACTTGATGCACTGTCGTAGTGGTGCGGGGTTTCGCCAAGAGCGCCGCAATGGGTTTGGATTCGATTCCCGGTCGAGTCAGTGCCATAATGAACTTAAAATCTCGCGTGTGGCTGGTTATGCTAAGAAACGCTAAATATCCACGAAATGTCTACGAAAACTGTCTTTTTTTTTGTTTTTGTTAAAAACAAAAAGTATTTGCTAACGGCATTAACTAGTACACAGGGACATTATTTTGAATATGGATATAATTATTGTATTTAGGTATTTATTTACCTATTATACCTATTGGAATTAATTGTCAGTATTTTCCAGATTAAGTCTAAAACATAAACTATAGTAGCTGCTGAGATTTAGGAAGCCAGCGTTTTGACAGCTTGTTTTAAGGCGAAAGAATGTACAATAAGATGATAACAACAACATAAAAACATTGCTTACTTTTTGGGTTCAAAAAGTAAATTATAATTATGTAAAACTTATCGAGAGTTAAGCTAAGAAAATAAATAATAAAAAAACATTTTCACAAGTATCAAAACGGGTCTATTAGATCTCGGCGACTGTAGAACGGTTCTATTTTTACTCAATTACCGGTCGTCATCAGACAATGACATGTCTATTAACGAAAAAAAAACAATGTCATCGGCAAGAACGGGTAACGGAATGGCGACACGTCACTGGGGCAATGACTTTTGAGGTGTGTCATGGGGGCAATGAACATCCCTTTGGGCGTAAGACTGAAGGAATTGATTGTATAGTACATATATCATCGCCAAACATAATAATGGAATTTACTGTTTTTATTGGACAACATCACATAAATTGCTCCCATCCTTAGGTAAGTGGGTAAAGCACTTGTTATAGAAATCAGAAAAAACGACGGTCCAAAACACAGACCCGGGACATTATAGACTACAAAGCTTCAGTCAGTGTCAATAATTGAAGTTGTCAAAACTGCTTCTTGATTGTTCAATACTACAATGCTTGGCTGATACATTTAGTTCGAGATTTGTTCTCTAGTACGCTAGTACATTATACCTCAATGCATCCGGATAACAAAACAATAAAGGCTTGGACTATAACCAGCCGGAATTAGAATCCGCAAAAATCCGTTCAATAAAGGACCTCATTGATTGAGCGACTTGCAATAGCAAAGCGATAGCGAAAATTGCGCAATATTTTCTCTCTAATAGCAAATTGACAGCATAGACAAAGCAAAAGCAATCTAATGAAGGTGGTGCCTCTGCCGAACAATAAGTTAACTATATTTATTATTGGTTACGGTCCAATTTTCGCATTCCCTATAAGTTTTTGACGGCAAAGTAATCAGTGAGCAATTTAACCTGTCAGATCGCAATATCAAATAAGGTTAGCAGTCAGCCTACCCGTACCCTGATTCCGTGTCTTGCAAAAGCAATGCGATAGCGAAAATTGTTCAATTCTGTCTACTGTCAGTGCTGCCCAAGTGCCCACATATTTTGACACTAAGCATCAATCGGGCAATGACTGCGCGATTATTAGTGATTGCAATTTTGGCAATAAGGGTACCGGCACGTTTCCGGCTTATAGTCCGAGCCTAATGTGTCACTATCGTGTTGATGCAGCCAGAAGGTTATGTAGTGGTACCAGTGGTACTCTTCAATGACTTAGTAAAACCTCGTGTTTAGGTTCATTTTATTACTTTTGACGAGCCCAATACATGTCAAAATGTTTTATAGCTTCAAACAATTATAGCTATTAAGAAGATATTCTAACACATACTTATATAAAATTCCGTAATAAGTACATAATTTTGATGCATCCCATACGGCTTAGCCAGCTATAACATGAAAGCTTCCAAAAATGACTTAATTAGATATAAAAAAAATTAGTATTTTCTAGAAATATATTATTCTTTCTACCGCTTTGTCCTAAATCGGGGTAAACTTACTTGACTTCTAGATGTATTCTGCTTATCACATTTGGAGCCATTGTCAAATGAGCCCAAGTAAATGGTCTTTGTTTAACGATTGTATAAGCCACCACCGTACGCGGTACGCGGCCCTCGTTACCATTCACACAGGCGATCACGCGCGTTTGTGTATTGACAGTTGCGATGAGGAAGCGTTGACTACAGTGATGAGCGGAGCGGTTATTGTAACGCGTATCTATCAACACTGCAGTACATACACGCTCCACAGTCTTTATAGCCACGCGTGGCTAGGTGCGCGAGGTTTTATACGATTTCTAATAAACCCGCATAAGCAGCCACCTAAATACTGACGTTTGACGGAATGTCGTGAGGCGTGAGGTCTCGTTTCATGAGACCTCACGCGACACTATGCCCTCTAGCGGAAAATAAATAATAACGATGATAATATACCACGTGATTACTCAATGGTATTATCAATCACATACATTTTAATAATTTCGAACTTCGGTATTGATTTCAAATTGTTACCTTAGCTACGGCCTCTTGTTTACGTGACACTGCAAGGCTTGGCACCTCAACTATGATTGTAGGTGCCGTAGTCGTAACTAGACGCTTACACTCACCTTTTTCCGCTTATCGCTCAGTCTATCAACATACCCTCCCACCGCTTATTAGTATGCTTGATGGGCATGGGTCGGCCTCCCACGGCCCCATCCGCGGTGAGACAAACACCATACAATCTTATCGAGTTGCAAGGGGCTATTGACACGCTATGGGGGTTTTATGGTAGTAAATGAACGTTATTGGTTATTAGATGTCAGTGGGTGTTAAGGTCTAGGTGTTGATGTTTTCACACTATTGTTTAAACTCACATTTGTGGGTCTTGAGTTCGCATCCCAAGCTGAATATTTATTAAACAGTGAGAAAATATGGAAATATTGCGAGAAAAATACTTAGAACAAATATTTTCTTATCGCATACGAACTGTTCGTACGTTTAAAACAGGGGTTCTGTCACATTAATTCATTCTGAGGAGTTACGAAGCTTGCCGGGTCAGCCAGCTAGTAATTTATATTTATACCTTCAACTTATGGCGTTCCTACCTATCAATAACTGTTCATTCAACGTCAGGAGTTCAGGACTACATGCACAAAAATAACCGAATTTCTCAACAGATTTTTAATTTAAACTCCAAAGAGTAGAGTTTAATATTAGTAAGCGTCGTCTGTTGTTTTGGTGGCAGGTAGGCTTGGCTACTGTTTAATAAACAAACAATATTTGCAATTTGCAATCTTAAGTCTTACGTATGACAGCCCACGATAGCTCAAAACCTCTTAAGCTGCCAGTTCGTAGCCGACTCCACACAGCATCAGCAGACGAAGTGCGACGTGTCGTTGCGACACTACTGGTTTCTATGAAATTTCCTTTGTGGCAAGCGACACGATACGTCCGGTATGGATAAGCAATATTGGTTTCTTAACCTACAAGAATTCTAAAGTTTCTAATATTTTTTCTGTGGATACATTTATCACTAAAAAGCTTAATTTAATGTTTTGTGTCAGATCTTGCTCTTTTTTTATTTATTTTTCGTTTTTATCTTATTTAATTCGGTTTCAAACCGCCAAAATTGATTTGAAGTTTAAAATTATAATTGTATTGTTCCTGCTAACATGCTATATTATGTTTAAAATACAAGCCTAGTTTTTGTCACTTACGTCCGGTAAAAACTGACATCAAATAACTTTGCCAAAAAAAAACTTACAGTTAAAAAGTTAACATGATGTATCTCAGTTTATATAAATTTATAAAAAAAGATCTAAACTTATTATTTTCATCCGATAATAGCGGAAAAGACGCGTACTTAAATTTCTACCAAAGTAAACACCAAAAATGACACAAATTAATATGTTAGGTTAGGAAACTGGTCCGGAAACTATATGCAAAAAATCACAAACTTTAGAATTTTTGAAACCTCAAACCTCAGCCGTACCGGACTAGAAGCGTAGGGCGGCAGACGACGCTGTCGTCCAACCGCAGATCGGTAGCGCGAGCACGAATATTTGAAGTATTCGTAACGTAAACGTATCGAGTCTACTACGCGATTACGCAGTAAAACGTTAGTAGGCAGCACGAAGCACTTTCGTCATCGTATCGTAAGCTCGATAGGCCAACGCAAGTGACGTCATCCTAACGTAAATAGGGATTGAGCAAACTCAGGAATAATGAACGAACAATATGTTCGGAAACAACATGAAGCAAGATAATAAATAAAAATTAGTAAAATAAATTATGTTATTGGTGTTAAATCATAAAGAAGGCAATAAAAAATAAAATGGTATTCATTATATTTATTTTTATATAAGATGAGTTAATGCAATATTGGTCTTTCATTACAATTTTAAAGAAAATGTTATCCGCCTAGATGTTTTGATTTCCGAACGGACTACTAGATTGTCAGACAAAGTTTAAGCAAGTATACAACAAATTGGATTTGAAAATATAAATATTATTAAATAATGAAGACAAGTAATAATAAAACTACGTAGATTCGGCAAATAACAATTATGACAGAATCTATAGCAAAGTAGTACCTACGTGGAGTGAAAAACTAAGATCTTGTGTTATTAACCAATAGTTTGTGATATTTATTTTCCTGTGATTTGAGTTGTAATATAACTTATTGAGAATATAAAATTGTCAAAGAATAAAGTACATTACCTTAGTTCTCTTCTATGTGGTTATGATTATTGTTATGTAAATTAAAGACTGCGCAGTATGTATGTAGTTGTCCTATTATTTTGTGTCTTTGTTGCAAATAGGTACCTACCAACGGCCCAGCTTAACAATTTTCTCTCCATCTTTATTACGAACCTACATATAACTTTTTATTTAAATAATTGTTTATTATGTTGATTACTGTAAACTTAATAACTTTAGTTCGATTTTACAAATCTTAGTGGATTTGCTATGCGAGTCGGAATCGCGCACGAAGGGTTCCGCACCATGATTTATAAAAACGAACAAGAAAGTCACGTTTGTAGTATGGGGGCCCCCTTAAATATTTATTTTATTCTGTTTTTTAGTATTTCTTGTTATAGCGGCATCAGAAATACATCATCTGTGAAAATTCCAACTGTCTAACTATCACGGTTCATGAGATACAGCCTGGTGACAGACGGACAGACGGACAGACAGACAGACCGACAGACCGACAGACAGACCGACAGACAGACCGATAGACAGACCGACAGACACACCGACAGACCGACAGACAGACCGACAGCGGAGCCTCAGTAATAGGGTCCCGTTTTATCCTTTGGGTACGGAAGCCTAAAAACAAGTTGTTTATAAAGTTAATCTGATAAAAATGTGTTAATTTTAATAGAAAAACTTTATCACTTAAAGAGAAGGTACTTGTTTAGAATTAATTCATCATAGATCCATCTATACTCTAGAGCAAGATTGGGGTCAAGAGTAAGCCCATCTCAAACAAAAAAAAAAAAACTTAATTTACCTAGTAAATTTTTGTTTTTAGCAATTCCATGCAAGGTTTAATTGAAGATAAATAACACTTGAAAAAAAAATCATCGACCTCAGGTGGGACTCGAACCCACGTCCCATCGCATACCGGGCGAGTGCTTTGACCACTAAGCTACCGAGGACGTCACGTGACAAGATGAAATTCCTCAAGTGTTTTTTCTCGCTGTCAAAGCCAGCGTATTCTGATCAATGTTGTAGCTATATGTATAGCTGAGTAGTATACTACCGTCAACACCCTATAGAAATATTATTACAAATATTTGACTATTGCTAAAAATTGCTAAAAACAAAAATTTACAATGTTTAAGCATTTCTGATCTTAACCAATAGTCAAATATTTGTAATAATATTTCTATAGGGTGTTGACGGTAGTATACTACTCAGCTATACATATAGCTACAACATTGATCAGAATACGCTGGCTTTGACAGCGAGAAAAAACACTTGAGGAATTTCATCTTGTCACGTGACGTCCTCGGTAGCTTAGTGGTCAAAGCACTCGCCCGGTATGCGATGGGACGTGGGTTCGAGTCCCACCTGAGGTCTATGATTTTTTTCAAGTGTTATTTATCTTTAATTTACCTAGTTCCTCTCTTTTCATAATTATTTATATTCGACGACCTCCGTATCCGAGAGGCGAGCACGCTGGATTTGGCATCGCCATCTGTGATGTCCTGGGTTCGATTCCCGGTCGGGTCAATATAGAAAACGATCTTTTCTATAATGTCTCGGGTCTGGGTGTTGTGGTACTTTCGTCGTTTCATATTTTTATAATACAAGTGCTTTAGCTAATTAGGTTACCATTATATGGAGCAAAAAATTATGTGATGTCCTATATTTGTATTGTCCAATATTATTTATCAATCAATAAATATCGATGCATAATAATATAACAATTTACTACGTTTAACTTTACGCGTTCCTAACATTGTTTTTAGTAAAAATAAGCCTTTATAACAACACACTGAAAATATTTATAAAAACTTAGTTCCGACGCAAATTTTCTCACCGACAAATCTTAGGTGACAAAACATTCGTAAGTTCACGATAGCCAGCTATCGTCAGTCACGATACTATACGTCAAAAAAAGGTTTGTGCTCGCAAAGTTAGTTGACATTAACGTTACGATTACCGTACGCTTACTTTACGATACGAAATTCATTCGTGCTGCCAAATTTAGTTTGCTTTACGTCCAGTAGAGGCGCTGTCAGATTCTCATACAAATGGTTTACGTTAACGATACGAATACTTTGACGCAAATTATTCGTGCTCGCGCTACAGTAGCCCGAGCACGAATATTTAAAGTATTCGTAACGTAAACGTATCGAGTCTACTACACGATTACGCAGTAAAACGTTAGTAGGCAGCACGAAGCACTTTCGTCGTCGTATCGTAAGCTCGATAGGCCAACGCAAGTGACGTCATCCTAACGTAAGTAGGGAATGAGCAAATTCAGGAATAATGAACGAATGATGCGTTTGGAAAAACATGGAGCGGGATAATAAATTAAAATAAGCAAAATAAATTATGGTATCGGTGTTAAATCGTAAAGGAGACAATAGAAATAAAATGGTATTCATTATATTTGTTTTTATTAAGATCAAATATTGCAATTATTGATCGATCCCTACAATTTTAAAGAAAATGTTATCTACCTAGATGTTTTGATTCCCGAACGGACTACTAAATTGTCAGACAAAGTATAAGCAAGTTCAACAAATTGGTTTCGGAAATATAATATTTTTATTTAATTAATGAAGACAAGTAAAAAGAAAACTACACGTAAATTCGGCAAATGACAATTATGGTTGAATTTATAGAAAAATACGTGAAGTGAAAGACTAAGATCTTTTCTTATTAACCAATAGTTTGTGATATTTATATCTACAACTTATTTCCTTGTAACTTGAGTCGTACTCTAAATTATTGAGAATATGAAATATTCAAAGACTAAAGTATATACATTACCTTAGTTGTCTTCAATATGTTTATGATTATAATGTGGATTAAAAACAGTATGTAGTTGCCCTATTATTTTGTGTCTTTGTTGCAAGTAGGTACCCACCAACGGGCAGCCTAATAATCTTCTCTCTATCTTTACTACTACCTACCTACTTATAACTTTTTGTTTACAGAATTGTTTATTAAGTTGATCACCGTAAACTTAACCTAACTTTAGTTAGATATTACAAATCGTAGTGGATTTGTTATGCTGAGTTAAATATCTACCTAATGATTTTAAACTATCTTTTATGTGAAAATAAATTCATTTTTTTTTAAATAACTTTAAAATAAAATTTCAAGTAGTTTAAAAAGTTTATCTAAAAAATATGTGTTAATTTTAATAGAAAAACGTTATCACTTAAAGGTAGGGTACTTGTTAAGAATTACAATTTACCTAGTTCCTCTCATTTCTGGTTTATATTCGATGACCTCCGTATCCGAAAGGCGAGCACGCTAGACTTGGCGTCGCCATCTGGGATGTCCCGGGTTTGATTCCCGGTATGGTCAATATAGAAAACGATATTTTCTATATTGTCTCGGGTCTGGGTGTTGTGGTACCATCGTTGTTACTTATTTTTATAATACAAGTGCTTTAACTACTAAGCGTAGGATTAGAGCTTTAAATATGGAGCAAATATGTATTTGTTTATGTTATTTTGTTAAATGTTGTCCAATATCATTAATCAATCAATTAATATCGATGCGAAATAAAAAAACAATGTACTACGTTTAACTTAACGCGTTCGTTACTTATTTTTAGTAAAAATAAGCATTCAAAACACGCACTGGAAATATTTTTATAAAAACTTAGTTCCGACGCAAGTTTTCTCACCGACAAATCTTAGGTGACAAAACATTCGTAAGTTCACGATAGCCAGCTATCGTCAGTAACGATACTATACGTCAAAAAAAGGTTTGTGCTCGCAAAGTTAGTTGACATTTAACGTTACGATTACCGTACGCTTACTTTACAATACGAAATTCATTCGTGCTGCCAAATTTAGTTTGCTTTACGTCCGATAGAGGCGCTGTCAGATTTTCATACAAATGGTTTACGTTAACGATACGAATACTTTGACGCAAGTTATTCGTGCTCGCGCTACAGTAGTGCCACTGACGCTGGAGCGACGATCATGACAGCAGCGACATAACGTAACGGCGTGTCGTGACGACATGACGCGACGACACGTCGTCTGCTGCTGCTGTGTGGAGTCGGCTACAAACTTGCACCTATAAGGTACAAGTTGAAAGCCCGCTACATGAAGCGGCAGCAGATTACGTGTCCTCGCGTCATGTGCCTCGATTCGATTCATGTCGCTGAAGTCATGATTTCAAACCCGACTGCAGACGGCAGCAGTAGATGGCATCCAGTTGGTTCCCAGTGTTCCGTGTAACAAGATGTCTGATGTTGATCCGCGACCGGTCGGGCGACGGTCTTGTCTGCCGCTCGGCGTCACGTCGCTAGCTTCGTGTCGCTAGCTACAGAGGGTATTTCATAGAAATACATAGAAACCAGTAGTGTCGCGACGACTCGTCGTCTGCTGCCGCTTCATGTAGCGGGCTTCCAACTTGTACCTTTATTTATGAGAACCCTTCGAATATTTTTATAAATAAATAAATGTTAATGTTGTTTGTTTTATTTATTCCAGATGCACCGTAGTCCTGTACAACGTGCGGAAGAACAGGCAGTCGCATGTCCTCAATGCGTCCCGGAAAAGCGTCACGTGTGTGGCCTTCTCTCCCGACGGCCGGTATCTGGCTACGGGGGAGTGTGGCCACGCTCCTGCTGTGCGGGTGTGGGATCTGCAGGTTAGATATGGCCACTTTCAGCCTTGCGACAAGCGTCACGTGCGTGGCCTTCTCTCCCGACGGCTGGTACCTGGCTATAGATCTCCTGCTGTGCGCGTGAGGGACCTGCAGGGTAGACATGGTCTCTTTAAGCCTTGCGACAAGTGTCACGTGCGTGGCCTTCTCTCCCGACGGCTGGTACCTGGCTATAGATCTCCTGCTGTGCGCGTGTGGGACCTGCAGGGTAGACATGGTCTCTTTAAGCTTTGCGACAAGGGTCACGTGTGTGGCCTTCTCTCCCGACAACCGGTATCTGGCTACGGGGGAGCGTGGCCACGCTCCTGCTGTACGTGTATTGGATCTGCAGGTTAGATATGGTCACTTTCAGCCTTGCGTCAATAGTGGCCTCGGTGGCCTTCTTTCCCGACGGCCGGTATCTGGCTACGGAGGAGTGTGGCCACGCTCCTGCTGTGCGGGTGTGGGATCTGCAGGTTAGATATGGTCACTTTCTGCCTTGCGACAAGCGTCACGTCAACGTGTGTGGCCTTCTCTCCTGACGGCTGGTACCTGGCTACAGTAGCCCGAGCACGAATATTTAAAGTATTCGTAACGTAAACGTATCGAGTCTACTACACGATTACGCAGTAAAACGTTAGTAGGCAGCACGAAGCACTTTCGTCGTCGTATCGTAAGCTCGATAGGCCAACGCAAGTGACGTCATCCTAACGTAAGTAGGGAATGAGCAAATTCAGGAATAATGAACGAATGATGCGTTTGGAAAAACATGGAGCGGGATAATAAATTAAAATAAGTAAAATAAATTATGGTATCGGTGTTAAATCGTAAAGGAGACAATAGAAATAAAATGGTATTCATTATATTTGTTTTTATTAAGATCTATTAATGCAATTATTGATCGATCCCTACAATTTTAAAGAAAATGTTATCTACCTAGATGTTTTGATTCCCGAACGGACTACTAAATTGTCAGACAAAGTATAAGCAAGTTCAACAAATTGGTTTCGGAAATACTATAATATTTTTATTTAATTAATGAAGACAAGTAAAAAGAAAACTACACGTAAATTCGGCAAATGACAATTATGGTAGAATTTATAGAAAAATACGTGGAGTGAAAGACTAAGATCTTTTCTTATTAACCAATAGTTTGTGATATTTATATCTACAACCTTTTTCCTTGTAACTTGAGTTGTACTTTAAATTATTGAGAATATGAAATATTCAAAGACTAAAGTATATACATTACCTTAGTTGTCTTCAATATGTTTATGATTATAATGTGGATTAAAAACAGTATGTAGTTGCCCTATTATTTTGTGTCTTTGTTGCAAGTAGGTACCCACCAACGGGCAGCCTAATAATCTTCTCTCTATCTTTACTACTACCTACCTACTTATAACTTTTTGTTTACAGAATTGTATATTAAGTTGATCACCGTAAACTTAACCTAACTTTAGTTAGATATTACAAATCTTAGTGGATTTGTTATGCTGAGTTAAATATCTACCTAATGATTTTAAACTATCTTTTATGTGAAAATAAATTCATTTTTTTTGAAATAAATTTAAAATAAAATTCCAAGTAGTTTAAAAAGTTTATCTAAAAAATATGTGCTAATTTTAAAGAAAAACGTTATCACTTAATGGTAGGGTACTTGTTAAGAATTACAATTTACCTAGTTCCTCTCATTTCTGGTTTATATTCGATGACCTCCGTATCCGAAAGGCGAGCACGCTAGGCTTGGCGTCGCCATCTGGGATGTCCCGGGTTCGATTCCCGGTATGGTCAATATAGAAAACGATATTTTCTATATTGTCTCGGGTCTGGGTGTTGTGGTACCATCGTTGTTACTTATTTTTATAATACAAGTGCTTTAACTACTAAGCGTAGGATTAGAGCTTTAAATATGGAGCAAATATGTATTTGTTTATGTTATTTTGTTAAATGTTGTCCAATATCATTAATCAATCAATTAATATCGATGCAAAATAAAAAAACAATGTACTACGTTTAACTTAACGCGTTCGTTACTTATTTTTAGTAAAAATAAGCATTCAAAACACGCACTGGAAATATTTTTATAAAAACTTAGTTCCGACGCAAGTTTTCTCACCGACAAATCTTAGGTGACAAAACATTCGTAAGTTCACGATAGCCAGCTATCGTCAGTAACGATACTATACGTCAAAAAAAGGTTTGTGCTCGCAAAGTTAGTTGACATTTAACGTTACGATTACCGTACGCTTACTTTACGATACGAAATTCATTCGTGCTGCCAAATTTAGTTTGCTTTACGTCCGATAGAGGCGCTGTCAGATTTTCATACAAATGGTTTACGTTAACGATACGAATACTTTGACGCAAGTTATTCGTGCTCGCGCTACTGATCTCCTGCTGTGCGCGTGTGGGACCTGCAGGTTAGACATGGTCTCTTTAAGCCTTGCGGCAAGTGTCACGTGTGTGGCCTTCTCTCCCGAAGACCGGTATCTGGCTACGGGGGAGTGTGGCCACGCTTCTGCTGTACGTGTATTGGATCTGCAGGTTAGATATGGTCACTTCTGGCCTTGCGACAAGTGCCACGTGTGTGGCCTTCTCTCCCGACGGCCGGTATCTGGCTACGGGGGAGTGTGGCCAAGCTCCTGCTGTGCGCGTGTTGTCAAACATTGACTGCGATTTGAAGCCATATACTTCTCCCAGAGTGGCCGGTTCAAAGCGGCCTTTTTACATCGGCTTCCTGCAACCTTTACCTATCCTATCCTAGAATCTTTTAGTCGTCAGTTCTACACGTGCTGTGTGTTCCGCCCGCCACTTTAGCTAGTTAATCCGTCGAGCTACGTCAGTGACTGTTAGTTTACGAATCTCCTCATTTCTGATTTGATCTTGCAAAGAAACACCGCCGATTATAGCCCTTTTCCATAGTACGCTGTGTCTGAGCTTTCTTATGTAGCTCTTTTGAGACCAAGAAAATCATAACATTTTTGTGAGTTGCTGTTATAATAAGCATTCGAATCGAAGCAACTTAGGTTCTAGCTGGCAGTGGCTGGATGAAAAAAGCGGGAGATCGTGCTCTTTGGCGCTCTTTGGGGGAGGCTTACGTCCAGCAGTGGACTGCAATAGTCTGAATAGATAGATAGATAGTCGATATATTTATCATTATTTCTAGTTTATAATTATGTTTTCTGGATATTTTTGGTTCATATTGTGATTATATTTAACACTGTTCCAGGACCCGACAGCGTCTGGTGCCGTTCAGATAGGAGAGTTTCCTGGCCACACGCATGGAGTCAGCTGTGTGGTAAATATTTCTTTAATATTACGTATTCATATTCATTTGACGACCGTCTGGTGTCGTGGTTCGCGCTCCGGACTACAAAGCCTGGCGGTTGCGGGTTCGAATCCCGCAAGGGGCAAATGTTAGTGTGACGAGCAAGAGCATTTTGTACCTAAGTCATGGATGTTTATAAACGTATTTTAGTATGTTTGTTTATCCGTTATCTAGTCACCATAGTACAAGCTTTGCTTAGTTTGGGGCTAGCTAATTGGTGTGATTGTGGAAATAATTTATTATTTAATCACTTCATAATGTAACAGCAGTACTAACTTGGATTGGTACTAGAGGTTGTAATGAAACTATTGACCATCTATACAGGACTTGGCATCGCCATCTCTGTGGTCCCGGGTTCGATTCCCGGTCGGGTCAACGTGGAAAACGAACTTTTCTATATTGTCTCGGGTCTGGGTGTTGCGGAACTGTCGTTGTTTCTGATTATTATAATACAAGTACTTTAGCTGGGGTCTTAATATGATAAATATTTTAATTCAGTGATTATCACAGAATTGAGTCACAGAAATTGAGTAGTCTGAACTATTAACGTTTTTATTAGGGTTCCGTACCCAAACGACAAAACCCTATTACTGAGGCTACGCTGTCCATCTGTCTGTCCGTCTGTCACCAGGCTGCATCTCATGAACCGTGATAGTTAGACAGTTGAAATTTTCACAGATGCATTTCTGTAGCCGCTATAACAACAAACACTAAAAAACAGAATAAAATAAATATTTATGGGAGCTCCCATACAACAGACATGTTTTTTTGTTGTTTTTCTAAATTACTAGCGACCCGCCCCGGCTTCGCACAGGTGCCATGCTGATACTAAATACACTACATTATTCATATACTAAATACACTACATTATACATATACTAAATACACTACATTATACATATAAACCTTCATCTTCAATCACTATCTATCTATTTATAAAAACCGCATCAAAATCCGTTACGTAGTTTTAAAGATTTAAGCATACATAGGGATATAGGGACAGATAAAGCGACTTTGTTTTATACTATGTAGTGATTGTACAGAACCCTTGACCTTGGACTCGCACTTGACTGTTTTTTTATTGTTTCCAGGCATTTTCGACGTCGTCGAAGTATCTAGTCTCGGTGGGGTCGCAACACGACATGATCGTCAACGTGTGGGACTGGCGCGCCAATTTGAAATTAGCCAGTAATAAGGTAATTATCGTTATTTTAAGTAAAAGGAGATGATCCAAATTATATGGATGAATTATAATTATATCCAGAATCTGTACAGTTACCAAAAGATAGGTAATTACATCTCTAACACTTTGTTATAATCCAATTTCTCTTTCTTTGCTTGTTTTCTTGCTTCGTTTCTTTGAAAAAACAATTTAAAAAACAATAGAAACAATACTCAACCATTATAGCGGAAGATGATGACATTTTGATGACGTTTGTTGTATATTAGATAGACTGACAAGTAAAATCTGACAGCGACTGACATTGACAGAGGGCCTAGTGCGAGTGCAAAACAATGGTCGCGTCGCTTACTTTTTTCGAAATGTCAATGCTAACTTGTATTACTTTTCGATCGACTAAAGTGACTCGGTTGCTTAGTGCAATTCGTACTAGGCACCCAGTTAATGGTTCTTTTTTTTATCGTGATGACGCCCATGATGACGCCATCTTGTATGCCTACTTGAGAGTGATAATTATTGTATTGTTTTTACGTTTGAACCACTAAATTATTAATTAAATCAAGTTGATTAAATTTTTCTCAAAACTGATTTTTCTTAATTTTTTGAGATGTTGTACCTACATTGTATGGGCCGAGTACGGGATATCTCCTTTAGGTCTGAATGTTAAAATTGGTGTAGGTTGTACAAAGGGTACCGGGTTCAATTCCCTGGTCTGTTTTTTTTTTAAATTTAATTTGAAGCCAGGTTCCTTCGCCTATAAAACTTTATTGTCTGAAATAGGTAAAACTTATTGTCTTATCATAAGTATGTTAATGACTTTGATTTCAATTCGTTTGTTGTTTAGCACATTTTTATAGTTTTATATTTATTGAGTCACAAATTCATTCCTTTTGTATAAGTCTGGTACCTATTATGCTCTTGTTTCCAGGTGTCGTCACGCGTGAAAGCAGTCAGTTTTTCGGAGAGCGGGAACTACTTCGTAACGGTCGGCTTCAGGCATGTCAAGTTCTGGTATCTGGAGTATTCGCGAAATGCTAAGGTGAGAACAATATATTCTGATGGTTAAAATTTGGATTTTTAGCAATAGGCTAGTTGACACCACCAATCAATTGACTTACTTTTTAATGTGCTATCAAAACGCACATCTCCATTATAATTTGTATGGCGATAGCAAGCTTTGACGTCATTGTTTACCGGACTCAACTGCCTTACTTTTTATTGGTTTTGAATCAAACAAAAATCAGATTCTTCGAATAAATGATAATATATCGTGTTATCGGACCTAAAATGAGGTGTCAGATTTAACAAATGATGCCTTCAATTATTTATGAGTGGTGTCCAACATCCTGTGGAGATTTTTCATCTGGTCGGGTTATACCCTTCTAGCTTAATTGGTAAACCGTCTAAGCAGGATATAAGGGTTCAAGTCCCGGCATGGGCGAGTTGACTTTTTAAATGTTAATATGTATTTTTTCTCCAGATTAAAGAACCAGTGCCTCTCATGGGTCGTTCAGCCATACTTGGTGAGCAGAAAGACAATGAGTTCTGTGACGTAGTCTGCGGGAGGGGGGCGGCGAGTGACAGCACCTACGCGATCACTAGGGGAGGGTTGCTGTGCGAGTTCAATAGTAGGAGACTGCTGGACAAGTGGGTGGAACTTAGGGTAAGTTTCCAAACATATGTTACCGTAAACATTTTAAACTTTCTTGTTGCATTTTTAACCCCCGACGCAAAAACGACGGGGTGTTATAAGTTTGCGTGTCTCTCTCTGTGTGTGTGTGTGTGTGTGAACGGATGAACCGATTTTGATTTAGTTTTTTTTTAAATGAGTGCAAGTCCTTGATGAATTCTCAGTCAGGACAGTTCCAAAGAATTTTTTTATAAACTGGATCTTGTCTCGATTTGGGAGACGTCTCAGCTCAGTTATTCCTTTCAACTGGTATTAAAGACATAACTTCATACTTCACATTTTAAAAGATTTATCTTTTATATATGAATTTTGACTGGCATTGGTGTCCATCCAGTAATGATATCTTTAAACTGTCATTACGATGCAGCGGATGCCAAGGAATAAAGTCGCACGTGCAGCTATTATTTTAAAGCTATTATCCAAGCCAATTTTCATTATTTGGGGTCGGTTCTCCTTGTTCTGCGGCGACAGTCGGTCCTGGGTTGTCGAAATATTTGTTTGGGCAAGCTCTAAGTCTCTGGCCGCCGTGGACCACCAGGTGGCTAGTGGGCGTCCTCTACCTTTCCAATTATTTGGTATTGCTAGGGCCTGTTTTTTCGACATAGTCTGCAGGGCGTCTCATGACATGACCAAACCATCGTAGGTGGCTTTCATTGATCTTTCTACAAAAGGCGCGACCTTGAAATTTTCTCATTTTTTTTTTAGTCGACGACCACTGTAGCCGAGAGGCGAGTACGCCGGTCTATATGGCGTCGCCATCTCTGAGGTTCCGGGTTCGATCCCCGGTCGGGTCAATGTAGAAAACGAAATTTTCTATATTGTCTCAGGTCTGAGTGATGTGGTACCGTCGTTGTTCCTGATTTCTATAACACGCGTGCTTTAGCTACTTACCTTAGTATCAGAGCAATGTATGTGATGTTGTCCAATATTTATCAATTTATCAATTATGATATGACTAGCATAGGTCCTAGTAATTATATTTTTAAACTGCCATTATGTTGCAGCAGGTGCCAAAAAATAAAGTTGCAGCTTCTCACAAATTTAACTAAACAAATACATCTATCTAAAATCTAATACCTTTAAACGAGCAATTTTTGTGTATATGTAAATAATATAATATAGATATATAATTTGAATATCAGAAACGGCTATAACGATTTTCATGAAATTTAGTATGCAACTGAGGGTTTTCGGGGGCGATACATCGAACTAGCTAGGTTTCATTTTTATAAATACCGAATAAAGCTCGGTTTTCCATACTTAATCCTAATATATAAAACAAAGTCGGGTTTGTTACAACACTTGTAACTCGAGAACGGCTGGACCGATTTTCATGGGCTATAATTTGTTGGATTTGTCTCCGTCCCAATTAGCAGAACAAATAATAAAAACATTGAAAATGATGACAAAAACTGTTAGGCCGTACGAAGTTCGCCGGGTCAGCTAGGATTAAATGAAATGAATAATATCGTTCCCCAGACGTCGTCGGCGAACTGCATGGCCATCGGCGCGTCGTACATCTTCGTGGGCTGCGCGGAGGGGCTCGTGCGCGTGTTCGCGCCGCCCGCGCTGCGCTACGTCACCACGCTGCCGCGCACGCACTACCTCGGCGTCGACGTCGCGCAGGGGACTAATATCAGGTACGTGTTCGCGCCGCCCGCGCTGCGCTACGTCACCACGCTGCCGCGCACGCACTACCTCGGCGTCGACGTCGCGCAGGGGACTAATATCAGGTACGTGTTCGCGCCGCCCGCGCTGCGCTACGTCACCACGCTGCCGCGCACGCACTACCTCGGCGTCGACGTCGCGCAGGGGACTAATATCAGGTACGTGTTCGCGCCGCCCGCGCTGCGCTACGTCACCACGCTGCCGCGCACGCACTACCTCGGCGTCGACGTCGCGCAGGGGACTAATATCAGGTACGTGTTCGCGCCGCCCGCGCTGCGCTACGTCACCACGCTGCCGCGCACGCACTACCTCGGCGTCGACGTCGCGCAGGGGACTAATATCAGGTACGTGTTCGCGCCGCCCGCGCTGCGCTACGTCACCACGCTGCCGCGCACGCACTACCTCGGCGTCGACGTCGCGCAGGGGACTAATATCAGGTACGTGTTCGCGCCGCCCGCGCTGCGCTACGTCACCACGCTGCCGCGCACGCACTACCTCGGCGTCGACGTCGCGCAGGGGACTAATATCAGGTACGTGTTCGCGCCGCCCGCGCTGCGCTACGTCACCACGCTGCCGCGCACGCACTACCTCGGCGTCGACGTCGCGCAGGGGACTAATATCAGGTACGTGTTCGCGCCGCCCGCGCTGCGCTACGTCACCACGCTGCCGCGCACGCACTACCTCGGCGTCGACGTCGCGCAGGGGACTAATATCAGGTACGTGTTCGCGCCGCCCGCGCTGCGCTACGTCACCACGCTGCCGCGCACGCACTACCTCGGCGTCGACGTCGCGCAGGGGACTAATATCAGGTACGTGTTCGCGCCGCCCGCGCTGCGCTACGTCACCACGCTGCCGCGCACGCACTACCTCGGCGTCGACGTCGCGCAGGGGACTAATATCAGGTACGTGTTCGCGCCGCCCGCGCTGCGCTACGTCACCACGCTGCCGCGCACGCACTACCTCGGCGTCGACGTCGCGCAGGGGACTAATATCAGGTACGTGGGAACACATTTGGACCTGTCTCCTGATAGATAGATACTCATATTGCACACTACATACAACTAACAGTACACAGAGAAAAGTACATTTTGAATGGTACAATTTAGGCTGTCTTATGGCAATGTATTGATAAAGTTTGACGACCTCCGTAGCCGAGAGGCGAGCACGCCGGACTTTAAATGGCGCCGCCATCTCTGAGGTTCCGGGTTCGATCCCCGGTCGGTTCAATGTAGAAAACGAACTTTTCTATATTGGCTCGGGTCTGGGTGTTGTGGTACCGTCGTTGTTTCTGATTTCTATAACACAAGTGCTTTCGCTACTTACCTTAGGATCAGATCAGAGCAATGTATGTGATGTTGTCCAATATTTATTTATTTAAAAAAAAAAGTGCCAAATAGATACGTAATATATAAAAATATGTAGAGGATAAAAATGCTTTAATTGATGTGTCATATAGCGCTATTTGACGGTCGTGAAACGCAATAATAGTGTTTATCCTAAAGTTAAGTAACAAATAGCCTATACAGAGTTTATGCAAAACTTATCCATACATTGTGAAACCGGTAAATAAACCACCTATAAACGGTCAAAATTACGTACTCATACATGCGCACGCCTCAACAAGAAATCTGAGTAAACTAGGAGTGCTGACAGTCACAGATGCCAAATACTGCCGATACGAGACGAGATGCCGCCATTTGGCATTCTCGCTGTAAAACGTAAAATTTAAATCCTCTTTGGTCAACTCGTTGCTACGTCACAACGCTGCCGCGCACTCAGTATCTAGGGATTGATGTGGAGCAGGGGACTAATATTAGGTATGACTATTTTGGCGAATGAGGTACACTAATAATTTTTATCCGACTAAGGCGAAGCAAGGAAATATGTATGTTTGTATGTTCCACCGTATCACCTAAACTACTGAACCGATATTAATGAACGAGGTGTCAATAGATTTGTAATAATGACCCGAGTGACAAAGGCTGTATGAAAATTATATACCGGAATTCAAACCTCGGATTCTAACATCGAAAAAAAAACCAGATAATTATCACGTGTTTATCACACATATCACGCGTATCAAAAGAGAGGTGTTGGCGAGCATTTTACAAATATCTTGTATATAAATCATATTTTGTCTTTAAAATACGATCATACGTTTTTAAACTTTTTACGTAGTCGGATTTTAGTTGTTTAATCTTTATGATTATTGTCATCGGCATATCAAAAATATATGTCATTCAAGAAAAAATAATGTTTTTATTTATTTCCTATCTTCAAAAATGACTGAGAAAACAAAAAATGTTAACAGCCTCCGCGGCAAAACCTTCGCATCGCCCATAACCTTTACGGCCTAGCATGACATTTACAGCGTGACGTCATCGCAGCAGCGCGCGAAGTAATGCAAATTTATTAATAAAAAAGCGGTGTTATTTTGGAAATCCTGGCCCGATAAGTTTGAAACTTCGAGACCCTAATTCAACTAGTATAACAATCTAAAACCGCTCTTTTTTTAGTTATGAGAAAGAAATAAGATTGTATGTATCCTCATATCATACTTGTAATTAATTTCTGGACGTAAGTCCCATAGAGAGCGCAAAAGAGTATGGCCTTTCTCTTTTTTATCTAGCTGCTACCAGCTATTGCTGTCGGTCCATCAAGCGGGGGGCGTCCTACCTTTGCCTAGAGACCATGGTCTCCACTAAAATACGCATTTACTCCACTTTTTATCGGTTCTGCCATAGATAAGGCCAGCCCACTGCCTAGCTTACAATTGTTTTTGTAAGAAATTCATTTTAGTTATATTGCTAATAATATTTTGTATTATTTCCAGTCACATGTTCAACCAACCACCGAACGCGCGGTACCCCGACGCCGTCGCGCTAACGTATGACGAGCGCAACCACAAGCTCACCTGCGTGTACAACGACCACAGCTTGTATGTGTGGGACGTGCGGGACATCAGGCGGGTGAGTGGGGGCACTGGAGAGGGGTGGGGGGCAATGTGCATCTGTGTGTGGATTTGAGGACTGAGTTCAGACATCAGTTAGAAATAGAAGTTTGGAGTCAATTTGGAGTTAAAATGCGGCAACTTTTAAATGATCAAAAAGGAGATTAGACAGCTATATGTTAGGTAAGGGGGGAAATATAAAAGGTATAGGTAAGGGGGGAAATATAAAAGGTATAGGTAAGGGGGGGGGGGGATCAGGGACTGTGAAATAAGGATCAAGAGGAAGTTTAGATAGCTGTCGGATAGCTGTGTAGATAGAAATCGGGGGGTTGATACATAAGGGATCAACAGATTGAGTGAGACAGGTCTAGGAGTACGAGTGAGTATGGGGCTGTCGGGGCGGGGCTTAACATAGAGAGCTTTAGCAATGGGGAGAGGGTGGAATATATTAAAAGTAAGATTATACAGCCCTGCGAATGGTCGGCGATCAAACCTCAGACACCAACTTCCCTCTCTCTTTCTTTGACATCGTACGAAATTGGGGTGGATAACTCTGATCAGTAACATAGGGAATCAAGAGGGTTAGTTTTGACATCTCTAGAGTTAGTTAATACTCCAGACGCCAATATAAGGGGGTGCTAAATTATTTTAAGAATAGAAGTCATTTTTATTAAGCTGAAAAATAGTCATAAAGAAGTTAAGATATATATTAATCTTACATTTGTATAACTCTGTTCTTATTAAATATATCAATGATGCGTGCTGTTTGTATTAAAATAAAATGAAAAGAAAAATAAATGTTCTAATCAATTTAATAACTTTTGAGCTGTTTGTTATCCTTGAAAATAAAAAAGAGAATTTTAGTAATACCACAGAGTAGGGAGTAATACCATAGAGAAAGAATAATACTACGTAATACTATTCTATTGTAAAAGGAGCAGTAGCCATAAAACCTCCATAGCCATACAATAAAACTGGGGGCCTACCACGAAAGTGTGTCTTTCGTTCGGTCTTATAAACCTGTCAAATAAAAATGGCCAATCTCATGTGTCAATCCATTAATAAAATAAAACAAACTCAATCTAGCCGTGTAAAAAGCCCGACCGTTTTCAATCGTTCATAAATTGTCAAACCTTTGATATGTTGGTTTGATATGATGGATGTTTTAATTTGTTCGGATAATACGACCGGTAGAACGATGCGCTTTCGTGTTAGGCCTGGACCTACCAACCCAAAGTTCCTACGATTAATTATCTTTCTACCCCACAGGTGGGCAAGTCCCACTCGGCCCTCTACCACTCGGCTTGCATCTGGGGCGTGGACATGGTGTCGGTGCCGAGCGGCACGTTCCTCACGTGCTCCAGCGACGACACCGTGAGGGCGTGGAGGTTGCAGCCGCCGCAGCCGCCTAATATATACACCAATGTGAGTATACCCTACCCTCCTGGATGTTAGCGGCCTTACTACAAAAAGATAGACTAGGTTTAAACACTTGTCTAAAGATCGTCCGCCTCAGGTGGGATCCGAACCCACGTCCATCGCATACCGGGCGAGTGCTTTGACCACTAAGCTACCGAGACTCGGTAGTGGTTCTCGTGGTTCTCGCTGTCAAAGCCAGTGTATTTTCTGATCACAGTGGACAGCGAGAACCACTTGAAAGATTTCGTCGAGTTGACTAACGTCTCAGTAGCTTAGTGGTCAAAGCACTCGCCCGGTATGCGATGGACGTGGGTTCGGATCCCACCTGAGGCGGACGATATTTTTCAAGTATTAATAATCTTAGATAAACCTAGCATGGTAATTGCTAAAAACAAAAATTTAATTTTGTCTAAAGAGTCTCAGCATTTGTCGTTACAGCCGAAGCTGAACGACGCTGGTTTTCAGCGGCAACCCCGACTAGGACGTGGGACGAGTAGTGACAGTGGTATATCGGACCACCAGAGAACCCCAAATCCCTCCGGCCGACTCCGGCTCGGAATCAGTCAGACTCTGGGGGACCGATACACCGCTGCACACATACCTTTACAGAACAGGCGACGAAACAAAAACATAACTTCCATATTGGCTTGGAAGCGGGTATCTAAATCCCTGTAACCTTTACCAGGTCGTCTGCCCACCTTGTGGGTGGACGTGCTACAATGTACGCGTATTTAAAACGAATTTTGTAAATAAAACTCATTTCTCTTTTTGTTTTAAATGAGTGACAGAGACAAACATATGCGAAATGACAGTTGCTTTTACACTAAACTCCTTTTCCATCTCGATCCAACAATAACGTGTGGTTTTGTGTTCCAGGAGCTCTGCAAAGTGCTGTACATTGACCCCGAGCACAAGTTCCTGAAGGACGTTGACCTCACCGCTACCAACGATAAGGATAAAGCCAAGTCGTACGACGACAAGACTGGAGTTAGGTGAGTGGTTCAGGGTCTCTTCTTCGACGGGTCCTAGTGACATTAAGATAATTGTGTAGCTGTAAATTTTCATACAAAAAGAGATGACGTTACCCCCCGCCCCTTCACCCTTGAACATAGTCTAATTTAGATATTTTTTTTAAATATTGAAGAAGTAGGGCCTTACGTTTTTATTTTTAAATAATATGGCTTAAAACAAAAGTTATAAGCATCTCAATATCCATATTTTTTACTTAACCTATCAAGCTTCAATTGCCCCACCGGTTGGATCGCATAATAGATTTTTTGACCTTGGCCTAACAGGTTAAAAACTATCACAAGCGTTTTAATTTATTTATTTTACTAACCAAATTACTAAAAGAGAAAACCGTACAGCCCTAGAATAAGATGTACTGAATCAAATAACACCAAAATTGCCTCATTTTTAAAATGTGGAAGCCATTGTTCATCAATTTATAAAACGTTATCATGTCAAAAAACAAAAACGTTCCATCATCACCACCATCATCAGCCTATATCAGTCCACTGCTGGACACAAGCCTCTCCAAAAGGAGGATTTGCCATAATCGCCACGCTTGGCAGGCGGGTTGGCGATCGCAGTTTGGCCAATGTGGAGAGGAGACGCTGCTGCCCGTCTTCTTATGGCGGTTCTCCTGTAGTCGCCTCTTACGGCACCCATAGGACGAGAAGGGGTGGTGCAATTATTTTAACGTGCCAGCATCACACGAAACACCTAAAGTTCAAACCTAAGTAAATAAGCTTCTTTAATGTTTTTAATATTTCCAGATGCGTCCGCGTATCCCCGGACGGCCAGCACATCGCGTCGGGCGACCGCGCCGGCAACGTGTGGATCCACAGCGCGGCCGGGACGCTCCTGCGCACGCTCGAAGCGCACGACGCCGAAGTGTTGTGTCTGGAGTACGCCGCGCAGCCGAGACTGCTCGCTTCGGCTAGCAGGGATAGACTGATACACGTGTTTCATGTGGATAAGGTTAGTAGCTACTCGCTTCGTCTTATAAAATGTTATAGCAATTACGATGGGATGTGAATTTGCTATGAAAAAGTGGTAGGCGCTGTTGTTTGATACCATTTTGCTGATGCACGTGTTTGATGTGACCAAGGTAAGTATGAGACTAGGTTAGTATGAGATTAGTCCACCCACAGTGCGGCCGGGACACTCCTGCGCACGCTGGAAGCGCAAGACACGGAAGTGTTATTTCTCGAGTACGCTGCACTGCCAAGACTGTGGTTACATGTTAACAAGATTAGTAGCTACTCTAGACATTTCTTTCAATAAGTAATTGCATTTCAATCAAATGTCCAGATTAGGTGTTTTTAATCTAATTGATAAGTTCATGTGGACAAGGTTAGTAGCTACTCTCTTCGTCTTATCAAATATAATAGCAATTACAAGGTTTTTTATTATATTTTCACTGTTTTCTTAACCACAACCTACAATTTTTCCTTACTTTTTAAACACCCTATATTTCTTGTGGTACTCTTAACTAATCTCTAACTTTTCCCCAGGGCTACCAAATCCTCCAGACCCTGGACGAGCACTCGTCCTCCATCACGGCGGTGCGGTTCCTCAACCCTGGCGGAGGGCTGCAGATGGTCTCGTGTGGGGCCGACAAGACTATACTGTTCAGACAGCTGAGAACGGTAAGTTTTGACTATAGTTATTTCAAGATGAGACGAGTTCTGTGACAGTTCAGTGGTAATATTTTAACATTGATCTTTGGATCATGAGGGGGGGGGGGGGGGGTAGAGGTTCGACGAAGTGTGACTTTGTATTACAAGGGATGGAAAGGATCCTAAAATTTGTGACGAAATTTAAACTGTCAACGAAAACTATTTCTAGATGTAAATGTTACCACTTGACAAGTAGGGGGGGGGGAGTCAAAATATGATGAAATTCATGTAACGTAATTTAATGGCCACTAAAGTGAATAGCATTCTTATTGTGTCGTTGGTTATCGTGTGAAGCCGACAAGACAATACTGTTAGACAGTTGAGGACGGCGAGTCCTTATTGACTATAGTTCTTTAAAGTTAGAATAGTCCCGTGACAGTTCACTGCTGGCACTTAATAGTGATGTGCCCTAACGCAATCAGATCGTTTTTTTTTGGGTAACAGAGAAGGTTTAATCGATTTTCCGCCTAACGAGGCGAGTATTAGTAATCCCCGCCAATGAAAGAATACAGACGACTTGGCAAAGGTTGCAGGAAGCCGCTGGATGCAGGCCGCTTCCAACCGGACAATCTGGAAGTCATTAGCTTATGTTCAGCAGTGGACGTCCTGTGGCCGAAATAAATCAGAAATCAGAAATTTTATTTGCCAGAATACATACATGGTAAAGGTCTTAATGTTAAACATAAAGTAAATGTATTCAGCCTGCATGCAGACGTGCAAATTTTAACAATATAAAACAGACTCTACAGACATTAACAATAATCATTATTACCTATTAGTCTTAAGGTCTAAGAATTCCTTTATGCAATAAAAACAATGCGAAAATAGCAATTCTGTTAGCTTTCGTTTACGTTTAATATAAATCAAAACACACATGTATACAACATTTTTTTTGTATATCGCCTTGTGAGTCTTGTGACATGTAGGGTGATATAACAGGTTAACAAATTTGGCCATTTTTTGCCGAGTTATAATTTCACTACGCTTACTAAACAATTCTGGATGCGTTTTAGTAAAAAGACAGATTTCTTTTTTATACATGCAAGGCAATGGAAGAATATTTAATTTTTTAAACAAGCGTTTTCAGCTGTCTAAAAACCAGGCCTTGCTAATTACCCGAATGCAACGTTTTTGTAATTTAAAAAGTCTATCCACATCCACCGAGTTTCCCCAAATTATAAGTCCATAGCTAAGTGTTGACGATGTTTAAGACCTTTTTCTTGATTAGATCTCGCAAAGAAACATTCAGCATAGCCCTTGCAGGCTGTACAAACTTGAGTTTTCTAATAAAGCAGTGAGAGGCCACGTATCTGTTCTCTATGTCATCACTGGTAACACACACTGGTTGTAGACTTTCGTCTTTAGGAACAATTATTTTGGACGAGGAAACATTGTGTAGTGTTCTGCGTCTTACAACGTTTTTATATCGAAGCGAGTCTGTCTAGTGCCTAATAATATGGAATAGCAAATTGAAGATAAATAACACTTTAAAAAATCATTGACCTCAGGTGGGACTCGAACCCACGTCCCATAGCATGCCGGGCGAGTGCTTCACCAACTAAGCTACCGAGGACGTCACGTGACAAGATGAAATTCCTAGTGTTTTTTTTTTCTCGCTGTCAAAGCCAGCGTATTCTGATCAATGTTGTAGCTATATGTATAGCTGAGTAGTATACTACCGTCAACACCCTATAGAAATATTATTACAAATATTTGACTATTGTTATTTATCTTCAATTAAACATTGCATGGAATTGCTAAAAACAAAAATTTACAATGGAATAGCAAAGTTTTTATGGGTCTATTAAAATACATAAATACTTAATGTTAGTCTTTTATAATAGTTTTTATTTACTTACAAATACATCATTATTATTGGCTGTTACACAAATCAAACATAATCATTAAAGAAAAATAGATGAAATATTTAAATTAATCAAGTTAATTAATTCTTACTTCCTTAGTACAATAGGCACCACCAATCGATTGACATACTTTTTATGTGCTGTCAAAACGCACCATTGCCCTATAATTTGTATGGCGATAGCAAGCTTTGACGTCATTGTTTACCGGACTCAACTGCCTAACTTTTAATTGGTTTTGAAGCAAACAAAAATCTGATTCTTCGAATAAATGATATCTTACCGGGTCATCGGGTCTAAAATAAGGTGTCAGATTTACTAAATGATGTCTTAGAATTATTTATGGTGGTATTTATGGTGTCCACAAGCCTATTTTTTTACGAAAATATCATTTACGTTCGCAAACATATGGATCAGTTCCCTAAGAAAAGTGACATTCATAATTTTAACACCAGGAATAAGGATAAGCTTGCATAAAGTAGGTAATTCGTTCATGGGGAAATGTATTCGCTTTTTTAATAAATTACCAGCATCTATTGCTGAACTGCCCATGTTTAAATTTAAAGCTCATGTAAAAAAGATTCTCATGAATCATGAAAAAAGGGTATTATACTGTTATAGATTATTTAAATGATAAAAATGTTTGGATATAAATACTGCCTTGCTCGCACAGGTGCATTTATCTTGTAATTAATATTTTGTTATGTATATTTAAAACTTTTTAAAAGAGGCTGACAATAGTGACCGAGTTTCTGGCGCTGCTTCTTCTCGGCGCTAGCCCAAACTTGTCCCGAAGCAGTGGTAGAGAAAAAAATAACAATGGGACGTGTAAACGTGCTTAGTTTAAGCCTATTTGCAAAAATAAATTCGTTTTATTCGTTTTATTGTTCAATCAAATGTTTGGAATAGCTGTTCAATGTTTATTTAGTAAAAAGTTAAGTTATCAAAAAATATGATTATTTGCTAAATTTTTAGATAATATTAAAACTTCCATGTGTAGTGCACAGGAGATTGAGAGATCGCATCCCGCCAGGTGCAAATGTTTATGTGGTTGTGACATAAATGACATCTTTGACAACGGATGTTAAGGACTTTTTAGCCATTATGCTTTGCTAGGGGCTAGATAATAGTGATGACGACTGGCTTTGTTTTTTCATCTATCAGATAGATTACAACTATCGTCCTCGGGCGATATTTCCGGTACTTTGGGGATCTTGCCCGGAAACCACCTGATAACCTGGAGAGAGCCTCATCGGGAAAAGACAGGGCAAACGACCACGTGGCAGAATACGTTGGTCTGATCTAATTGTGGAAACCCTGGAAATGGCGTTCTACGAAGCATTTAGACGGGCGCAGGATCAAACTGCTTGGAGACAGCTCATCATCCAGGCAACTAAGTAGGCGGGGTCACGATCCTCAACCTCTGAGGGGCCGACTATGGAGGGAGAAGGGATTGATCAGATAGATTATCGAAATATATTGGACACGCATTTTTTTTCACTTAGCCAAAATATTACAGAGATATATTGATTGAAATGTCGCATGGTACAACACTCCTAGGTACAATTTTAACTGAGAAGTGACGTCACGAGCCCCGTCTCAAATACTCAATCTCCCGAACTTTGACGCGCTTTATCTTTGTAATTGTTTGGTTGACTGACAAAACAAAAAAAAACCGGCCAAGTGCGAGTCGGATTCGCGCACGAAGGGTTCCGTACCATTTTCTATAAAAACAAAAAAAAATGCGTTTGTTGTATGAGAGCCCCCTTAAATATTTATTGTATCCTGTAGGTTAGTATTTGTTGTTATAGCGGTAACAGAAATTCATCATCTGTGAAAATTTCAAGTCTCTAGCTATCACGGTTCATGAGATACAGCCTGGTGACAGACGGACAGACAGACGGACAGCGGAGCCTTAGTAATAGGGTCCCGTTTTACCCTTTGGGTATGGAACCTTAAAAATAAGAGTCCAGTATTTTTGATAATCTAACTGACGGACTGATGATACCCAGTCGTCGTCCCTATTTAATGTGATTGTGGAAATCATTTATTTATTATTAAAAAATGCAAAAGGTTAATATTTGTGCATCTATTACGAATTTTTGTGCTTTCGATATATATGATTAACAATGTTTTTTCTTATGTTAGTATAATATGAACACAAGTCACATTTATATAACATATTCTTGTCTCTTTCGTTATGTGCTCGAATATGATTTTCGTGAACATCCATATTATTGGTTTTAAATGAGCACAGTGCACAATTATACCGCTTCTCTAAATGAGTGAATTTATGACGATATAATCCGAATCTTCTTTTAAATAATTTATCACACACATCGCATTTGAATTCGGTTTTAATAATACAATTTAATGGTTTAGGTTTATACGTGTAGTTAGCAAGATCAGGTAATGCTTTATTTAATTCATCCTTGTTAATTTTATGTTGTGTTATAAAGTGTTTTTTTAATGTGGACCGCGCAGTGTAACTTTTTTGACAAATATGGCATTTTATACTACTGTTATTCGTTTGAAATATTCGATCAATATTAGCCATTGAATCGAATGAATTTTCAACGGAATCTTTAATGATGGTCCTTGATTCAGTGTCTTTAATATTATGTATTTTTATGTAGTGTTGTTTCAATTGCGACCTCGAACTTAAGCTGTTTTGACAAATATGGCAATTTATACCAAAATTAATGCCAGTTGGGAGAATATTAGATTTTAGATCTATGCAATTTTGTCCATTAGATTTTGAATCTAATGAATCTTTAAAGGTATCTTTATTATTATTAGTTTTTGTATCATTCTTAAGATCATGTATATTCTTATTGTGTCTTCTCAAACAATAACGACTGGAAAAGGTTTTTTGACAAATATGGCATGTTATATCATTGTTATGGGCCGATTTTGGGTCAGTGTCATTTTGATGATTTATATTAGGTTCTGAATGGAATGAATCATCAGGTGTATCTATAATAACGAAATCTGCGATAGTGGTCCTCAAATAGTTGTCGTTGGTATATTCTACTTGTTCTTCAAAACTCATATCAATAGTTAGGTCTTCGTTTGTTGAGTTTTTGATATCATTTTGTTGTTCATAAATTACCGGTCCTGTTTTTTAAATAAATAATATATTAATACATTTTTATTCGGTGACAAACATATTTTAGCAAATTAATAACAATACATAAGAGTATTAGATAAAGTGTATACACACTATAACTAATACTCTTAAGGCTGCGTTCAAACCAAACGGATTTTCAGCCGGTGACTGAAGCGGTGTTACCGTTGTGTATTCGTTACAGTTTGGTGTGTAAACCTTTTATTCGTAGTTTATAGGTTTAACAGTGTAAAATATGTTTGTAGCTTAATGGTAGCTGCAATTTGTGATAACTCAGATCAAAATCATAAAAACGCGCCTCTGTCTTGGATGGCTTACCATTCCAACCATATTTAGTGTATTGGCCACCAGTATAAGTAATTCGGAAATACGTTAATTAGTTTCTACCGGCAAAAATCGCTTTAAAACGAGTTTAGAATTTATTTTCCCATTACATCTGACAGTAAGGTTTAGTCACTTGCTTTACAGACACCCTCCACCGCACGACACTTGGCTCTCGTAATAAAAATGACATATTATAATACTGAAAATAATAATGCTGATTTCTCTCTCTTTTGCCCTGATCCCGGCCAACGGTGCTATTGCCCGTCATTACCGCCCAAGAGGCGAGAGGTTTTTGGCCTACAAATAAAAAACTGAGAAAACGTATAAAAACTGGCCAAGTGCCAGTCGGACTCGGGCACACCGGGTTCCTTACAATTCACCATCTATAAAAATGTCTAAGAAAAACACATTGGTTGTATGGGAGCCCCCTTCAATATTTATTTTATTCTGATTTTTTTTTGTATTTTTTCTTATAGCGGCAATAGAAATACATCATCTGTAAAAATTCATGATCATCACGGTTCATGAGATACAGCCTGGTGACAGACGGACAGCTGAGTCTTAGTAATAGGGTCCCGTTTTAACCTAACCCTAAAAAGCGATTACTCTTTCTACAATTTTCTCTGAATGAACACACTTACCTATATTTAATCTGTGACTAGCTATCTTCTGGCAGAAATTATCAGAGTTATAGTTCCTCAAGTCTATGTTTAGAGTCGCCGCGAACTCGCTTCCATAGAACACCATAACTTCAGTGAATCGGGGGATTATTTTAATTGTCCTAAAAGGAATTAAAAAAAATGCTAGAGAATCTGTTTTAGGTCAAACTTTTACATAACAAAAGCCTTTTTGAGGTCAGAGGTATTTATGTTATTTTATTTATTTGGCATACCTATACGACAGTTGACAATCGATGGTTAATAATACAATTATAATTATACTTGTCGGCGCTGCCACAATGCCTGAAGAGCAAGGTCAATCAGTGCGTCCTACCGGTGATGATCTACGGAGCCGAAACGTGGAACATGACAGTAAAGCTAGCCCACCGACTACATGTCACTCAGCGAGCTATGGAAATGTCGATGCTTGATTTCGTTAAAGGATAAAATCCGAAATGAGATCATCAGGTAGAGGACTAAAGTAACGGACATAGTCCAAAAATGTAGCAAGCTTAAGTGGCAGTGGGCTGGCCACATCTGTCGCAGAACCGATGAAAGGTGGAGTAAACGGGTTCTCGAGTGGAGACCATGCCTAGGCAAACGTAGTGTAGGACGCCCCCCAGCTCAATGGACCGATGACCTTAGGAAGATGGCTGGCAGTAGATAGATGAAAAAAGCGGGAGATCGTGCTCTTTGGCGCTTTTTGGGGGAGGCCTACGTCCAGCAGTGGACTGCAATAGGCTGAGATGTTGATGATGATGATGAATACTATTATTGGTTAGTAGCTAAGGACTAGATTGAATACCAAATTGTATACACACCACATGTTTGGGTGTTACTGAGTATTGAGTCGCTGACTTTTAATATTTAAGTCCCTAAACTCACTACCCTGTATTATGGCTGTCCTTGTTACTGGTCAAAGTGACTTGTATATCTGCCTGCAGTACTAATCCGACTGATAATCGGTACCGACCGACAGTTTACCTTTGGTATTTATTTATGCTGTCACTGGTCACTAACCTATGGTATATCCGGTACCAGACCAGTAGCAGGGGGATCACTGGTTCTAATCTAAATGATGGGGATAAATAAAACAGGTCGGGGACCTGAACCAAGGGGTACGTGTACCAAGGGGTGCCAGTACCGAGGGGTACCTGTAACAACTGTTACCTGTACTAAGTGGTACCTGTACTGTACAAAGTGGTACCTGTACCAAGGGGTGCCTGTACCAAATGGTACCTGTACCAAGATGTATCTGTAGTAAGTGGTACCTGTACCAAGATGTATCTGTAGTAAGTGGTACCTGTACCAAGTGGTACCTGTGCTAAGTGGTACCTGTGCCAAGTGGTACCTGTACTGTACAAAGTGGTACCTGTACTAAGAGGTACCTTTACCGAGGGGTACCTGTACCAAGGGGTGCCTGTACTAAATGGTACCTGTACAAAGATGTATCTGTAGTAAGTGGTACCTGTACTAAGAGGTATCTGTACCAAGAGGTACTCGAGGCTACAGGTCGCTAACCTGTGGTATTTACGTTCCCATAGTCACTGACCTGTAGTATATCAGTCCCTGATACTGATAGGCGATGAGGTTCTGTTCGTGCCAATGCCGCGCGCAGTTGACGTAGCGCATCCAGTTGGATGCGCGCGCGTCGGATGCGTCTATAGCATGTTTGTACCTCATATTATTGTCTCGTATCTGTGGATGGCAGTTTATCATGTTTATGCTCAAATTCAAATTCAAATGTTTATTTGCGTCAAACATGGTATAAATAGATATTCAATAGGTAGGTACATTTCAGAATCACACGTTAGGCTACTTGAATTAACATGCAAATGTCACAAATATTGGTGATAAAATTATGAAACGATTTAAAAATTATTGAATTAATTACATTGTTACATTATAAAAATTGTCAACAAATCCCAAATTATTTTGAATTAAGTTAAATTATAAGTTATATTTATTTAGATATTCTTGAGTCGCCTGAGGTGGTCAATGAGCTTTTAGTTTTATCTAACGACCTCCGTAGCCGAGAGGCGAGCACGCCGGACTAAGGTTTCGGGTTCGATCCCCGGTCGGATCAATGTGGACAACGTACTTTTCTATACTTTCTCGGGTCTGGGTGTTGTGGTACCGTCGTTGTTTCTGATTTCTATAACACAAGTGCTTTAGCTACTTACTTTAGGATAAGAAAAATGTGGTGTTGTCCAATATTTAATACATTTAAAGCTCCTATTAATTATTAATGTATATAGACTGGATCACGGAGGTGTAATTTCTTAACATTTTAATATTGGTTTTAAAGTTAATGTTGTTAGATTTGGGCAAAAACACCTTTAAAATTAAATTATTACGACCGTATGAAATCCAAAAACTGTTTTAACTTTATACTAAATAGCACATTAGAAGTTACAGGTTGACAGAAAAATAGACCTTATTTGAGATTTTTGAGCTACGTAGTCCTATAGGTCCACAATTTAAGCAATAGATTCAACCCCAAAAACATGTATAATTTATAATACTAAATACAGGGTGTAAAAAAAGGCTTAACGAAGCCTTAAACCATGAATTCTATATATAAAACCAAGTAGAATGCAAAAAAAATAATTGCTGGGAAATGATTTTTATTTTTGGGTATCAAAAAAAATAACTTATTTCTAACCCGCAATGTATAGCGCGCACGCCACAGACTATGCCTGTGTGTGTAAGCAGATCATGTTTCTTTGTAAAAAAGTTTAGTATTATCAAACAGTAGTCAATTTTGTAAAAATCTTAAAAAAAAATTGTAACTTTGACTGTCAATAACTCCGTAACCCCACCATTTCCCAGGCATAGTGTAAAAGACAAAAATTATCGTAATAATACGTAGAATATGTAGTATTCGGCTTCGTTAAGCCTTTTTTTACAGCCGATATATACAAATATACTTCAAACAAATATATTATGACCTAATAGACTAAAAGTAGGTAGGTAGTGATAATTAAGTGTTTTTGTAAAGGTAGCTCACATATTCGGTTCGGCAGTATATGTCGAACAACAAGCCGACCCGAAGCAACTACTACATTACATCTTGGTTTGCCTCGCGGATTTGCCGGCCCGAATATGTGTGAAGCAACCTTAAGAGTTTAAAAGTGGCTTGTCGCATCGAAATTAAATACAAGAAAAGATACAAACACACTCACTGTGGCTTTTTAAACCAAGCAGTGGATTTCCAAAGAATAATAATGAATGAAAAAGAATACATTTTACCATCCAGCAATAATGTGAAGATATATCTCTAGTCTGTCGTCCGCAAAACGGTCCGAACCTGACTCCTCGTGGCAGGGTCATAGTAGCAAACACTCCCAAGCCTGCACCTGTATTATTATTACTAGAGACACGCCCCGGCTTCGCACGGGTGAAATGCTGATAATAAATATACAACATTATACATATAAACCTTCCTCTTCAATCACTCTATCTATTAAAAAAAACCGCATCAAAATCCGTTGCGTAGTTTTAAAGTTTTTTAAGCATACATAGGGATATAGGGACAGAGAAAGCACTTTGTTTTATACTATGTAGTGATTAGGAGATAAATAGTGAGAACATCTAATCTTAGCATAACGGAATACATAATAATACTAGGGGAACAGAATACGCACTCGGAAAACTCATTCTGACGACCGTCTGGTGTAGTGGTTCGCGCTCCGGACTACAAAGCCGGGCCTTTGCGGGTTCGAATCCCGCGAGGGGCAAATGTAAGTGTGATGAGCACGAGCTCTGTACCAATATATTGAACCAATATTTGAACTATTGGTTTGTAGTTATTGTTTTTGATAGTTGGTATGTTACTCAACATAATTAATTCGTTTTTAAAAATATATTTCTTTAAGGGCCACTTGCACGTTCTAGAGTTAACACAAATAACTCCGAGTTAGTTGCCTCGCCAGGGTTAAATAATTAATTTGTCTTGCACAGATACGAGTTAAGAGTAAACCATAGGTTAAATCGTTAAAAATTTAACCCGTCGAAATTTAAAGGTTAACTTCCGAACGAAATAGAAAGGATTCTCCGGGTTTATTCATGTCAAACTTGTTTGTTTGTGGGTTTGTGTGTTAAAGTTTTGCTATAAATATTGGTTTTATTCAGAAAGATGAGATTAATTCACTTAACATTTCCATGCAAGCGGGCCTTAAAAATGGTCACTGTACTGTATCTGATTGACACATACAAAAGTTCAAACCTGGTATAATAGATGGCGCGATGTGTAGAAATTCACTTGGAATTGTAAGAGCTGCGCGGGGAACGAAGGATGGGTAGTCAGAACTCGACGGAACCTATAAAACATTAGTAGAATTCACATCACCAGCCTATATCAGTCCACTCTCCGAAAGGAGGATTTAGCCATAATCGCCACGCTTGGCAAGCGGGTTGGCGATCGCAGTTTGGCCAATGGTGGAGAGGAGACGCTGCTGCCCGTCTTCTTGTGGCGGTTCTCCTGTAGTCGCCTCTTACGACACCCATAGGTAGGCACGACACGACACTAACTTAAGGCCATTAGTAGAATTTAAAATTAAATATTATTAATATAAATAAATGTGCACAAATTACACTTTCAGGCTACGGAAATTAGATAAAATGGCAAAAATAATGTTACACGGCTACATGTATGTACAAGATGATACAACTTGAAACAAATTGACCGCCATAAAAGTATATATTTTTCAAAATTTTATTCTATCTTTTTGTCGGCGTGATTCATATACATATCTCCACAAAATAACAGCTCTCTAGGATCAACAGTCTCCAAGCAAAACCTCGGAGAGACAGACAAACGGACATGACGAAACTATAAGGGTTCCTTGTCACGACTATGGAACCCTAAAAAAGCCTTTTATATAATGGCTCAGGTCTGAGTGTTGTGGTGCCGTCGTTGTTTCTGATTTCTATAATACAAGTGCTTTAGCTACTAATCTTAAGATCAGAGCAATGTTCTATGTGATTTTGTCCAATATATATGGTTATTTAATTCTGCGACCGATTAGGAAACCAACACAGCACAAATACATACAATTTTAAATTATTATGTAACACAATTCGTTAAAATATATCTTTTTTTTAGGTTAGTTCATTTTTACTTACTTTTTAAACTTTTTTAAAATATATCACAAATAAATACCTCGTTGTCTGGTATGATCAGAAAGGGCCCATGTAAAGAACAATATTCGTATACGAAGTCTCGACAATGATCGCAATCTACAATGAAAATGATTTAGATAAAACTACAAAAATTAGTAAAATTGTTTTTTATTTTACCTTATTTTAATACACTTACAAATATATTCGTCAAACGAAGGTTCGTCTGGTTCATAATAGTTGACAGGTATTTTTGTACGTAATTTCATTTTACTCATTTTAACTCCAACAAACTTTTACAAAGACCGCGCAATATAAGGCAGTTAATTTTTTTTTTAAGTTGCACCGATAGACGAAGGCATACAAGACTATACTGCCTTAAAAAACCTACGTATCTCCGACTACTAAGTTGGCCGAAAGGAGTCGCGAACTTGATCGCGGAAAAAAAATAAGTGCCGGTTTTTTTTTTCTTGTAAGGGATGAAAGGAGAAAGAACGAGACTGATGACTCGTTATGTAAATATTGAGTGAAAAATGTTTTTGAAAATTTCTTTTGTCAATGCCGAAAGAAGTTAAAGTAACCAAAGACCTACCGCTGAAAATTTGCGTCATTATTTCTTTGGCTGTAAGGACGTAATGCTGACCTTAAAACCTTTTTTATGTTGTTTTTTTATATCTGTTGTGTTGTAATTTCTTATTTCGACGACCGTCTGATGTAGTGGTTCGCGCTCCGGACTACGTAGCCTGGCCGTTGCGGGTTCCCGCGAAGGGCAAATCTTTGTGTGATGAGCACGAGCATTTGTACCCGAGTCATGGTCGTTTATAAACGTATTTAAGTATGTTTATCCGTTATCTAGTCGCCATAGTACAAGCTATGCTTAGTTTGTGGCTAGCTAATTGTTTTAATTGTGTAAACAATTTATTTATTTAATTATTACCTATGTAACTACTTATCAAATAAATGTTTCGTATTTTTACCGAAGAACAGGCCAGATTTGAGTGAGTAACTTAAATGGTTTGAGTTACAATTATAGGTTGCTATGGTAACAAGCGCGCCACTTTAAAATAAATTGTTTCCACAAGGCCACTGAGCGGGCAAAACAAACTTTGGCGCCAACAGTTGGCTTATATATATTTTTGACGTTTCTGATACTCGAACAGGGAATCTAGACATGTATATAATCAAAGGCTAGAACCTAACTCATAGCTATAGATAATATTAATTTTTGTTTTCTTTCAGACGGCAGACGGCAGCTACCAGTTTGCTCGGGGTCAAAACGTCTCCGGTAGAACTACTCTGTACGATATGGAAGTAGATGCAGGAGGCAGGCATATACTCACTGCGTGTCAGGTGAATAATTTATTCATTTAGTTAGGTTTAGTGAAAACACGTTCGAATGACCTTCTGGTGTAATAGCGCAAGATCACGGGCCTCCAGACACCACTTATTTTCTCACAAACCAAATGTATGGGATTTGACGACCTTCGTAGCCAAGAGGCTAGCCGGAGTGAAATGGCGCCGCCATCTCTGAGGTTACGGGTTCGATCCCCGGTCGGGTCAATGTAGAAAACGAACTTTTCTATATTGGCTCGGGTTTGGGTGTTGTGGTACCGTCGTTGTTCCTGATTTCTATAACAGAAGTGCTTTAGCTACTTACCTTAGGATCAGAGCAATGTATGTGATGTTGTCCAATATACACATATACATTAGTATAGTAAGTATGTACCTTGAGTGATGCGTATCTGCTAGTTTGCACCGACGGCCAATTAACAGGTACCCAGTGCAAAAAAGGGAAAAAAAAATCAAATTTCTTAATTTTTTTAAAGAGAATTCAGTTAAAATTAATAATTGATACTGCCAGCCACTTTTCTACGATGGAAACTTACAAAAAAATAATGTATGTAATAATCAGATTATGTGAATGATAATGTACCGGGTTATCAGGCCTAAAATTGTCTTAGAATTATTATTTATTTTTGTCCACATCCAAATTGTTTTGTATCGTTGTTTCAGGACCGAAACGTTCGAGTGTACAGCGCTGTGCAAGGCAGGCATACGAAAACGTTCCGAGGGACGACGGCGGAAGACGGGACGCTTATTAAGGTAAATATACGTGTAAATAGCTTGTTGGGCGGGGCGAACGCACGAACATACCTATGTATAAAAACGAGAGCGAAGTAGATGCCCGGAAGGAAGCCCTTAGTGGCTTTTCTTTTTATAAATATTTATTATACTGAGTATAATATAAATGAGTCTCATTGTTAGGTATCGATAAATAAATAAGAATGCAATACCCTTACAGGGTCCATAAGTATGATCTCACACAATGTAACACCTTTGTATACACTTATGACGCAATAAATGAATATGAATATCGATGACTGCACTGTCGAAGTGTGTTAATATATTCTTGTTTCTTTATTTTTAAAATGTGTTCAGGGAATGAAAACTATGCATAGATTTCTGAAAAAGAAAAAAAAACATTTTTGGATTTTTGCAGTGATCTAATCAGTATTTCTTGTGAAATAATTAAAAAATATTCATTTGTAAGGAGTACCTATGCGGGAACTCACCGAATTCATCTTGAAAATAGTATGAAAAAGTTAAAGAGCTTAGTTCAACACCGCTTCAAAAAAGTATCACCCTTACACATCCCATACATGTTCTGATTTATATAAGGTCCAATTTTATTAGTGTTCATCCTGTTAACCTGTGACTATATAGGTGAAAAGCAATCGTAAAAACCAACTTTCAAATGTCTATCATAAAAACTAAAAAAGTTAAAAATAAATTACAAAATAACAACAACGACTTCATATTGCATAAAACTACCTATCTTCAACTCCTTCTCGCTCTGTACAAGGGGAAGGTATAAGACGGATAATCAGATGGTTAAACGTAGCAAAGATAGGACGAGTTTATGCAATATGAAGTCAATGTTATTGATTTTAAACTTTTTTAGTTTTTATGGTACACATTTGAAAATTGGTTTTTACGATTG
The DNA here is from genome assembly GCA_950371115.1 of Anania fuscalis. Taxonomy (NCBI): domain Eukaryota; kingdom Metazoa; phylum Arthropoda; class Insecta; order Lepidoptera; family Crambidae; genus Anania; species Anania fuscalis. The sequence continues at coordinate 2,280,097 of OX493355.1, forward strand.
CTTTTCACCTATATAGTCACAGGTTAACAGGATGAACACTAATAAAATCGGACCTTATATAATAACCCACCAGGTGGCGCTCGACAACAGCGGTATATACCTAGCTACGTCCAGCACGGATAAGATACTGAGCGTGTATGACTACTACTCGGGAGAGTGTATGGCCACCATGTATGGCCATTCGGAGATCGTCACTGGACTGAAGTGAGTATAACTGAGTTGTCACTGTGCTCAAATGAGTACTATGACAAATACTGAGCGTGTATGACTACTACTTAAACGAGAGATGGTACGCGTGGATAATCTTGTCTCATTCATAAAAATACGCACGCACTATCTCTGTGCAACCTAGAACTGCAAAGTTCAATGCACTAATAGTCACAATGGCTCGCGAAAACAAACCTTAGCCACTACGATGTAAGGTACATTTCTAACAGCAGGAGCGCCCGCGCAAGCCTGCGGTGCGCGGGTCCGTTGGCATGGAAAGAGTTTACCAATACGCACGCCTTTTCAAAGTATAATGTTACTAGCTGTTGCCCGCGACTGTGCTCTTTAGTTTATTCCATATATCCCACTGGAACATGTAAACATCATAAAAAGTTTTCTATATGTTAATCCAGATCATATTCTATATGTATGCAAAATTTCATCCAAATCCGTTCAGTAGTTTTTCCGTGAAAGAGTAACAAACACCCATCCATACTTACAAACTTTCGCATTTATAATATAAGTAGGATTTTGCGCATTCCCCCCATTGTAAGAAAAAATAAGACACGGTCGACCACTGCCCCCCTAAATCCCCTTACGTAATAAATGAATGGCCCCTAAGAGCAGTTTCTTATTTTTTGCACATCAACAAAAAATCATACCGCTTGTGCAATGACGACTTATTAATATTTACGTAGTATTATTCTTTCTCTATGGTAATATTATTCTTTCTCTATGGTAATATGTTGTTTAATAGTAATTGCGGCCTTCGATTTGTCGATTCGCAATAGACGACTTCCGTAGTCGAGTGGCAAACGCGACAAAAATTAGTGCCGCTATCTCTATAATCTCTAAGGTCCCGGGTTTGATTCCCTCACTACTTCTTATTATATAATATTACAACATTTATTTTACCCACAGATTCACCCCAGACTGCCAACACCTAGTGTCGGCATCCGGAGACGGCTGCATCTTTGTATGGAGAGTCCCACACGATATGGTCGTCACTATGCGGGCTAGACTAGCGCAGCAGGCCATCAGGCAGGGGAAGTGAGTATACTCTTGTTTTGTATTAACCGATCGAAGTTTGAGCTGTCATTTTCTACGATTCATAAAATACTTTTTACGAATATTGATTTTGGGACACAATTCAATCTTCAATTATTTGCGAAAAACCGGCCAAGTGCGAATCGAACTCGCGCACGAAGGGTTCCGTACCATTATCTATTAAAACCGCAAAAACACGTTGTTGTATGGGAAACCCCTTAAATATTTATTTTAATTTTTAGTATTTGTTATTATAGCGGCAACAGAAATACATCATCTTTGAAAATTTCAATTGTCTAACTATCACGGGTCATGGGATACAGCCTGGTGACAGACAGACGGACAGCGGAGTCTTTGTAATAGGGACCCTAATTTTATCCTTTGGATACGGAACCCTAAAAACGGACTTTGGAATTAATAAAAAGTGACGTCATAACTATGTAATCTGTTCACTCTAAACCAGGTTAGATCGCAATCAATTTTTAAATTTATTTAGAAGCAATGCAATGGCGACTTTGGTACTGCAACTGTGCTTTAAAGTAAGTTGTAGTGCTTAGTCGGTCGCGCGTCAGAGGCACGAGTGTAGCACGTCTGTGACACGACTGTGGCACATCTATGGCTCGACTATACTTTTACGTAGTATTATTTTTTCTCTATGACTATACTATAGCACGTCTGCTGTTATAACGGCGCTTTTAAATTGTAGGCAAATTATATGTCAAAATATATCAAACTTAGGAAGAACTCCGGTTACCATCCCCAAAGGGGACGTCCACCCACAAGGTCAGACGACCTGGTAAAGGTTACAGGAAGCCGCTGGATGCAGGTCGCTTCCAACTGGCCGATCTGGAAGTCACCGGGGGAGGCTTATGTTCAGCAGTGGACGTCCTGTGGCTGTAATGATGATGATGAGATGATGAATGATGAATCAAACTATACGTTTGTTACAGGAAAGTGTCGACAGCTTCCAACGGTATGTCGGGACTGGACAGCGAAAGCGAATCGCATTTTGGCTCGCCGCCGCGGGAACTGCCGTACGAAGAGACGAAATTCACTACTCCTGTTGTTCCTGATTATACGTAAGTGGTATTTGGTATTTGCTATAGGATTAGGTGTTACCCGTAACTTTGCTTGTGTGGTCTTAAAATCATTTAAAAGGCTAGCTGTAATTAGTGATGATTACGTGAAGTAATTAAATCAATAAATAAAAAACTGTTTAAATTGAATTTGGTTTTCATTTTCGGGGGTCTCAATTTTTTCGCGTGGAACCCTAATTAATAAAAAAATATAATATCAGTTATCTGCTAGTGAAAATCATGTTAAAATCGGTTCAGCCGTTCTGGAGATAAGACTGACCAAAGACAAAAATAATGATTGTTTTGTTGAAGTCCTTATGCCTTATAAAGCTGAAAAAGCTATTTTCTCACATGTGCCTAAAATGCGAAATGAAATCAGAAACTTGATAAAATTATTTCGCAAACTTTATTTCCATATTCAACTCAATTAATAAGGAGTACGTATTTTTAAAAAATGATATCAAATTACTAACTTTGCCATAGCATTTATATGCATATTTTAGCACACATATTTTGCAACTTAACACTTTATAGATTCTTTAACTTAATTATCATAGGCAGTACCAATAAAATCAAAATTAACAATTTATTTCTCTAAAAAGTATTTAAATTGTAATTTTCCGAAGTATATATCAATTTTTTAATTTTTTTTAAATTGTTTCCGCAATCACACCAATTGGGGATTATGTAGCTCCAAACTAAGCAAAGCTTGTGCTATGGCGACTAGATAACGGATAAACAAACATACTTAAATACGTTTATAAACATCCATGACTTAGGTGCAAATGCTCGTGCTCATCACACTAACATTTGCCCCTCGCGGGATTCGAACCCGCAACCGCCAGGCATTGTAGTCCGGAGCGCGAACCACTACACCAGACGGTTATCAAATTAAAATAATTTGTTGCTGCTGAGAGATAAAAAAATATATATCTTCCCTTTTTGTAAAGTTTTTCTTCTAAACTAAGCCCTTGTACACCACACCTCCCATTTATTTATACCCTACCACCGAATTAGATTGTGATATATATTTTTAATACTTTACTAAACCCCCGTCCATAATCCTCAGGTTAAGGATAGGCCGCCTCCCGTCCTGGGCTAAGAAGAGTTTAGGGGACGACCTGGCGGCCCCCGACAGCCCCGCGCCCGACCCGCCCGCACGAGGCAAGTGGGCCACCAGGATACACCCTAGCGCAGGTACTGTTGCTATTGCTAATATAGTTTAAGATGCCATATTGTCATTTCAGATACCTAATGCAGCATGGAGAATGCTCCCCAATCCAGCCCTCCTAGCAAGAAAAAGAAAACACGATATCTTATAGCGATTTATTCACACCCAACAGTCAAAATATGATATACATAGCCGCCATCTTGAACTTTTATCGAAACAGCCAGCATGCCGGTGACGACACGTTCATGCTCGCTGTTTCGATAAAAGTTCATATTTTGACAGTTGATATATATTTTGGTGTCGATAAATCGCTTTATAATATCGTGTTTTATTGGTCATGCTATTGGGGGCAGGGTCATAAGAGGCCACTCATAAAATTATGTAAGATGAATTTCGCCCTTTTCACGAGTGGTGGTGTGATGACACATATTTTGGAATTTAACATCTAGAAATGGTTCAAATCACTATAAGAATTGTAATTTAAATATTTGACTACCACAAACTAGACAAAAGCGTTGGCGCTGAATGTGTTAATTAAATGGAAAACAACAATAAAATACTTGTTTACAGATAAACGTGATTCAGACGGATCTAAAGACAGTTCTTTAGACAGCGGAACGGATACGCGGTACATCGAGAAACGGCAACAGAACGTCAAACAGGTATGTTCAAGCGCGTTCAACATTTGTTCAAACTTGTTCAACATATGTTCAAATTTGTTCAATATTTGTTTGTGTATGTGTAATTGTCGGTGACAATGTTTATCGTATCTTTATGTTTGGTGAATGATGTTCAAGTAGTTACTTCTGCTGGGGATTAAAAAATGTTTTTATATACAACAAATATTGTGTAGTATATGGGGTTATGTTTTTAGACACTTGTAAGCCAACCAACCAACAAGTGACTTACATTATGGGTGTTTTTTATGCACCGATGAAGGCAGTTTATGCACTTAGGCAATCTTTTATGTATATTTGGGATTATATTTTTCGTAGTTAGCATAATAAACACACTTTGAACACCATAAACAATCTTTGAACATAACTGCAACAGTGTTTTCCCTTTTTTCACTAATTTGTTTTGTCTAATCACTCACAAATGGTTTTGGATTTACTGTGGTGATGGTTTTATTATTTTTGTATAAACTGTAAATTTTTTTACGTAAAATCTGACGAATATGAACACTAAATTAAATAAAGATGAAGTTGGCATAAAGCACCGTGCTTACATGTTATTTAAACCGACTGGTATTTAAAAGTTAAATCTATTACTTTTCTATAGCTTATCTAAAATAATTGTATCGTCAGAAGTGACATACCTTAGCAGCGCTGTCAGTCTCGTATCAACTAAATGTCGAAACATTTTGATTGTGATTTCTATAACACAAGTGCTTTAGCAACTTACCATAGGATCAGAGCAATGTATGTGATGTTGTCCAATATTTATTTATTATATTTATTTCTATCGAAACTATCGAATTACTCGTAACTGCTATAAATTCTGTTTGATTTAGTACTTACTCGGAAATTGTTTTGTATAGAAAGTGAAACATAATAATCCAATGTGTCTAACATTCCAATATAATTTATATGCACATCAAGGACAAACGTATTTCGTTTATGTTGTCTCGATAGACAATGTAAGTTAAAAAAATAAACATAATTATTGTGTCATACATATTCGTCGGCTTTTACTTTTCTTTTTTTTCCATTTGAAGATGATCCAAGTACGTTTTTACCTTGAATCATCTCTCTTATTTTTATCATATGGTTATGGTCTTTATTTCCACTGAACTAGAGGCCGAAATCGCTGAACTTGAGTCAGCTGCCGCGAGTGGAAGCTTTATTCCGTCACTTTGACGCGACAATGAGGAAAACTTACGATATATTGACGATTTCACCGAGAGTCGAGAAGGTTTTGTTTTTTTATTTCTTTTTAGTTTGCATTGTGTTCGTATTTTGAGTTCGCTTTTGTGTGTTGGCAGTTCATTGTCATTTTTCATTGTTTATGGTACATAAATAGAGAGATATACTTTTTATTTTTGAGGTACACACATAGATAAAAAGAATAGAATATTCTGTGAACAGACTATATTTTTTAATATGTTTTAATAAATTTACCTATTTTGCGCTAGTATCTATTATAAATTTTTGTTTTTAGCAATTCCATGCAAGGTTTAATTGATGATAAATAACACTTGAAAAAAATCATCGACCTTTTTTTTTCAAGTGTTATTTATCATTAGTATTTATAAGCTAATAAATTATGACTTTGTATTACAGTATTTTCGATATTTTTTTAATCAAGTAAATTAGTTATTTTATTATTTTAACCAAGTATGTAGTGTCACAAAAGTTTGACGTCAATGACATAGGTAGACCATCTTCATAAAGGTAGTTTGTGTATTTTATTTAAAATTAGTCAGAAATTTAAACTTAAGTTCGTAAATAAATGTATTATTGTAAATTGTAGCAAGTTCGTGTAGTCTGTTAATAAGGCGGTCGTTCAGTTTATTACTTACATTTCCATCATCTTTAATATATACTTGGCGTCACGTAAAAAGAGCGGTGGCCAAAATAGGAACCAACATTTTCAGTACTGCTATAAGTGTTCGGTGGAGACAAGTAGCGCCACCCTCCAGCGTTCTTTTTATTTGACCAAAATTATAACTAAGCTTAGCTTCTACTTAAGGTAAGCATTTCCATCTCTAGGAGATTCGGTATGCACCTTTAAGCATGAATTCATTTTTCTAATGGGCACTTATCATCATAATTTATTCTTTATACAGGGTGTAGATTAAGTCCGTCTCAAATTCTTAATATTTAAGAAGGTTTGTGTGTATCCACATAAAATTAACGCTCCATAAATTATCGTGGGGTACAAGTTTTTGTATGGAGCAACTGGTTTTTTTAAGTTAAGTTTGCAGGAAGCCGCTGAATGCAGGCAGCTTCTAACCGGCCAATCTGGAAGTCACTGGGGTTGTCCTATGTCCAGCAATGGACGTCCTGTGGCTGAGATGATGATGATGACTGTTTTTTATCACGATTTTAATTTTGATCCTAACAAAAGTTGTTCTTATTGATGACCACATTTGCCTCTTATAATATTGAGTAGGTAAATCTACACCCTGTATATTTCTTGTTCATATCAATATGCACTGTGATTGTTTTTTGGCTTTTGCGCTTATTTTATATTATTTAAATGTTTTTAACAATAAAAAACTCAATACTAAAACGCTATTTGTTAATACTGCGGAATTTTGTCAATTTGATTTATATATAGCACATGTAATGTTATGTTTCCTGTATTTTAGTTTTTAGTCCATATTTTATTTATTTTTTGCACTTTTTGTTTTATCAATATATTTTTTTGTTAGGTAACAATAAATTTGTCCAAGACTCGAACTGTGGAAAGTCGGACGCGCCATCACACAGATGATTCGTCTCTTGGCAGTTTTAAGTATGAGGTTCGTTGTTTGTTTATGTTTTACACTATTTACTTATATTTTTCTTTATTATGTTTATTTTTTTTTTGATATACGACATGTAGCACTTAATACGATACAACTCTTTCTGATCAATGCTGCGGCAAACGAAAACGGGGATCGAACCCGGAACCTCAGATATGACGGCGCCATTTAAAGTCCGGCGTGCTCGCCTCTCGGCTACGGTCGTCCTAATTGTCATAATTACTATTCCACAAAAGTAATAATAAACTCAAACTAACTTCTCAGAAACAACACATAGTTAATATATTACTTACTTACATAGTTTGATTTCCTGCCTAAACAAGTGATTCTTCTGCTAGGTAATGCAAATCTATTTTTATTTGATGACGACGATAGATGTGGAGGTTCGCGCTCCGCCCTACAAAGCTTAGCGGTTGTGGGTTCGAATCCTGCAATGGGTCAAATGTTTGTGCTACACACGAGCATTTATAATGTCATGGATGTAAAACGTATAAGTATGTTTATCCGTTATCTAGTCGCCATAGTATAAGCATGTGCTTACTTTGGGGCTAGATGATTGGTGTGATTGTGGAAACATTTTTTTACAAACAGCTATCAATATTACGTTTAGCTTACAAATAATGTTTAGTACTAAAGCATTACAAGTTTCCACAAGTAGTTTTTACAGTAAACAAGTTGACAAGATAACTAATAAAAGATAAATAACCATCTCTGAGGTTCCGGGTTCGATCCCCGGTCGGGTCAATGTAGAAAACGAACTTTTCTATATTGTCTCGGGTCTGGGTGTTGTGGTACCGTCGTTGTTTCTGATTTATATAACACAACTGCTTTAGATACTTAAAATAGGATCAGAGCAATGTATGTGATGTCTAATATTTATTTATTTATTTATAAAAAGTGCGTTTAAAGTTATAATACAAAGGGACAAAACAATAATATTATTAAATTTATAGAAGGTATTCTTACTAGGGCACAACTACAGTGGCCCTTTCAAAAAACGAAAGCGCATCAATTTTTTGTAAAATATGTCGATTTGATTTATCTTCTTTTATTTACTCCTCAGGATCAAGAGTCTACGGAGCACGATGGGGACATTGAAGACATATCTGACGGCGAGAGGACGTCGTCCTCAGAGAGAGGAAACCGAACCATGTACTATCCTGGGAACAACGATGACACTCCTGGGTAACATTTTTTTTAACACTTATTCTCATTATGTAATAAAAAGTGGAACAATTGAGGAGGTTAGGATCAAAACCACAACATATCCATTTTTGTCAATATGGAAGAAATCTAAAAAAACTTAATAATTGTGAGAACATGTTTTTGTATTTAAAAAAAAATTGCCATATTAATGTTAAGATAAATCGGCAATTAAAACATTTTTTTGCTATTTAATTGCCCGCGCTGTTGTTTATTAATTGGCAAAATTCATTTGGATAAGTGCTGTTTTGTGAAGACAAATCAGGATATGTGTTGTTTTGTACCTGCTGTATGGAAAAACGAGTGAAAACCACAAACAGAACGGCAGAAAAAAAAATTGGTGACAATGACAGACTGTTGCAGATAACGTTAAATGTCAAAATAATGTTGCCAGTTTACACGGCCAGATGCTAAGGCAAAGAGTTTTATGAGAGCGGGATTATTCGAAAAAGTACGGGATATATGTGGTATTGAATGTGCATACATTACAGCATTGTAAAATACTGAAATGTGTGGTTTTGAATCAATTTCAAAATAAAAAAAGAATTGAACCCGGATATGAATAAGTTAAACATCATTTTATTAGGAAAATGGTGCTGATTTGAACTTAACTGATTTGACTAAATGGTAGAATCGAAAAAAAAACGAATATGACAATAAATGGATAAGTTGTGGTTTTGATCGTAACTCCTTAATTACAGACGATATATTCATTCATATTCATTTACTCACTTCATAATGTAACAGTGGTAGTAAAAATATACATTAGCATAATATACAGGTGGTAAATATGTTACATTACAGCGTCCATGAGGCATTTGTGAACTAAAACATTTAATCAAATTATAGTTAAAATAACATTACATTCCATTACTCAAATTCCAATTCAAATATTAATTTACAATTATACAATAAAATTAAATTGTTCAATATGTCACGTCATGCTTTTTTCACGTCAATAAATTACAATGTCAAATATAAATCTCAAATGTCAAAATTAAAAAGCCATGATAAAATTCAAATAATGGTCATTATTATAATTTTATTGAAATAGCACCTTAATACAGATAATAGTACCGTATTTGGTATCGCTATGTTTTATAGCAAATTAATAATTATAATCATATTCATAAACATTCACTTTATTTATTGCATAACTAATTCTTTATTTAGTGCATAACGATTAACACGTGTAAAAGTGCCTTCAATGGCCTATCCGCAAAAATCAATGATTTTAATTTAACATTAACATTTAAGTCACCCTTCCTTCTCTTCCTATGGGTGTCGTAAGAGGTGACTACAGGAGAACCGCCACAAGAAGACGGGCAGCAGCGTCTCCTCTCCACCATTGGCCAAACTGCGATCGCCAACCCGCCTGCCAAGCGTGGCGATTATGGCAAAATCCTCCTTTTGGAGAGGCCTGTGTCCAGCAGTGGACTGATATAGGCTGATGATGATGATGATGATGATTTAAGTCAACTTGCCAGATTATGTAACTTAATTGTATTGGTGTTTGTCTTGTTGGTTGTCCTAATAAATAAATTAACATAATTTTGTATTAATAAACGCTATTTAGAGCGAATCAACAGATTGAATTGTTACTTAAATACATGTTAAATTAAGAAAACCGCTGCTCTTCTTTTAAGAGTTAATTAACAAAAGCGTCAATCTACAGCTGACTTTTGATATTGAGTGTCAATCAGTATTATTGTGTTTCATCAAGACTCCTAACACCGGTTTCCTATATTGTACTATGCGTAAGTGTACATCAGCTTCTGATCGTATTGGTGTCAAAAGTAACGAGCCGTTATAGTCGTTCCTATAAAATTTGACGAAACGTAATTTATAGGAACGCTTTTGAGTATGTCAAGTTGACAATTCCTACCATCCGTTAGCAAAACCAACCGTTTCTCGGGTATAGGAACCGGGCTTAAATGAATAAGTCTTGTTTCTTTACGTTTCGTCTTATGTCTATAACAACTAAATAATCTTTCCCCAGAGAGTTCATGGTGAACGCGATGGACGCTGAAGAACTACGTCAGTCTGTCCGTCGCTCCAAGAGGTGGAAAGCCACGGACTCCCCTCGGCTGGAGATACCTCCTAGTGGGACTTCGCTTAGCGGGTCCGGTCATGACTCTGATGATGACGAGGTGAGACTAAAAAGTTAAGCATCTTTTCTAGTGGTTGTCATTGGATGGGTGACCGTAGCTCCCAAAACTTGGAATGCCATCCCCTCGGCTGTAGAAATGGTGTGCAAAGAGGTTTTAACCGATGTATTATACTCATTCATCCTATTACAGGTATCAACCCCTTCTGGCGACAATGCAGACCGAAACCCTCTATCAGGGTCCTGTGAGTCGCTGGACACAGCTGGTCGTCGTGAGAAGTACATCAAATCGGCCTTCGACAGCCTCTGTGCTGACGATAATGACCTCAATATAGGTTAGTATTAGTCGGAGCTACATGACGCCAAAAATGTTTTACAATAGCGCGTAATATGCGTAGATGGTTCTTAGAGCGCCTGCCGTTATTAACGCTGCACAGTTATACGTGAACGCTCTTTACCGTGGCTATATGTTTGAATTTCCCGCAATACCCAACTGGCAAGGCCTAACGCTCGAGGCCTTTTTTCACCAGACCTACGCAAATCACAATGCAGACTCCGCTTAGCTGGTCATTTGTATGAAAACACATTAACAAGTCTAATAAATATAATAGTAACACACTGTTAAATAACAGTGAATCATTATACGAGTGTTATTGTAATGTTTACTTATAATATTTAACGTCCAACCACAATTTAAGTTAAGGATAAACAATTTTGATTTGAATATTGTTCCTCTACGCATCGATGTAATCGCTAAACGCTAAGTATCGTTTAACATATTACATTACATTTATTGTATAACACCGCGCAATATGTCTAATCAGCCCCTAGAGTTAGCTAGAGAACCCGCCACTATAAAAGCTAAACATTTCTGTGTGAATGAACTCATACATGGCCATATGTTTGATTCGCCCGCTAAACTATATTATAAAAACTATCATTCTCAACACCCTCAGGCAACACATCCCTCTCAGCGCAACACTTGTCCCGCGCCCCCGCGCCCCCCGCGCCCCGCGGCGCCGCGTCCCCGCGCCCCGCGCCCTCCCCCGCGCCCCGCGCCCGCCCCCTCGATGCGGACGCGGCGAGGAGAAGAGAAGAACTGAATAGGAGGATATTGGAAACGAGGAGGCAGCTTGAGAGTGTGAGTATTGAGTGAACGTGAAGTTATTATTAAAGTATGCCCTTAGTATGAGAACGGGACAGCAAGCATTTTTTGGCGAAAAAAAGAAATGTGCCTTAATATTATAACATCTGAGATAAAATTGCAATGATGACCACTGTCTTAACAAGCCGCGGTATGCTTAGGAATACAGAATTATTAATTTCAACCTTACTTTCATAATATTAAGGTACATTACTCTTCGTCACCTAAAATCCCTTGCCGTGCAGTACCGATAACAGGCGCTGTCCCTTAGAGTTACCCCACACCTATAAATAGAGTTATAAATATGTATTATGTTTAACAACATCACATGAATTATGGTATATTTATGGTATGGACTACCCGACCTTACCCAAGAAAATATAAGAATGTTTTCTACATTGCTGGGAGCCGTAAATCGAAAGTTTTTTTTCTCTTTTAGTTTGGGATTCAAAATTAAATTTTTAGTCTGTAATCATACCAAGAAAAACGAAAATTTACAAATAAGACTGAAAAAACATTACCTTCTTTTGACAGTTGGGTAACAAGAGAATTCGAATAAATATGAAGAGCATAATGTACAGTCAACAGCACGTCGACCTACCCCAAAAGTCAAAAATTCTCCAATAGATTTTCAACTTTAAGCCTGACATATAGAGTTCATTTTCAAATGAGAAAATTTGACATTTTGTGGTACGTCGACGAGCTGTTGTCTGTACATTATAGGATCAAAGTTGATTTCGGCGTGTATTACAAACAATATTAAAACCAACGCACGTACACACGAATAAACGAACAATATATTTTATAAAAGTAATTAATCAACAAATTTATTATTTAACAGGTGGCATTCCGCTCGAATCTTAAATCGAGTCAGTCTACTCACGATCTCTCTTACATCCCCGAGAAGGATGTCTCAAGGCGCAGTAGGCCGGTGTCTATGGCTGTGCCGAGCAATTCAAGGCCTTATGGTAAGCGTAGTAGAGTTCAAAACACTTGTGACGTGTGCTGGGGAGTGCAGGCGTGGTCAATTGATGGAAACAAAATAAATAAATTGATATTGTGTACGAGTAAAATAAATAAGTCGAAATGTTTTAGTTTATAAACTTTTGAAGACAAAAAAAAAGATTTCTGTGTTGTAAGTAGTTGAATGTAACCATGAAAATATTTTTTTTTCTCTAAATAAAAAAAAACACTGCCCACAACTGGGGACTTAAGAAATATAACCAATTTTTAATTTAATTCTTAATAAGTCATAGTAGTGTAAGTAATTAGCCAAAATCCTTTTTTTTATTCATCTAAACCTTTCATAAGACAGTGGCTATAGCTGCCAATTTTGAACTTCAGCCTTTTGCATTAAGGTTGAAAACCAACCCTACCAAATGTTTATTATCCTTTGCCTTATAAAACATCTAATTTTAAGGGGCTTCTTGTTAATAAACTAGTTAACTTTCAGTTTGCTAAGTTCTTATAAAATATACGTATTTTAACCGTTGACGGCCGCAAACCTACTTCCGGCCCCGACACGCCTAGACGGTGCCACTTGAAAAGGACCGCAGCCACTTGACACCGACCGTTAATTTATTGCGCTTATCGCTTTGTTATTGTTCGTGAGGCCAAATGTTTACACTTAGGACGGTTTGGGTTACATTTCTGAGAAGCTATTGAAACAAAGTAACTACTTACATGCTGAGCCGGTGTTTTATGATGTTTACATTATTTCTTATCGGCCAATAAAACTGCCATTGTTCGCTCGCGCGCCTACAAGTACTTCACTTCAATTCACATCAAGTTACACGCTCAAATTACAATGAAATACTATTGTTAACACTTATTATAACTTTAAAACTAACAACAATAGATATTATGGCAAAAAACTAACCTTTTTACACTAAAATACTTTTAAAATTCACTTTTTACCACACGTCATCACGTGTCACGTGACCGCTAAACACTAAGTCAAAAGTTCACCAATTTTTGTCTTTATTTTCTTCCGTGAACGTCTATTTGTTTTTGGTTTCAATGAACGGAGAATTTATCATTTATTCTACTAAAAAAGTTTCAGGCCAAACAGAGCTTTAATGCTTCAACAATCAGAGTTAATATCGACTGCCGACGGCATGGCATTCTGGAATGCCATCCGTCCACAACGGTGCTTTTGAAATGGCATTCTGGAATGCCATGCCGTCCACTAAAGGTTAATGTAATAAAATAGTTTCCATATCAATTGATCTCACCTGCAACGCCCATAATATTGCTAAAAAGTGCTACATCATTAACACTTGCATATTTTACGAAATATTTAAATTTGACCAACAATATAAAATTATTCAGCTTTTTACTACCTTCCAACGAATAATTTAATTGCTATTTCCTTAAAGATATGTTCTATTTAGCCAGAAATGTAAAAACTACAATTTGGGGAACGTATTTATCGATAACTACAATTCATTGGTATATATTTCTCGATAAACATATATATTTTGTGTGGTATTTAATGACACTATTGAATATTTTAAATCGTGCAAATATATTGTTGGCCAAGAAACATCATATGTATCGCTACTAACCGATTATTTAATTCCCCACCACGCTAACCAGGACTTAACCCCCCCATTTGTCCAGAAGAAAATCTGGACAGCCTCAATTCAAATTTCTTCGATAGTCTCAACCCTTTCCAAAATATGGACTATCGTAACAAAAACCCTTACGCTATCCCCGCGAATTTGAACAAACTCATCCCTGATTATATAGAAAATGCCCCCCCATATGTTCCTCCACATGCAAATATACAAACAACTCAAAACGACAAAAGAACTATGAATTTCACTCCATACGGGACAAAGCCTATGATATTTAAAGATCAGTTACCACAGAAACAAAATCTAGCGTTTACTATAGATATAGGGAAAAAGCCTGTTCAATCCAAAGTGTTCAATAGACTTTTCCCGAACGCAGAAGAAAAAGAACCACCAAAAGTACCTCCTAGAAACTTTCATTTGAATCTCACTAAGCCAGACGAGAAGCCACAGACGAAACCGAAGCCAAATCGAAGTATTTTTAAAAATTACAAATCATGTCCTGTCTCTCCAGTTTCCGAGGAATGCAAATGGGCTGACAAAGTAGCTCAAAATAACCAGAATCAAAATAAAACCAATCAAAAACCACAAACACACTCTTTGGATCCCAAAAAGAGAAATTCTCTATCCTTCTTTGTTGGCCTCGATAGTAAATCTCTGAAAGATTGTGGCAAAAGTATTGTAGATACAATTAAAAGTGACACAGAAAAGATGATAGCGGAAATCACTAAAAAGTATGGCGATTTAGACGAATACGAACCGAATTCACAAAACGATTTAGATTTAAAACCAACTAAAGATGTAGAGGATAGAGAAGATGGAAATTTCTCTTCAGATTCTCTAGAAGACTGCAGTCTTAGTCAGGATGCTAGTTGTAAGAACAAACTATATTCTAAGAAAGTTTGCAAGAAGCACAATAAGGCTAAACCTCGTAGAGCTATATCTAATTATGAAATATATGTGGGAGATAGCAAGCCTACAGTGCCAGCGAAACCTGTAAATATTAGCCAGAAAAGTTCTACATTACCAAGAAATATGCCGTCAAATCTTGACGAAATTTTAGACGAAGGAGATTCAATGAATTGCAACTACTCCAACATGTATAGATGCCAAAGTGTTCTTACTAAACGATGCGTCACTAGATCCAACGAATCCGTTTTAAGTGACAACTCTAATTGTTCTAGCGTTTCTAACGAAATATTCCTAAGATATGGCAATGAAGTTGCTTTCCAACAAGCGAAGTTCTGCGATAGTAGATATAATCTTAATGACTCCCAGAACTGTTCGTTTGAAAACATAAACGATACAGATTATTTAGAGAATCATAGACACAGCAGCGCTAGTTTCTTCTTGAACCAAAAGAAGTACATGAAATCAAGTTGCAGTCAAGAATCTGTCCTATCCGACGAAATGTTCTTGGACAACGATAATAATCAATTATCTAGAACAAATTGTAATTCTCTGGAGAGTGTATTGTCTGATGATTCTGAATGTACTAAAAGCGCTCCTTTAGAAATGTTGTTTGAAGGAACAAAACCTAAAAGACTTCAGAGAACACAAACTAGTATCCCAAGAAATAGTAAAAGCTGTTACGAATTTGATAACACGTCAAAAAGTTACGGATCCAGTCCCAACAATGCTCCTTATTTCCCTGGATATATGTATAACAACTATTTTGAAGGCCATAGTCCAAATTATAAGGAGCAGCCTCCTAGTGTAAGTCCGAAACCTCCTGTTCCAACTAGTAAAGTGTATGGCTTTGAAATCCCATCCGCTGAATATTCTGGTCACAAAACTGTGACCAGATCGAGAAGTCTGTACGATTCCTCGTCAAAACAACCTCCTCCTACTAAGAATATTGCGTATTATTTCGACGGAAATAATATACAGCAGTATACTAAAGAGAAAAAAGGCAGTGATGAAATTCCAAGACTGAATACTACAGACTACATAGCCAACACTAAATCTCTTCAGCCTAAGTTCGTTGAGAAACACAAATATAAGAGTGAGATGGCAGGATGTGAACAAAGGGCTATGGTTAAATCAAAGAGTTGCAGTTTTGAAGTGGTCCTAGAACCGGCTTCAAAACCAAATCCATTGAAGAATTTGATGGAGAAACGAAATTCACACGTTCAAAAGAATTTAGAGAAATTTGAGGAGCAAATTCGTAAAAACACTCAAACAAAAATGAGTAAAAACCAGCAGAATAAGGAGAAAGCTAATGGTGCCAAAAATAACAATACAACGAAAAGTCTGGAAAGAGGTTCTCAGAAAAATAATAATGTTAAAATCACAATGGAGTTTGTTCCACACAAACCACCAAAACCAATAAAGAGAACTTCGTCTGTCAAAATTAATAATAGACTTAAAGCTGGTTTAGACAAATCAGCACTCAGCTCTTCCATATCTTCCCAGTATAAGGCCAAATTAGATGGATTGCAAAATAAGAATTATTTGGCAAATAAAAAACAAGAAGATAAAAATTCTAACCAAGTAGACTCTTCAGACAACGCAGAAAAAACATTTGATGTCTTCGTCAAAGAAAAAGATGTTAATGAAAATAAATCTGAAATGCAAATGGATAGTCTTGAAGTTTATGCTATGCAAAGAATCGAGAGAATGAAGCAAGTCAGTATGGATTCTTTAGATGTTATAGAAGATAGCAATGATTTTGCCAAAGATTCATTAGATTACTACGCTGAGCAAGACAACAAATTCTCTTACAAGTTAAAGAAAGATCAAATCAATTCTAGGCTGTCTAGAAATGATAAAGACCTATCTGCACCTTGTCATAGTCGTCAGAATTTAGAAGCTAAAGAGAACATAGCTCCTATTAGTGATGAAATAAAGAAATACAAAGACATCGAAAGAAAGATTGAGATTATAAACAAGTTAGTTGAGATGGAAGAAAGAAAAATACTACAAGAAAAAATACTTAAAGAGTGGCGAATGAGGCCTTTGAAAGCGAATATAAACGATGGGTCAGGTGTTGTTAAAGTGTTGTCTAGAAAATTCGAGAAACTAGCAACAAAACAGACTACAGTACCTAACTTTGCATCCTTGACTTTCGAAGAAGCGGATACAGATACTGAACCAAATTCAGAGAATAAAGAAATAAAACGCAATTTAAGTCTTCCTGACATTTTAGATTCGGACCAAATTGGAGGTTTAGTTACTGTTGAAGGAATAGAAGTAACGAACGAAGCAGGAAACGAAATGAATCCCGAATCGGGAGAATCAGAGGTGAAACTAAATAATACAGTGAAAGCAGATTTAACTAATCCACCTAAATCTCTCAAACAGAGAGTGTACAACGAAATGGTAATACCAAAAACAGACGTCCACTTAGATAGCGAAAATTACGAATCTTCGACTACTAGTTCTAGCTGTACGAATTCGCCTAAAAGAATGTCGATATACGGCTTCAATCGTCCCAAAATTCCATTTAGGAAGATCATTAGGGGTCCTACTCCTAGACTTTGTATGGAAAATCGCATGTATGAACCGACTATGGGAAAAATTAGGCCCGTCATTTGTTCAGGGGGTATCGTAAGAGGTTCCTGTCTGGCCAAAAGGCTTCCGTTCCAAGCCCCGATGCTCCCGTCAAAATTTACACCGCAAGGTTGGCAACGCATGTTTTAAAAAGATAAATGTCATTTCCATCTCAGTTGCGCTTTTTGAGGCATCGTAGGCAGGAATAGTTTGTGAGCTATCGATACTAAAATGGTCACGTATTTTCTGGTAATAGTGATGTCTAACTGTCGATAGTTTTGCATAGTAACCACGTAGTTTTAAGGACTATCGTATTTTACACAAGTTTTTTTTAACTACTTATTGTTCAAAATTTAAACGACCCTAGTATCGATATTAAATTAGTCCTAGTTTATTTCGACTAGCCGATGCCTTACGCGATTTAAATCTGATGAATAGATTAGTGAAGACAGTGTTAGTCAAATTACTTGAATAGTTTACCATATATTAGAAAAAGCCAAACATAGGTTTCTCCTCTGGTTGACTGATATCACCAATAACGTTATAACTATAGGCACTAAATTGCCGGTATGATTAGAGAAAACACCAAAAGAGTGTTAAAGAACATCTGTTAAAAAAAAACGTCGGTTTTTTGTCGTATTTAGCCACACCGAAAAGTTTGAAGTTAGATGATTTGGAACTCGACATTTAGTCGCCTGTTGATTTAAAGGTCACAACGTCGAAACATCGATAGTTCCGATTTCTTTACCTTGATAGTTGTAAGATTATCGATACTAACGGAGTATATATTCTTGATAAGCTACGCTTTTGATACTATCGATAATATCAGGAAGCGTCCCTCACTAATTGGTTCCCGTATTGATATCAGTCGATCATACTAGAAATATGTTTGGTCTATTCTACAAAAGAGAACTTTTAATAATAGGTATATACATGCACTCGCTGATTCTTCACCAATCCATCGCAAACCACGGCTTTTTATTTTTGAATTTTTAAAGCATGTGTTTTTAATCTACAATTTTTATATTTTTTTCATTGATATATCACTACTGCATGCTTTGTTTTGTGTATAGATGATAGATGTATAGCTTTTTTGCATTATGTCCTTTCGTCTGATCGTATGGATTACAAAATGCAATATTGCAATAAGTAAATAAATAAAAAGGCACTTGCAAAAACTTTGAATATTCAGTAGTAATTTGAATATAATTATTTTAAACATTTATAGTAAAGTGTAAATCGTGTTGTACAGTTCCAATCGTCCAAAATAAATTTATTTTTATTTTTTAATGTTAGAAATTCATATCACTTATACGAATTTAAAATATTTTAAAAATATATCCACTTTTTTCTGTGCAGAGGATCAAATCCGTTTTTTATACAACGTAAAATCACTCGAATTTTTAATTGGACGTAGAGTTTACCTTAAAAATATCGATATCGACAACAAACAACATACATCACTACACCATACGTTCAGACGCATAGCATGCTAACCGTGCCTCGATCGCAGCGAATCGCAACGCTACGTCGGAGGAGGAGGAGTCATCTGGCATGCGGCGAGCGATCTCTCTGTCAGACCTTGCTGTCAAACCGATGCCGGCACCGCGGACGCCGCAAGGTAACGTGATGATGATGATAGGTGATGGTATTGGTGATGGTGGTAAACATTATATAAGGTGTTAAAAAAGTAAGGGGCAAATCTAATTGGTGGGACATAATGAAGTCTGGACTACAGTGAAAAGTAAAAATGTTCAAATAGATTCATTGAAAAGAAAATCATCAATTAATGATAATGAGAATTAATGTTGATTGATGTCCATAGTAAAAGTATCGATAGAAAATGCCAAGATAATGTAGTTAGTTAGAAATGAGAGGTGAACAGTGAAGAGAAAATGTTATGCACCAAACAACACTAGTGTTAGTGTTGCAGTACACCTAAAATATAGATAAAAGTAAAAAATAAACCAAATGTAGGTAGTTACAGGTGATGGTGATAACTAATAAGTAATGGTGGTGACACTAATAGGTGATGGTAAACTAAATCATACATTATGTCGATAGTTTTAAATTATCGAAAGCACGATTTTATGGTATCGATACGATCGATGATAGATGCAGTGATGGTGATGAGACTGGATGGTGATGAGACTGATAGGTGATGGTGATGAGACTAATAGGTGATGCTCAATATAATGATATATATCCACAGTGACCTATAACTGGCTGTCCCATGCAAATAACAGTGGTCAGCTCATTTAAACGCCACGAGTGAGAACGAGAAATTTGCCGTATAATGCATAAGACGGCCTACCTTGCGGCCATTACTAATTTAGTTCCATAGAACGCTACAGTGGCCAACAGTGCCAAAATGGCGGGATACAAAGATTAAGGCCACTTATAGAACTACCGCACTCAGAGATGTCAATTGGCAATAAAATTGGGATATTTTTTTTTTGTTCAATATTGGCCTTTTTACTTAATTATAACAAGCTTTTCCTAAGGAACCATTAAAAGTTAGTGACGTCTCCGAGTGTGGCTAATAGCCGTCTAGGTAATATAAGTTCGGACTAACATTGAGTTAAACTCTAACGGCCTTACTACAAAAAGATAGAACACGTGTTGTTACAGATAAGTCACCCAATTTGAAATGTTTGTTAGTAATACGTCTCGAATGTCAGATGTGTCAACATTTCAAATTGGTTGATTTATTTTAGACAAGTGTTTAACGCTAGTCTATCTTTTTTGTAGTAAAGCCAAAATTGTCGTATTCATAGTGCATTTACTAGTCCAGACTAAGGTTAAACCTCTAATTTTTGTGCGTTAATACAGTGGTTTAACCTAAGTCCCGGAATAGAAAATTCACTCTGAATAAGACAATAATAATATACAGAATTAAAACAATTCAAAATGGTAATTATGTTTATCTTTCTACTAACTTTGAAAGGTCTATTACATTGTAATGAAGTTTAAACTTTTAAGTAGATTTTTAAAAAGAACGGGACAATCTAATTTAGGTAAGGTTATGTCTAAATCTTTATAATATATTGCAGGTACCATTTAGTATTAATTATTGTTTACTAAATCTCATTACAGCATGCTTTTTATATGTTAATTAATATTCCAATATTTGCATAATGCATACTGCATGATTTTCTACTTATTGTGCATGTTTTGCTTGAATCAACGTTAAGCCTTAAAATGCTGTTTTAACTTGTCTCTAAGTGTATGTAGCTGTAAATAATGTTTCTTTTTAGGACCTATAGTTTTCATCAATTTTTTTTATTACTTGCCAGAGTTTAAGAACTAAAATTACATTTAGAATAGTGATATTTTTAAAATAATGTATTAAAATATATATATAAGAAACATTTTGAAGCACAAAATTAATTGTTTCTATATTTTTATGTTTCTGTTAATATAAAACTTACAAAATACTCTCTTAAGTTAAACTTACGAAATAATTCTTTTATACAGGAAACTGATTAATAATGTTTTAAAGTCATCTAACAACAAGTAAAGTCCTAGTCTTATTTTAACTATCTTTTAAACCTTAAAATCACACTTAAACTCAACATCAATAAATATTATTACTTTTTCAATTATCCAGCAAGAAATAAATATATTAGTCATCTTATTTCTTGAACTAATCACATCTCAAATTGGATAATCCAAAATGTAACCTCATTATTCCACGACAGCCTCCTCAAAACCGGCCCAGCCGAGTCCGAACACGACCAAATCGCCGAGCGGGTTCGCCCGACCGGCACCGCGGTACAACGGCAAGTCGAATATGACAAGGAGTTCCAGTGTTGGGGTTCTCAATAATCAGGTAAATATTAGTTAAAGGTATATTTCACTTAAAAAGAAATAAGAAAAAATCTACTGCCTCAAGTAGGATTCTAATCCTACCAGAGGCAGTATATTTTTTGTGAGGTCTCTCTTCCGCCATCTCTGAGGTTCCGGGTTCGATCCCCGGTCTGGTCAATGTAGAAAACGAACTTTTCTATATTGTCTCGGGTCTGGGTGTTGTGGTACCGTCGTTGTTTCTGATTTCTGACACAAGTTCTTTAGCTACTTCCCTTAGGATCAGAGCCATGTATGTGATGATGTCCAATATTTAGTCATCAAATTCCTTCCGCAGAGTGATTCAGAATCAGATCCCCAGCCATCCCGGCCGCAAGCTAGCAGTCGTTCACAGGGTCTAATGCGGCCCACAATCAGTTCCATGAACAAGGCAGCCGCTAACACGGCCCGGAGACGAGGCCTGGCCAATGCGTACAGCTCCGGTGAGTGACACTTACAACCATAGACTATGTATAGCACCATAATCTTTCTGATAGACAGAATTGCCAGACAGACTCGCGCACGTAGGGTTCCGTCCCATTATCTGACGAAACAATCACGTTTGTTGTATGGGAGCCCCCTTTAATATTTATTTTATTATGTTTTTTAGTATTTGTTGTTATAGCGGCAACAGAAATACATCATCTGTGAAAATTTCAACCGTCTTACTATCACGGTATATGAGATACAGCCTGGTGACAGACGGACAGCGGCGCCTTAGTAATAGGGCCCCGTTTTACCCTTTGGATACGGAACCCTAAAAATGAATTGCTGTTTGTTAGTGTCACCAAAACTCGAGAACGGCTATTCTGGTCTTAAAATATCCGTGTAAGTCCAGGAAAAGGTTTAAACGGTGAGAAAACGAGGGAGGCCTGTGCCCAGCAGTGGGACGAATAAGCTGACACTTTCTTATTGTATTAAATAACTGTAAATATAAGGGTGTTACCAGACCAATCGATCGATCGTCGGTCGAGGACATTGATCGATGGTAGAATGGATTAGTCGGCCGCGTCGATCGATAGTTTCTACCGGACCTATCGATCGAACGTCGATCGATGACATCATTTGATGGTAAAATGGATTAGTCGACGTCCATCGATAGATTCTACCAGACCATCGATCGATGGTCGATCGACAATCGATAAATCGAAGAGTAACATCGTACTGGCCAAGAACAACGCATTCTCTTCTGAATACACTTTGAAAGCACTGCAGAATATAGCCGGGGTTAATCGATCAACGTCGACCGACTGTCGATCGATTGGTTAGTCGAACAGTATCCGTCGATCAATTAAAGCTACTAGACCTATCGATCAACGTCGACCGATGGTATCGATCGATTGGTTAGTCGAACGGTATCCGTCGATCAACTAAAGCTACCAGACCAGTCGATAACTTCGATCGACTTTGATCGATGCCTTCCATCGACGATCGATCGATTGGTCTGGTAACACCCTAATAGTATCAGTAGTGCTAAATAACAGAAAAAACACAGCGAACTCGCACTGAAACTAATATTTTATTCTTCCGACCATCAAAATACTAGTTTTAACTACCTATTTTGTCTTTTTGTTTGTCAGTTATACAAATTGTAGCCTATTCACATTAGGAAAAGAAACGGATACGTTAATACAAATTGATGAAAGGAGGCTTGGATGTCAAACACTGTCAAATTAATGATTTTCCTAAACTTTTTTGTACATAGTTAACGATTTATGGTCGTCATAGCTATCATCCTTCCTAAAGTCACCAGCAGGGCTAGCATGCGCGCATCGGTTATTTTATCGATAGACAAGACAAATTTTGTCTTCGAAGAAAATTTTGTCGTTTTCCCCAACCTAACGGATCACAGACGTCTCGAATCATTTTTCTTAATATTTTCAGGGTTTCCCGTCGTTCGCAGCCATTTATTTTTACGTTATAAGACGGCATTGCCATGATATTTTGGTTTTGCCTTTGTTATCGTCGAAGACAAAACGACATATTTACGTCAAAAGTCGATTAAATGCCACGACAAAGTTTTATCGTGCTGCGCATGCTAGCCCTGCTGAAATGGCTATCTTTGACAGCGATTGAGCCTCTTTTCAATATATGAATATTTATACAGAATTTAATGTAGAGACTAGTACAACGTGTCACAAAACATTCAGGGCCCGTTTCAAAATGTACGGATAAGGTACCAAATAGCTATGTAACAGATAAAACTAAAGATAAAAATGAAGAAGATAAAAGTGTTTAAATTAATGTGTCATATAGCGCTATTTGACGACCGTCTGGTGTAGCGGGATCGTATCCCGCAAGGGGCAAATGTGTGTGATGAGCACGAGCATTTGTACCTGAGTCATGGATGTTTATAAACTTATTTAAGTATGTTTATCCGTTATCTAGTCGCCATAGTTCAAGCTTTGCTTAGTTTGGGGCTAGCTAATTGGTGTGATTGTGGAAAAAAATGACGGTGCTGAAACGCAAAAATTTTAGTAGAAAATAGCTTATTCAGAACTTATCTTTTCATTAGGAAACAGGCCCTCAACTGACCAAATAATATTACACAACCAACACATAGTAGTCTAATGCTATCGTAATTTGAGCTCTAACACCACGTACTAAAGCACATGTCCGCACAGTGAGCTTGTCGACGGGTGGGCAAGAGGAATCCAGCTCAGAGGCTGAGGAGCGGGGAGGGGAGAAACCTGCTGTACCTCCCCGTCCAAGAGCCGGGTCTGTCGACCATACACAAAGAAGGATGGGTAAGTTATTCCCTCTAAAGAGGACTTGAAACCAGTGGTGGATGTTTGTTTTATTTCGAGGTAGGCAGTAGATATTTATTTAAGTGGGTTATTGTTGAAAATCAACTATTTTTATCAATGACACACGTTTGTAAGTACCAACTTCCTACCATAACTTATTAACCACAGGTAAGGCTGTGCCTAATGGCCTATATGCACCGCACGCCCCTTCTTGAAACCGGTACAGGAGGTCTACTGCGAAAGGCTTTCCTTCGTTCGGGCGTATTAACCTATCACAGCTATTCTCAAAGTGTGCTCCACGGACCCTAGGGGAGCCATAGAGCTACGCGGAGCACACAACAACCCTCTTCGCTTCGCGAAAGAATGTGTAATTATAAGAACAATAAAATAAAAACAGCTGTTTTATTATCTCTGGTCCACAGTTCAACAGTGACGAACGCAAAATGAATATCATGCAAATGCTTAGATAAACTTAGTAGGTAGTATATTTTTCATTGGGGCTCATTGCCTTGCTTGCTTTCCAAAAGGGTGCCGTCAGCAAAAAAGTTTAAGAACCGCATCGACAATCGACAAAAGTAATGTGAATCTACTTCTTAGCGAAATAGAGGCTATGATTGTTTGTAATCTTTTTTTCTATATCTATTTTACTACTTACGGATTTGTTGAACATAATGCCGACGACTGTCTGGTGTAGTAGTCTGCGCTCCGGACTACAAATCCAGGAGAGGAGGTTCGAATCCCACAAGTGGCAAATGTGATGAGCACGAGCGTTTATACCTAAGTCATGGACGTTTATAAACGTATTTAAGTATGTTCGTCGGTAACCTATTTGCCATAGTACAAGTTTTGATTAGTTTGGGCTAGAAAATTGGGTACAATTTTGGAAAGAATTAACTATGTACAAGGACGTTAATTCCTAACCACGGGGTTTGTTGTAGGTCGCAGTGGCAGTGAAAGGGATCTGTCTGCGAAGGCGCGCGAAGTGACAGCCAGACTGACGGCCAACACGAGGCCGCGGCCCAAGCAGGAGCCCGCGTCCGACGCTAACTGTGAGTTTACAGGCACAGATTAGATAATAGTTGGCACAGATTAGATAGTAGTTGACACAGATTAGATAATAGTTGGCAAAGATTAGATAATAGTTGGCACAGATTAGATAATAGTTGGCACAGATTAGATAATAGTTGGCACACTTTAGATAATCGTTGGCACAGATTAGGTGATAGTTGGCACAGATTAGGTAATAGTTGGCACATATTCGGTAATAGTTAGCTTATATTAGGTAATAGTTCGCACAGATTATGTAATAGTTCGCACAGATTATGTAATAGTTGGCCCAAATAAGATAATATTTGGCACAGATTAGACAATAGTTGGTTAATAATAGATAATAGTTGGCACAGATAAGGCACTATACACATAGTTACTGTAATCAAAAACTTCAAACCGTTATACCGGTGACGGTCATACGGGTGGGTGTAAATGAAAACACAGTTTTAACAAGTTTGTAGAATCACTTTTTTAGAAAGGAAGTAAAATAAATTAGGAGTTTATACATTGTGTAATGTGAGTTAAATGATAAAAAGTACTTATTATCTCATTATTTTGCCAGTGTCCTCGTCCCAGCTGTGTTCCGCCCTGACGGAGCAGTTGACGAAGACTGCGTGTAAAGTGGTTCAACTGTACGCCAGCCTGCAGAGGGAGCCAAATGCGGCTGCTGACATCAGCGGTGAGTGACGCAAAACGTGCGCCGTACGCTAAACGCGCACCTGACGCAAAACGTGCACTTGACGCAATTCGAACACTTCGCAGTTTGCGCACTTGAAGCAAAATATACCTTTGATGCAAGCCGTGCACTGGATTTAAATGTGGACTTGACGCAAAACGAGCACATGACGCGAAACGCACACGTAATGCATATCGTGTAATTGACGTAAAACGCGAAAAAAGTTTAGCGTCAAAAACGCGCAGATGATGCAAAACGCGTGACATAAAACGAGCACTTTGCAGTTTGTGCACTTGACGCAATCCGGGCACTTTGTAGTTTGTGCACTTGACGCATAACGAAGCTCGACGCAAACTGTGCGCTTGACGCAAAACGCGAACTCGACGCAAATTACGTTCTTACTGCGGTGATTTTTTTACAAAATTATATTTTGTTTATTTAAATTCGTGTTACGAACTAAGTATAATTACGTAGTTACCGAGAATGCTGTTTTAAATATTAATGTTATAATAACTGGATTGTAGTTACTTCTTAACTATCGGAATCAGACTTCATGTTTTGTTTGACTTAAAAATCATATATCTGTCTCCAGGTCTCGAAGCAGCGATCCTAGAAACACAAAAGGTCCTCAAAGGCGCGGTCTCCCGCACTCAGAATGGAGACGCGCTGAGCAGTCTCTCGTCTACTGACGGAGACTGCAGACACAACGTAGACTCTACGCGACAGAAACTGGAGAACCTGGTCTCCAAAGGTACATTACCATGATTGAAAACCCACTATTAACTATGCCATTAAGTTGTACGGCCTTTGTAGCCGAGAAGCAAGCGTACTGTACTACATCATCTAATAAATAAATAAAAAACTATGAGAAAAGTTTGTTTTCTATTTTGGGTCGATATAGAAGACAACCTTTTCTATATTGTTTCGGGACCGAGTGTCCCCAACACTCGGTCCCGAAACCCTCGGTACCGTTAATAAAAAATGGTGTTTTAGCTATTTACATTAAGTTCAGAGCAATATTACACTAAAACACGAGGCAATTTCGAGAAAAAAAAGTTAAGTTGCTTTACGTCACGCAAAATAATGACTTTTGAACCGGCTCCCCCCTTATTATCACGCCTTGTGCCATCTTTTTAATGCTCTGTCACGTTTAAACCCACCCTCCCCTCTAATTATATGTTAATCAACCGTAATATTTGACGACCTCCGAAGCCGAGAGGCGAGCAAGCCGGACTATATGGCGTCGCCATCTATGAAATTCCGGTTTCGATCCCCGGTCGGGTCACTAAGTAGAAAACGAACTTTTCTATATTGGGGTCTGAGTTTTGTGGTACCGTTGTTGTTTCTGATTTCTATAACACAAGTGCTTAGGGTCAAAGCAATGTATGTAATGTTGTCCAATATTTATTTCTTTCTTTCTTTACAGAAGCAAACAACGCCGGGAACCCAGCCATGTCTCTAATCGAGCAATACTCTGACATCCTACTCAATATGATGCAGAGCAAAATGGTGAACCAATTCTCGCAAAGTCCTCAGAGTCTCCCACCCAACGCGAGGGACGGGGGTGATAGCTAGTATAGCGAACATGTGTAGTGACTTAGTGATGTGCGAAACGAACTATCGACATTTTGTGACGAGTTTAATTAAGTCATTGGACGCCATGGGGATCAGTGACCCATATTTTGTGCCTAGTTTCGTTGCAGTTAAAAGCAAAATCTGGAAATCGACAGGTTTTGTCTTCACCAGAATTGACTTTAATTGTGAACTGTGAGGTATTCCTCGTTTTAAAGTATTGCAAAGATGGCATTGGGTCGTCTTTTTTGTTTTTGGTTAACAACAAAGTCAGTCTATGATTAACAATTGTCACTTGTCATCTGTTAAATTAATTGTCTCTTTGTTACAACATGATTACAGTGTGCGGCAATTGCTGCCTTTGAAACAGAGATTTAATTGTGATGGCAACCTTTTTTACGGGCATAAATACGCCATTTTGTAAAATGACGTTTTTGACATAAGTGTTCAGCATTAGTTCCATAAATATCCGAGAGGCGCTGTTATCTTTTTATAAACTTGATTTTGAGAACGCACGTGATGTCTTGAAATTGAATATTCAAAATTTAAGCTGTTAATTGTTATTGGTTATTGAAAATTGCATCAAAGTGAACTTGGAAGTCAAATTATTATAATATTACATTTATTCCAGTAATATGGGTAAATAAAAAAAGAAAAAACCCAACAATACACCAATGAAAGCCTATAACGTTTTTTTATTAGGTTATATTTATTTGTACTTCCAAAATATTGTTCTGATTATTATTAACAAATTATGTAAAACTGATTTTATTCAAACGATAAAATTGAATTGTTTTACTTCATATATAGATTAGCTGTGATCTGATTTTACAACAATTATTTGGTGGTCTTACGTCCTATAGAAGGGATGTGAAAAAAAAGACATTACTACTTAAATATATACATTTTTAACCATTCCTAAATTAGTTTTAGATATATTTAATATTGGACATGTTTATTATTTTAAATTCTTGTATATATCGATTTTATCTGTCAAAAGTTTCCGTATAACAACAAATTTAGCATTCTTTCTTCATCTATCTGACTTTTAAAATATTTTTTTTTAATTTTTTCTGAACTTAGTTAAAAAATAACGAAATAAAAACGTCTTTTTCAACTGCCATTTGATGAAATGTTGCATTTAATTTTATCATTCCAAATTTTTTACAAATAACTCAAAAAAAGATGCAAATTACTAATCAAAGGTAGCTGGGTTAAGTTATTTGAAACAGAAAGTTCACTGTAAAATGTTTCACACTAGCGGCACGGAAGTTAGGCGCAGGGCGAAAGATCCCTAGAAGACTTTACGATTACGTGATTGGCTAGTCGCACGCCGCGCCTGCACCGCCGGCCGGGATTGGTTGTTAGCTCCGCGCACACGCGTCTCTGATACGATGATCGTCTCGTAAGATGTGCAAAGCGATCCCCACTCTGCCCCAGCGCTCAACATCGATGCCGCGTACTGCACTTGTCTGCAACAATCAGGCGTACATGATAGCAAAAATTTATTGGAATAAGTGAGAGAATAATAATTATTTAAATTACTTAACAAGCGCTAAAGAAGTGATATTTCTGCCATATCATTCATAATTCGTCGTTTTTTTCATAACTCTCATACGTTTAATTGTTGTTGCTAGTATTTTTAACATCCATTTCAGATGTCACCAGACGACTGTCTATATTTGGTGACCTAGCTCGACCTTGCAGCCATCTTGTTTTAAGCCTTGATCACTAAGCAATCAACAAAAAAAAACAGAATTATACACTGTTTTAAAATTGTAAAAATATTTTGTCTAATATCTGTATTCTGAGGGCCGGGCTTCCGAGTGTATGTGATGAGAGTCTGGACTCCTGGAAGGTCACATAAGGTCAGCTGGTTTAGCTCTCGTGTGTCATCAGACTATAGTGTAGCTGTAAGGTCAAGAAGTGTTTATTCATATCTGTAGCTCTCAATAGAGCAATAAATGATTGTAACTGGATTTGAAATCTAAAAGATTTAATTTCTGTAAATATATTATTGTAACTTTCTTCAAGTTTACGCGAGAAACTATGCTCAACATCGTGGGATGAAAATATGTTGATACCGTTATTTTAGTAACGTTACCGTTAATGTTACTGATGGACATCACTAGTATTCAGGATTCAACAACTAATCGAGTTGTCGTCGATTTTATCGGTTCAATAAGTCCGCGGTCGCACTAGAAGATGCCAGGATTAACGCCTAGAATCTAAACGAGACGCCAAGTCACGGTCTTAGAGGCCTCACGTTTGTTGGTGATAAGTGAACGTGTTTTCCCAAAATGATGACTGTGAATGTCAATTTTAAAATATTAATGACAGTCGGGTTAAATTAATGAACGATGAATGTATAATTAAAATTAAGTATTACGCTGTTTTATTAACGACATGTTTAAGGTGTATTGTCAAAACCCGTTCTAAATAACGTTATTTTTTTACAAGACTGCCAAAAACTAAAATTGTTGTCTGGATTCAAGTCTGTGTATGCTCTTATTTATTCAAAATTAACGTTCAGTTTAAATTGAGTTGGTATCGATTTTAGCGTGTTCATACTCGTTTTGGAATGTATTGGAGCATGCTATATTTCAGCTTAATTCGGAGCAAATGGTTAAAAGTGTTGGGGTTTGGGGGTTCCATTTTAATAAAATCTTAAATAGAGTAATATGGGTACGTAAAATGTCAAAATGATAGTAAAGCGAAATCATGTTTTTTGTTGTACGAGTTTCAGCTAGTATGCAGATTATTTTGGGAACAACACGTGTAATTTAAGAAGTGTAATAAAATTAACTTTTAATAACTACTATTATGAATTGATTAACGTCCGTAGGTAAACGTTATTGATAGTAATAAGTGTTTTTGTTTCATTTAAAATATGTCACAATCGTTAGACAATTTTTTATAATGTAAAAGTGCATTTTTTAGTTAAAACTCGTTTTGTGTGTAGTTTTTTTTAAATAAAAAATTAGGACAAAACGCTTTTAACTAAAGTTATCCAAAAAAAGTGTATCGTTGATGACTGTATGGACCTTTGAGGGATGTAAATAATTTATTAACGCATTAAATAACTCCATTTGTTTTAAGTTTTCTCCTGTATAAGAAAATACCAATGATTTTTGTTTTATATAACGTACAATACAGTTATTTTCTCTGCTTGTATATACAGTTTTAGTGAACTACTCTTTTTTAGGCACACACACTAATAAAACAAATATCATAGAGCTCAAATTGTGGTTACCTTGGATTTTGTTATTTTTATTTTTAAATTATTTTAGGGCATTTGGCCATTTTATTTCCATAAAAAAAGATATTCAAAATGCACACGAATCTCTTAAAAACTAAACTTAATTTAATGTCGAATGCCCTGAATTATAAATAGGCTCACATAATTTGCGACGCGAGGAAAACAAATATGTAATCTTAACCTTTTTTAAAGATAACCTCTTTGGTTGCTTGACTCGCGTTGACAAAGAGCTTTGTTGCACAGACTAAAAATATTATTGACAGGTCAAAAAGCGCGCGTTTTTTTTAATTGTTTTTAGCAGTGGCGATGTCAAAGTGCCGTTGACCCCGTCGATTGTGTAGATACTTTTATTTAATGTTCAAAATTGTATTGCCATTTACAGAAAAGACTAATGTTATTAATGATTACAATATTACAATTATTCAATTATTTTCTTTGTTTTATTGACCCACGTCTAGTTTTACTGGAAAAATGAAAGAAAACGAATGGCTGCTGAGGTTTGCTAAACACATATTCGGGCCAGCATTAATCAGCAAAGTTGGGTGACTAAACTGGATTTAAGTACATGGATGTAAACAGGTAATGTAGTAGATGCTTCAGCGGGTCTAAAACGGCCGCATTGGATGTTTCATTTTTAATCTGTTTTATTTAGTGAAATGTAGCGGAAATGATTTGCAAACCCTGAAACGGCCACATTAATAAATGAATCATATGCAATTCATTTCATGAAATGGATCATATTTGATGACGTTAAAAAATATAGTGACGCGTCCAATCTTACTTTACGGTTTTTGTGAAATTGATGTTTTAACAACACAAAGGAACAAAATGTTTCAAAATACTCAAGTTTTGTGTGTTCTACAAATATCAATATAAAATTATAATAAAAATAACATTAAAATGGTGGTTCACCAATATGACATTTAATATGAATTACTCTTTTCATAATAAGTGGACCATATTACGAATTTCCATACAAAACTGTCAAATTAGATGAACTGCAAATATGAAATGTTCGAGGCTCATTTTATGATTCATCAAATAACATTTCATTTTAAGATTTGCTAAATGAATCATATTATGAACGGTATATGAAACATCCAATGCGGCCGTTTTTAGACCCGCAGGTCGGCTTTTGTTTCTATGGCCATCAAACCTGTGTGTGATGTTTATTTCTGCCAATGTCGAGTAATATTTTATTAGTGTTAACAATAAAACACGTGTGTTCAGTGTTTTATTGCCTTTTCTGGATTCCTTGAAGGCTACTCTTCAAGTAGAAGCAGGTTTCAAACGCCACCGGGTCTAAAGCAAGTTGTCTACGAGACAAGTCACTTGACACTCGATGCGTATTGAATACAATCCTATTTCAATGGTTCTGCATCTCTATCACTTTTAAGAACACAAACTACAACAAACTTGCACTCTAAAGCTCTAAAAATGATAAATAAAAACCATTAAAACAGATCGACCATGCTTTCCGTTCGACTATCCTTCACCGAATCCTATATAAAGATTACGAACACATTTTCGTCGGCTTTGTTGTTCGATATATACAGGGTGTCCCAAAATTATCACGTCACAGTGACACCGGAGATAGATGTGCCTAAGGCACATCGAACAAGCCTAACATGTCTAGAAAAGTTTTATCAGTTTTAAGTATGACCAATTTTAGTATTTTTTAAAAATCACCAATTTTTATAAACTTTGTATCAGAGTTTTTTATAAAGTTCTTTATTTTACTTTTTTTTAAGCCTACGCCTTTGGCAATAGTTGTTTATGATGAAACAATCATTATCTAGTCGATAAATAGTGTGAAATAACGATAATTGATAGTCAATCTCAATTTAATTTTTACCTAAAGAAAATGGTTTCAACTTTAAGCAGCAACCGTGAAAAAAAATTATATCAAACATAATGAACAAATACCATTTAAAACTTTCCTATGCTATGGCAATTCCAAAATCGTATAACACATATCGCAATTTAAAAAAAAAATCTAACAAATTTGAGCCATTTCTTATCAAAGTCGTACCTAAGTCAAATTATTATTAAAACAAACTAAGAAGTCCTGCGGTTCCCACGATCAAGTAGATAAGAAATGGTCGGATAAAGTTTATTTTTTTACCTGGCTAAGTTATTGGGAGTGTAAGGAATAATAAAACCGGCCAAATGCGAGTCGGACTCACGCACGAACGGTTCCGTACCATTATCTATAAAAATGGCAAAAAAAAACACGTTTGTTGTATGGGAGCCCCCTTAAAAACTTTTTTATTCTAGTTTTTAGTATTTTTTTGTTATAGCGGCAACAAAAAAACATCATTTGTGAAAATTTCAACTGTCTAACTGTCACGGTTCATGAGATACAGATTGGAGACAGATGGACAGACAGACGGACAGCGGAGCCTTAGTAATAGGATCCCGTTTTACGGAACCCTAAAAACTGAGTTTGAGCACACAAAAATAAAATTTTGCGGCTCTGCTCACGCCAAAATAGCACCTGTTTTGGATGTAGAAAGTGTTTGAATAGTGCCAGAGCAGATTGGTGTGAACTGCGGCGTAGTGTATATTTTAATAGACGGCCTGCAACCAGCAGCTTCCTGCAACCTCCAGGTCGTATGTCTGCATTGTGGGGGGGCGTCCCACGCTGAACTTGCTGGTACGTGGCCTCCATTCCAGAACCTTTTTCCCCCATCGGTCAGTTCTACATGCTATGTGCCCCCCACTGCCAGATTAGCTTGCTAATCCGTCGGGCGTCTGCGACTTTGGTTCGTTCACAGATATCCTCAGTTCTGGGGGTCTAGCGCGAAATGTACCATCCGAATGTTCGCATCCGACCGATCCTCGACCGAAGTTTCGATTGGAACCTTAGCGCGAAACAACATCGAAATCGCGAAGTTCCATCGTGGCCACAGACAATTGTAGAAGAGTATCGGAATGAATGATACTGACTTTGATGAGAAATGACTCAAAATAGTTAGATTTGTTTTAAATTGCGATATAAGTGTTATGCCATTTTGGAATTGCCATAGCATAGAGAAGTTTTTAATGGTATTTTTTCATTATGTTTGATATAAATTTTTTTCACGGTTGCTGCTTAAAGTCGAAACCATTTTCTTTAGGTAAAAATTTAATTGAGATTGACTATCGATTGTCGATATTTCACACTATTTATCGACTAGATAATGATTGTTTCATCATAAACAACTACTGCCAAAGGCGTAGGCTTACAAAAAAAGTAAAATAAAGAGCTTTATAAAAAACTCTGATACAAACTTTATGAAAAATTGGTGATTTTAAAAAAAATACTAAAATTGGTCATACTCAAAATTATTAAAACTTTTCTATGGATATGTAAGGCTTGTTCGATGCGTCTTAGGCACATGTATCTCCGGTGTCATTGTGACGTGGTGTACTTCCGGCCGTCTGAGCCAGAGTCCTAGAGAGATCTCGCATATCTAGGCTGATAACGAATCTTAGGTGACGCCAATATACCTAGGTTTCATCGTTTGTGACGCAATAGATTTTTTGAAAATTGAAAAAAACCTGGCGCAGACAGCCAGAATTTCACGTTTTACGACACTCTGGATCTCAAATTCTAGAGGGTTTTAGGGCCTTGTTTCTTATCAAAAGTTTAGTGACGCGATATGTGACGGCATCTAAAGTAGTTTCATCCATTTTGATGCAATGGTTTTCGCGGAATCATGAAAAACGTGTGGTCAGACAGCCTGATATCCGGCTGTCTGAGCCATTTTGTTTTTGCAGATATATAACGAAATATCACATTTCAGACTCATCTTTATGGATTTTACTTTAGTGACGCGATATGTGACAGCTCTCGACCAGATTTGAACCTTCGTTACCCACGCGTTTAGGAGACATTCTTAAAAAACGGTTGGCACAGACAGCCGGAATCCGGCTGTCTGAGCCATCCAGTTCTACCACTTCCAGGTGTTCTTGGTAGCTGGAAACTCATCTAATCTTTAGTGACGGTGATGGTTAATACGAATTATCGTTTGTGACGGCTCTATATGCCGGCAAACAAAATATATAAGCAAATCAATTGTTCTCCATACATCGCTGCATTAGGGTGACCACACTTCCCACTTTATTAGGTTAATTATGCAAATACTAGTATAGTAGAAAATCGAGGCAACTCGTTTTACGACAGCTGTTTGCCGGGTTCTTTAAATACGTATTTATCTGTGATTATTACCATGTCCATTTTATCTGTGAATGTGATATTTGATTTAACAATATTTACCATACTTTAGAAATAGCACTAGCACTCGCGCACGAAGGGTTCCGTATCATTTAAAAACGGCAAAAAAACACGTTTGTTGTATGGGAGCCCCCTTAAATAATTATTGTATTCTGTCTTTTAGTATTTGCTGTTACAGCGGCAACAGATACATCATCTGTTAAATTTTTAACTCTCTAACTATCACGGTTCATGAGATACAGCCTGGTGACAGACGGACAGACAGACGGACGGACAGACAGACGGACAGCGTAGCCTCAGTAATAGGGTCCCGTTTTACCCTTTGGGTACGGAATTCTAAAAAAACATGAATTTCTTATTTTCTGCATCTTGACCCAAATGGGCCGTAGGCATGTGGGACGAGTTGATAAATTACTCAATGAAACGGGAGAACGACTTGCAAAATAAAGGTATTATTTAAATTCATTTTTTGCATCTTGTCCCTAATCCGCCCGTTCCAGCATTTCCAGTAAAACACAGCAAATTACTCTGAATAAGAGTGGTCAAACAAATTTTCCTCTTGAATCACTTAGGGTAAGCCCTAAACAAGTCACACTTAACCCAAAAAGCAATTATTAGTGTTGATTGGTCCTTCATACCAACGTATACGCAAATACGTATTTAAAGAACACGACAAGCAGCTGTCGTAAAACGAGTTGCCTCGATTTTCTACTATATTAGTATTTGCATAATTAACCTAATAAAGTGGGAAGTGTGGTCACCCTAATGCAGCGATGTATGGAGAACAATTGATTTGCTTATATCTTTTGTTTGCCGGCATATAGAGCCGTCACAAACGATAATTCGTATTAACCATCACCGTCACTAAAGATTAGATGAGTTTCCAGCTACCAAGAACACCTGGAAGTGGTAGAACTGGATGGCTCAGACAGCCGGATTCCGGCTGTCTGTGCCAACAGTTTTTTCAGAATGTCTCCTAAACGCGTGGGTAACGAAGGTTCAAATCTGGTCGAGAGCTGTCACATATCGCGTCACTAAAGTAAAATCCATAAAGATGAGTCTGAAATGTGATATTTCGTTATATATCTGCAAAAACAAAATGGCTCAGACAGCCGGATATCAGGCTGTCTGACCACACGTTTTTCATGATTTCGCGAAAACCATTGCATCAAAATGGATGAAACTACTTTAGATGCCGTCACATATCGCGTCACTAAACTTTTGATAAGAAACGGGGCCCTAAAACCCTCTAGAATTTGAGATCCAGAGTGTCGTAAAACGTGAAATTCTGGCTGTCTGCGCCAGGTTTTTTTCAATTTTCAAACAATCTATTGCGTCACAAACGATGAAACCTAGGTATATTGGCGTCACCTACGATTCGTTATCAGCCTACATATGCGAGATCTCTCTAGGACTCTGGCTCAGACGGCCGGAAGTACACGTGACGTGCTAATTTTGGGACACCCTGTATATATTGCCGAACTGACAATAGCGCGTACGTACGTAGTTACCCTAACCAGTAAAAATAGTATATTGTGCAACAAGTGCATAAAACGCACCATTTGCAAGTCGAGGGAAAAATGGGTTTTATGTACAAGTTATACACTCTGCTTTTCGATTCCATTGTGAGGAAATTAATATTTAATATTGCAAAAATATTTAAATTGCAACACAAAGAAAAGAAAATACAAGGACTTCCCGCCAACACACTTTTTTAAACGTGACAGTGACACTTGACGTCATAGGTCGTAGTCCTGCCCTTGGAATACTTATAATGTTGCCTAGTACTGCGTTCGATTT
Organism: Anania fuscalis; assembly: GCA_950371115.1. NCBI lineage: Eukaryota > Metazoa > Arthropoda > Insecta > Lepidoptera > Crambidae > Anania > Anania fuscalis. The sequence goes on from OX493355.1 coordinate 2,316,758, forward strand.
GTTAATTAAGTACTAAAATATGGATTATGTTTAAAAATAAAGAAACAGAATGAATTAATAAGTGTTTTTAACGAAGTTTTATTGCGTGTGTGGCTGTTTACCTAACGACCTTTATCTTAGAGCCTGAGACTTAGACGAAGATTTTACTTTTTTTTTAAATATTGGACAACATCACATTGCTCTTATCCTAAGGTAAGTTGCTAAAGCACTTGTGTTATAGAAATCAGAAACAACGACGGTACCACAACACCCAGACCCGAGCCAATGTAGAAAAATTCGTTTTCTACATTGACCCGACCGGGGATCGAACCCGGAACCTCAGAGATGGCGGCGCCATTTAAAGTCCGGCGTGCACGCCTCTCGGCTACGAAGGTCGTCGAACTTTATGCCCTAGAGTATAAAAAGCGAATTTATGCAGTGCAAAAAGTAAAATCTTCGTCTAAGTATCGGCTTATGTAGAAATTATCCCTACATTGTGAAACAGACCTTAAAGAGGACAAATGAAATTTCATTTCATTTCATTTTTTAAACAACAAATATTTTGACAAGTTTATTTTCTCATCTCGGCTCATCATCACACTGGTCGTGTACTACGTTGAAAGAGTACGAGGTTTCCTTTAAGAAACCCAAGTTGAGCAGGAACTCCAATAGAGGGCGCCGTCGTACTACTCGCTCGCGGTAGGTCGCCGACCGGACTCCTGGAAGAAAAATAATGATTGATGTTTTTCGAATTGAACTAAATTTTATTTTAGTGTGCTCAAACTCAGTTTTTAGGGTTCCGTAAAACGGGACCCTATTACTAAGGCTCCGCTGTCCGTCTGTCTGTCCGTCTGTCACCAGGCTGTACATGAACCGTGATAGTTAGAAAGTTGACATTTTCACAGATAATGTATTTCTGTTGCCGCTATAACAACGAATACAAAAAAACAGGATAGGGGCTCCCATACAACAAACGTGATTTTTTTGCCGTTTTTAAAGAAATTAGTGCGAAACCCTTCGTGCGCGAGTCCGACTTGCACTTGGCCGGTTTTTAATTGATATAGTGGACCGCCGGTTATCCAACCTTTGTCTAATCCGGCGCCCCCTGTAGTCCAACATGCCTATCAATGTTGATAGTGATCGATTCGAATTAAAGTATAGCATGGCTACATAGGTACGTCCCGTCCACTGCAAGGCACAGGCCTTTCCTTAACCCTGAGGTGGTTTGGGCCATACTCCACCACGCTGGTCTAATGCGGTGCGGTGCATTGGAGGGGTGTTGTAAGATCAGTGACTTAACCTTCTGGCAGCCGCCTAAGGGCCTCTGACTATGCTTTGTTACCAGTATCCAGCAATATAAAGCGGGAGAAACAGTTACCGTGCCTTCCGAAGCATTGAGATGATCGTGATAAATGTCATAAATAGGGTCGGAATGGTCACCCACTCACAACCGCGGCATTGGTTGTTTAACTTTAGTAATCGATACCAAAGCGTTGCCTTCAATGAGCTAGCACCTCTTTCGATTCCAATTTGTTGATTACAAATATAGATGTGATGGTACTTGGCCTCTATTCCAAAGCCTTTCTGCCCATCGGCTGTTAGTTCTACGTGCTATGTGCCCCGCCCACTGCCACTTTAGCTGGCTAAGCCATCGGGTATCCTAATGACTTGTTGGCTACTCACTGACAGGCTGCAGTGGCTTGGTATACATTTGAGGGCCCAGCTCGTACATCACCTGGAAGTCGGCCTGGTTGCCCAGGCGAAACCCGAAGCCGAAGCGGTGGTCGTTGGCTGGAATTGATGAATTTATTACACGTTTTTTAATTACAGGGTAACATTACAAGGTAGTGCCAAATTTTTATAATAATATCTAGAGGTACACTGCATAAGGTCCTTGTTGGCAATTTGAACCTCTGGTTTGGCGGGCGCTCCTGCTGTTAGAAATGTACCTTACATCGAAAAGGCTAAGGTTTGTTTTCGAGCGCCATTGTGACTATTATTGCATTGAACTTTTGCAGTTCTAGGTTACTATATACGTCCCACTGCAGGGCACAGGCTTCACCTCAACTATAAGGATAGTAATAATTAAAAATGGGTTTGTTTTTTTACGTAGATCGATTTAGTTACTGATTCTGAGTGGTCCCTGAAAAATTGATACTACCTTGCAATTTATTTAACCCTGTATTTAATACTTTTTAAAAGTGGCTGACAATTATGACTGATTTTACGGAGTGAAGATATCGCTGTTCCAGTTAGCCTGTGATCACGGTCGGTGTAACATTATGGAAAAAAGGAAACACTTTGTGCCTAAATGATGATCGCGTTAAAACCCGTTTCATGGAGTTTAAATTATGTAGCGCGAAAGTTTAAAAGTAATTAATAGTGAACGAGTTTCTTGCGCTGCTTCTTCCCGGTTAGACATACTTCCTCTGACTAATCTGTGGTCCCGGCGCTAGCCCAAAAAAATTTAAAGTTTAAAAGCGCTTAGTTTAAGCCAATTGCAAAAATGAATTTGTTTTATTGGTTCGGGTATAAGTATGTGTGCTTACACCAGTCACTAAGGAAGAATTCTAAAACTCACCTTTAAGCAGCCTCGGTGAGAAGCCGTAGATAGTCGCAAAGCCAGCTGGGACGTCTTCAGGGACCACGAAGATGATGCAGCTTATCGGTACGACTGTAGATACAATAACAATAACTTATTAAATTTGAGCTATTCAGTTTATGTGCCCTGCACACTGCACTGCCACTTTAGCTTGCTAATCAATCCGGCAGGTTGTGTCAGCAAATTTTGTTCATTTACACTCTTACTTACTTATTTCTAATTCGATCTAGCCAAGAAACACCGAACACAGTTCTCGCGATTGCAGTTTTTAAGGTCCATAGTGAGAGGTTTCGATTTTGCTCTATATGTCATCACTGGGAACACACTGTTTATAGACTTTTGTCTTTAGGCACTGAGGTATTTCGGACAAGATGACGTAGTGTAGTTTTACCTATAAAACGAACACGTAAAGGTTGCAAAAAAAACCATACATACTTAACCTTTTAACCTTCAGCGTTGCATAATTAAAACGCACTGTAACGGAAATTAATGCGATCATAATTCAGGTACCTACAAATTTAATTTGCCTGACATTTTGTTTTAAAGGTAACGTTTGTACCTAAATTATTATGATTGATTAAAGATAAATAACACTTGGAAAAAAAATCATCGACCTCAGGTGGGACTCGAACCCATGTCCCATCGCATGCCGGGCGAGTGCTTTACCAACTAAGCTACCGAGGACGTCACGTGACACGATGAAATTTCTCAAGTGTTTCTTCTCGCTGTCGAAGCCAGCGTATCTCTGATCAATGGTATAGCTGAGTAGTATACCCGTCAACACCCGATAGAAATATTTTTACAAATATTTGACTATTGTTTAAGATCAGAAATGCTTAAACATTGTAAATTTTGTTTTTAGTTATTATGATTGAGTTAATTCCAATACCAATTACAGTAAGTTTTAACAATTAACTATAGGTATTTACAATTGAAAAATTTCAACTTAAACTATTTGTGCTAGAAAATTTAGACACTTACATAAGAAACTGAAAAGAACGAAGCACTTCCAAAAACTGTCCGCCATTTTAGGTCAAGGCAAAACAAAATGGCCACTAAATTGTAAGTCCCGCGGCCCTTACGAGGTTTGATTGTCGAATGATAGGTTTTAGCTTGAACACTACGAGATAATTGTATGAAGTGCGAGTGGTAATTAGATTTGTGGGTTCTGTTCATTATTTAAAATCCTAATTTATTACTTAACTTTCTTCTAGCTAGAAGCTATTCTAGGTAGTTTCTTTTACAAAAATAAAAATAAAACTATGGTACCAAAGAGCACAATCTTCCGCTATTATTCCTCAGATACTGGTAGTCATCTTCCTAAATTCGTCTATTTATTGAGCTGGCGGACGTTCTACACTACATTTGCCGAAACTTGGTCTCCACATCAGAACCCGTTTACTCACAACTTTAGGCCGGCCAGTTAGGGTGTTACCAGACTAGTAGATCGATCGTCGGTCGAGGGCATCGATCGATCGTCAGTCGAGGGCATCGACCGATATAGAATAGATTAGTCGACGTCGATCGAAAGTCTCTACTAGACCAATCGATCGGTGGTCGATCAACAATAGATCGACGGTAGAATTAAAGTTGAATAGTATAGAATATAATAGAAAAAGATTTATTTGACACACACAGAATACAGAAGGAAAAAACATTTACAGGATAATAAAAAGCAATATGTGTCAAAAAGGCCCCCGCTCAGCATTTGTCGTGACAGTCAGGGACGTATCACGACGCTGGTTTTCAGCAGGGACCCTGACGGTAGGCTCGGACCATACCCGACCGTAAAGTAAAGTCGGTAGTTGTTATACATTTCGAAAGAAACTGATCGAATATAGCCGGGGTTAATCGATCAACGTCGACCGTCGATCGATTGGTTAGTCGAACGGTATAGACCAGTCGATCATCTTCGATCGATGATCGATCGATTGATCTGGTAACACTTGAGCTTGCCCGAAGTTTAGAATTCATAAAATGGATAGAAATTTTTGGATAGGTACCTTATTGATGATTTATGATATTGGACAGCATCACATACATTGCTCTGATCCTAAGGTATTATACATTTTTAACAGCTTAAGCTGAGTATATATAATAAGTTAAGAACGAGCAAAGCATTCATCCAAAAGACATCAACGCGTTAGATATATGAGTATACATAAAAGAAAATGTTTTGTCTCGAAATATAATTTATTCTATTCAAATACTCAAGAATTTAATTTAAAACATAGTTGTAGCGGTCCAAAATTGACTTGCTTCAAGGATGATGGAAGACTAACATACTTTAGAGCAACAGCACAGATATTCACGCACAATGGATTTTTATCTATGAATAAATATTGGACAACATCACATACATTGCTCTGATCCTAAGGTAAGTAGCTAAAGCACTTGTGTTATAGAAATCAGAAACAACGACGGTACCACAACACCCAGAGCCGAGCTAATATAAAAAAGTTAACTTTCTGCATTGATCCGACCGGGGATCGAACCCGGGACCTGCGAGATGGTGCCAAGCCCGGCTTGCTCGCCTCTCGGCTACGAAGGTCGTTAAAGATTTCAGAGTTCCTCACAATATTTTTCTTGACCGCTGATCAAGTGTTGTAGATTTCGAAAAATTCATAGGTGCGTCCCGGGATTCAAACTCACGACCTTTGAGAGGCTAGATTCTGAGTCTTCTAAGCACTAACTTATCCAATAACCTTGTATTATAACGATTAATCTAAGTGTGGTTTAGTTCTTAAGCCTGCAGAACCCTAATTATCATTGTTTCTAACTGAAATTAATTTCTCACGAGGTTAGTACTTAACTATAGCTTATAGCCGGAGATTTTTTATGCGGTGACATACTTTTGTTGTTTTGAAATATAAGCTAATTAGTACGGTAATTCTTGAGTTTGAGATCATAAGGAGTATTGGATTAGATTGATGATGATGATGATCTTTCCGACCGTTTTCGGCCATGGCGACCACTTCAACTCTTAATTGGACAGGTGCTGGTGCACCCGACATACATAAAAAGATGCAACATTGAGCCCTCTCAATGGGAAGGTTTGGCAGCACAGCGCCCAGAATAAATAAATAATAAATATTGGACAACATCACATACATTGCTCTGATCCTGAGGTAAGTAGCGAAAGCACTTGTGTTATAGAAATCAGAAACAACGACGGTACCACAACACCCAGACCCGAGCCATTATAGAAAAGTTCGTTTTCGACATTGACCCGACCGGAGATCGAACCCGGAACCTCAGAGATGGCGGCGCCATTTTAAGTCCGGCGCGCTCGCCTCTCGGCTACGGAGGTCGTCATCAGTCGTCGAATGGCGGGGGATTGTAAATAGACAAGTCCACGAGTTCGAGGAGCAGCGTAAAGCTGTCCTGGACGCTAAGCGCGATGAGCTAAAGGCCCGTCCTCCTGCCGCCATCAGCTATAATTATGTATATTGTGCACGGGAGTTTGCTGCGAAGATCGTCTACATAAGCCATGGATTAGATTACTCTTTAGTACAAAACATCCCACTAAAATTACAAATGCGAAAGCTTGTGAGGATGTTTGTGACTCAATCTCGCGTAAACGGCTGAACGGATTTAGAAAGCTGCACGCAGACGTCTACAATATGATCTGGATTAACATATAGGACATTTTTTATCCCGGTTAAATGTTCCTATGGGATTTTTTTTATTCGAAGGGATCCTGTATTCCACGCAAACGAAATCGCGGGCACAGCTAGTTAATAATAATAATTATAGGTAATCCCACCCGATGGACTGATGTCGTGATGTCTTTTTGAAGGTTGCGGAAAGAACAAAGCTGCTCTCTGTGGCTTTCCATTGGGAAACCTATGCCGAACTGACTGCGAAAGACCAATGATGATGAAGATGATGTTTACATTCATTCGAGTTGCAGTAGCGGCCGTGGTTGTTGGATTGCCAAAGTAAAGCCAATCACGCGGTGGTTGTGAGTGGATGGGTGACCATTCCAACCACAAATAGTACCATTTATCAGAAGCTTCCATGCCTCGGAAGGCACGTTAAAAGTTAGTCCCGAATAACATGTGTGACCCGTGTCCTGCAGTTGGAAGTAAAGTTTATGAAGACAATTATATTTTACTAATCCTAATCATACATTTTTGCATAACCATTAATAATTCTATGCAAAAATGCTTACAAGTAAGGTTGAAAAAGTATATGTCATTGATATATAAGGTCCGATTTTATTAGTGTTCATCCTGTTAACCTGTGACCATATAGGTGAAAAGCAATCGTAAAAACCAACTTTCAAATTTCTATCATAAAAACTAAAAAAGTGAAAAATAAATTACAAAATAACAACATCGACTTCATATTGCATAAACTCGTCCTATCTTCAACTCTTTTTCGCTCTGTACAAGGGGAAGGAATAAGACGGATATTCAGATGGTTAAACGTAGCAAAGATAGGATGAGTTTATGCAATATGAAGTCAATGTTGTTGATTTTTAACTTTTTTAGTTTTAATGGTACACATTTGAAAGTTGGTTTTTACGATTGCTTTTCACCTATATAGTCACAGGTTAACAGGATGAACACTAATAAAATCGGACCTTATATAATGTTTGTTTAAATCTACGACAATTAAGGATCTTGTTGGACAGAATAATGCGAAAACAAAGCTATTAAATTAAAATAATAATGATAAACGTTTTTACACTTACAATAAATATAAATATCGGACATCATCACATACATTGCTCTGATCCTGCTAAAGCACAAAAGCACTTGTGTTATAGAAATCAGGAACAATGACGGTACCACAACACCCAGACCCGAGCCAATATAGAAAAGTTCGTTTCCTACATTGACCCGACCGGGGATCGAACCCGGTAGGTACCTCAGAGATAGCGGTGCCATTTTAAGTCCGGCATGATCGCCTCTCGGCAACGGAGGTCGTCAATACATATGAGTATAACCTATCTCCGGAACTCTCCTTTCTTGTTTTAAAGAGCTTGATTCTTGTCTTTCACAATTCTAGGTCAACGGAAAGTGCCCTAAAAATTTTTCAATCAAATTTTTAAGACCTTACTGCTAATATAGTATATCAATATATATTTTTTAACATTATTAATAATTTATTGGGTTTATAAACTTATTTATAAGTTGTTTATGTGCAGTACATATAAGTACTGTACAAAAACAAAAGTAAACTTACCTAAAGTTCAAAACTAACCACTCAAAAATAAAGCATTCTCGCCTCCTTGCCTCAAGAAATTATTGAGTGTAGAGGCTCAGTTTTACTAGTTGGAGAGGCCTACGCTCAGCAATGGACCACCAAAGCCACGATGATGCATGTTTGTGCAGACAAAGCCGCGTGCAAAGCTAATGTGTAGTTAATTGGAAAAGAGACGCCAATATGCCATCGATACATACGTCACTTTCTACATCCACCATCTCTTTCCATTAATTGAAAGTTCCGAAGAAAGTGCTTTGGCCTTAATACAGAAGGTCATATGTGACAACAATACACAAGCAATATTATTCTTTACACACTTGATTATAAAATTCAAATTCATTTGATGATACCCTTGAACTAATTTCGCGGAACATTTAATACTTTGAAGTGAATGGACAACGCACACAGAAATCATGTATGCTTTGATCACAAACAATTGTATACTTTATTTATATTTACCACAAAGTTGACATTAGATTTGTTTCGTTTTTCGTAAAATAAACTTTGCATAATTTAAATATCGAACACACTAGTGCGTTCGCATTACTCATGCCAAGAGAATGTGTGCCTAATGCACTACGCATTAAAGTAATAACTTAATTGACCGCTTTCACCTACTTACGTCACTTAAGGTTGGTAGCGGGATATTGCAGTCAGTTTTTGGCTCAGTTTGGCGGCAAAACTCGGTGTGACAGTTTACTTTTGTAACAATTTATAAAAATCACAGCAATAAGTTTAAGAACATATTGAATTGTCGATCAAGGAGGTTTAGTTTTGTGTAAGATGTTATTAATTTTATGATAATTGAACGTGAATAATTGCAAAAATGATTGTGAAATTGTGCCTTTTCCTGTTCCTGTTTGCTTTCGGTGAGTATGCGAGTTGTTAATTTGTTTTTGATTATTAATAAAGGGTGTTAAGAATTACCAACATATGTTTACTTAGCTACTAAGTAGTCAAGTTGCTACATTAATCTAATTCAATCAAGTTAAAACAAAACAATGTAACTTGATCTAGTTGAATAACATTAAAGCTGATATACAGGGTGAAAACTATTAACAAGTTGTTTAATTTTAAATAATTTTGATAAACTACTTTTGTAGAAAATATCGTTGAATTAAACTGCTCTTTATTAAATTTAATGGTTTGTCTTGTCAAGTCGCACAAGTACGTTTCAGGTTCGATTCCCAATTAGGTCAATGTGGAAAACGAACATTTCTGTTTTGTCTCGGGTCCTGGTATTGTGGTACCGTCGTTGTTTCTGATTTCTATAACAGAAGTGCTTTAGCTGCTTACCTAAAAATCTGAGCAATGTATGTGATGGTGTCCAATATTTATTTTAGTATTTAAATTATCCTTTCTCTTTGCTAGGAGGTTTCGCGTATTTGGTAAAACATTAATACATGCACATTTATTTGACAAAACATTTTTAACAATTTACATGTAGCTTTTTAAATTACTTTTACTGAAAACACAACATAGATTTAGAATTCGCTACGCTGAAAACTATATTACATTATTGAGAAACTAAATGACAAATTACCTTTCCGGCATTATCTAATAAACTATAAAAAGCTAATATGAGCGATCACAAACAATGGTTGTTATTATTGTTTAACATTTTCCCATCGTCAGAATTGCCAAGTGAATGGAACAAGTAATGCTGAGTTATAGACCTTGGCTGTAGTGATGTGGAGATATTGATAAGTTCTATCGATTTTTTATTATCAGCTCTGCATTACGAAAAATAGAACTAGAATTAAGGTATTGAAGAAAACCTAGCCAAAACCCATTAATTCCCAAATTTCTTAATACATTTTATACATTTTTTAAATAAGAATTATAATGGTAATTACTGGTTTATTGCCTATTTTTAATGCTCTTAGTAACTGATCTTGATGGGAATAAATTATTTTATCTTTACACTTTTTTTTTTAGTTATCTTGTAGTAATATATCTTTCTTGCACACCATATAAAGGAAAATACTTACAGATGATTAAACGACATTAATTATCTTTCAAAGTTCAGTAAACTTAAGTCACGATCACGACTCACGACCTGTGATATCCATTTAGAGTAAAAATTTATTTTTGTTACGTAAAAAATAAGCACAAGTCGTAGTTGTTTTTGAAGCGTAGAATCACCCCTTGACAGGAAGTTAACTAATAAAATTAGGTACAGTCAACAGCACGTCGACCTACCCCAAAAGTCAAAAATTCTCCAATAGATTTTCAACTTTAAGCCTGACATATAGAGTTTATTTTCAAATGAGAAAATATGACATTTTGTGGTAGGTCGACGTGCTGTTGTCCGTACAATATCGATAGGAATTAGCACATCACTAGATATTATCTAAGAACTTATAAGAGTAGTCGTCACTCACGATACAATATAGGTAGTTTTCTGTAATGCATTATTTTAAGTGCTTCTAAGTGTATGACGGAATATTGTACACAACCCAAACTATATTTAAGAATATTTAAATGAATTTCAGGAGAAGTAACATCATTCTTAATTTTCTTGTAGATTAGGTAGTGTATTTTTTCAAGTAGAAAATTATATGTGTTTATTCAGAAAATAACCCGGCCAAGTTCGAGTCGGACTCGCGCACGAAGGTTTCCGTACCATTATCCAAAAAACAGCAAAAAAATCACGGTTTTGTATGTGAGCCCCCAAATATTTATTATATTCGGTTTTTTAGTATTTGTTGTTATAGCGGCAACAGAAATACATAATCTGTGAAAATTTCAACTGTCTAACTATCACGGTTTCTGAGATACAGCCTGGTGACAGACGGACAGACAGACAGACAGACAGCAGAGCCTTAGTAATAGGGTCCCGTTTTACCATTTGGGTACGGAACCCTAAAACTAACACGTAATAAATTAGGAAATTTTATTTGACAGATTAAATTAGAAATTAGTTTGAATGTAATTGTGTGAAGTATAAACCTGTGAAATGGTATACCGTATATGGCATGGACACCATACATTACATAGTTTGATGTTTACGGAAAAATTAAGAATAATATTAGTATAATTTTAAGTAGTATTGCGTATATTTACAGTTTGTTAGATAGACTAGTTTAAATCAAGTTTTGTGAGATTTTAGTTTTGCGAATCGAGTTTTGCAACGAAAATGCAACCGTCTATGACTAATATGACCTGCATACTTCAATACTCATTTATAAAGTCGTAATTGATGTTACATCACTTTGATAGACTTTCATGTTTCGTCTTTAGGTATAGGCTTCATTATATATGGTGTTAGGTAAATAGTATATCGAGCCGAAATAAGCCCATGTTTACATATGTATGCATATAAATAAATAAATATAAATATAGGACAACATCACATACATTGCTCTGATCCTAGGGTAAGTTGCTAAAGCACTTGTGTTATAGAAATCAGAAACAACGACGGTACCACAACACCCAGACCCGAGACAATATAGAAAAGTTCGATTTCTACATTGACCCGACCGGGGATCGAACCCGGAACCTCAGAGATGGCGGCGCCATTTAAAGTCCGGCGTGCTCGCCTCTCGGCTACGGAGGTCGTCATACTGTAAATACTGTACTGTATTTTATACTTATAATTTTATTATTTATATTATATTTATTGTATTTCTAAGTAAATAAATTCTATAATTTAAATACTGTGGTGAAGTCTGTAATTTGATATCATGATTTTGAAAAAAAATTTTTTGTATAAATCAGATTACAAGAATTTTCTTTTGTATGAACCTAACACCCTGTATATAATACCATTTATTTACGGCAACAAGTATTACAGATCACATTTAAGTGAATGGTCATTTGTAAATACCTAAAATAATCTGTACACAGTAATAAAAGTTAAATTTTACATTATAATTTCTAGCTTCAACCGGCGAGCAAAAACGATAGAGTGCGACTCTAAATCTTGTTCGTATAATGCAGATTTATTTAACTTAGACATGTTTTAAGATCCGTGAACCGCAGTATTGCTCAAGAGTGGAGACACTTGCCGGTAAAACCTTGCAACATTCTTAGACTGTGTCGAGAGATCTCATACTATGCGGTAACTTATGACGAAACTGTGACATTGGCCCTAAAGTCTTTGACTCGTTGCTTTTTGCATTTGATTATAAAAAAATGATTATAAAAAAATCACAAAAGATTTATTAATTATCTAAACTTGTTCACAATATTCGATAAGAAAATACACTAGAATAAAATAAAACTTTAAATTAAACTAACTTATCCCAAAACTAAATCATCATCATCATCATCATATCAGCCTGTTGCAGTCCACTGCTGGACATAGGACTGAATGCAAAGGGCGGGAGACCGTGCGCTGTGGCGCTCCTTGGGGGAGGCCTATGTCCAAAACTAAATACCTACTCAAAAATAAAACCGTGTTCGTGAGGCAAGGAAGCAAGGATACTGGCAGCGTTTCCTCGCTGAATGGCTAAACTAAGCCGCTGTGCGAGGACTGAACCAGCATTTTTATTTTCCGAAATAAATATTAATTTTGGTGCTATTTTGTCAAAAAGTAATTTAGCATTCAGACCCCGCGGTCCAAACGTCTTTACACCAAATGGCGCAAACACGTAGTCACTTGCAAGTGACTCGTATTGCCGCCGCGCCGCTTGGCATTTTCTGCTGACTCGGCTGCAGCTCCTGCTTTTACTGCTGACTAAAAAACGAGATTGAATTAATGTTTTTTTGTTATGCTGGGGCTTCACCTATGTCTAATGTCGTTAATTAGTGCTCTATTTGACGTAATACGCAGGTGTGGCCGGTCTTTGTGCGCTAATTTGCTTCAATAACATTAGACGTTAGGCGAAAGCGCGGACGGCGGTAACTTTTGACACATCAAAGGGATTAAGCGGGAGTCTAGTGCGTTGTTGTGGCTACACCTACTATACTAAACATGTTAAAACACGGTCACATTCAAAAACTCTTTGTGAAATAAATGTTAAAGTGCATAGTTATTAAGTTAGGATGGAGTAGACAAAATAAGAAAAGTATTGAGTTCTTGGAAGCGTTTTATTTTATTTTAAAGACACACTCATAGATCACACGCTAACTAAGTCGCTAGACGCTAGAATCAAACGTCAAATAAGTGTGGCCACGCACTTAGCGCGTAGCTTAATACTTTAATTTAGTTAACGCTAATCATGCCTTTATTTGAACGTTAGGCGTCACGCAGGTGAAGCCCCAGCATTAGAAACAAATAACTGACACTAATCATGCTCTTACTAAACGTCATCGTCAACTGTTGCGAATTTTATGCGAAATTATTTTGCGAATTCGATTTTGGTTTTTTAGAAAAAGTTGCCGTATTTGAGTAGAAAAAATATATATTGGAAAACATCACATACATTGCTCTGATCCTAAGGCAAGCAAGCACTTGTGTTGTAGAAATCAGAAATAACGACCGTACCACAACACCCAGTCCCAAGTCAATGTAGAAAAGTTCGATTTTTAAATACTCTTTCTCTACAAAAAATGAAAGTTTGAAATCGGTCCTCAATTGACGGAGTAATCGCTTAAAAACACAAAAAAACCGCCCAAGTTCAAGTCGGACTCGCGCACGAAGGGTTCCGTACCATTATCTATAAAACAGCAAAAAAAACATGTTTGTTGTATGGGAGCCCCCTTAAATATATATTGCTTTCTGTTTTTTTGTATTTATTGTCATAGCGGCAACAAAAATACATAATCTGTGAAAATTTCAACTTTCTAACTATCACGGTTTATGAGATACAGCCTGGTGACAGACGGACAGCGGAGCCTTAGTAATAGGGTCCCATTTACCCTTTGGGTACGGAACCCTAAAAAACATCATTCTGTCGAATTGAGAACCTCCTCCTATATTAAAGTTGCTAGTTAAATCTTCTAATGATGGATGTGTTTTAATATTGTTAATATTGATTTTTATTGTCATTCCAGGGTCGTGCTCCATCATCATCCCGGAGGAGCTACCATCGTTGCTGTCGGTCGCTTATTCTAACATACCGCCGATAAAGAAAGGTAAGTTATAACATTATAAAACTTCCAACACCGGGTTCCTATATTGTACTATGCGTAAGTGTACATCAGCAACTGATCGTATTGGTGTCAAAAGTAACGAGCCGTTATAGTCGTTCCTATAAAATTTGACGAAGCGTCATTTATAGGAACGCTTTTGAGTATGTCAAGTTGACAATTCCTACCATCCGTTAGCAAAACCAACCGTCTCGGATATAGGAACTGGGTTTAAGAAGACTCCGAGAGAAAAAATCTGTTGTTCCAAACATTTTGGTCGAATGCATATTGATATTTTGTATGGAACAGCAGATTTTTTTTGCAGTTAGAGAGTTGGTCCAATAGAAAGAGTTGTTCGTTTGTATCACGGGAGTCTTTTAAAAAGGTTTAGATGGTGATAAAAAAGTCAACATGTATATTATTATCTGGTATTTCGTAACACAAGTATTATTGATTGATGAAAAAATGTGTGAACCTAAAATAAAACATTTTTCAGGATTATCAAAAGGTATTTATTATTGTAAATATAGGTACATATATCATATAAATATTTATGTATATTGTAAATAGCAATTATTTATTTATAAGGATCTTACTGACAATTACATATTTAAAACTGAATTTTGTATCTTATTGTATTTTTATTTCTTTTTTTTACCCGACTACGGCAAAGCCAAAAGGAAGGAATATGTACAATTGACGACGCTCTAAATTGCTAATATTTTATTTTATTGTCTTTAAATTGTAAAATGACGTATTTTTCAGTGTGATGTTATTAGCAAAAGATGAAATAAATTAATATGAATATATTGTGTCTCGTTTTAAAGTGTCATTTTATTTAAAATTTCAGGCACAGATTCCCGAGTCGGCTTCGGTTTTGCTTTCGGCAACCATGCTGACTTCCAGGTCATGCTGGAATTGGGACCTCAAACCAACACAAAGAACCTGAGTAAGCATAATTAAAATATTAGAGTTCATCATCATCACCAGCCTATATCAGTCCACTGCTGGACACAGGCCTCTCCAAAAGGAGGATTTAACCATAATCGCCACGCTTGGCAGGCGGGTTGGCGATCGCAGTTTGGCCAATGGTGGAGAGGAGACGCTGCTGCCCGTCTTCTTGTGGCGGTTCTCCTGTAGTCGCCTCTTACGACACCCATAGGAAGAGAAGGGGTGGTGCTATTCTTTTAACGTGCCGGCACCACACGACACCAATATAAAATAATAAGAATAAATAATATTAAGAAAATAATTGAGTTACAATTTTGTAATATATTATCATCATAATTTCAGCCACAGACGTTCACTACTGAACGTAGGCCTTCCCCAGTGACAGAGCAAATAAATTATTATCTTATCTTATCTTATCGCATCTCATATCAACTCATCTTATCTTATCTTATCTTCCAGATCGGCCGGTCGGAAGCGACCTGCATCCAGCGGCTTCCTGCAACCTTTAAATTGAAATAAAACACATATTAAATTAAAATTCTAATGAGATATTTTAGTACTCTTTTAATTGTTGTAAAATATTTGAAAAGTTTCCAAAAACTATAACATATTTTGAAATATTAGCAAAGTTTCCAAAAAGTAATACATAAATTACTATTTTGGCTTTTATTACATTATTAATCGTCAGCATATTTAGATAACGCGAGAAGATTTTAATTTCGTGGGCGAGCAGCCAATTGTTACGAACTTTCTAAGAAATATTTTTTATTTGCTTAAGTTTTATATTATTTTAAATGTACTTTCCTGTAACTTTTCTGCTGTGTGGTGTGCAATAAAAAGTATCTATATATCTGTATTGTTTCTATTTTTACAGCCGGAACGGGGTTCTCTTCAAGCAATAAGCGTCAAGCGCCATCTCCAGTGCCACAGAAAATAAATAAAAATAGAGAGAAGGTAATATTCTAGTAACTAAAAAAGTGACTTAATGAAGTGTTATGATGATTATGTACTTCAACACCGAGACAATATACAGGGTGTCAAAGAGAATGGCACACTCCTTAAAACCACGTGATCAGCTGGTCATATACAACAACTTTTTCTATGGGAGCAACGTCGAAATTGAGAATTTTTTTCAGCTTCTCCATACAAACCTTCTCGCATACCTCGATGATAATGTATGGAGTGTGTGAAAATAAAATCACGATTTCGATGTTGCTCCCATAGGAAAAGCTGTTGTATATGACCAGATGATCACGTGGTTTTAGGGAGTGTCCCATTCTTCTGTACACCCCGTATAAAAGTTCGTTTTCTACATTGACCCCACTGGGCATCGAACCCGGAACCTCAGAGATGGCGACGCCATATACATACAGTCCGGCGCGCTCGCCTCGCCTCGCTCAGCAACGGAGGTTGTCTATGTCCATAATGACTTCTTAAGGGTCATAATGATGATGATCCTAAAACATACTTAACTCTTTCAGTATCTCGAGACAGACGCCAGCAATTTCCTTCAAAACTGGGCTTCAAAGATGAGGTATCCCAAACCGGCCCGACCAGCTCCCTCGCAGCCAGGAGATGTTCCTAACCTTGAGGATTCTGTGGTGGAACTGGTCAAGAACGAGAGGGGCGAGTACGAGATACACCAGCCTACACCAGGAAACTTGCCGAAGAATGTTCTGGATGATTTGAAAAGGTGAGCAAGGAATTAAGCTGCATTCAATCAATTAAATCATAATCAAATTTAAATTCATTTATTTACTAGAAACACGGTACACACATGTTATAAGGTGTTACATTTAAAAATTATGTTCAAACATGTTTCGCTAACTTAGTACCATGCAAATGTCAAATTGAGAAAAATAATAATGAATAATTAAGTAAGTCATCTAAAGTAATTCAAATCATGTCAAATATTAAACGAAATATTACATTTACTAAATTATAGTCCAGTGCCTTCTTGCAACCTTTATCAGGTTGTCTGGCCACCTTAATGACGCTACCAACTGACTAATCTGGAAGTCATTGGGAAGGCCTATGTTCAGCTGTGGACGTCCTATGGCTGAAAATAATTTCATAACGAAATCATAATCAAATTTGACTCTCATCATCATCATCTCAGCCTATTGCAATCCACTGCTGGACGTAGGCCTTCACCAAAGAGCGCAAAAGAGCACGATCTCCCGCTTTTTTCATCCATCCACTGCCAGCCATATTCCTAAGGTCGTCGGTCTATCGAGCTGGGGGTCGTCCTACACTACGTTTGCCTAGGCGTGGTCTCCACTCGAGAACCCGTTTACTCCACTTTTCATCGATTCTGCGACAGATGTGGCCAGCCCACTACCACTTAAGCTTGCTACATTTTTGGACTATGTCCTGACTCTTTCTGACTCTACCTGACTCTAGCTGCTGTTCATTTCAATATGAACACTTGATTTAACGAAAAAGAAAGCTTCCTATGGATAATGGTGATAACATTTTGGTATCCAATTAGGCAAGCAAATTACAAATTGCTAAGTGTCTGAAGCCCGGTTCCTATATCCGAGAAACGGTTGATTTTGCTAACGGATGGTAGGAATTGTCAACTTGACATACCTACTCAAAAGCGTTCCTATAAATGAAGCTTCGTCAAATTTTATAGGAACAACTATAACGACTCGTTACTTTTGACACCAATACGATCAGTTGCTGATGTGCACTTACGCATAGTACAATATAGGAACCCGGTGTAAGTAATCATGACGTGACATTATAGAGCGAAAAATGGACAGGGTGTACTAAATAATAGGATACTCTGTTATACTACGTGATCAGCAGCTGATTACAACATTTACTAATTGATAAGTATTAAGATTAATAACTGTAAATTGGTATTTTTGCAACTTATAAAAAAGAAAACTACTTTTAGCGCCATCTATGTGTAACTCATGTAACTAATTAAAGGTCTGCTATTAAAAGATCAATGAACGTGAGATTATACATCGATCCAGCACATAGTTACAGATTTATAAGCTAGATGGCGAACCAGTTATTTTGAAAGGAAAGACATACCCTTTCTATTTCGACAATTCCCGGATTTAGCGATAAAACCGCCTACATTTTGTTATTCTTAATATATTTTTTCTATGGCACCAAATTTGTATTTGAAAAGGGACTAACTTTCGCAGCTTATTATTATATTTATAAGCTATTACTTTAGTAATAATCCCAAAGTGGTAGAGCAAAAATTAATCACTTAAAAAACGTAACCCTCGTTGGCAGTCGGGTAAAAAGTTCAATTAATGGCCTATTTGCAAAAATAAATGCTTTTTAAAAACCTGAAAGTGTATTGAAATCGATTATGGGTTTCTAAAATATTTATTATTTGTTATCAGGCTATACGGAATCAAGAAACAAGAAGCAAAGAATTTGGGACAAAAGAAGAGAACAGAGGCAGAGGTGAAGAAGATTACTGAAGACCTATCGAACGTCGATCTGGACTAGACCATATTAGCTTGTAGAATTAGAATAAATACATTTTAAATTAAAAATATTATTATTTTATTTATTAACCTATTCGATGCCAATTGGTAAGACGAAAGCAGACTGAAGTGGCTGGCAGCGGTCTGTTCATTCTGTTAAAAGGAACGTATTGGTTTGTGAGCATTATACGGCATAAGAACTTTATTTCTCTTAAAGAATACATATTCACTTACAGAGAAAACAAGCTGATACTAAAAACTAGACAAACACTATTAAACATATAAACAGTGTCATTTAAGTAATGGTTTTACAGTAAATATCTATTTAATTTTCAATCAACTCATTAGAACTAACTAGAGTACGGAACTCGAGCTCAGCTAGGAGGTAAAAAGCTGAAATAAATAAACAGGGGGCCTAGCGAGAAAGTGTATCTTTCGTTCGGTCGTATAAACCTAACAAATTAAAATGGCCAGTCTCATGTGTCAATCCTTTGATAAAATATGACCAACTCAATCTAGCCGTGTAAAAAACCCGACTGTTTTCAATCGTTCATAGATTGTCAAACCTTTGATACGGGAGAATGGATGTTTTAATTTGATCGGTTAATACGACCGACCGAACGATACACTTTCGCGCTAGGCCCCCTGGTTTTATTCATAGTGGTTACCGCGAGATCCATTTCACCGAGTTCTGGTGGTCAGTCAGGCCAATTCCTGTAATTGTCATGCATTGGGAACTTAGGGCTTTGACACGCTTGAATGACCTTGACGCGTCGCGCCCATACAATTTCGCGCGTGCGGATGACCTCTAAAAATCGAAAAAACGTGTTTTTTTATGAAATTAACGCCTTTAACGAGAATTTTCAAATAATACTTTCAATTCAAAACGTGTATATTTCCAAAATCTTGTTTTGTGTGAAAACAGTAATAAAATAGCTTGTGCCGTTTAAGAGAACATTTGCAGTTTATGAAAAAATAGACACTTTTTTGTGCATGTTTTAATCCAAGGGACTTAACGGAAAATCAAAATTATTCAATTCAAGATGTTTACTAAATCCTCTTCTAGCATATCGTATTTTAAATTTTTTGATTAAATTAACAGGTATTCTGATAATTTGATTTTCATATTCGAGATTTTACGCACTTGGGTGGTGTTAAGGCCATAAGAAGATTTTAATATGATGCGATTATGATGTTACTAAAAATCGGTATTCTCGTCGCTATTTAAACGTCAACTTTGCGCACGAAATATGATCATGAGCGGACTCTAATATGATTGTGTCCAAATTTGTTAGTGACAATAATGAATTTAGTAGTAAAACTAGAAAGAGTACTTCTTAAATCTTACCTAAGTAACTTACACTTTCGATTTTAGCAAATATTGACAAATCGAGCCAGCTTTAAAATTTAGTAGAATATCATTTGGCCATTTTCCGCTCTTAATCATAATATGATCACTTTGGATTGATTTGACAATTTGACGTGATAATTTTAGTGTATGAGAATACCGTCTTGGTTGATGTTAGTGGGACAAGACCGACACCAGATTATTGCTACTTTCAAATTACGGGCATTGAAAGCTATTGTGATATTTTAATTTGATTAATATTAAGGATCAAACGAACGAGTTGATTTATATCATCCCCCTTTGCAAGTTATTTTATTGTTGCAGGAGCCTCGAATGTTATCTCCTAAATTTACACCTAGGCACAGTTTCTTTCGAGCAGACTATGAGATGATACGAAAGTGTTTGGATGAATTGGACTGGAACTTAGAATTTATATCATGTTCGACAATAGATGACGTTGTGGCAAAGTTTTATACGATTTTAAATAGAATTATTGCTGAATATGTTCCCATCCAGAAATTTAATAAGAAGAAGTATCCACCTTGGTTTTCTTTTAATCTTATTCGTTTGTTGCATGAAAAAGAAAAAGCTCGTCAAAAAGTCAAAAAGTTTAACAATGGTTTAGATAAATTAGAATATGATATTTTGAAAGTTCGGACATCTGCATTGAATAAAAAATGTTATAGTAGATATAAAGAAAGAGTTGTCAACAGTGTTGTTAAAAACCCTAAATACTTTTGGACTTATATTAAAAGCAAACGAAAAGTAAAAAGCGATATTCCACTTGCTATGAATCTTGGTGACAGAGCTGCAAGAGATGGTGACAGTATTACTAATCTTTTTGCAGATAATTTAGCCTACCCGTTGTACCCGGCTGTACCCCTGTCAGGGGTTATTCTGAAAGGTTAGATCAATTTAATATGCTATCGCTGAGGCAACGTAAGAACACTTAACTATGACTTTTCTATATAAATTATTGAACGACGAAGTGGATAGTCCGTCTCTCCTATCACAAATCAGTTTGTCGGTTCCTAGAGTTACGGCTCGTCTTCACAATTATAGGCCTTTCTCTGCAGAACTTAGAAAAAATAAATATGGCAGTTCTTCGCCCGTTTTGTCCATGTTAAAAACCTTTAACAATATTTTTCAAAATTGTAATGTAGATGTGAATTGTGATAACATTGTTAGTTTTAAGAAATCTATATCGGAATTTTGTAAGAAGCACTACTAGTTTTCCTATTGTTGATATTTAGTTTTAAAAAGTATATTAATATAGTAATGTTGTGCATACCTTTAATTTAAATGCATATACGATGCACTCTCGTACATAAAGCCTGTTAAATGTAATCTTTTTGTATGTATTTAGTTGGTAAGCCTTATCGAATAAAATAAAATAAATAAATAAATAAACGTTTTCCTGTAGCTATTACCATAGAGAAAAAAATTATACTCTATTACCTACCCCAGCATCATCAAATCAAATAATTGTTTTCTTATACTTTATACGACTGTCAATTATTTACAATTTGTTTATATCGATATACAACAAATCGAAGTTATAATTTTCGTCAAATAAAAAGAACGCTGGAGGGTGGCGCTACTTGTCTCCACCGATTGTTGTTTATGTTTATGTTATACCTGTTTATTAATCACAAGTGACTATTAAAATGTGTAAATACCGTCCCATACCGTCAATTGTTCAACATAATAAACAATTGACGGTAAGAACTTCAAACCGTCAAACCAAATGTAAGATTTCATGAGTCGATCGATACTTACAAACCAACAAACAAAAAAGTTGTATATACGGATCGTAGAAAATAAAACGCGGGAAAAACAACGAGCGAGTGCTTTAAACGTCATATAAGTACTCAAGAGTAATTTATTAAGAGATCAGGAGCGAGTTAAGTTATGAGAGGAAGCGGTTTGAAACGGGTGAGTTTATAATACATATAAACATATTTTAAATTGAAAAAAGACAACTTTCGTCCATGCCGGGATTTGAACCCTGATCGCCTGCTTAGCGCGCATTTCATTAATATGTCCCCATATTATCTCGACCGGACGAAATTTGCCTTCTGAATTCATTTGTAACATCAACGCCATCCAGGAAATGTTACACGCAAAGGTTGCGTGTAACATTTCCAGAGATCGGGGGTCGGATCCCGGCATGGACGAAAGTTGATTTTTTTCGATTTAAAATATGTATTCCACAATATTAGCAAAGTGATTTGCTAAAAGAAATACATAAAACTAAAGTTGTTTATAATATTATTAGTTTGTCGTTGTCTCTTAGTGGTGATGCGGTCGATCTTGAATTCTTGAAGTTGAAGGGCCAAAAAGTAAACAAATAGTAACCTACATTTTATTTTTTAATTTTAAAATGTTTTTTTGTTGTCGGGGTTTTCTTTTTAAATTTAATTTTTATTTCACACTTTAAATACACACACACACACACACACACACACACACACACACACACACACACACACACACACACACACACACACACACACACACACACACACACACACACATTGCCTATATTTACTACTTTACTACTTTAATTATTGCTAAGTATGCTCTGTAAGATTTAAAGGTTGTACACTTAGACGTATAAGTTGATATTGTGTTTTGATAATTTTAGTGTATCAACTACTGGTAAACCAAATAAATAAAAATAAATAAAGATACCTACTATACAGCTTATAAGTTTGGCTTCATTCTCTGTAGACCGTCTGCTAATTGTTTTTTTTGTTATAAAAAGTAAATCCTTTATTGGCTGTAAGGTAAACATATATTATTCAAACTTTGTTATTTAAGAGCGGTGGATTTTGTTTTATAAATAAAATAAAATAAAATTAAAATAAATTACTAGCCTCAAGGCCTTAGTCATTATCTATCTCACACCCGCTCATTCGGACAATTCATAAAACCCGAATACGCTGTATCGGCTGTAAGTTGCCAAGGTATTGGGAATCCCGCAGACTACTTGATGTGCAGCATCAGCTAAAGACCTCTGTTATCATTTGTCTAATACCTGCTCATTGAAACCATTCTTATAAAATAATAAATAAATATTGGACAACATCGCATACATTGCTCTAATCCAAAGGTAAGTTGCTAAAGCACTATAAAAATCAGAAACCACGATGGTACCACAACACCCAGACCTGAGCCAATATAGAGAAGTTCGTTTTCTACATTGACCCGACCGGGGATCGAACCCGGAACCTCAGAGATGGCGGCGCCATTTAAAGTCCGGCATGCTCGCCTCTTGGCTACGGAGGTCGTCAACCCAAACACGCTATATCAGCTATAAGTTGCTCAGAAGTTAGGAATCCAGTAGTCTTTGATGTGCAGCATCAGGTCAAAACCTCGATCATCATCTATTACACATCTTCTCATTTAAACCATGCTCATAACCCCAAACATGCTATATCGTCTGCGAGTTGCCGAGTAGTTAAGAATCCTGCAAACTCCTTAATGTGCAGCATCAGCTCAAGGTCTTGATCATCATCCATCTAACACCTACTTATTAGGACCATTCTTATAAGCCCAAACACGCTATATCTGCTGTTATTTGCTGCGGAGTTGAAAATTCCGCAGATTCCTTGATGCTGCAGCATCAGCTCAAGGTTGTCATATCTTGTTAATACTAGGAAATACTACTGCAGTAACGTCTGCATAGAGTCGATGATCTTTTGTCGAGTAGGAAATGAGCTGATAGCCTTCAAACACCTGAACAGATCTTTATAAAATATACCTAAGAACAATTTCTGTGATATTACCTTTAAAACAAAGAAAATTGCATCGAAATCAGTCTACTCGTTTGGGACCTACGATGCCACAGACAGATGCACACGTTTAACTTATTCATAGCACCTCTCTTTTTTGGGTTGGGTTAAAAAGACAAACTTCCAAACAATCTTTCAAACCCAGTTTCAAAATCTTAGGGGATAATTTTCCAGAAATTCCGTTTTTACGAGTGCTTCTTAAATAAGCAGGGTTTTAGGTAGAATTATAAGTAAATTATTACAAGCATTTATTTAGTTTCACCTGCCCCGATCCGATGTTTGTCATCAAATCTTGCAAATTAAATTTGACCAACTTCCCGGTTACCGATCGAGCTAAAGTTTTGCATACATGTGTAAACCGCGTGACAATGTAATATTATGATCATATGGTGCTGATCTGATGATGGAGCTGGAAGGTGCCCATAGGAACTTCTCAATGAAACAACACAACCTCATCGAGTTTGAGCTCGTTTGAAACCCGGTTCCTATATCCGAGAAACGGTTGGTTTTGCTAACGGATGGTAGGAATTGTCAACTTGACATACTCAAAAGCGTTCCTATAAATGACGCTTCGTCAAACTTTATAGGAACGACTATAACGGCTCGTTACTTTTGACACCAATACGATCAGTTGCTGATGTACACTTACGCATAGTACAATATAGGAACCCGGTGTTAATCGTCTTGGCGAGTAGTTTGTCTTTTAATGGTAACCAGGGTCTCTTTATAGTTCTTTTATAACAAGTAATAAAAGCTTAAAACTCAATGAAACGGGAATTAACGCGATCATAATTAAGGTACAAAATGTTACCTCTTTTGCCTGACGTTTCGATCGGGTTACACCGACCGTGGTCACAGGCTGACTGAGTTTTAAATTATGCAACGCGAAAGTTAAAAAGTGATTAATAAAAGCTTGTTTTTAAAAAGTTTTTCTTTCTTTTAATTTCTAATAACAACTTTTTAAATTTGATTTCCTAAGTAGTTAGTAAACAGCTAGTTATAAATGAAGCTAATAAATAAATCTTTACCGCTGAAGCTTATAAATTATATCAACTCAGAGTACCAACACAATAGTTTTATTTGCCGCGCCGGGACGCCGGGAATCGACCCGGCACTAAGCGGCTTAAGCCATAATGGACACGTCGCACCACTGATCCCATCTGACAGCCGCCGGGATACTTGGAAATATAAATAATATTGGCGAGAATAGATATTTGTCGCGCTCGCTGATAGGTATTTTTACGATTTCCTTAGATCTATATTTAGCGTTAAGGAATTTAAAACCCGGCCAAATGCGAGTTGGACTCGCGCACGAAGGGTTCCGTACCATTCTCTACAAAAACCGCAATAAAGTTAATTTATTATTAAAAAAAGTATAGGAAAACCTTTAAATATTTATTCTTCTCTGTTTTTTTGTATTTTTTTGTTACAGCAGCAGCATCTGTGAAAATTTCAACTGTCTAACAATCACGGTTCATGAGATACAGACGGACAGACAGGCAGACGGACAGCGCAGTCTTAGTAATTTAGGCTGTTAAATTTTAACAAAATTTAACAGCCTTTCACAAACATCTTTAAATAGTATAAAACAATCGAGAAAGATGAAGCATTATTTATTTATTTAAACTTTATTTTATTACACAGGTGAGAACAATTGGCAGACTTAATGCTATACAGCATTATTGGTTAAGCACCTTAAGTGACCCAAATTAATTTTTAAAATATTTATTATTACTAAACTTAACTAATAGGTAATTTCTTTAATAACAATTTATTATTTTCAAATGGTTTCTATAAGTTAGTATCTGAGGCTATTTAGTTCATGCGCCATAAAGGATCGCGCTCTTGAATTCGCTGAACCTGGCAACTCCAGCGCCAATCGTTTTGACTACTGGCAAAACTGGCGCCGACATTTTGTATTGTTATTCTAAACCTTTTCGACATCGCGGGCTCGTCTTCTCGCGTAATTTTGGTGAGGAGTTCGTTTTTTCTCCGTGATGGACAGCTGAAAGTTGCATGAAACTCGTGATAAATACCAAACAGTGATTTGACTATCTGTTTCGTGAAAGTGCTTCACGGTGTGAGCTGCTGATAGGATCTGGTGAGGCGTTCCTGAGCTGGTCTGCAGGTTAGTGGGCCAATAGTTTTCAGTGCTGACGACGAAACCATTTCTCTTTCTCCAATTCACAGGGTGGGTTTCATAGGAATCAACATAATTAATCTACAAACATAATCTTTCATAATTGAGCTCCCCGCGGTTAGCGGCTATTTACACGTTGCTATACCAATTAGCTACCAGTCAACCTTGAAGTAATGCACATAATGAAGTTTGTGGCAGAGCACGGAGTGACTTAGATATCTAATATTTGAGATAACTTGTTTTTAATTAAATACTAATTTAGTTACATTAAATAAATATACGTTTTGAATCTAAAACACCATTGAATGCTGTGAAGTTTGTTAAAAATGTACAAATTTAAGAACGAGCGCAGCATTCATACAAAAGACATTAACGCCTCAGGTGTATGATTATAAGATATTACACATACAAAAAAAGTTTTGTCTGTAAAAAGTAGTAATTCTATTCAGATACTCAACAAGATAATTTAACAAATAGTTGAAGCCATGGTCCCAAATTGTCTGGCTTCATGGGTAACGAAGACTAACATACTTTAGAGCAACGGCAGAGATATTCGTTAAAGGACATAGTCCAAAAATGTATCAAGCTTAAGTGGCAGTGGGCTGGCCATATTTGTCACAGAACCGATGAAAGCTGGAGTAAAGTTCTCGAGGAGACCACGCTGCGGCAAACGTAGTGTAGGACGTCCCCCAGCCCGATGGGCTGACGACCTTAGGAAGATGGCTGGCAGTGGATGGATGAAACAAGTGGGAGATCGTGCTCTTTGGCGCTCTTTGGGGGAGGCTTACATCCAGCAGTGGACTGCAATAGGCTGAGATGATGATGATGATGGATGACGGAAGACTAATATACTTTAAAGCAACGGAAGAGATATTTATTAACAAAGGATTTTTATACTTTTGAAGACATTTTAATTAGTACTTTATGTTAAAGATGTTATTTCACACTTCCTTTAAAGGAGTTGTCCCAAAATGATTTTTTATTCGTCAATATTTTAACCACGATATGTTATATATTTAGTAAAATCAACAAAACAAAAACCTTTGCTCCTATAACAAATAAAGTTTGCCTATATACGTCCCACTGCAGGGCACAGGCCTTATCTCGACTATGATTGGTGGAGGCGTGTTGTAAGGCCAGTGACTAAACCTGACTGTCAGATGTAATTAAGCCGCCATAAGGCCTCTGACTAGGCTTCACGACTAATATCAAGCGATATCAGCCGGGACCAACTTTTACGTGCCTTCCGAAGCATGGAGATGCTCGTAATAAATGTCACTAAATAGTTATGGTCGGAATGGTCACCCATCTACTCATAACCGCGGCGTTGGTTTTTTTTTTTGGCGAATGAGGGAAAATATAATAAAAAAAATCTATTATAGCGTAGTTCTTTGACAAAGCATGACGCATATATTATTATTATTTAATATTGTGATAATTTATATAGAATATACAATTTGATATGGGCGGTACTTCTAACCCGTTAAGGCTAAGTTCGGTATCTAATTTTATTGACAAAAAAAGTAGTTCGGGGTCAAAACAAATCTGCAAAATTATTTTCATTTCGAAAATAATATAATGATTTTTTTTTTCTATCTAAGGAAACCCTAAACACCAGAAATGAAGTATATGGTCAGTTACTCTGTTCTTTTAGCTATCTTGTGGTATTTCTTTCATGTTTCTACGACACATAAAACCTTTGTTATTGCCTATAGTGTTAAAAAACCAAAATGGCCGCTATTCATAAGGGGTGACTAGAGGGTTTGACTTCCAAAATTATTATTTTTGTCGATAATAGTACATTATGATACAAGTGTGCTAGGTTGATTATTACACATAAGGCATTATTGTAAGCGCGAGCCGCAGGCGAGCGCGGTAAGGAAGCCGAGTGTGTAATAATCAATGCACACGAGTTCCATATGAAATTTTTCAACACAATTGCGAGGAAAAAACCAAACTAAAATCTAAAATACCTTCTGTGTTTTTGCTGTTTTTCTCTAGGTTTTGACGGCAACAGGCTATCACTTGCGTTTCGTGCCTCGATAAATATTTCCGACGGGGTTGAATAACATTTTACTCGTCTTCACTATTTAATGTAGACATTTTTTATAGAAATTAACCACACAGCAACAACTTTACCAAATATTTAGGGAAAATGGTACGTTAGTTTTGTTTTTTTCGCGCGCCGCAATTTCGATGCGCGCGCTGGTTCAATAATGGCACAAAAACTGGCTGTTCAGCCGGAGTAGCAGGAATTTTAAAAATAAAATAAACTATAAATTAATGTTTCTAAAAATGATAGTTAAGTTAATTTGAGTTAATTTATATACAATTTGTAAAAATGAAATATTTATTTGTCATATTAACTCTAAAATAATTTAATATTGGTAAATATTTAATGTTCTTAGATATAAACTTTTGTTGGATTTTTAAAAAAAAAGTTTACATTACCGCATTAGTGCGATAAATTTATTATAGCACAAGTGCGTAATATGATGAATTATAAAACTAAAGACGGTGTTATAAGAGTCAATTTACGAGCAACTGTGTTGAAAAATTAGATATCGCACTTAGCCGTAACGGGTTAGAAGTACCGCAAATTTCACATTGTATTAACTATTGAAGACGCTTGTTGCTGACGAAATCATGTACTTGTAATTGTGCATGCAGTATTATTAATAGTTTGTGTTAAAACACATTTGGCCTTACTACAAAAAGATAGACTAGTGTTAAAAGCTTGTCAAAAGATTAGTTAACCAATTTGAAATGTTGACACATCAGACATTCGAGACATATTATTAACAAACATTTCAAATTGGTTAACTAATCTTTTGACAAGTGTTTAACACTAGTATATCTTTTTGTATTAAAGCCAATTGAGATAAAAGGATGCTTAGCCATAGTCGAAATGGTCTAGTTTTCCTATTAAACGGTTACCGAGGGGTTTAGGCAATCGTTTCAAATTTAGTAATGAGACTAGCTGCATCTAATATTATGATCAAGCGTGCTAAGACTAATAAAATAAATAATATTTGATAACATCACATTAAATTGCTCTGATCCTAACGTAAGTAGCTTAAGCACAACATTGACTCGACTGGGAATCGAACCCGGAACCACAGAAATGGTGACGCCAAGTCCTGCGTACTCGTCTTGGCTCATGGGAGGTCGTCATAATTGAAAGAAGAAGACGATAGATGGATTTGAAATCTTCAATCTTAGGTCTAATTTTTCTGGCCTGCAGTATGTTGCTAGCAACACAAGCTGTCTATGATATGATTTATTATAGTCTGTCTTTGTAGAACTTTATTTTGTCTCTGAATCATACACTCTTTCTTCCTCCGACGCTGTTAAACCGAAGACATTGTGTCCTTGTAATTTAGTAAAAATATATAGTTTTGACTGTGCCAATCTTGGACTTCTCATTTAAAACGACCAGAAACAGTCCACACTCTATCGAAGAATCAAACAATCTGTTTTTGTATAGGATGCAAATTACTTTAATTGAAGACCACACTTTCTCATTTATCAAGTGTAACGCCATTTTCCATTTGTACCTCAAAAATTTTGTTCGCATCATTATGTAGGCGGTTCCTACAAAACCACTCCCTTGGTCTTGCTTTTCCATACAAAAAATGCAATTTGGGCGGAGTTATATATTATAACGTGCGTTGACAAAGTTTCTTGTGCTGTTCATAATGAAATCTTAACTTTAAAACCTACGTGATAGAGTTGGTATTATATTTGTTGGTTGCAAGACAAATGACTGGAGATCTCGTCCACAATTGTCCAGGTCGAAAATGATTAAACTCATTTTGTGCTGCGTTGTGGTATTCCATAGTTTTTTGACGGATGTCTTCGTGCAGTTATGTTTCTTGCGATTGTCAGAGATATTTGAAGTGTGGTGCGATGTACGAAGATTGGAGAGGGCAATTAAGTAGCTTCTGGTCTTGGCCACCCAGTTTCTTGTTTGTTGTGCTTTTGTAAACTTAGACACCACAAAGAAGGTGTCTTTTTTATCAATATTTTATGTTTCATACATTTGTGTCGCTGACATAGCCCAACGGATTAGCAAGCTAAAGTGGCAAAGGGCCACGGCCTTGGCACATAGCACGTAGAACTGACGGCCGATGGGAAAGAAAGGTTTTGGAATGGAGGCCAAATACCGGCAAGTGCAGTGTGGGACTCACACCCACAAGGTGGACATACGAACTGGTAAAGGTTGCAGGAAATCGCTGGATGCAGGCCGCTTCCAACCGGCCAATCTGGAAGTCACTGGGGGAGGCCTATGTTCAGCAGTGGATGTCCACCGGCTGAAATAATGATGATGATTAGTGCTACTATTAGCAAGATCAAATTTTAACGAAGAAAACGGAGCGACGTTATACCGTCAAAAAAGAGCAAAGTTTAAAAATCTACTGTAACAACCTCGTTGCCATAAGGATATATATATAGGAGAAATATCGATAGCAATATATAATAAATTACCCGAAAGACTGAAAGTGCTTCAAGGAAATGCATTTAAGAAAATGTTAAATAATTGGTTAATGAGTAATTGTTTTTATAGTCTGAATGAATATTTTCATTTTAATGAATAATTGTATCAATAATATGACATCTTTAATTGAAGTAGTATGACATTTTATATTGTAATTTGTGTACTGTAATTATATAATTAATATTTGCACGCCTGTATGCAGGCTGAATACATGGACAAATGATGCTTTTAAGTTTTGCATTATAAAATTGTAGGTATGTATGATGTATTCTTGCAAATAAACGATTGAATTTGAAGCAGAAATATCACTATCATCAAATGTTCCTATGGGATAGTTTTATATATAATTGTTCTTTATTAGATCGTCGACGAGCTAGTCTACCATATTTGTAGAAATTTACATAAAATAACATGATTTTGATTCTGAAATCTAGTTACAATAAAAGTTGCTTGACTATGACTAAGAATCTTTATTAAGATTCCAAATACATTAAAGGTATTCACAGTTCCATCTGTCAAAACTTCGTAAAGGAGCCAAAGTCTGCTCAAAACAGTCTAAATACCGCCTCCATAACGGTTCTTACATCCTCGCCCTGCCATATTATAGTGTATTTAACGGTTCATGAGATTTTTCTGGAGGTTTTTCTTTTTGTGAAAGAAATCGCTTTTTTGTTCCGAGAAACGATTTCTTAAGTACATTTTTGCGTTACATTTTGTCGTTGAGTTTCGACGACTTTTGTCTTGTTGAAAAAGGCTCTACAATTGTAAATGTTAAGAGGAATTGCGACGAGTTGTCTTGCAAGTATAGACTTCCTACTTTCTTTCAGGTTTGCAGAAACGATGCTGCGTCAAGTTATAAAAGATATTGAGACTTTTAATACTGTTATAGGTAATCAGAGAAAAATGTTTTATTTATTTTATTTTTGTGGTGTAATTGGGGTTACTATATACTATACCGGCTTAACTGAGCGGAAATTGTAAGCAAAATTATAATAACATTATTTGGTTATGGATTTCCGCAAAGTAACCCCTGATTCTATCTATCAATTTTAAAGAAAAATGTACATGTATGTCTCTAACACGTTTTAATTTAGTGAAATCTCGAAAGTTTACTTACTTACTAATACCTAAGAACTGTTACATCCATACAGAACTATGTGAGTATGTGACATTCGAATAACAACACAAAAAAATTGCTACTATCGAGCTAATTTAATCATGATGAAGCCTGGAAGTGTGGGCATCTTTGATTTGTTTTGCGTGCTATAAGAAAGCTGTAACATCAAGCAAGCTCATTGTGGGTTCAAATCAGACATTTCTGATTCCTCATTAGGACATCCGTAAACGAACAAAAGTCACTGACATAGCTTGACGGACTAGCAAGCTGAAGTGGCAGTATGCGCGGCATAGCACCGAGAACTGACGGGAGGAACAACGATGCAGCAGAAAGGTTCTAGAAATAATAAATAATAAATAAATAAATATTGGACAACATCACATACATTGCTCTAATCCTAAGGTAAGTAGCTAAAGCACTTGTGTTATAGAAATCAGAAACAATGACGGTACCACAACACCCAGACCCGAGCCAATACAGAAAAGTTCGTTATCCACATTGACCCGACCGAAAAAGGAGGTCACGTACCGTTAAGTACAGCGTAAGAAGTCTCCCCACAAAGTAGACATGCGACCTGGTAAAGGTTATGGATGCAAGCCCTTCTTCAGCCAATGTGGAAGTCATTGGGGGTGGCCTATGTTAAAACTATAGTAGATTCAAAGTTATCGTCCCGAGCGGCACAACTATAGTTGATACGAGCGGTGTTAGTAGCAAAACTTTAGCGTGATAGAATGACATAACCTTAACCAATTATGACCAATTATTTGTAAAAAAAACATAACATCGACTAGCACAGCCATGTAGGTGTCGGGTGGCATAACTTTAGTAGACTCTGGCCTCTGGCTAATCAAACTTAGCGGCTTTGAAAGGCACAACCTTAGATGGCTCGAGCGACAAAATTAAAGAGAACTTGGCGGCAAAAACATAATTGACGCAAGCCTTAGAGAATCAGGTGACATAACCTTAGCGGTATCAATTAGTACAATTCAGTAATATATCTTTATGTATTACTCTTCGCAAATATTGTGGAATACAATCATAGTAGATTTAAGTGGCACAACCTTAGAGGACACTGGTGGCACAACGTTAGCTGTCTCGAGCGGCACAATCTTATCGGAATTAAACAGTGGGTAACAAGCTGTATTCCACGCGAGCAAAGCCGCAGACAAAACTAGTTATATCATAAAGTAGCCACTTATTTGTAGCATAAAATTATAATGATACCCAACAGAACAGAACAATTGAATTACTGTGATAATTGCAGTAATTTGTCGTAATTACAGGCTTTACATCAATTTAGTATGATTAAGAGTTCTTAAATATGCGACCAGTCTGGAGATAATAAATTAATAGTGAAAATAAAACAACTCAAGTTAACAGCTGTGTGCCTAGTGGGAGTTATTTAGAAGTATGCACTATGAACGTATTCTCTGTATTTAGATTCATAAAAGGGATGACGACAGGGTAAAAAAAATGAAATACTATTTAGTCCGTCAGTTAGACTGAGTTGCACCACCCTAACTCTGACCATAAATGTAACTATAACCGGCGTTTCTGTATGGAGTTTGACAGACTTTTGATGTTTGTTAAAGTTAAAGTAAGATGGCGCACCCCGGCCTTAGATTATCAAATTCTAATGATAGACTTTTATGGCCTTACAACAAAAAGAGAGACTAGTGTTGAACACTTGTCTAAAGATAAGTCAACCAATTTAAAATGTTTCTTATTAATATGTCTCGAATATCTCATGTGTCAACATTTAAAATTGTATGACTAATCTTTAGACAAGTGTTCGAAACTACTCTATCTTTTTGAAGTAAGGCCATTATTTTTTCTTTTGTCAATCAATCTAAAAAGTTCAGGAGAAGGCTCGTGACATTACTTCTAAGTAAAAGTTATAAATAAATAATAATACCTAATAATAAATTGTTTCCACAATCACACCTATTATCTAGCCCCAGACTAAGCAAAGCTTGTGCTATGGCGACTAGATAACGGATAAACATACTTAAATACGTTTATAAACATCCATGACTTAGGTGCAAATGCTCGTGCTCATCACACTAACATTTGCCCCTCGCGGAATTCGAACCTGCAACCGCCAAGCATCGTAGTCTGGAGCGCGAACCACTACACCAGACGGTCGTCATGCCTAAGGCGTGACGTCATGCGACATTTTAAATCAATATATCTATGTAATATTCTGATTATTTTAAGAAAAAAGAAAAAATATGTCATACTTTTTGGTTATCTACCTGATTGACGAAGAAAAAAAAGATAGTTGTGTCCATGTGTCTACTCTTCCGAGTAACAACGTACATTATCTATTTTCCTATGAAAGATTTCCACAATGAAAGCAAAAATAATTTGATGAATATGCGTGCTAGGGGCCTAGCACGAAAGTGTATCTTTCGTTTAGTCGTATAAACCTCACAAATTCAAATGGCCAGTCTCACGTGTCAATCCTTTGATAAATATGACCAACTCAATCTAGCCGTGTAAAAAACCCGACCGTTTTTAATTGTTCATAAATTGTCAAACCTTTTATATAGGGGAATGGATGTTTTAATTTGATCTCCTTATTTATATAAGGCCTCCAGAACACTTAAAAGTGACGAAGAAAGTTGTCATGGTTAATTAAAACTTGATATTTAAAACTAATTACGAATTTAATGATCGATGATTAAAGTTCTGTCAATTTAAAGGGAATTGCATAAATTTGCGTGTGTTTGCTAAGTATTTTTTTAAGTAGCTCGTGTTAAACGCGGTTACGGGTTTTCATTACTTTTTATGATTTAGATGTTCCTGTTCTTACTCTTCTATCTATCTTTCATTTTTACAACTTTTATTTAGTTTCACCTGTCCCGTTGTCTGTAATCAAATCTTGCAAGTTTAATTTGATTCAATTCCCGATTCCCGATAAAACTGATTTTTTTAAAATTCCATTGCATTCATAAATCTTATCTACATTATAACAGGGTGTTAGGAAAAGTGTTTAACAAGACGAAACTATCCTATGTATAAATTGAGGTTATAAATTTGATATTATCATTTTAATTTTTAATATTTTCATACAAAGCAAAATTATTAGAATCAGATTTTTATGAAAATATTTAGAAAAAATAGTAGTATTAGTACTATATAAGGTGTAAACTTATCAGGTAACTCTTTTCTAGGGGATGATTCTATTGCTGAAATAGAACAAATTTTTCTATGGGACCAACTTCAAAATCGCAAAACAAAAAAACATTTCCCCATACAAAACGGCAGACCAGCTGAGATCAGTTTGTATAAAGATATGAAATATTTTTTTACGATTTCGAAGTTGGTCTCATACAAAAAGTTGTTTTATTTGAGCAGTAGAACCACCTCCTAGAAAAGAGTTAACTGATAAGTTTACACCTTATATACTTTTGTTAACATAGGCTAGTTTCGACTTGATATATCATTTACCAAACAGCCTGTATTTATTGGAACTTAGTTTAGTTTTTTCGGAATGAGCCGGCATTTTGATTTTCCGTTTTTGACACTACTTTTTTTTTTTTTTTTTTTACTAAACCTGCTCCTAAAATTTGGCTTATTCTGTAAATTAGGGATTTAGCCATTGATAATACAAATTAAATAATTCCTGCTTACTCAATAAACAGGCGGTGTCTCTTAAGCACATTTCAGGTGTATATTATTGATCTTCGTTAATGTTACAATAAAATTATTGCCTTTCGAAAAAATTACATTACGTTATAATTAATGAGAATTTGTCATTTGTATCGGCGTATGCGACGGATTTGACGTGGACAAATGAGCTGCTTTCGGTTTTAATTATGTTTGTTAAGGCGGTAGCAACTTGGGAATTCTGATTATAAAAAAATATATATAAATAAATATTGGACAACGTCACATACATTTCTCTGATTCTAAGGTAAGTAGTAAAGCACTTGTATTATAGAAATCGGAAACAACGACGGTACCACAACACCTAGACCCGAGACAATATAGAAAAGTTCGTTTTCTACATTAACCCGACCGGGAATCGAACCCGGAACCTCAGATGGCAGACTATATATAGTCTAGCGTGCTCGCCTCTCGGCTACGGAGGTCGTCAACCGTCGAACATAGAACCGCCTCCTTTTTGAAGTCGGTTAACAATTTAAACTAAATGCAGTTCCGACATGCTCTCTGAAAGTTTTTTCATAAACCCGACTCAACTGGCTTAAAAGATTTTTTATTGTTTTAACTGTAGCGATAAACCGTTCACAGTTAAATTTACAATTCATTTCATAAACAATAATAAAACCAATAAAGTCATCACCGAATATTTTATTGAATTAAAAATTTTAAAAACCCCGACACAAAAAAACAACAAAATAAAAGTCAAACACAAAATCATGAAATTTGTTTTGCTCAGCTTTTAGCCAATTTGGTATTTTCTTAACATTCCAACAAATGTCCTCATTTATATTTAGAGTTCCTGCCAATAAAATAAAATGCACGTTTAAAAATACACGCGCGTGGGATCCAGTTTAAATCCTTTTTTTACCGTTTCCCGTCTGCCCTAGAGTGATCATCAATAATATGGAACTATTTGGGCAGGTTTACACCTCACGTTGCGACTACGATCCGATCAGACGACGAATAGTAAATGTTAACTTAATCGGAGTCCTAATTGGAAAAAAAATGATCGCGGGTTCCACCACTTACAAAAAAACTCACGATTGCCTGTATAATGCCGAAAGAAACTCTAAAAATAAATAAATTATATTTTCACCTGCCACAAATGGCAGTTAAACAGTTTTTTTACTTGGCAATGCAGTATATCTATAGGCAGGTCTAATTACTTGAACGAAACATTCACACTTCTGTCCTGGGTGAAAAATTGCAATAAGAAAGGATTTTAATTAATCTATTGACTGATAAATTTTATTGTTTACCATATTCAATCATTATTGCTTCCATAATGAACTCAAATTAAAGTACTCCTAGACATTATAGGTTCCAAAATTATGCTAGCACATTGCTACGTTTGGTGCGACCGATTAAGGCCCCACCAAACACATACGAAAATGAAATAAAAGAAAATGAACTTGAAAAAATATAATTAAAATAAAATTAAAATTGGAACAAAAAAAATAAATATTCTGTGTTGTGTGGCTTGCGTGGGGAATTTTGATTGAGAACGCAAAAGAAAACTTATTTATTTTACAACTAATTAAACTACACAGAATTTAGAGGTATGAAATTCCAAACCGGTTAACAGAATAATTTATATAAAAAATTTACAATGAACGGGCTTATCGAAAAGTAAAAAAACAATAACGAAGGTGCCGGCGCCGGATAGTCGCCCTTATCCTTTGCAGTCGGATTAAATAGTCGTTGCTATCGCAGAATCGTCTCTTTTCCTTGCAGAAGTCGTTGCTAGCGCAGGATCGTTCCTTTTCAACGCAACAAGGTGATATAAACAAGTACGTGCTGGAACTAGCACCTACTCGTAGCAGGTCTATTTGGTGCTTATTAAAGCTAGCGCTTCGGCAGGTAGAGGGGAGAACCCGTAGACCGGGTCCTTTGTTGATACTATAACAAAGAACACTCCTACTTAATACTAACGAAAACAAAGATTACAAATATGAACATCTTGAGAGCTTTTACATTATGGCAATATGAATTACAATTTGATGGTAGACTATGGATAAAAAAATAAACTAAAAACTGCACAAGCAAAGTCACGGGAAATTACTAGTTCTTAGATAAATTAGCTCTGATAATATAAGACGGATCGCTCACACGATCAGTAGTTGAGCGACACGCCATACAATTTTATTACATTAAATGAGTTTACGAAACTTACCAGTAATGAACTTTACGATATATTTATGCATCGAGCCAACCACACAACTGTCCATTTTCTCTTCAGGACAGACATTCTTTACATGACAGACATGCCCATTCAAAATGTTAATTAAAAAGAAAATTATTAAAGGTGGCCAGGAGAAAAATAAATAAAAAGTTTAACTTCAAAAGAGTTCCGCAGCATAATGCTGCAACATGTATTTACCTTGTTAAACAAACAGGGTTCAATTCAGGCAGGATCTTTTCCAGGCAACCTTCATGTAGAGGACAACCATAAGGAAAGGAGGAAGGTGCTAAGTACTTATTATAGATCTTAAAAAAAAAAAAGTTTTCGTGTTTTTTTCATAGATGATTATTGCACATTCATTCAAGTCATTATCATTTTGTGATTTAATTATTTTTCGTTCATATCTCTAGCAAAAACCATTTTAATAATTAATATTGCCTTTGTCTCCCCATTTTCCACCAATGTAACATAGTAGTATTTCGAAATAGTTCTACGTAAAATCGCTACATGTAAACGACACTACCTTTGTCAAAACATGTAAAAGATTGTGACTTATGCGCAGTGGCATGGCGGGTCGCTTTGCGGGTTTTTTCTTTTTGCGTATCTTTTTATCGTTCGATGTTCAAGGGTATACACGACTGGTCAGGACATGCTTTAAATGTCTACCTGACATGTTTTTTGTAGGAATTATATTAATCATTCTATTATTAATTGTGTGTGACGTTAGTGGGTAACATGAGGTTTGTAGACGAGTTATCATAGGCATATCCTAACATATTGTCCAACTTGCTGTGCCAGCAACTTCGTTTGCGTGGACAACAGAATGTTTGGTATGATATGTAACAAAAAACCTTCAAATAAAGAACATTAAATAGAAATTTATATCCCAATGGAATAAAATATTTAACCGGGATACAAAATTTCCTATATTATTATGTAAATTCAGATTATATTCTATATGTGTGCAAAATTTCATCCTAATCCGTTCAGTAGCTAGTAGTAGTAGTTTTTGCGTAAGACTAACAAACATCCATGCACATACATTTTCGTGTTTATTTTATTCTCTAACCATCTCTGAGGTTCTGGGTTCGATTCCCGGTCGAGTCAATGTAGAAAACGTAAATATTTGCGTATATAGCGAAACATGTCCTTTATTTTTTACCTTACCATCTTTTGTAACCTGTTTCTAGCAAATAAATAATAATTTCCTTTCATTGAAC
This sequence comes from Anania fuscalis, assembly GCA_950371115.1. Classification (NCBI taxonomy): domain Eukaryota; kingdom Metazoa; phylum Arthropoda; class Insecta; order Lepidoptera; family Crambidae; genus Anania; species Anania fuscalis. The sequence continues at coordinate 2,354,948 of OX493355.1, forward strand.
TTTTCTTATATTGTCAGCCTTATCAGAGGTCAAAATTCAGTTTAGTTAAATCTGACAGTAAGGTTTTGTCACTGGCCTTACTGAGAGCACTGGGTCTATTTAAAGATGGAGTACCTAAAATCATAGTTAAGATGAGGCCTGTGACCTGGTAAGACGTGTTTATAGATTGACTTTATATTTACGCGTATGTCTTCCTATAATTCTTTTTAGGGTTCCGTAGTAGCCTTATTGTTTCGTCAGTCCGTCTGTCTGTCTGTCTATCTGTCCGTCCAAGGTTTTGCTTAGAGACTATTGACCCTAAAGAGCTGTCATTTTGGGGATTGTGTATATCAATGACGCCGACAAAGTGGTAAAATAAAATTTTGAAAAATATTTATTTTAGGGTAGCTCCAATAAATGTAATGTAGGTATGTTTTTTTTCATCGTCTACCTCATCGTGTATCGTTGAATAGGTCTTTTAAAATGACTTAGGAGTTTCTACGACTATTTTTCGATTTAGGGATCCGCTTGCGAAAGATTCAACTTTTAAATGCCAATTTTTGTTCGAGTAGGGCGTCCCCCCACTCTAAAAGCTAAACTATTGACTTGAAAAATATGTAAAAATTCAGGATAATAATGCTTTTCATGAACTTTTAAGGAAAATCATAACGGTTAAGATACATCAGTTAGTTTAAGAGTAATAGTCGTTCAACTTAGTCATTCATAAATTCCTTAGAGGAAAACATTCAAGTGACTTAATAAAGTAATTGCTGATATATATTGTGGTAACGACGGGCAACTACGGAACCCTACACTGCACCTGGCACGACACGCACTTGGCCGGTTTTAAGATCTGTTATCAAAGTGTAACTTTATTAACAAACAGTCCACAAACGTAAATTTTGATCAAACATTCGTTGTCGTCATAATGTCTTATTTATTGACAATTGTTGCTTCCATCCGCACTTAAAACTTAATGGCGTACTCAAAATGTTTACCAGGAAACCTTTGGTTTTATTCACGAAATGATCGACCGATAAAAGTAATTTTTAATACAAAATTACAGATGTAACACCTGATTTAGTTTGGCCTTCAGTATAACTGTTGCCCGTGGCTTCGTTCGCTTTATTTTAAAAATGTGGCTTTAATTCAGAATAAATAAATATTTTTTCTGAATTAAAGCCACATTTAATTCAGAAAAAATATTTAACACTTACTTACCAAAGTCAAAATTCAACAAAAACTCACTAGAGTCTCATAGTTATGAGATAAATGATACGTGATCGTGGGGATACGGGATACATGATACGGGATACGCAAAAGATCACATACATTAACTTATCTGTACTTGTAGGTAGCAATAACTATGTAATCCTAATCATACACTCAGAGGCACAATTAACCGCCCACCCAAGAAATTTTCATATCTTACAGTACATTTCGTGCTTCACGAATGTGTCTCAAACTTAAGAAATACGTATTCAAATTTTATGGGATTTTGCCGTTCGATAGTCAAGAAGTCAGGTATTATGACAGTATTTAATTAATTTCTCCAATACGATAGCTTTACCCCAGACAATCATTTGAAATATTGTAACACAATGTTGACCCCGTTTTCATACTAAAACAGCTGCAAATTGTGTTACAATATTTCAAATGATTGTCTGGGGTAAAGCTATCGCATTGAAGAAATTAATTTAATGCAGTCATAATACCGGAGTTTTGTGCTATCCGACCACAAAAACCCCATACAAATTTGATTACGTATTTCTTATGTTTGAGACAAATTCGTGAAGCACGAAATGTATGAGCGTTTATGGTTTTTTTTTGGGTGGGCGGTTAATTGTGCCTCTGAGTGTATATTAGAAGTTGATTTTAAACTAATTCTAACAGTCGTATAAATTCTTAACTTTATATTTCACATTCAAATGATAACACTAAATATGTTCCACCGCGCTGGCCTCTTGGTTTCTCCTCATGTACCTAGATGATCTTCAACAAATCATCTTGGGCCAAATGGAAGCAGACGTGCTCGGGGAAGGGCACCCATGAGATGGTCGGACGTGGTGAGGAAGACGGTGGGAGGAAACATGCATTATGCGGTCCACACAGCCCATAGGCTGCGATCATAAGATTCGCAGTATGTGGTCGCGATCCTCATCAGTGAGGGACCGAGGAAGAAGAAAAGGTCCTGATAGAAGTCTAAGAAGGTCCATCGCACTAGCAAAACACAAAAAAGAGTGTTTCTTATACGAGTAGATGGCTGTTTTTACTGCACTGAACAAATAAAATAAACTTAACTAAAATTAAACTCACCTTTTAAATAACTAATTCGATTTTCAAGCCATTAAAATTAAAAAATATGAAATAACGTCCGCATCAATATTACATTGAGTTTATATTTTGACAAGCGCAAACCTAACTACACGAGTTTAAAAAAGAAAAAAAAAACCTCAAAGGATTTCGTTTTTCGAACATCTAAATAAATGCACACAACGAATGGGTCACATTTGTCTCCCTGCGTGCGCCGGAACGCTTATTTATTTAAAAAAGGAATACATTTTTGGTATTTTTTAATAAAAAAAAGAAACGACCATTCCGTTTTGTTTCTTCTTTCGAACGCGCGCATCGGGATAAAACGTATATTGCTGTATCATTTCAACATCATACCACAGAGCGAGAGGGGTATATTCTTTTCGGCCAGTTATGAGCGCTGTCTTTAGGAGAGATCATAAAGAATTTAAAAATGATATTACTAAGACATCCCTGGATACTTTGAATGTTTATTTTGATGCGTTTTTTACGTTCTTTCCCATAGAACAGTTTTGGAATTTGTACAAAACATCCGGGTGTTCTACTGCACAGATTGTAATCGAAATAAAAACTTTATTGAATAAACTCCTTTGATCGTATCTCGGCCATGTTTAAAATGAAGAATGGCGGGATTTTATTGAAAAAATAAAACGTCACAAGCCTACAGTGAGGTTTTATTGATCGGCACCATAAAGAATTATATTTTTGTTTCACTTTTCTTACATAACTTGGAGCGTGTTCTCATGATATCTTTATTATTTTATGCATAATTATTAGCCATAATTTTTGATTATAAACATGTCTAGCTAGATAGAGTGTGGTTACCAAAATAACAGGCCAGATTTGAGTGATAAACAACTATTGTTACTATGGTAACAATTATGGGTTGCTATGGTAACAAGCGCGCCACTGAGCCACATGAGTAAAGTTTCTTTACTCATGTGACTGAGCGGGCGAAACAAACATTGGCGCCAACAGTTAGCTTATATATTTTTTGACGTGTATGACACTCGGACAGGGAATCTAGACATGTATACAATCAAAGGCCATAATCAATAAATAAGTATATCATGGCATTGCAGAGTTAAATGATCTAGAATGTAACTTAAAGTTGCAATTTTTGTCAAAATATTCATATACCTAAATGTAGAGTTTCATGACACTTGCAAAACCTACTTGTAGTTTGGGAATGTTAGTACACGAATTAGTAAGAATGCTTAGTTATACTGAAAATTGGTACTTCTCATTGAATCCGTATGAAATTAAAAACCAACCAACAGGCCGATCTGGTGTCACTGGTGAGGCCTATGTTCAGTTCAGCAGTAGACGTCCGCCGGCTGAAATGATGATGACGATGAGACATTAAAAATAACATAATTATATAGAACTGACACTCCTATGGTCTGATTCCGTTACTTTATTTTTGCGACTTACATTAAAAACTAAGAAAAAACCGGCCAAGTTCTAGTCGGACTCGCACACGAAGGGTTCCGTACCATTATCTGACAAAACGAGCAAATAATCACGTTTGCTGTATGGGATTCCCCCTAAATATTTATTTTATTCTGTTTTTTAGTATTTGTTGTTGTAGCGGCAACAGAAATACATCATTTGTGAAAATTTCAATAGTCTAACTATCACGGTTCATGAGATACGGCCTGGTGACAGACGGACAGCGGAGTCTCAGTAATAGGGTCCCGTTTTACCCTTTGGGTACGGAATCTTAAAATGGTTCTCTATAAAAATCGATATAGCTGTCTGGTTATTCAACATAGGAAACTGTTATTTTTTTAGATTACAATGAAGACCCGAGTCAAGTGAATAAAAAAGTTTATTGTTGTATTTGAGCACCAAAACACCCCCCCCCCCCCCCCTAATTATGTTTTATAAATAACCAATAAAACTAAATAACTGCAAATAGCCAGTTTTTTTTACACTACCACTGTTTCGAGAAAAAAATGTGGGCTAGCGCCGAGAAGCGCACGTGTTCAGCTGGTGATATACAACAACTTTTCCTAAGGGAGCAACATCGAAATCGTGATTTAATTTTCAGATGATCCATACATTATCATCGAGGTATGCGAGTAAGTTTGTATTGAGAAGCTAAAAAAAAAATTATCGAATTCGATGTTGCTCATGAGAGCTATGAAGTAAAAGTTGTTGTATGTGACCTGCTGATCACGTGGTTTTAAGTAGCGTCCCATTCTCTTGTACACCCTGTATATTGTATGTGCGACAGGTCAGGTTTTAATTCCACCCATTTTTCATTCATGATTTCAACCACAGGACGTCCACTCCTGAACATTAGCCCAGTGACTTTCAGATTGGCCAATTGGAAGCGGTCTGCATCCAGCGGCTTCCTGCAACCTTTACCAGGTCGTCTGTCCACCTTGTGGGTGGACGTCCCACGCTGCGCTAGCCGGTACGTGGCTTCCATTCCAGAACCTTTCTGCCCCATCGGCCGTCAGTTCTACGTGCTATGTGCCCTGCCCACTGCCACTTTAGCTTGCTAATCCGGCAGGCTTCGTCAGCGGCTTTTGTTCGTTCACGGATCTCCTCATCTCTGATTCGATCTCGTAAAGAAACACCGAACGTAGCCCTTTCCATAGCTTAATTTTTTCTTTTATCAACAGTGAAATATATTTTTTCCTTGACATGTTGTTTTGTAATAGGTACCTAATTTAGAAATGGTATTTTTTTAAATAATAAACGTAAAATCAAATTTTTATTGTGAATGTTTTGGATAGATTTAATGATCGCACGGACAAAGTCGCTCGCAACAGCTAGTTGGCCACTAAAATAACCTACCAAAAAGAGGAGTATTGTTTTTTACCACTTAACAAGTGCCACAAATTAATTCAATAAATATTAAAGGACAAAAGATCAACAAGTGCAATATTATTATTCATTATGTGTGCCTTAGCACTTAAATTTAAGGTTTTGCCTGAATTCTTTGTAAGGCAAGCGGGGGGGCGCGCCTTAATGTGATAAAAGAATCAGGCTCTCGATAAAGCCGGGGGTACACTCAGTGAAACGTTTAATAAAACCAGCTCCCCTAGCATGACAAACAAAACAAGATATGATATGATATAGCGATTTATTGACACCCGACTGTCAAAATAGAAATTTTCAACAAAACAGCAAGAAAACTGTGCCGGTGACGTCTCACCGGCACGGACATACTCGCTGTTTCGATAAAAGGTCAAGATGGCGGCTATGTATATCATATTTTGATAATTAGGTGTCGATAAATCGCTATATTTTTAATATCAAATCGTGTTTTGTAGGTCATGCTAGGGGACTAATCTCCAAACGTGTATCACCAAAACGTATCATAAGATTCATGAGCGCATACGCATACTTTATACGATACGTGATACGACGCGTTTCGTTTTGAGTCGGTTTTTAACCGATTATCAAAGGATATAGTAGGTAAAAACAATGTACGGATAAGTTCTGCACAAGTTCTGTATAGGCTTTTTGTTACTTATCTTTAGGATAAAAACCATTCTTGCGTTTCACAAATGACACATAAATTCAAACAATTTTATCCTCGACATATTAGCTTTTGGGAAAAAAAAGTAGTACCTACTTGTAATTAAGTTTAGTTAAGTAGGTAAGTGTATGATTTTCATTCAATTATTTCTATGGCATTGTCTGTTTGTGCAAATGTTGCTAGCAATAGTTGTATTGTTTAAAGCGTCCCCGCCTTGCGCACCATTTTGAGAGACAATCAAAGTCGCATCCATTCATTTAGGATAACCTAATACTCATATAATTTTCAAGAGTGTCTCCTCGAAAGGATGCGCAATGCCAACAATGGGTGTCCGCGGAAGACCAGCGTCATGACATGCTTGCAAGCATATCATGACAATTGCTGAGCGGAAGCCTATTTGGCACAGACTAATTTTGTTTTATAATCTTCTTTGTAATATTTTATGTGTTGTACTGTGTCAATAAAGTTTTTTCTATTCTATTCTATATTTTTATCTGTTAGTATCCATTTGATCCGTGCATTATGAACCGGGCCCTAAAGCTCGAAATCTCCTAACTGAAGGTTGTCTGAATACATCGTTTCTAGCGATAAAGGCCTTAGTTCTGAAGTTCTAGTGTTTTCATACTGTTGTCTTTTATTTACGCGAACACGATACATTTAAATGAAACTACTTTTACGGATTATTTCGCGATTTATTAACATTTTATTTAACCTGACGTTTCGAACACTTTACAGCGTTCGTGGTCACAGGTAGACTAAGGTGTTATTCGTCTTTACAATATTTTGAAAAAATATAAACTACCGTCACTCAGTTAATATTAATTTGTGTTCCTTTCACGCAAAAAGAGCTAACTGTATCTAGAGGTCTTGCAGTGCGGGGCCTAGTTAAAACAGGATCCCATGCTGGTGGTATTTTCCAACCATCTTCTCTGTTGAAATTCGGGTGTCTTCTAATTTCAATTGCCTCCCGTAACATGCGAGGAACAAATCGTCGTTCTCTTGCAAGGACTGTAGGCTAGTCAAATCGTATGAAATGGTTGGGTGTATCTAAGGCATGTTTACACACTGCAGCCCCTCTAGCATGAACAACAAAACACGATATGATACGATACGATATAGCGATTTATCGCATATTTTTTGTCAAAATATGAACTTTTATCAAAAAAGCGAGCTTAACTGTGACTTCGCCGGCACGGACATGCTTACTGTTTCAATAAAAGTTTAAGATGGCGGCTATGTTATCATATTTTGAAAGTAAATAGGCGATAAATCGCTATATCATATCGTATCATATCGTGTTTTGTTGATCGTGCTACAGGGGCAGACTTAGTATTCCGTGTATGTTTGATGTCGGCTATATGTTCTTTTACCCGCACGCCTATACTTCCAGTGTTTTCCTTTACTTTGCTAGTTTCATGTAGTGTGAATAGTAATAGGGTATTTGGTATTTATCTAATCAAGTCGAAATCCAAAAAGATATGTTTCATTGCCATACAAAACTTGATTACTTAGAGGTTGATTAGTATGAAAGATTTTTTTTCAATATTATAATTTAAAATTATAAATTTTTATTTATTTATTTATTTTATACAATCATGCTGCAATCATTAACTTCACCATAGTATTTATATGCATATAGCACATATCCTTTCCGGATTTATAGAGTCATAATAAATAATACATAAGTAAATATTGAACAACATCACATACATTGCTCTGATCCTAAGTGAATAAAGCACTTGTGTTATAGAAATCAGAAACAACGACGGAACAACAACACCCAGATCCGAGACAATTTAGAAAAGTTTTCTACATTGACCTGACCGGGAATCGAACCCGGAACCTCGGAGATGGCGACGCCATATAGTCCGGCGTGCTCGCCTCTCGGCTAAGGAGGTCGTCATAACCTGTAAGACTTTGAAGATAAATAACACTTGAAAAAAAAAAACATCGACCTCAGGTGGGACTCGAACCCACGTCCCATCGCAAGCCGGGCGAGTGCTTTACCAACTAAGCTACCGAAGACGTCACGTGACAAGATGAAATTCCTCAAGTGTTTTTTCTCGCTGTCAAAGCCAGCGTATTCTGATCAATGTTGTAGCTGTATTTTTACAAATATTTGACTATTGGTTAAGATCAGAAATGTTTAAACATTGTAAATTTTTGTTTTTAGCAATTCCATGCAAGGTTTAATTAAAGATAAATAACACTTTCTTCTCTATTTTATTTATATTTATTTCACTGTAAGACTTTCTTCTCGATTCATCAATCGTGTTTACCGCATTTGCTCTCACAACGCCACCAGGCTTATCCACAAAAGAATATAAAATAACACAAGCGACATAGCTTCAGAAACATTTTCATATATTTTAATAAGGTCATCTGGGTATAGCATGTGTGAGTTATTGGCAGGATCCGCCAATTTATGCAGTTATTAAATTAATTATTGTTTTTGACTGCGGGTAGCCAGTGGTAAAATGACTGCAGTCACGCTCCGCATTTGAGGATTTGTAAATATTTTGATTATACCTTTGTTTTGCGTTGGTTAGGCAAATTAGTGATATATTTAATTTATAATATTTTACAGGGTGTAGATTTAAATCTGAGCAGTACTTACAGAGGTGATTCTATACCTTATACTGATCAAGATCAACAAAAATGCTGACTTAAAAAAAAAGATTTTTTCACACACGATCTCATTCGCTATCTGCCGCCGTTTCGGCGCGAAACAGTTAAATACAAAACAACTTTTAGTCGAATTGACGACCCCCTCTTTTTGAAGTCGGTTGAAAAGGATTGCGATGCCTTCGTACTTCGTAGGTATTGTAGTAAGCGCCTCGTTCGTTTGCTGCTCGTAGTGTTGACTATTCGCAAATCAATAAGGAGCATTCTCAAATTTTGGTAATTGCAGATAAGGTAATTAATTATTATTTGAAACTCAATGAAACGGGAATTAACGCGATCATATTTAGGTACGAAATGTTACCTCTTTTGCCGGACGTTAATAAAAGTAATAATTAATTATTTTGTTTTTTAAGTCATTATTTTTGCTTTTTGAAGTATTTTTTTTCGTGATTAGTGATCATCATCATCATTATTTCAGCCACAAGACTTCCACAGCTGAACATAGGCCTCCCCCAGTGACTTCCAGATCGGCCGGTTGGAAGCGGCCTGCATCCAGCGTCGTCCTGCAACCTTTACCAGGTCGTCTGCCCACCTTGTGGGTGGACGTCCCACGCTACGCTTGGCGGTACGTGGCCTCCATTCTAGAACCTTTCTGCCCCATCGGCCGTCAGTTCTACGTGCTATATGCCCCACCCATTGCATCGTTTACGGATCTCCTCATTTCTGATTTGTGTGTGTGTTACCAGTGATGACATATTGAACAGAAACGTGGCCTCTTACTACGATATTTACTATCAACCTAAAAATATATGTATAACCTTTCAGATACCTATAATTTTTTACTTTTATGACGTGCATTAAAGAGTGTCCATCTCCTGCCAAACTGTACATAAAGTAAATGGCGGCAAAAGCAATAAAAGACGCATTTCATTGGTACAATGTATGTATATTTTGGACGCATCAAAATACCGTAATTCTCCTCGTCTGCTGTTTGTATGGGCAATTTTTGAGTAAACATATACATATAAATTACAATGATATGGTTTTTATAATACGTTCGATGATTTAGAGTGCAGTTTAAACTGTCTGAACACTCTTTTAGCGTCGATATAAAAAAATGGTTCAGACAATACACTGACTGTTGAGGTTTTGAAATAAGAAATACTTTCTTGTATTAAGTACGAGGTACTAGATTATTATTATTTACAGCAGTAGCAAGTAGCAGCAGTTTATTAGTTTTTTTTGTTAAAAATGCAAATATATTTGCCAGTCCATTGTTATTGATTAAAATGTATAGACAATTGTTTTCAACTGTATTCGAAACTCGGAAATGACCCTTCTAAAGGACTAGTCCCTTTTTTAGACTCTCTACAATTTCTGAAGTTGATAATTTTCAATTTATCATTTTTTAACAGTTTTTTGCAGTCCAAAGTTTTAGCTTGTATCAAAAAGACTGCAAAATAAAAAGATCAATCCTGTCTTAAATTTCAAATATGAATGTTTGTACCTTATTCACGCTTTTACTGCTGTACGGAATAAACTGAAATTTGACACACATCAAAATACTGATTTAGTTTAACGCATATTTAACAATTGATGTCCCATTTTCGTGGGATGATTATTCATTCCTCTTCACGTTAATTTTAATAACATGCAGACAGAAGTCGCAGACAGAAGCTAGTTATATACAGGGTGTAAAAAAGGCTTAACGAAGCCTTAAACCACGAATTCCATACATAAAACCAAGTAGAAGGCCAAAAAAAATAATTGCTGGGAAATGACTTTTATTTTTGGGTATCAAAAAAAATAACTTATTTCTAACCCGCAATGTAAAGCGCGCACGCCAAAGAAGAAAGAAGTACTGAAAATTTTTATCATGTTTCTTTGTATAAAAGTTTAGTATTATCAAACAGAAGTCAATTTTGTAAAAAATCTTTGAAAAAAAACTTTGACTGTCAATAACTCGGTAACCCGTTATTTCCCAGGTAAAGTGTAAAATAAAAAAAATGATCGTAATAATACGTAGAATATGTGGTATTGGGCTTCGTTAAGCCATTTTTTACACCCGATATAATATGTATAATTTAGTTGTTCAATTTGTTTATTTATTTTTTATATATAAGTGCGTACATAGGAAGTACGTACGTACAGCCTACACACTACACTTGTAAGAAAAACTCATAAATTTAGATTTCAATCAGTGTTGAACTTAAATAGTTTTTGCGTAAGGACGGCATTCATTAAACGATTACAGAAATATGTTTCGAGATTTTGCATAAGCGGAAACAAATCCCGTTGTATACTAAATCGAACCTCAATTAAGTATAATCCACCAAAATTATACAAATCGTTTAATATAGTACTTTATCGAGTAATTTAGGAAATGCCACATTACCATACAAATATCGCACTTTCGTCGGTTGAGTGGAGTGTACGGTATTATTTATATTCCGACGCAGTTTTCAATTATATCATCCGTAGGTATCGCTCTTTATTTTACTGTGGTGGATTTGTATGGATATTCCTAATAAATACATTTGAAATGCACCAAATAACCCACAAGGTACCTGGTACCACAGACGACCAGCCCCTCTAGCATGTGGAACAAAACACGACATGATACGATATGATATAGCGATTAATCGCATATTTTTTGTCAAAATATGAACTTTTATCAAAAAAGCGAGCAAAACCGTGACGTCGTAGGAACGGACATGCTTACTATTTCAAAAAAAGTTCAAGATGGCGGCTATGTTATCATATTTTGAAAGTAAATAGGCGATAAATCGCTATATCATGTCATATGACATGATATAGCGATATATATCGACATATCGTGTTGTGTTGATCGTGCTAGAGGGGCTGGTAAAGGTTGCAGGAAGCCCCTGGATGCAGCCGCGCGCAACCGGACAAGCTGGAAGTCACTGGGGGAGGCCTATGTTCAGCAGTGGACGTCCGCCGGCTGAAATGATGATGATGAAATAACGCACAATTTTGTTGACCTCCGCAGCTGAGAGGCGAGCTTGCCGCCATTTGCGTCACCGTCTCTAAGGTTCCGGGTTCGATTTTTTCTATTTTGTTTCGGATCTAGGTGCTGTGGTACCATTGTTGTTTCTGATTTCTACACAAGTGTTTTCACTACTTGTGTTACCTTAGTTAGGATCAGGACAATGTATGTTATGTTGTCTAATATACTAAATTAAATATGGTCGGAATGGTCACCCATCCACTCTCAACCATGCCGTAGGTTGCTTAACTTTGGTAAAAACTACCAAAGCGCCAATAATCAAAAAACCCCTCATCGTAATTTATGTGAGTTCATTTTAATTTCTAAAGCTGGAAGACGTTAAGTAAGTAATAGTTGTTTGAAACTTATAAAATATACAGGATGCACAAAAGAATAGGACACTGCTTAAACCACGTAATCAGCTGGTCATATACAATAACTTTTTCTATGGGAGCAACATCGAAATTGACAATTATTTTTAGCTGCTCCATGTATACCTCGATGATTATTTAAGTAGGATCTGAAAATAAAACACGATTTCTATGTTGCTCCCATAGGAAAAGTTGTTGTACCTATATCAGCAACTGATCACGTGGTTTTAATGAGTGTCCTATTCCCTTGTACACCCTATAACAGTTATTAACACTTTGTTCTTTGGGACAAAACGGAATAACATTTGTTTTTATGTAAACTATTGTGTAAATTCGTACCGTAGACTCCCGTTACCCATTTTCCTTGGAAGTAATATAATTTTATATCTGTTTAGTGATTCAGAGTTTGACTAAACTAGTACTTTTATTTTTAAATAATACAATGATACAGTTAGGCAGGTACTTAGAAACTGTTTTACTATGCAATTAAGAATAATTTACTGTTAATTTTTTTTAGCATGGCAGTCCTTGGAGGTAGCTTATACAGGTTGACTTTTATATCACCATTCAAACCTTCTGAGAAGACTTCCGTGATATAACTAACAACTCTTTCTATTGGACCAACTCTCTAACTGTAAAAAAGAAACAGCTGTTCCATACATTTTGGTCAAATGAATATTGATATTTTGTAATAATAATTTGACGACTTCTGTAGCTGAGAGGTGAGCACGCCGGACTATATAGCGTCGCCAACTCTGAGATTCCAGGTTCGATCCCTGGTCGGGTCAATGTTTCTACATTGAACGAACGAAAAACGAACTTTCTATATTGTCTCGGGTCTGGGTGTTGTGGTAAAACCGTTGTTTGTATAACACAAGTGCTTTCGCTACTTTCGTAATTCGAGCAACTCGTTAAAACGTCCTACGTTATATGTCTACTGCTGGACGTAAACCTCCTATTCTTTTCCACTTTTTTATCCAGCCACTGCCAGCCATCTTCGTTAGGTCGTCTCCATCCTTAGCACCTTGCGAGATTCAAACCCACTACCTTCTGGCGTTGTAATCCGTAGCGAATACACTACACAAAAAATAAATTGTTTTCACAATCACACCAATTATCTAGCCCCAAACTAAGCAAAGCTCGTGAAATGGCGACTAGATAACGGATAAACATACTTAAATATTACGTTTATAAACATCCATGACTTAGGTGCAAATGCTCGTGCTCATCACACGTACATTATTGCCCGTCGCGGGATTCGAACCCGCAACCGCCAGGCATTGTAGTCCGGAGTGCGTATCACTACACCAGACGGTCGTCAGAATCCTGTTTAACATTATTAAAAAATATCCACAAGTTTCTTAAGGCGCCACTTCTTTGGCATATTTATTATTCCATATCGATGCATTCCCTTTTTAAAGTATTTTCTTTGCTAATTTTAGTGCAATAAAGTCCATTTCGTTTTGACAACCTCCGGCGGGAAAGAGCGAGAAAGTGTCACTTCTGAAATATTCCGTGGTAATGGCTAAAAAGTGCTAAGTTTTTAAAACTTTTTTCTTTAAGGTTAATTTATTTTATTTTATCATTATTTGGAGTCTCTATCTTGTTTTTTGTTTAAGTAATTTTCATTTCCCCTTCCCTTCCTATGGGTGTCGTAAGAAGCGACTACAGGAGAACCGCCATCAGAAGACGGGCAGCAGCGTCTCCTCTCCATCATTGGCCAAACTGCGATCGCCAACCCGCCTGCCAAGCGTGGCAATTATGACAAAATCCTCCTTTTGGAGAGGCCTGTGTCCAGCAGTGGACTGTTATAGGCTGGTGATGATTTTTTTTTTTTTTTTTTATTTGAGATGAGCTTACTCTTGACCCCAATCTTGCTCTAGAGCATAGATGGGATCTACGATAGAGCGAGCTTGCCCAGAAGATGCCTATTCACTCTGGACTTAAAGAGAGTCAGGTTATATGCACTCGGAAATACAGACGCAGGCAGGGAATTCCAATCCTTAGCTGTGCGCATTATAAAAGATGATGAGAAGCGCTTAGTGCGGGTTATGGGTATATCAACTAAGAACGGATGGTAGCCGGCCGTGCGTCTGGATGTCCGATGGAAGAAAGGTGACGGTGGTATGAGTTCATGCAGCTCATGAGCACACTCTCCGAAGTACAATCTATAGAAGACCGATAGGCAAGCAACCTTGATGATGATGATGATGAATTTTCATTTAGAAAAATGTTTTTTTTGTTTCGTCCTGTTGTTGTGCCCTTTATTTTATTTTTGAATAGCTAGTTTCTTATAAAACTTTTTCTCACTCTTATAATTGAAGACTGTTTTACAATTTATAACAAAATGTCCATAACTGGTATAAGTAATAAATATAATATTTTAATACGTTCAAGGCGGTAACCAAAAAAATGTGACAGATGATTTAAAAAAATAAATTTGTTATTATCCTAGTCATAATTTTTCTTGTGAATTCGGCGTTCCTCTCGTGCAAAAAGTTGTATGTGAACATCCTCATGATATGACTCAGGCGCAAAGCTCGAGCATTGCACTCGAGCAAAGAGTTTCTGTAATTATTACTTATAAAATTTTATTGCTATCTTTTGAACACTTGCCATTCTTTAAGGATTTGAACATCTGATTACCTGGCTTCGCCGTCCAAAGACTACAAAAACAACTACACTAAGACGATCGTCATATTTTTAATAAAACTTGGCTACAACTCTACCGTGCACCGTTCCGAGTTAAGGTGTTTCTGTAATAGGCCGTAAAACCCGTAGAACAAAATGCGGGCCCCTTATAGTATTGGCGAACCATAAACTCATGTGGTTACTGCGGTCGCGAGTAAGACGTGTCGTAAGGGTTCCGGGTTCAATCCCGGCTGTGACAAACATGGCGGTTAAATGCGTTTAGTTTAAAACATGGTTTAACTAGTATTCTGCGAATTAAACAAATTGGATTCTTAGCATTTAAATGAAAGTAGCTTGGTTTAACGAACTGCGTAGTTGAGAGGCGAGCATGCCAGACTTGGTGCATCTCTAATGTCCCGGATTCGATTCCCGGTTGGATTGATGTAGAAAACTAAGTTTTCTATCTTATGTCGTGTCTGGATATTGTAGTGCCGTCGTTGTTTCTGATTTCTATAACACAAGTGCTTTAGCTACTTACCTTAGGATCAGAGAACATCAGCTAGACCCGAGCCAATATAGAAAAGTTCGTTTTCTCTATTGACCCGACCGGGAATCGAACCCGGGACATCAGAGATGGCGACGCCAAATCCGGCGTGCTCGCCTCTCGGCGACAGAGATCGTCGAAACAAATTACTGTTGGATGTTGTGGTACAGTCGTTGTTTCTGATTTCCATAACACAAGTGCTTTAGCTACTTACCTTAGGATCAGAGCAATGTATGTGATGTTGTCCAATATTTATTTATGTATACTAACATAAATTTCCTTATATTTTAAACTTACTTTTTGTTAATTGTGTCACATGTCAAAACCCTCATTTTAAATGTCAAGCGATAAGTAAAATTGCATCCCAAACTACTTAAGCACCCAAATTTTAGGAAGCAATAATTTAAACAAAGCCGCCTTTTATTTGCCCAAGACCTTTTTGTCGATCCTCTGTAATAAAAAAAACCAGCCAAGTGCGAGTCGGACTCGCATGCAAAAGGTTCCGTTCCGTCGTTATCTATAAAAACGGCAAAAAACATCACGCTTGTTGTATAGGAGCCCCTTTAAATATTTATTTTATTCTTTTTTTTTAGTATTTGTTGTTATAGCGGCAACAGAAATACATCATCTGTGAAAATTTCAACTGTCTTACTACCACGGTTCATGAGATACAGCCTGGTGACAGACGGACAGACAGACAGACATACGGACGGACGGACAGCGGAGCCTTAGATAGGGTCCCGTTTTACCCTTTGGGTACGGAACCCTAAAAACAAGCGATACAAGCAAAAAAGGTGTTTTGAAATGTTAAACAATGTTAAGTGACTCAGAGTTTGTCTTACAACTTAGTATTTACAGTAAATTGAAGATTTTTTGACAAAAACTGTTCAAGCTAGCGGGGCTTTAAATGAAATTGAGATTTTCTTGATTCACTCAAACTTTATTCGACACGAGTCACGACCATAAAGTTAATATAAAAAAACTATAGACACCATACAGTCTTTTTTTTTTTACATTTTAATTGAGGCAGCACAAACTATACAGCCTGGCATGTATTTTATATAGACAAATAAAATTTACATTTAACACTCCCTCTAAAATTTTATTTACCCATACCCGGAAATACACAGGCATTAGTCTGCCTTTTAATTAATATTTTGATAGCAACTGGTCTCTCAAAAATACAAAAGGTTGAGCTGACAATGGCTTAGTAAGAATGTCAGCTAATTGATTGCAACTTGACACATTTTTAATTTTAATTAAACCTTGCTCTACTTTTTCTCTTATAAAATTATATTTCACATCAATGTGTTTGGTTCTTTTATGATAAACAGGATTATTTATCAATTTAATTGCACTCTGGTTATCAACATAAAGAGAGACACATTCATAAATTTCGCCTAAGTCATACAAAATTTGTTTCAACCAAATAATTTCTTTGGCAGATTCGCATGCAGCAACAAATTCTGCTTCAGTGGTAGAAAGAGCAATAGTCCTCTGTTTCTGACTAGACCAAGTTATAGGTCCACCATTCAATAAAAATATATACCCAGTAGTAGACTTGCGAGTGTCTACATCACTTGCAAAGTCTGAATCTGAATAACCAATCAGATCATTGCCCTCTCCATATGTTATGGAATAATTTTTTGTATCAATTAAATATCTTATTATTCGTTTAGCTGCATTTACATGTTGTTGTTTAGGGTTGTTTACATATCTGCTCAATACATTTACAATAAAAGATATATCAGGCCGCGATACTGAACACAGAAATAGTAGTGAACCAATTATTTCTCTATATGGAAAGTTTACATTATCTTCATCAATACATCTGGAAATAATCACATTCACATCAGCCGGAGTTTTAGCAGGATTAGCATTACCCAAGTTGAATTTATTAATGATTTGTTCAATATAATTTTTCTGGTGAATATGAATGCAACCATTTTCTCTCATTATTTGCATACCTACAAAATAAGTTAAATCTAATTCTTTAATCTTGAATGCTTGTTTTAAGTAAATAATTATTTCTTGTATTAATATTTTACTTGAAGATATAACCAGACCGTCATCAACATAAATTATTAAGTAAACTTTAGTTTCATTAAAAGTTCCTACATAAACACAGTGATCTGCTTGAGATTGTACAAAACCATACTGTTTCAAAAAGTCTGTAAATTTTCTATTCCAACATCTAGATGCTTGTTTTAGTCCATAGAGTGATTTATTTAATTTTAAAACATGATCTTTATTTAGTAACACTCCCTCTGGAATTTCTACATAAATGTTTTCATCTAAATTACCGTTAAGGAAAGCAGTTTTAACATCGAATTGCTGAATTTCTAAATTATATTTAGCTGCAAGAGATAAAAGTATTCTGATAGAGTCATACCTGGTCGTTGGAGAGAATATTTCCTGATAATCTATACCTTGTATTTGCGTAAATCCTCGCGCTTTATATCTTGCAATCTGGCCGTTTTCATCTCTTTTTATGGCAAATACCCACTTTGTTGTAATCGTTCTTTGGTCTGTTTTCTTTTCAGGTGTCCAAGTTTCATTCTCTTGATGTGCTTCTAGTTCTTCCTTTATAGCTTTAGACCATTGTTGTTTCTGAGGACTCTTCATCGCTTCTTCATATGTTGCAGGCACAGTAAATTCCGTAAAGTTAACTTCAAAATTTCTATTATATCTAGGTCTCAGATTGATGTGCCGCTGTTCGATGTTTTCGATCTCTTGAGATGGTTCATAATCAGGATCATCGCTTTGACAGCTTCTTAGACTATCATCGCGCGATTCTTCTGTAGATAAAGTTCTGTCAAGGTTTTCTTCATTTGTGTTTTCTTCATTTGTGTCTTCATTATTCAATATGTTCTTTTCATTTGTGTTTTCTTCATATATTGAAATCTTTGCAATGTTCTTGTTTATTTCAGGAATTTTGTCTTCATCAAAGATAACATTTCTTGATATTTTTATTTGTTTCGTTCTAATATTATACATTCTGTAATTGGTATGTTCATAGCCAACCAGTATCATTTTCTCACTTTTCTTATCTAGTTTTGTCCTCAATTGATCAGGAATGTGGACAAAACCTTCACTACCAAAGACTCTTACATGGTTCAATTGCGGTTTCATACCAGTCCACAATTCAAATGGCGTTTTATTAGGAGTTTGGCTTGATGATGTTCTATTCAAAAGGTAAACAGCAGTGTTGACAGCTTCTGCCCATAAATACAACGGTACATCTCGAGCATATAACATAGACCGAGCACTCTCAATTATAGTTCGGAGCTCTCGTTCAGCTCGACCGTTTTGCTCTGGCGTGTAGGGTGCTGTGCACTCATGATTTATACCTTCTTTTTCAATAAAAGTCTTGAACTCTCTGTTGACATATTCACGTCCGTTGTCAGTATGTAGAATTCTCACACTGTGCATATATTTATTCTTGATCATGGCATTATAAACTTTGAAATATTCTAAAACATCACTTTTGTTTTTCATGAGGTATATATATATATATATATATATATCGGTAGCTTGTGGCAGCATCTTTAAATAATACAAAGTATCGCATACCTCGCACTGATGTGTGACTTATTGGTCCACAGACATCACTATATACTAAGTCACCTGGCTTTATTTCTTCTCGAGTTGATTTCTGAAATGGGAATCTATGTTGCTTCCCATAAGCACATGCTTCACAACTGAAATTCTTCATATCATCTTTCACTTTTAAGCCTTCGACCACATTGTTTATACTCATGTTCTTAATTTCTTTCAGATTTAAATGTCCAAGTCTTTCATGCCATTTTTTTATGTCACTTTGGTCATTTTGCACTAAGTTACAATCTGCAGGCACCACAGTTTTAATGTTTAATTCATAAAGATTATTTGTTTTCATTTGTGCACTCATCACGACTTCATTATCTTTAAGAATTAATGCACTATTTCCTTTCTTGACAATAGAATAGCCTAGATGCATTATCACACCTTCGGAAAACAAGTTTCTTTTTAACTTTGGCACATACAGTACCTCATTCAGTATGCTTGAGTGCCACTGACCGTTAACATATCTTTCTATTTTGACTTTTCCAACTCCACACACTTCAATGGTTTGTTCATTTCCTAGTGTCAGTGATTTTTGACTACATTCATATAATTCTTGAAAAACTTCTCTTCTATAGGTTATGTGTGCTGAAGCACCACTGTCCAAAATCCAAATGTTATCATCGCAGGATATTTTATTTTCAATATGAAATACTAACATATTATTATTATTTTGCTTCTGAAACTTCTTAGGGGCTCGACATTCCCTTGAAAAATGTCCCCGCTTACCACAATTGTAACATTCAAACCTGTGTTTTGGATTTTTATTTTGATTTAATATACCACTTCCACTTGGTTCATTCTCGTTGAGCAGTTTCTGGTTTCCTTTTGACTTGGCTGCCAAAAAGGCTGTTTCTTGCTCGTCTTCACATAACATGTTTGCTTCTTCGTCTAACAAACGAGCAGTCAAATTGATAATATTCTGCTTCGAGGGATCTAGTGACATCCAAGCCTGACGTAGTGTTCTATATTTAGTTGGTAAAGTACCAAGTATTTTTGTCATTATGGCAGTGTCACTTACACTTTCACCGCTATCTTTTAGCTGTTGAGCTAGGTTTTCAACCTTGGAAATATGTTGGGCGACTGTATCGCTTGGCGACATTTTATACTGATAAAAACGTTCGTGTATTATCATTTTGTTGAATTCACTCTTTTGTTCATACACTGATTCAAGTTTGGACATGATATCCTTGGCGGTTTCACAGTTTTCTATAAGTGTTATCTGCTTTAAGTCCATACTAGATGTAATGATGAACATGGCCATCCCATCGTTTTTAGTCCATTGAGTACTGTCTCCTTCTGGTTTTCGGGCTAAAAGGTCGATTCCCTTGGCTTTTAGAGCGCATTTTATCTGAAATTTCCACTGGCGGAAATTATTTCCATCGAATTTTTCTACATTCAAAGACCTCGTGTCCATTTCGAGGTTAGAATTTTACGAGTTCTATTTTCACTAGATTTTACTTTTGTTCTGCTGATCTTCAATTTCCAGAGTTATTTCCTGGGCCCATAACCTGTTCAAGCTAGCGGGGCTTTAAATGAAATTGAGATTTTCTTGATTCACTCAAACTTTTTTCGACACGAGTCACGACCATAAAGTTAATATAAAAAAACTATAGACACCATACAGTCTTTTTTTTTTTACATTTTAATTGAGGCAGCACAAACTATACAGCCTGGCATGTATTTTATATAGACAAATAAAATTTACATTTAACAAAAACCTATGACATTTTAACGGTGAAGCATAAAAAGTATTGAGGTATAATGTACTAGCGTACTAGAGAACACATCTCGAACTAAATGTTTCAGCCAAGCATTGTAGCCCGGTGGACTACAAATTCATTGATTGAACAATCAAGAAGCAATTTTGACAACTTCAACTATTGACACTGACTGAAGCTTTGTAGTCCACCGGGCTACAATGCTTGGCTGAAACATTTAGTTCGAGATGTGTTCTCTAGTACGCTAGTACATTATATCTCAATGATAAAAAGTGCTGGATTTGAGTAAGGTGATGTTTTTGACGACTTCCGTAGCCGAGAGGCGAGCACGCCGGACTGTATATGGCGCCGCCATCTCTGAGGTTCCGGGGTCGGGTCAATGTGGAAAACGTTCTTTTCTATATTGTCTCGGGTCTGAGTGTTGTGGTGCCGTCGTTGTTTCTGATTTCTATAACACAAGTGCTTTAGCAACTTACCTTAGGATCAGAGCAATGTATGTGATGTTGTCCAATATTTATTTATTTATATTATTTATTTATTTAATGAAGTGTTGTATTGGAAGGGAGTTATCATGTCTAATTATGTACTTGTAAGTTTTTTATGTTCTGCTGCGTCGGCCCACTATGCCACCTTATGATATGATATGGTCACTAACTGACCTATGATCCCTATATAGCAAGATTTAAAGTTTAAACTGAGCTAAATAAACTATGATTTTGTAGGGTAGTGGTCCGCCGCTGCTTGTTCTTACCTAGTTCATGAATCGTAATAATTATTATATATAATCCTGGGGCTTCACCTGCGTCTAATGTCGTTAATTAGTGCTCTATTTGACGTAATACGCAGGTGTGGCCGGTCTTTGTGCGCTAATTTGCTTCAATAACATTAGACGTTAGGCGATAGCTCAGACGGCGGTAACTTTTGACACATCAAAGGGATTAAGCGGGCGTTTAGTGCGTTGTTGTGGCTACACCTACTACACTAAACATGTTAAAACACGGTCACATTCAAAAACTATGTGAAATAAATGTTAAAGTGCATAGTTATTAAGTTAGGATGGAGTAGACAAAATAAGAAAAGTATTGAGTTCTTGGAAGCGTTTTAATTTATTTTAAAGACACACTCACAGATCACACGCTAACTAAGTCACTAGACTCTAGAATCAAACGTCAAATAAGTGTGGCCACGCACTTAGCGCGTAGCTTAATGCTTTAATTTAGTTAACGCTAATCATGCCTTTATTTGAACGTTAGGCGTCACGCAGGTGAAGCCCCAGCATAAGAAACAACTTCTTATACCTACCGACGGGAACCACTGCCGACAAACTGTTGTACAGTTTGGCAGAAAGTAAGTTATTTATACCTCATAATGTATGTTTTTAATAAATAAATAAAAAATACGTTTGCCTTATGGGGCTTGGAATCTAACTATTGATCATCTATATCTATATTTATTGACGACCGTCTGGTGTAGTGGTTCGCGCTCCGGACTACAATGCCTGGCGGTTGCGGGTTCGAATCCCGCGAGGGGCAAATGCTAGTGTGATGAGCACGAGCATTTGCACCTAAGTCATGGATGTTTATAAACGTATTTAAGTATGTTTATCCGTTATCCTAGTAGCTATAATACAAGCTGTGCTTAGTTTGGGGCTAGATTATTGGTGTGATTGTGGAAACAATTTATTTATTTATTTAAAATGCTAATGTTTATTATTAAATCTGCTGTTACATTATGAAGTGATTAAATTAATATGAATATTTTATTAAAAATGGTTACAAATGGTCATTTCAAAAGTTGCTGAACAAAAACTGACTTCTTAATGTACTGATTCATTTAAATTTCACGATAACCTGACCCATATTACACTTTTGTTAAGTGATATTTAAAGTAAATTTCATGTAAGAATTAATTAATCACATCACCAGCCTATATCAGTCCACTGCTGGACACAGGCCTCTCCAAAAGGAGGATTTTGCCATAATCGCCACGCTTGGCAGGCGGGTTGGCGATCGCAGTTTGGCCAATGGTGGAGAGGAGACGCTGCTGCCCGTCTTCTTGTGGCGGTTCTCCTGTAGTCGCCTCTTACGACACCCATACACCCATAGGAAGAGAAGGGGAGGGGGAGGGAAAGGTTTAATTAATACTCTTTTTTTTACAATCATAGCAATCTAGCCCCAAACTAAGCAGACCTTGTACTATGGTGACTAGATAACGGATAAACATACTTAAATACGTTTGTAAACATCCATAACTTAGGTGCAAATGCTCGTGCTCATCACACGAACATTTGGCCCTTACGGACACCAGGTATTTTGACAGGCGATTGTAATGTATACATATGTAATTTTTTTCCACAAGGTGGTCAGACGACCTGGTAAAGGTTGCAGGAAGCCGCTGGTACAGGCCGCGCGCAACCGGCCGATCTGGAAGTCACTGGGGGAGGCCTATGTTCAGCAGTGGACGTCCGCCGGCTGAAATGATGATGATATTGTGGTGTTTTCGTAATGTAGAAAATACATAATAATCAAACTAAAAATCTATGCAAACATATTCAATTAAATGTTTATTTACCAAAGTATTAAGACTAAAAATGTTTGTAATAAAATACAGCACTGCTCGCTCAGGTATATTTTATTTTCTTGTAAACATACTATTTAAAAAGAGGCTGTTAACAGTTACCGAGTTTCTAGCACCTTTCTTAGAAGCTAGCCCACAAGCTCTCAAAGCAGTAGTAAGTTATAAAAAATATATTATTGGGATTACCTTTAAAGGCCAACAAAAATAAACCATGACTTAAAATTATTAATTCATCTATCATTAAAATAATGACCTCTGTAGCAAGGGCGAGCACGTCGGACTTGGCTTCGCCTTCTCCCTTAGGTCTTAAATCCCGGGTTCGATTCCCGGTCGAAACGATCTAGAAAACTATGTTTTGTATTGTCTCAGGTATAGGAGTTGTGGTACCGTCGTTGTTTCCGATTGCTATTACACAAGTGCTTTAGTTACTTACTTAATTTTCGTATTGTCTTGACTCTGGGTGTTGTGGTACCGTCGTTGTTTTTTAATTTCTATTACAAAAGTGTTTTACCTTCTTACCTAAGGATAAGAGTAAAGTATATAATGTTGTAAACAAAATAGGTCGTGTAAATAGGTCGTGATTCTATCTATATATCTATTCAGCCTATTGCAGTCCACTGCTGGACGTAAGCCTCCCCAAAGAGCGCCAAAAAGCACGATCTCCTACTTTTTTATCCATACACTGCCAGCCATATTCCTAAGTTCGCCGGTCCATCGTGCTGGTAAAAGTGCTAATTCATGCCTATTTGCCGAAATTAATGGTTTATAATGTTTTAATACTAATTAATACATAAGTTTTGTATAATGACAGATGACGTCACACAACAAAAACTCAAACTAACCAATATTAAACTGTCTCAACAGACCTACCCCAACGCAGCCTTAAAATTTACAACGAAACTAGAAAAAATGTCTTAGAGCGAAGACAGAAAAGGGAAATAAAGAGGTGGTTCCGTAGTTTGATGATTGTTTATTCTTGTCGAAAATTTTGTTTAAATTCAAGGACCTTGTAAGTAATAAGACTAACCCAAGAAAACGGAAAACTATTTCAATTTATTCATAATACCAATATACATTGTCTTTAAAATTAATTAATAAAAATAACTAACAATTACTATACCAATATATTCTTTTAAACTTTCATGGTCACTAACATTAGAATAGTTTGTTACGGGATTGCTACCATGTACCTTATTTTTGAGTTCCCGATATTTCGGCACTGTTGCAAGCGCCATGATCACGGAGTAACTGAAGATCTTGCGGGTAAGTTGTTAAGGGCAAACATATCGGTCTACCCTCTTTCGCAGTCTTTTATTGCACGCGTCGGTACCATTGTCTACAAACTCACTATTTTCTCGCACCTGTTCTCGACACACAACACTAACAGTATCTGACCGCGACACAGCAGTTTGTTGTTTTTTCCGGTTTTTGCACATACGAATCACTGGATTCCAGACACTTGACAATTTAAACCCATCCTCACGATTGAAATTTTTGTACTTTGTAATTTCAATCGCTTCCCTGACCATTCTTGGTATGTAGTGGCGTTCTGTCGAAATGATCTGAGGGTTGTGAAACTCAATCCAGTGATTGAGACCTGATTCCAACAAATGTTCCGCGATTGCCGATTTCTGTTTGTCGTTGTTTTTGACCGCTTTTATGTGTTCCTTCATTCGGCACGCTATGGTACGTTTTGTTTGGCCGATATATGAACTGCCACAGCTGCAGTCAATTTTATAGACACCCGGTTTCTCCATTGGGAAACTATCTTTTGGAGATCGTAGACATTGTGTTACTTTTCTTAATGGAGTGAAGACAGTATTAAGTGAGTATTTATGAAGTACGTTTGAGATCTTGTCTGTCACTCCTCTTATGTATGGCAAGAACACAGGTTGCCTGTCTACTGTGTCTTTAAAGTGTCTTGATTTGTGTCTAGATGGTAGCTGCCCTCTATATCCGTTATTCTGTAAGACTTTCTGAACATGTTCTAACTCTTGGTTTAAGTGTTCAATGTCACACAAGTCATAGGCTCGGTTTGTCAGTGCAGTTACTACAGAATTAAGATGTCGAGGGTGGTGATGCGAGGTTGCGTTGAGATAGCGGTCAGTGTGAGTGGATTTTCTATAGACAGAGTGACTCAGTGAACCGTCACTCCGCACCTCAATCTTCACATCCAAAAATGCTAGGCTTCTGTTTTCTTCTATCTCGCAGGTAAAATTTATTTTTGGATGGATACCATTTAAATATGACAGGTGAGTTTCTACATCTTGGTTGTTTCCTCTCAATACACAGAATACGTCGTCTACATACCTCTTCCATAGTTTGATTTCGGTGCGGGCGGTGGCCAGGGATTTTTCTTCGAAAAACTCCATCCAAATATTAGCTATAACTGGAGCTACGGGGCTGCCCATCGCGACTCCGTCTATTTGGAGATAGTATTGACCCTGGTATACAAAGAAATTCTTCGACAAACAATGATGTAGAAGTGTGCCATATTCCATCGGGATGTCATTATCTTCCAACTTTACCTTAACCACTTCAAGACAATCTGCTACTGGGACATTTGTGAAGAGTGATTCTACGTCAAAACTGACCATCAACTCATCCACATCAACCTTGTTTTGGTGCAGAATTTCAATGAAGTGACGAGAATCTTTGACAAACGATGACGTACGGCCTACTAATGGTTGCAAGACTTTAGCTACGTGCTTGGCCAGGTCATATGTAGGTGAGTCTATCTGACTCACAATCGGTCGTAGTGGCACGTTCTGCTTGTGTACTTTAGGCAAGCCATATAGTTTCGGGGGCTGGACATTTCTAGGCCGCAGTAAGTATTTAAAAGTCTCGTCGTCGAAAACGTCCTCGCACTGTCTAACGAGTGAGCGAGTGCTTCGATCCGTTCTCGCCGTCGGGTTGTAATTTACCTTCTTGTATGTATTGACATCACTGAGTAGATTTTGTATCTTTCTATCGTACTCAACGACATCCATCATAAATACTCACTTAATACTGTCTTCACTCCATTAAGAAAAGTAACACAATGTCTACGATCTCCAAAAGATAGTTTCCCAATGGAGAAACCGGGTGTCTATAAAATTGACTGCAGCTGTGGCAGTTCATATATCGGCCAAACAAAACGTACCATAGCGTGCCGAATGAAGGAACACATAAAAGCGGTCAAAAACAACGACAAACAGAAATCGGCAATCGCGGAACATTTGTTGGAATCAGGTCTCAATCACTGGATTGAGTTTCACAACCCTCAGATCATTTCGACAGAACGCCACTACATACCAAGAATGGTCAGGGAAGCGATTGAAATTACAAAGTACAAAAATTTCAATCGTGAGGATGGGTTTAAATTGTCAAGTGTCTGGAATCCAGTGATTCGTATGTGCAAAAACCGGAAAAAACAACAAACTGCTGTGTCGCGGTCAGATACTGTTAGTGTTGTGTGTCGAGAACAGGTGCGAGAAAATAGTGAGTTTGTAGACAATGGTACCGACGCGTGCAATAAAAGACTGCGAAAGAGGGTAGACCGATATGTTTGCCCTTAACAACTTACCCGCAAGATCTTCAGTTACTCCGTGATCATGGCGCTTGCAACAGTGCCGAAATATCGGGAACTCAAAAATAAGGTACATGGTAGCAATCCCGTAACAAACTATTCTAAAATTACTATACCAATTTACAGTACAAATGTCTAGAATAATATAAATAAAAATGTCAAAATACAAACAATATACACCGTGAATTTTTAATTACCCGAGAAAATTAACTAACATACTCAGATATCGATATACATCGAGTTTGGCGAATAAAACAATTTTTTTTTATGAGAAATTTATTTAAAAGATCCTAACATTCCTTAAAAAATATGCACCATAAAAGTCATGCTAATTCAAATAGTAATCATTATCATTCCAACATTAACGGAATCAAAATCCACCTAATTTGGTCGCGTAATATTGGCGTACGGAAGGAATAACTATGAATGATATTTTTTTTCATACATAGTTATTCCTTCCGTACGCCAACGCCGTACGCCGTTCCGTTTTTTTATTCGCCAAATTCGATGTATATCGATATCTGAGTATGTTAGTTAATTTTCTCGTGTAATTAAAAATTCACGGTGTATAATACAAAAAAAACGATGGCTATAATGTATGGTTACGCGGTCTCATAGGTCCCTTTAGCATTTGAAAAGTTAAGCTAAAGTTTAAAGTTAAGTTTTTCACTATAAAGAAAGAAACAAAATAAATAATTGTACACAGCATAGAGAGAGAGAAAAAAACAATTAGGGACTTAAGTTGTTTAGTAAATGGTTTTACAGAATTGAGAATTAGAAATTTGCCCCATAGGAAAACTTTTTGTATTTGAGCACTAGAATCAGCCCCTTAAAGGATTAGCGTAATTTTCATAACACCTTGTATAAAGGTAATCTAGTAATTAAATATTAACTTATTTTAAAATATTGACTGTAACTTTTATAATGCATTAGTCACTAACGCGTTGACGTCTAATGTATGGAATAATTACTACTACTCCTGAAATTATTCTTTGGTAGTTATACAGGGTGTACAAGAGAATAGGATACTCCTTAAAACCACGTGATCAGCTGGTCATATACAACAACTTTTTCTATGGGAGCAACATCGTAATCGAGATTTTTTCAGCTTCTCCATATAAACTTACTCGCATACCTTGATGATAATGTATGGAGCATCTGTTGCCCGCGACTTCGCTCGCGTGATCTTTAGCTTATTCAATGTATCTGACAGGATCATTTATCGGAGATAAAAAGTATCCTATATGTTATTCTATATGCCTGCGAAATTTCATCCAAATCCGTTCAGTAGTTTTTGCGTGAAAGAGTAACAAACATCCATTCATACTTTAAAAAATTCGCATTTTATTATAAGTAAGATATACAGTCCTTAACATGCTGTAGCACAATGTTACATAATGTTATAAAATGTTATTTTGCTACAAATGTTTTATAACGTTATATAAGGTCCAATTTTATTAGTGTTCATCCTGGTAACCAGTGACTATATAGGTAAAAAGCAATCGTAAAAACCAACTTTTAAATGTCTATCATAAAAACTAAAAAAGTTAAAAATAAAAATACAAAATAACAACATCGACTTCATATTACATAAACTCGTTCTATCTTCAACTCTTTCTCGCTCCAACAAAGGGAAGGAATAAGACGGATAATCAGATGGTTAAACTTACCAAAGATAGGACGAGTTTATGCAATATGAAGTCAATGTTGTTGATTTGATTTTGATTTTTAACTTTTTTAGTTTTAATGGTACACATTTGAAAGTTGGTTTTTTCGATTGCTTTTCACCTATATAGTCACAGGTTAACAGGATAAACACTTATAAAATCGGACCTTATATAATAGCACAATGTTACATAATGTTATAAAATGTTATTTTGCTACAAAAATTTTATAACGTTATATAACAGCTGTGTGGGAGCACCTTTAGGCTAACATATCATCCTACGGATCCCTAAATATTCTGAGTCACACCCAAACCCGGTTCACTAAATAGATAACCACCTATTATGACAAACTGACGGACAAAAAACTGTGTTAGTGGACACAGAAGTTAGTGGTGCGCGCATTTGAGTAGGAGAGGCGGTGAGCGGAGCGGGTAGCGATTTTGGTAGCGTTAATTAACAATATTTGACTAAAGACTAATTTTGTTCAATGATTGATTGCCAAAGCTAACAAAATAGAATATGTACTTTGGTCTCTTGTTAGATAAAAATAAGCACGCATAGTATTTTCAGATATTAACGAATTTACATCGGTTCGATTCCCGGTCGGGTCAATGTAGAAAATTAAGTTTTCTATATTGTCTGATGATTGTTGTGGTACCGTTGTTGTTTCTGATTTCTATAACACAAGTGCTTTAGCTACTTACCTTAGGATCAGAGCAATGTATGTGATGTTGTTATGCAAATTATATATTTTTTTATTTATATTCAATTGCAAGCTCTGCTGACAGATTTTAGCCAAAGCGTACCTAAAATAAGACTTAAAAATATCTTATTTCATATTATTAAATTGAAATAAGACAACTCGTCCATTTCGGGATTTGAACCCTGATCTCCTGCTTAGCGCAGGCGCTTTACCAATTAAGCTACAGGGACATATCTCGACCGGACGAAATTTGCCTTCTCAATTTATTTGTGTCATCAACGCTATCTAGGAAATGCTGCACGCATTATTAATTTTTGTTTTTTTCGATTCGATGCTTGCCGCACTATGACTCTAAATTAGGCGTGATTTTTTACTTTTTGTAAATTATTATGAAATATCTTATTTCTATAAAAAATAAGTTCCAGTATCTAACCGCACCCAATACTTTTATTATTATTACCACTTTTACTATTATTACTTTAACTATTATTATTTTATACTATTACCGCACCCAACACTCTTACTTTCTCCATGACCTAAAGGTTGGCTGGTAAAGAATGCTTTTGGCATTAAGCCCTCCTTGTGTAATTTTTTTTTTATATTTGTGCAATAAAGTTTTTTATTATTACTATTTGGTTCTTAAGCAGAAAACTATGGCATTAAATAAAACAAATAAATAAAAATTAAGTAATTGGTTTTAATGTTGAAAGTAGGTTAATTATTATTAAGATAAATATAATTTTGCGTTTATGTAAAAAATCCCTTAGACAAAAACAAATATTTCATTAATCATATTTGTTTTTGCAATTTTGACACGATTTATTAGTGTTTCTTTTTTCTTAGTCTAGGAGGTGTTGCCTTTAAGGGTAGCAATTGGAAAACTCGGATAAAAAGTGCAAAAAAAAATAGTTTTGCCAAAAATACAAACTAATTATGCAAAAAATTTTTGGATGTCCTGGGAATTAAATTGTTTACCAAAACTATAGCCATGGATGTGGTGGGAATAAAACTATTGAGGTCTGGGAATAACCTATTTTTTTACCTACCACTGCTTCGGGACAATATTGCGGGCTACCTGATAAGTATGAAGTACTTTGAAATACCCTTATGTCTCGGATGCTATAAACATTATGTATAGCTATAATTCAACAATGTTAATTCATTAAATAGTCTTCATAGCTTTGCTTAGTCATACGGCATACTGTTATGGGGCTCAGCTGCAGATATTGAAACCATATTTGTCCTGCAAAAGAGAGCTGTTCGGGCTATTTACAATCTTAGACCCCGAGATTCGCTAAGAGAACTATTTAAAGAAATTAATGTACTTACAGTCGCTTCACAATATATTTTTAAAAATATTATGTATGTTCGCAAAAATCTGCACTTGTTTACTAAGAAAAATGACATACATAAGTATAATACCAGGCATAAAGATAAACTTGCCGTTCCAATGTTTAGATTGCACAAGGTAGGAAGTTCTTTCATGGGCAATTGTATTCGATTTTTTAATAAATTACCACAATCCATTGTTGAAATGCCTGTATATGAATTCAAATTGCATGTTAAAAGGACTCTAATGAAAAAGGGCTATTACACCGTTAGTGATTATATAAATGATAAAAATGTGTGGATTTAAAACTGCTTAGCTCACAACAAATCTTGTAAAATATTTATTTATTTTTAAAAGAGGCTGACAATAGTGACCGAGTTTCTTGCGCTGCTTCTTCTCGGCACTAGCCCAGAACAGTCCCGAAGCAGTGGTAGGGAAAAATAATTGGGACATGTAAAAGTGCCTTTTATGGCAAATTTACAGAAATAAATGATTGTGATTTTAGCTATAGGATAGATAATTGGTGTGATTGCTAGAAAAATTAAAGTATTATTGTTTATTTATTTAAATCTATAAAAATGTATCAATCCTAGCCCAGATGCCTGTCCCTCGGCACTGTATACAAAGTGTTACAGACAGACAAGCAGGCAATAAATCAAATAGATAGCAACTCAAAGCCCCACCGAACAAAGACTGCGCCCAGACTTCGGCTGTTAAGGAGAAGAAGCGTCGTTTGACACGTTTTTTTAAAATCTAAATCGTTTTTTGTGGAATTATGCGATAAAAAAATAACGTTGTGTGGCATTTTAATAATGTTTTTTTTTTATTATTTAACTATTTCTAATAAGCACACGTAGTTCAAATATAAAAAAGTTCCTATATACGAAATAGTGCCTGAAGTGGATATCACCATTAAAAATATATTTTTTAATAAAAATGTTTAACATATGGAATATTTTGGGGTAAATTGTTTTAAATTGGTTAAATATTTAATACGAGCGTTTTCTTACTTTTCTTTCATTTTAATTAAACTTGTTCACAATAATACATTTTTTATGATATCGATATAGCGAGTAAACTTGTTTTTCAGATTTCTCAGTTTCCAGATTGTAGATTTTTAAAACAATTTTAAAATCAATATTAGACCGTTGATGAAATTCCTATTTCCTTTTTAAGGAGTTCTGCACCCAAAGGGTTAAACGGTACCCTACTACTAAGGCTCCACTGTTCGTCTGTCTGTCTGTCCGTCTGACACCACGAACTCACGAACCATGATAGTTAGACAGTTGAAATTCTCACAGATGATGTATTTCTGTTACCGCTATAACAATAAATACTAAAAACTAGAATAAAATAAATATTTAATGGGGCTCCCATACAACAAACGTAATTTTTTGCTAATTTATATAGATAATGGTGCGGAACTCTTTGTGCGGTTGTTCGATCATATCATAACTTATTACATACAAGCCTAGAAATTATACAAATTGAAAACTTACACAAATTCAACCAAACTTTAAAAGAACACCTTATTCATAAGTGCTACCATAATCTGCAGGAGTTTTTCGAGGAGATCCCAGATTGATTAATACATTGAATACATTGTGATTTGTTTGTTTAAAAAAAAAAACTTAATGTAATGCTTATTTATTTATTATTAAGTTGCTATGCCCTGCCAGGGTTACATGTTACGGGACTAATGAAAATGTAAAACATCTCTCCAACCACATGTGTGCAATAAACAATTTGAATTTGAATTTGAAATTTTCATCTCATTTACATTTAAACAAGTGCCTCCCCTTAACGCTACAATGTTAAGACATTCCGCTTAGAGAATGCGCTTCGACGTCAGTCCCTAGTTAATGATCGCTCTGCGACTCGTTTTTTGTTGTACAGATATTATGTCTCTGGGAAAAGATACTGTTTGGGATACATGAATATGTCAAATGTTTTCGTTTGACCTTTACTATTTTATGGTATAGTTGCGGTATTTCTTTAATACTAACTGTCTTATTCTATGAAAAGGTCTATGTTGTTCTCATTAAGGGATAAGATTTGGAACGAGGTCATACGACATAAGACTAAGGTGACTGATATTGTCCAAAAATGTAGCAAGCTGAAGTGGCAATGGGCTGGCCATGTCTGTCGCAGAACCGACGAGAGGTGGAGCAGGAAGGTTCTCGAATGGAGACCACGCTTAGGCAAACGTAGTGTAGGACGCCCCCCGGCTAGATGGACCGATGACCTGAAGAAGGCAGCTGGCAGCGACTGGATGCAAAAGGCGGGAGATCGTGCGCTGTGGCGCTCCTTAGGGGAGGCCTATGTCCAGCAGTGGACTGCAACAGGCTGATATGATGAACTGTCTTATTCAAAGTGCATTTACTACTCCAGACTAAGAAGGTTAAACCACTGATTTTTGTACGTTAGTACAGTGGTGTAACCTTAGTCCCGGAATAGCAAATGCACTCTGATTATGACACTAAAGGTTATAATGGTGATTATCCCACTAATATTATAAATGCGAAAGTTTGTGAAGATGTTTGTATGTTTGTGACTCAATCACGCGTAAACGGTTGAACGAGTTTAGACAAAACTTTGCAAACATATAGAAAATGACCTGGAATAACATGATACTTTTGATCCTGGTTAAATGTTAGGGGATATTTTGAATAAACTAAATACCACGCGAACGAAGCCGCGGGCAACAGCTAACACAAATTTTAAAAAATAAAGTATTTTTAAGTCTAACATGTTTAATATGTGTACACACTTAGATAAATTTAAACTTGAATTTATCAATCTTAGTAGACAGACACGCAGACTAATTTAACGTCAAATAACAGGTTAATTATTACAAGATGATTGATTTATTAGATGCACTTATATTTATCAAAATTCGACCTGTATACGACAAAATATTTAGACAATAGTTAATAAATAAAATAAATTTATAACAAATATTAGACAACATCACATACATTGCTCTGATCCTAAGGTAAGTAGCTAAAGCACTTGTGTTATAGAAATCGGAAACAACGACGGCACCACAACACCCAGACCCGAGACAATACAGAAAAGTTCGTTTACCACATTGTTCCGACCGGGAATCGAACCCGGAACCTCAGAGATGGCGACGCCTAGTCCGGCATGCTCGCCTCTCGGCTACGGAGGTCGTCAAAGCTGAGTAATAGCTGAGTGTGAACCTGGATATATTGCTAAGTAGATGAAAAAAAGCGGCAGACATTTTATAAACACTAAACAACCCAATATGCTAGATGGCGCTGCCATACAAGTAAACATCGGCTCTGTATTAAATAATGTCTTAAAAATATATAAGTGCATTATAGTGAACAGTTTTGTGATAAATACTTTTATTGGGAGATAAACATAGTGTACAAACGTTATCTTTGCTATTGCTGAGTTTATGTTTGAGAAACTGACTAAAATATATCGTGAGATTTAAATCAATAAAACTGCTTTATCTCAAACTAAAAACAACAGTGAATGGCTCAAATGTGTATTTTGAAACATTGTGTGCGAAACGTGAATAAAAACAAACAAGTGTCTAATTTTAATCAGTCTAAATAAAAACTACTTAATATTACTCAACCCGGACGGTTAATTTTATTCGAATGTGAACAAGTGTTAAGAGATTATGAACCTTATGCTATGTTATTAAGACTGTTTAGTAACAACGCCATCTCTGAAGACACCGTGGACCTACTAACAACACCTAAATTAAACAGCGTCATCTGTTGAGTTATACGGACATACAAAAACTACCATCACACAAGGCATCTTGCAATTTCGTCTCGTTTGCTACAAGCTTGATTGGCCTAGCGGTAATAACACCGTCAAACGTATAAAAATTTAAGAAACCAAGATCGAATCCGAGTCCGGGGATTAATCATCTTTTTCTTCAAGTTAATTATAATTTCTGCGTTTAAAATATTATGATGTCCATACCTAAACAAAAATCTAAAATGAGCAGTGATAAACCATCTACATCAGCAGTCTGCCACAAGTGTAGAGGAAATTGTACAATAAAAGACACAGTATTATGCAATAAGTGTAAAAACAGATATGAATTTGACTGTATTGGTCTCTCAGAAAAGTTATATCGGTTAATGAGTAATGATAAGAAACTTAACTGGAAATGCCCTACTTGTACTCATAAACAAAATAAAACAAGAACGAATACTAGTAATACTAACGAGGAAACAAATAATATTACACAAAGAAAAAAAAAGGTTGAAATACTCAAAAATGTTACTAAATCATTTAACAAGCCGGATACACCAAAAGGTTCAATATGTTTATCTGTTAATGACTCAGAGATTGATTACGACTCTCATATTTTAACACATGAAGAAATAGACGTATCCTACTCTGTTACGGATAGGCTATCTAGAAGTGCTGAACATTTACAACTTAACGACACCATTACCGAATATGAGCTGAGAGAGGAAAATAAATGCTTAAAAATAAAATTAATCTCCACTGAAACAGAACTGGAACATAAAATATTGGAAAATAATGATTTAAATAAATGTATAACTCGGCTAAATAAAGAATTGAACGTATTAAAAAATCTTTGCAAAATTCCAAACATGACTTGCCAGGAAACTAATAAGGGACACTCACTCCAGCAATCGCTCTTTTTTACACCTCCGAAAGCTCCCACCTCGGAAAGGAAGACCAAGACCTCGGTTGATCTTTCATATCTCCAAACTAAAATCTCGGACCTGAAGCAAGCATTACTAAATGCCCAACTGGAGATACATGACCTAAATAAGCAACTTTTTAGCTTAAATAAAAAAATAGGTAATGGAAATGAATGTTTCGACAAAAATAAATTACTACAAATTGAACAACCTGCGAAAACAGTTTGCTCGCCAAAGAAACAACGGAAGGCAAACACTATTCATATAATAGGAGACGAACAGTTGAAAGGACTATCTACAGCCATGCTGAGCTCAAGGATTGGCAAGTGGAATGATAATTACATGACTTCGGCAACGATATTCTCAGGTGCTTCAAGCTCAGAAATGTTAAAATCCTGTGAAAACATTTCTAGAAACCTGTCAAAAGATGACATCGTGATTTTAGGTTTTGGCTCCCACGACAGGGATCTTAATATGTTTCATTCAAATTTATGTATAGCAATTAATATGTTAGCCAAATCAACAATTTACATAACTCCTGTTCATCACAATATATACTTTAATGAAAATAAATTGTACAAAGCTATGAAATTGTGGACAAAACATTTTGTAAACTGTACTGTTATTGATTACAGTGACTTTGTTTTCTGTAATGACTCAAGTATAACAAATATTATCTGTAGAAAAATTAATTTACATATTGACTTTAATGAATATAAAAAGCAATTTCTGACATTTCAAAATATGCGCAAATTAATTCAAAATAATGTTAAAAAAGTAAATGACAATAGTACTACGAATAGACAAGAGACAATTATTGACACAAAAAATATAAAATCACCAAAAAAAGGTACTATGCCATATTATTATAAAATTCTGAATAAATCTGTAAATAATGACGTCATACCAATATCACCAGAGGGGACACAAACAAAAAAAAAACTTAGTAATAATCTTTTTCGTGTCTAAAGATCAGGTATTTAAAGTATTACATCAAAATATAGCCAGCATTTTATCAAAAAAAGAAATATTGGAAATAACGGTTCAAGAACTAATGGAAAATGATAATGAACCGGACGTTATATGCCTATCTGAAACCTTTTTAGAGAAGGGACACGAAAGCTATGTCAATATCCACAGCTATCGAATGGTTTCTGCATTCTGCAGAAATAAAAAAAGAGGTGGTACCTGCATATTGGCTAAAAGGAGTCTAAATTGTAAAGATTTGACGTACCTTAAGAAATACGCATCACAAAAAACGTTCGAGTGTTGTGGTGTAGAGATCATGTCTAGTAAACTCATCATCATATGTCTTTATAGAACACCAACATCTAATCCCAATATATTTTTGGATAAGCTTGATACCTTACTAAATGAGGTGTTTCTAAAATACAAATACAAAATAAGTATTGTCATAGCGGGTGATTTAAATATAAACACTCTGATTAAAACCAAAATGTCTGAATACCTACAAGACATAGCTCAAAATTATAATTTAGCATTGCATATTACGGTACCGACTCGTAAGCTGTCGTGTATTGATCACATAATAAGCAATGTTGAAAATTCTACAGCAACAGTGTTACCCCTTCACCTCTCTGATCACGAAACAGCTCAACTATTGAGCTTTCCTATAAAATATAAAAACTCTGTCCCCTTATCTTACTTTATTTACAAGAGGAATTACAGCCAGGAAAATATTTTAAAATTCAAGTGCTGCCTAGCAAATCTTTCATGGTTTGATGTCTACAATGAAACCAATCTAAATAAGAGTTTTGATACATTTCACGAGCTGTTTACATTATTTTATAAGTTATGTTTTCCTAAAGTTAAAATTAATATAAATTCATTGCGAAAAAAGAAGCAAATTTGGATGACAAGAGGATTAAAAATAAGTTGCAAAAATAAACGGAATAGGCGATATAATTATTACAAAAATAAAACACATACAAACAAAAATAAATATTTAAAATACTCAAACATATTAAAGAAATGTATTTATAACGCTAAAAGAAATTCGAACATTGACTTTATTCTTAAAAGTGAAAACAAATGTAGGGCCTCTTGGACTATAGTAAAGAATGAATTAAATGATTTCCCTTGTACCACTAAAACTATAGAAAAACTTAATTTTAATAATCTTTTATTGACAAATCCCTCTGACATATCCATGACATTCAATAATCATTTCATTAATTTATCGAACAAAATTGACAATCATAATAGAGCAATTAATACAAAACATGTATTAAATTCTTTATTTCTTAGGCCTTTTACTGAAATAGATGTAAAAAGGGAAATTATGTCGTTAAAAAATACAAAAACTGAAGGTCATGATGAAATCTGTACGAAAGTTTTAAAGGAATGCGTTAATGAAATTATTACTGTTTTGACATATTTGATAAACCTATCCTTCTCCTCGGGTACTTTTCCGGAACTGCTAAAACTGACAATAATAAAACCATTGTTTAAAAAAGGTAATACTGATGAAATTGATAGTTATCGTCCGATTGCACTATTATCAGTATTTTCTAAAATTTTTGAAAAATGCATGTATGGGCAGTTAGTAAATTTTTGTTGCAAATACCGCCTTCTAAACACCGAACAATATGGATTTCAAAAAAATAAATCCACCACGTTAGCAATACATAGCCTTATGGTGTCTATTTTATCAAGCATTAATAAAAAAAACTTGACCACCGCTATTTTTGTAGATTTAACAAAGGCATTTGACCATGTTTCACATACATTGCTTTTCAGCAAGTTGGAAGCAATTGGAGTGAGGGGTCCAGCACTTGATTGGATGAAATCATACCTCAAAAACAGACAACAATGTGTTGTTATAGACAGACTTAACGAAAAAAACGAAGTTGTAGCTTATTTTTCGCAATACAAGCACAACCAACAAGGTGTACCACAAGGTAGCGTATTGGGTCCAATCTTGTTTCTTTTATACATCAACGATATTGTTGGTGTAACACCCCATAAATGCATTTCATTTGCAGACGATATCGCTATTTTAGTGTCTTCAGATACTACAATTTCGGTTCATGAAAACGACGTTAATAATACTCTCGATAAATTAATTGAATGGCTTGACATACATAATTTAAAAATAAATCTGACTAAAACTAATTACATACAATTCAACAAAAACAAAAATATTAATCTTGATATTCATTATAAAGACACCAAAATTGAGGAAGTAAAACAAACTAAATTCCTAGGTTTAACTATAGAACAAGAAGTTAATTGGAAAACGCATATAGATAATATTTGTAACAGAGTCAATAAGTTTATTTATGCCTTAAAGCAGGTTAGATCTGTGACAAATTTAAAAACTGCGATTGCTACCTATCATGCATATGTTGGATCTATATTACGCTACGGTTTACTGATGTGGGGCAATGGCACTAATATAAATAGAGCTTTTATTGCCCAAAAAAAATGCATAAGAGCAATATGTGGTGTTTCTCCACGAACATCATGTCGTCCTCTATTTGCACAGTTGCAATTGCTAACATTGACGTCATTGTATATTTTTGAAACATGTGTATTTGTAATGCAAAATAAGCATCATTTTAAAAGGGCATGTGACATTTATCCACGAAACACAAGAAATCCAAATAGACTGGTAATACCAGAAACCCCAAAAACAATGCATTATAAAAAAAGCTGTATGACTATGAGTATAAAAATCTTCAATCATATACCTAATGAATTCAAGACATTGAATATAAATCAATTTAAAACAAAACTGAATAAGTGGCTAATCTCACATACCTTTTATGATTTAAAGGAGCTTTTTAAATAATTAATATTCATTTCAACATAATCATTATACGACTGATATCAGAATCTATGTACCTAATTTAATTTAATCCAATTTTTAGACCCAATTTTATATTTAATTTCAATTCAATTTTTTAATTTGCATGCCTCATGCTGGCTAAACATGCTTGGAACGCTCATTTTAAAACACCTCTGTATACCATGTTTAAGCAAATAAAGATTATTTTATTTATTTATTTTATTTATTTTATAACTTTCCATATCAATGTTATTATAGAAAAAGCGAAAGAAAAAACCGTACAGAATTGGAAAGAAATGAAAAAAGCCGAAGAATTCGCTCTGAAAAAATAAAAACACGATTTTGCAATATATTCCACGACGTGTTATGATGTGACGCTGATTATTTCGGGGTTCGGTATCCCAAATTACTTTTCGCCTTATTCTGGTCGGTGTACCACTAGTGATGTGTTCCGGATTTGCTCGGTTAAAAATCCTTGCCTTTTAAGTTATGATTGAGAAATTGATTAAAACCACCTTAAGTTACAAACAATATACCTACATAGTTACACAACTCTGTACAAATTAATACCATTAATATAAATAACATTATCTAAGATTTTTAATACTTGAAAAAAATCGTCCGCCTCAGGTGGGATCCGAACCCACGTCCATCGCATTCCGGGCGAGTGCTTTACCACTAAGCTACCGAGACGTTAGTCGACTCGACGAAATCTTTCAAGTGGTTCTCGCTGTCAAAGCCAGCGTATTTTCTGAGCACAGGTAGTAAATAAATAAATTTAGACTAGTTTAGACTTGCCACATCTAGGATTCACGGGCCAAGCATAACCTGCCTAGGAATGGGGCAAAGTACTAGCACTTAGCAGCAATATGTAAAAGAAGATAAAGTTATCTTGAAAGAAAAAAAATCCTAAATTTTACCAAAATCCTTGAGTGATCTCTCAGAATCAGGCAAAAATCGAACCCCCTGCGCGCCGGTCAAATTAACATTGTTGGGTTGTGATGGATTTCACACCTGGTCGGTAAGGGCGCAGTCACTATGAAGCAAGTGTGATCATTAGCTCTAGAATAATCAGTATTTATATTCATTCGCGCACTATAATAAATAAATATTGTATACAGGGTTACATTCCAAAGGGGTGCCAAATTTTCAGGGACCACTCAGAATCAGTTACTAAATCGATCTACGATATATACGATCTAAAAAACAAACTTATTTTTTATTTTTTTTAATTACTTTCCGCTGTTCACTTGGTACACTTGGTACGCGTGGATAATGTTGTCTCATTCATATAAAATACGCACGCACTATCTCTGTGCAACCTAGAACTGCAAAGTTCAATGTAAAAATATTCACAATTATCGTCAGATGCTCCATACATTATCATCGAGATATGTTCAAATTCAAATTCATTTATTTTCAAGAAACACGGTACATGTTATAAGGATTTAGAATAACAGTATTTTTCTTTTTTTACGATTATGTTTTTGCAGTGTAAGTCAGTCATTTAGTTTTCTAAATTTCACCATTATGACCAAGCCTTAGCTCATCAATCATTATCCAAAACTTCCGATTCATTGTCATAATTAGATTGGCGAAAATAAATAAAAAATCGCGCTAAAAAATGAAAAAGTCCTCTTGCATTGTGCTTCATACTTTTAATGACTTTCATTGTACAATTTTAATGAATTTCGGTAATAAATGAGTTGAGTATGTTCCGTGAGAATTTCATTAATGAAATATTTTTGTTTGACAGTTTGAAATTAAAGCACTCTCTGGTAAAAAGATTATATTTTGATGCAAGTAGTAATAATTTGGGATAGTGTATTTTTTTCATTTTTCCATATTGTTGTGTAATTGAAGTGGATGTTATTAAATTAAAATCGCTGTATAATTAGGTAATAAAGGTATAATCCAAGACATTACAGCAACAATACAGTGACCGCACACTTATTATTATTATTATTAAAAACTTTATTGCACAAACTTAAAAATGTACAACAGGAGGACTTAATGCTAAAAGCATTCTCTGCCAGCCAACC
This sequence comes from Anania fuscalis, assembly GCA_950371115.1. Taxonomy (NCBI): domain Eukaryota; kingdom Metazoa; phylum Arthropoda; class Insecta; order Lepidoptera; family Crambidae; genus Anania; species Anania fuscalis. The sequence continues at coordinate 2,395,600 of OX493355.1, forward strand.
TTTGGGTCATGCAGAAAGCGGGTATTGGGTGCGATAAAGGTCCAAAAGAAAATGATAAACTACTTATAAATCAAAAAATAGACTTAGAAGATAATGAAGCGAGTGTTCAACCAAGCATCGGTGTTCGCTCGCGAACTGATTGTTGCTCGGTGTCGTTCGCCGCCGTATAGGCACAGTATAGGTAAAATAATAATAAAATTCAGGCTTTAAAATCGCAAATTGACAGCAAAAAACAAAAACAAAGCAATCTACTGTCAGTGCTGCCCATAGATTTTGACATTAACCATCAATCGGCCGATGACTGCGCGATTATTTCTGACTGCTATTTTGTAGAGAATAAGGATGTCGGTTGTGTGCAAGTCCACCTTATAGAACACCTTGCCTAGCAACCATAAGTTAGTTAAATTAACTTTAAATCAACAGAAAAGCTTCCTATAACTGGCAATGTAGTTTTATTGTACCAAATGTAGCTTTGGTCGGTTCGTAGGATAACAGTGGAGAGAAAATATTCCTTGTGCAAACACTTGAAGAACTTCAAGTCGACAGCTTGAGACTTCGGAGAAATCAGCTGAGACAGACAAGTTGATATTCTATACAGGGTGTCCAAAAATACTGTCTACGCTTGTATGAGTATGAGTATGGGTATTAGAGTGGACTCCCTTTTCCTCGACCGACGACGACCTCCGTAGCCGAGAGGCGAGCACGCCGGACTTATAGCGCTGCCATCTCTGAGGGTCCGGGTTCGATGCCCGATCGGGTCAATGTAGAAAACGAACTTTTCTATATTGTATAGGGTCTGGGTATTGTGGTACTGTCGTTGTTTCTGACTTTTATAACACAAGTGCTTTATCTACTTACCTTAGGATCAGCGGGGTAACCATGAATACCATGAATAAAGAGTCATTACGTACAAAATTTGACAGATTTGACAGATTTGAGATTGTTTCAAGGGTTCATGGTTACCCCACAGAGCAATGTAAGTTTTTTTTTTTTTTTTAATATTGGACAACATCACATACATTGCTCTGATCCTATGGTAAGTAGCTAAAGCACTTGTATTATAGAAATCAGAAACAACGACGGTACCACAACACCCAGACCCGAGCCAATATAAAAAGTTCGTTTTCTACATTGACCCGCCCGGGGATCGAACCCGTAACCTCAGAGATAACGGCGCCATTTAAAGTCCGACGTGCTCGCCTCTCGGCTACGGAGGTCGTCGAAAATAAAAATAAACTAACCTAAAAATTATAAACTACCTAGGTACTCAAAAATAAACACGTGTGTTTTCTTTTGAATATAGTTCCTACATACAGTTTAAACATATTACAAGTAGCTTCATACATTCAGCCATTTCAATTTATATCACAAAACATAGTTAATTAGCACTAAACAATCATACTCAATACACAAACCTTCTCTTTGATGCAATTATTATTCTATTTCATAGGAACCGTAGATTTATTAGACCGAGCCTTAGTTGTCGTGGTCTTTAAAATCCGACCGACAAACCCATCAAAGTTTCACAATCTTAATAATATGTAGTTTAATAGTGCAAGGACACACATACTTACATGCATTTTCAATCTTTCTTCCATATTTACCATAATAAGCATAAAGAATTAAAAATAGAGCTTATTAAATAAACAGCAAATTGTAGGGTTAAATTAAAATACGATTAGAATAGAAAATGATTTATTTGACACACAGAATACAAAAGAAATACATAACAGGATTTAAGAAAATAAAAAATGGAATTACTGGAAATGAACTCTAATATTTCTCCTTGAAGGCTGCTTTAACTCTGTATAACTTATCATCATAGGTTTGACACAGGGTTAATCCTTTTTAATGCATATGGTTTTACCTCGCCCTCAGTAAAAAATGAATTCATCACCAGCCTATATCAGTCCACTGCTGGACACAGGCCTCTCCAAAAGGAGGATTTTGCCATATTTGCCACGCTTGGCAGGCGGGTTGGCGATCGCAGTTTGGCCAATGGTGGAGAGGAGACGCTGCTGCCCGTCTTCTTGTGGCGGTTCTCCTGTAGTCGCCTCTTACGACACCCATTCTTTTAACGTCCCACACGATACAAAAAATGAATTATGTGACTTATAATAAAAAAATATGATGAATTATTCTTTCATAATATGTATCAATAATTAAGTGACTCAAATTGAACAACGAGATGAATTTTTGTTCCATATTATGTATCATTATTAACTTTTGCATAAAAATACGCCTATACACCGTGAATTTTGAGATACCCGAGAAAATTAACTAACATACTCAGATATCGATATACATCGAATTCGGCGAAAAAAAAAAAATTTTTTATTGCGAAATTTATTTAATAGGTCCCTAACATTCCTTAAAAAATATGCACTATAAAAGTCCTGCTAATTCAAATAGTAATCATTATCATTCCAACATTAACAGAACCAAAATCCACCTAATTTAGTCGCGTAATATTGGCGTACGGAAGAAATAACTATGAATATTTTTTTTTTATTCATAGTTATTCCTTCCGTACGCCAACGCCGTACGCCGTTCCGTTTTTTTTATTCGCCAAATTCGATGTATATCGATATCTGAGTATGTTAGTTAATTTTCTCGGGTATCTCAAAATTCACGGTGTATTGATTAGACTAAAGTATGTTAATATAAATTAACATTGTTATTACTCTATGATACCGAAAATTTACGGCCTCATAATAACTGTATCCCGCGATATACTTAGCACATAAAATATGAACAAAGATGCATAAAACCAAACTACAAAACGTCTTATAAGCTATCAGGTTTACAACTTACTAATTAAATACAAGTTTATAATATTAATAATTACTTTTAAACGTCAGGCGAAAGAGATAACATTTTGTACCTAAAATACCGTTTCATTGAGTTATAAACTCAATGAAATTTATTTTAGGTACGAAAGTCTTAGTTAGACCTACATTTTGAACCGTTTGGGGTCGAAACTCTGGGTCCATAGGGACCAAGGGACCACAAACTGTATCGTGTGATGTTTAAACGTTTAGCCGAGACATCCCACGATACAATTGCTGGCTTATATTTGGCCCAACGTATTAGCCTCGGCATAGCCATACAGCACGGCAATTTGGCCAGCCTTTTGGGCACCTTTCCCCAAGAAAGCGAGCTAAATCAGATATTTTATTTGTAGGTTTTTGTCCTATAAATTTAATATCTGTTTTGTGTAAATATTATGTTATTTATATTTTTGCAAATATTTTTTTTAGGTTTATGTAAACTTTGTATATTTATGTTAATAATGAATTAATGATACTAAATAAATAGATTTAAAAAAAGTTTATAACTCACGGTCTATTACCTACTAAAATCAATAAACATCATAAGAAAACGCATGTTTACATTACCAATTAAACACAACAAAAAACATACGCCCACATAGATAAAAAATCAAATACCATAATTTTAAAACGGTCCAAAAGCTGCGTATCAATGAATCACCCAGCGAACGGAGGCATAACTCACGGAGCTTACTATAACGATCTATAGATCATAATATAGATCCCCCTTGTGGATCGTTCAAAGAAATCGGAAAAAAGTCCACCTCGACATGGTACCATAATGCATGCCATTATACCCGTCCCTCTCTAACTAACCCCGTAGAAGCGGCGCGAGCGAGACAAACGTAACTCTTATTCAATAGCACTGGAAATTTAGCCTTCAGTATTGGACGGCAAGTCAATGCGAGCGGACGTGTCGTTATCCAATTTTTTGCGTTAAAAATATTGACTTGATTTTTTTCACGCGTACAACTGTGAACAAACTGTTATTGATATTTATTTGAAGTGCTATCGACTTGTATTTAAAGAGAAACTTAATATTTTGCGAGTGTTAAGTGCTTTGTGCTCCCAAAGTGACTATTCGGACAGTATCGCCGATATTATATAATGATTGGAATTTTATTAAAGGTTTGTTATTTTATTTTCTTTGCTGTCATTCTTTGAATAACTTTTTCGAACGTTTCATTTCTTTAGAAAACGGATTTTACGACTGTTGAATCTGCGGTAATGATTTCGTTGTCATTTTTGTATAGTCTGTGTTGTAAATATTGTTCTTTATTCGTAAGAATAAAAGTTTGAATGTCTTTTTATTGGCTATAGAGATATAAGTTTATTAGATACACATAAGATTCAATAGGGCTTATATATCAGTTACAAAATGTATTTTAATTATAACCTTTTTTTGTCTATTTATTACGGGAACTACTGCTAATTAAATTAGAAAAAAGAAGCCTTACAGCACATTTGATTTTAAAAACTGTAAAAAACTAAACAGCAGGATAAAAATACATGAAATTTTCTAAAAATGTTTCTGACTTTACTAAAGTTAGCAGGACATGTCCGCCTATCTTATTAAAAATAGCGAATATTTATATTAAATTAAATAGCGAATATTCATTAATATGACTAACAAATTAACACCTTTAATGATTACTTAGATTTTCTTCTGTCCACTTTCAGAGCAGTTAAAGATTTTGCTAAAACTTTACTAGACTGAGGTTTATTTATAACTCTTACACATTATACGTAGTAGCAAAGCATTTGTCAATAATACTCACCGAAGAGACCGATACAAAAAGTTTAAACCGGCCAAGTGCGAGTCGGACTCGCGCTCGGAGGGTTCCATTATCTATAAAAACGGCTAAAAACACGTTTGTTGTATGGGAGCCCCTCTTAAATATTTATATTGGTTTAGTATTTGTTAAATATATGTATATCTAAATATTCTGTGAATATTTTAAGTGTTTAAATTTGCCGTCATTAATATCTAGCAAAAGGAGCAAAAAAGTCATTTTGTTGTGTATTTATTCCTAAATATTTATTCTGTTTTTTGGTATTTGTTGTTATCGCCAACAGAAAATCATCATTTAAAATTTCAACTGTCTAACTATCACGGTTCATAAGATACAGACGGGCAGTGGAGTCTTAGTAATAGGGTCCCGTTTTACTCGTTAGTTACGGAATCCTAAAAACGCAAAAAGTATAGTAAATTTATAAGTTTCATTTATCAGTCGGATCTATCACGATATTCATAGCAGGGGGCAGACAGAATTGATAAAGGTTAAAACGACAAAAAGGACGCCCCGCGGTGTACTGAGGATTATTTTTCATTTTACCGGACTTATATTTGACCTTAGAGGACAAGCTAGTTTCTTTCTGTGACTTTGTTATGGTCAACTTCAGAATAATGAATGATTAGTAGCCGAGTAGTCTCCGTAGCCGAGAGGCGAGCATGCCGGACTATATGGCATCGCTATCCCTGAGGTTCCGGGTTCGATCCCCGGTCAATGTAGAAAACGAACTTTTCTATATTGTCTCGGGTCTGGGTGTTGTGGTACCGTCGTTGTTTCTGATTTCTGTAACACAAGTGCTTTAGCTACTTACCATAAGATCAATGGGGAGATGGCTATGCCAAGTCCGGCATGCTCGCCTCTCGGCTACGAAGGTCGTTTAATTTTAGTGGTAAAATAAGTACAATAAGGCACTAGAACTTAGAATTCATTGGTACTTATACCATAGAACAACAATAGTCTAAGCCCCAAATAGGCTAGTAAAACGTAAACCAAGTTATCAAAGAGTAAATTTAAGGAGTAAAGTTATTCTCGTAATAGTTAAACTGGAATAACTGAATGTTGTGTCGTATCCGGCCATAATCACGATTAAAAAGCTGTAAGGAATTAGCTGAAAGTTTGCATATTATGATATAGGATTTTTATCAAGTTTTCTTTTCTTGTGGGATGATTTTTACTCCTCTGGCCTAAATCTGTAGTCTACACAAACGAAGTCGCAGGAAAAATATAGTTTATTAGTGTTCCGTACCTAAAGGGTATAACGGGACCCTATTACTAAGACTCCGCTGTCCATCTGTCTGTCTGTCTGTGCGTATGTCACCAGGCTGTATATCATGAACCGTGATAGTCAGAAAGTCGAAATTTACACAGATGATGTATTTCTGTTTTTACTAAATCTAAAATCTAAAATCCAGAATAAAATTAATATTTCCCATACAACAAAGGTGATTTTTCTTGCTCGTTTTTAGAGATAATGGTGCGGAACTACGTATGAAATCATACATCATATACATGTGAAATCATATTGCAAAAGTTTATGATAATTTTTTTTTTGGTTCTCATACAAAACAAAATTTTTAGAATCCTATTTGTATGTTTTTTTTTAAATTGATGATATCCTGACTCAATTTTGTATGCATATATTAACTAGTGTTGCCGCGAATACTCGCTATTATTCGGTATTCCTCGTCATTTTTTTTGTTGTTCGTCGTATACCGAATAACAATGTCTATTATTCGACATTCACCGAATATTAAAAACTATTAAGTTAAAATAATCACTTTTTTTTAAGCAACAAACACGAGGTATTCCCTTTGAGGTATAATGTACTAGCGTACTGGAAAACACATCTCTAACTAAATGTTTCAGCCAAGCATTGTAGTATTTGAACAATCAAGAAGCAGTTTTGACATCTTCAATTATTGACACTGACTGAAGCTTTGTAGTCCTCTGGACTACAATGTTTGGCTGAAATATTTAGTTCGAGATGTGTTCTCTAGTACGCTAGTACATTATACCTCAATGGATATTATTTCCCTTAAAATAGTTATGTACAGGAAAAGGGTTGCCAGCATTTCACAATGTAAATCAGTATAATGAGAAACTGATATTTATACTTTATTTTCTTTTCTCATACATAATCTTGAAAAGGTTATAGATTACAGCTGTAGGCAAGTATATGATCCTACAAACGTGATATTATTTATTATTTGATAAGAAATTTATATTTTTTATGTTACTTTCTTTATGTCGAATAATAATAGCGAGTTATTCGACTATTCGCCATAGGGAATGGCGATTAATCGGTATTCGACTATTCGCTATAACAACTATTCGCGGCATCTCTAATATTAACATAGGCCAGTTTTGACTTGATATACCCTTTATCAAACAGACTGTATATTACACGGGAATTAATAAAACGCTTACCTACCTATTTTTCTTTTATTAGTTGAAACTATTGCAATTGATTTGCAGTTCCATCATCGGTATACTTTAGTCCAAAAGATAGATAGATAGATAGAATACTCTTTATTGCACACCAAACAAAGAAGTTACAGTTGCTTACAGACAGATGTACGATTTGGGCGGTCTTATCGCTAAGATCTCTTCCAGACAACCTTCAGAGAGAAAACTTTACTTTTGGAGAAAACTACTAAATAATTGAAGATAGTGAACCTTGACTGGCTATTGCCCGTGACTTCGTTTGCGTGTTACAATAACTTTGCTATTGTGATCGGATTTTGTTCACAATTTCATCCGTTTTTTGCGCTAAATCTATTATAAAAAAGTAGCCTATGTTTTTCCTTAAAACATCAGCCATCTACCAATGAGGGTCCCGTCAAAATTAGTCCAGCGTTTTAGGAGATTAATCAGAACAAACAGACGGACAATTTTTTTTCATCCTTTTTTTTGTTAGTGCAGTACATTTTTACATCAATTATCAACTTACTAAAGACAGTTCATACGCCTAAACTAAAAAAAATGCTATTCAGATCTGTTATCTAGATTTAAAACCCCTAAACACATATCAACTTGACATAATGTCTTCTAAATGTAAAACTAAGTATAAATACATTACTCGGACGAATCCAAAAGGTATAAATCCGGTCATTAAATTAACAACATAATTAAAATTAGTCGTTCGAGATTTTATCGTCTCTTTATAATAATGTCGGACACAGATATAGCAATAAAGAGTATTAATTAAAATTAATTTGTGTTTTTATAACAATTTCGTTTTGAATTGTATGTGTGTTAATGAAAATACTTTTGAGTCATTAGGGTTCCTTAGAATGAAGCTAAAAGAAACCTTTGCCACAGTATTAGTTTTACGTAGTATTATTCTTTCTCTATGGTATTAGTTACTAGATTGTCCGTTTAACCTATAAACGTTCGCGGGTTCGATCCCTGGTGACAAATTCAGGAAACTATTTTTTCTAAATTATCTCGCATCTAGGTGTGCTGGGAAACGTACCTGATAACATTCCTTGTCTGGTACCTCGTATTTATTATTTATAGGTATACTTATTATTTTTTACCTTTACAATTTAATACAATGGTATCAAAGTAACCACACCACAAGTAACACACAGATAGGTCAGGAGGACATTTTTTTCTTCAGGCCCCACATCATTGAGTGTATTCTTCGCCATGTTTTTACGATGACGTCACATAGCCTATGTCACCCGGGATAACTTGAAATTTTAACGATATCTCATACACCAAAATCGGTTCAATCATTTAGGATCTGTAGTGGAATAAATCAAATTAGCATTATTAACAATTATACATACGAACCCTAAAAACATTTTTTGGGATTGTTTGGGGCATGTAATAAGGCTCGGTCTTTACGATGCCAGAATCCGTAAGCATCCGCAAGAATCCGTTCAAAAACGACCTTATTGCTTAAGCGATGGATTGAATCCGCGTTAACCCGGTCCGGTTTTCGGCTGGGTATAGACCGAGCCTAAGAGTAATTTACAATGCTGGCTTCATGTTACATGAATCTTATCCGTAAGGATTAGCTAAAGAGGCAGTGCGAGGGGCACATAGCACACAGAACTGACGACCGATGGGGCAGAAAGGTTTTGGAATGGAGGCCACGTACCGGCAAGCGCAGCGAGGGACTCATACCTACAAGGTGGGCAGACGACCTCAAAAGGTTGCAGGAAGCTACTGGATGCAGGTCCTTTCCAACCGGCCGATCTGGAAGTTACTGGAGTAGGCTTATGTTCAGCTGTGGACGTCCTGTGACTTAAATGATGATGATGGCTACCTATCTATGTGAGTCGAATTAAAAAAAATACGTTTTTAAAAAGTACGTAATCGGTACCGTTATATGCAAGTCCGACTCACACTTGACTGTTATTTATGATTAAAGCTTATTTCAAACCTCTCCTGTGGTGTCACTGGCGTGGGATAATATTTCTATTCAATAGAACTTATTAAATCAAACAATAAAATCGTCTTATAGTTTCCTCTACGGATAGAGTAAAGATGATAAATAACTGTCCCTAAATCTTCACAAATTGATTTCATAGTTAAAAATATTAAAAACACACTTTTATGTTTTGGCCTCGTCAAAACGAATTAATTGAGCCTAATGAATTGAGTTAATGAAGGTTTTGTTAGTTGCCACTAAAGAGTGTTTTTAAGTCTATGCAGAAAACGTAGAAACTTGTCTGTATTTAAGCAAAAGTGAACTTATTTCTTTATGGTTATTACAAGGTTCTACAACAGCGTAACTTAACTACTTACACCGAGCTGTGTGTACTGTGTAGCTACAGTACAGCCTTAGGCTGTATATCATATGTTAAGCTCTTAAAACACAAATTTGTTGTAAGTGCACACATAAATTTGAATTTTTATCTTGAGAAATGTAAGTGGAATTTAAAAATGCTATTGTTATCTGGGTTTGTGACGCGAAGTCGCGGGCGGCGTGCAGCAATAGACATTCTGCGAAGCTTACTCATAACTTATTGATAAATTGTCTGCCATATTCTTTCGTAATATTGTAAATACAGGGTGGATTAGGATTCTTGTAAGAACTTGTTTAATAATATACTTTAATTTTAATTTTTGTTCGTCGTGTTTGAAAAAATCGTCCACCTCAGGTGGGATCCTAACCCACCGTACGAACGGTAGTAGTATATACCGCAACATTGATTAGAAAATACGCTGGCTTTGACAGCGAGAACCACTTGAAAGATTTCGTCGAGTTGACTAACGTCTCGGTAGCTTAGTGGTCAAAGCACTCGCCCGGTATGCGATGGACGTGGGTTCGGATCCCACCTGAGGCGGACGATTTTTTCAAGTATTAAAATCTTATATAGGTACTACAATATTATGTAATATAAACTGTTTCAACAATCACGTCTATTTCAAGCCTGAGACGAAATGTGCCTTGTTTTATGGCGACTAGATAACGGTTGGACGTACTAATAAAAAATAATATGACACTAAAGTACACCTTTTTGTGTGATTATTAAACAAACGCTCGCTCGAAATAATATTTTACAGAAATCAACATACAGGCTGTCCTTAAAAATAGTGTGAAGTGAAGGTCGAAAGCTAAATCGAGTTTGTATGGAGAATTCCTTTTTTTGTGATTTTGATGTTGGGCCTCAAATAAAAGTTGTTGTATTTGAGCACCAGAATCAGCCCTTAAGAGAATGTGCGTTAATCCTGTTACACCTTGTATATCTGGGCCTCCTAAAAGCACTATTTTTGGGACATCCTGTACAAAGGTTCTGACTCACTGACTCATCAACTAATACTTGGGCCCTGAACAAGTTTTATATATTTTATTGACAGCCTGTATAGCAAATCTTGCGCAACGACAAATATTTACGATTTCAATGGATTTGCATTGTCTGAGACTTGTTTGGAACTAGTTTTAGTTATGAGGAGCCTTCAGAAGCTGTTTGCAATAAAGCAATGTTGGATAATGGTGTCATTTCGGGTGGGTGACCTCCTTTTCCGACTGTCGGGTAAATTATAAAGGAAATTCTATAGACCAGATATTAATAGTGCGGTGGCGGATTGAAAACAAGGGCCATAACCATTAACTCTTAAAACAATCTCAAAGTTGTCAAATCTGTCAATTTTGGTACGTCATTTCATACAAAATTTGACAGAAATGATAATGTTTGACAGATTTGTGATTGTTTTAACAGTTCATGGTTAGGGCTCAAGAAACGACCTTTTTTAAGTGGCTTGAGTCTGGTGTTCTGTCTCCCAGCAAATATCCGATATTTATAATCTGACTGAGCTGAAGCTGACCCGGCGAACTTCGTACCGCCTATCAAATTATAAACCATGAAAATCGGTCTAGCCCTTCTCGAGTTATAAGTGTTGCAACAAACACGACTTTGTTTTAAATATATATATTTTTTTTGGACAACATCACATACATTGCTCTGATCCTAAGGTAAGTAGCTAAAGCACTTGTGTTATAGAAATCAGAAACAACGACGGTACCACAACACCCAGACCCGAGCCAATATAGAAAAGATCGTTTTCTACATTGACCCGACCGGGGATCGAACCCGGAACCTCAGAGATGGCGGCGCCATTTAAAGTCCGGCGTGCTCGCCTCTCGGCTACGGAGGTTGTAAATATTAAGATGATATCACAAAATCGGATATTTGATATTCGTGTTTGGGCTTATTGGATTCGTTATGTACAAGTGTGTATTATAGTTTTTTAAACTATGAAATCTAATATTAATGTAGTAAACACTATTTAAAATTACATAGATAAAAATCGGATAAGCCAAAGACGAGATAATCGCGGACAAACATATTAAACATTACATACAGACAAACAAACGGGTCAAACTGAGAACCTTCTTTTTTAAGTTAGTTAATTGTTATAAATCGTCATCATAAACCCTTGCTTGATTGCTTCTATATCTATACTACTATTATAAAGAGTAAAGATTTGTACCTATTTTTGTATGTTTGTATGTTTGTAATGAATACGCTCAAAAAGTACTGGGCCGATTTAAAAAATTCTTTCACCAATAGAATACTACATTCTTCCAATTTGACATAGGCTACATTTCATTTTGAAAAAAATTAGGGATCCTTGGTAAAATTTGAACAATGTAACCGAAGGTGTAGAAAAATGAGTCTTAAAATGTCTTTCGTCGAATGCGCTGCCGAAACTATTAGCGATAATTGTCTACCCCGTGCGAAGCCGGGACGGGCTGCTAGTTCCTTTTATTCTGCCTATGTGGTACCTTAAGTAAACAACACATGGGCCACCTAGGGCTCCAGCTGAAAATCAGCGCTGCAATTTTCTGCAGCACATGCTGAGCTGGTGCCCATTAGACACTACATCGATGCGGATCATGGTATGCAATCTTTTGTGCTTTTTCTTGTTGTTTAATGTTGTTATTTGTCTGCCTTTTCTTTTTTATGTTTTTTGTATTTTGTATGTATTCTACTTTTGTATTGTTGTGTGTGTCTAATAAAATATTTCATTCTCTCTCTCTCTCTCACATATTTTCGGCACTATTTTGTCCTTTAACATACACATATTAGTCATAATCTAATTCTATTAAATTATTATTGTAATGACTCTTTGTGACTAAATAAATGAAATCTCGTAGGTAATTAAGTAATCTTTGTAAGAACACACGTACCATGGAGTATGTACTCACTACGTTACTTTTTAATTTAGTCAAAATCTGTTTTATTTATGTAGCGAATTCAAAGTCTATGGTTTTATAGTTTTCTAAACTATGTTTTTTTATTTCTATTGAGAACTCTTTTAAATAATTAAAAAAAAGTAAGTGTCAGTCATTCGAAATATAAAAACTGAAATTCCTTGGTCTTTCAACCGTCAAGTCAAGGGTCGAAGAAATTAAAACCGGCCAAGTGCGAGTCGGACTCGCGCACGAAGGGTTCTGCACCATTATCCATAAAAAAGAGCCAAAAAATCACATTTGTTGTATGGAAGCCCCATTAAATATTTATTTTATTCTGGTTTTTAGTATTTGTTATTATAGCTGCAACAGAAATACATCATCTGTGAAAATTTCAACTGTCTTACTATCACGGTTCATGATACAGCCTAGTGATAGACGGACAGCGGAGCCTTAGATAGGGGGTTTTACCCTTTGGGTACAGAACCCTAAAAAGGTCAGTGTAAAAAATGTTTCTCAATGACCAAGATGGCGTTGTTCTTTGTGGCCATTGTTAAGATTTGTCTCGTGAGTGACCGATTTCAAGCGAGAGGTCAGAACCTCACGACATTTTCGACTTGAGTTTTTTTTTCCACGACATTTTTGATTTTTGTTCGAGCAAAAAATATGGTCTTTTGGGTTTTGACGTGATACCGGCATCGTGGGTTCAAAGCATACCTTCGTGAGGTCAAAAATATAATTAAAAACGGACTTTAAAAAAAGTGAAAAGATTAAAACAATTAAATATTTACATAGATATCTAGATTCAATTTCGTTCAATGCCGTGATGACACGCATGAGGATTATTAATGTGCATTATAGCTTAACGTCATGATGTAATCTGTTGTGTTGTCCAATAAAATAAAATAAAATAAAATATATTCATTGCGTTTTATAATGTTCCATTGATGTTTTAAATAGGTGCATTAAGCAGATTACTTTAATTGAAGATAAATAACACTTGAAAAAAATCATCGACCTCAGGTGGGATTCGAACCCACGTCCCATCGCAAGCCGGGCGAGTGCTTTACCCGGCTTGCGATGGGACGTGGGTTCGAATCCCACCTGAGGTCGATGATTTTTTTCAAGTGTTATTTATCTTCAATTAAAACCTTGCATGGAATTGCTAAAAACAAAAATTTACAGATTACTTTAATGTACAAAAAATTCAATTTTAAGCATGATGCATATAGCTCGCTACTTTTCTGTGAGGTACACTTATTGGGTTGTCAAACAAAGAGAGACTAGATTTCTAAAAAAAAACTATTGTACATGCTGGGTTCTGAACTGAAGACCAGCCTAAGCTACTAAGTACCACTCCTCCAGTTACAAGATTACCTCTAGAAAGAAACTTGGATACAATTTATCATTCGCGTAGCAACATTATGATCTTTGAACAATTAAATCTAAATGATTAATAGTGTTTAAGTTCAATTTTAATATATTAGCTCTTTCTTTCATTGGCCAGTCGTAATGACGGTATAAAAAAGAATTTAATCGTTTTAAATCGTATTAAATTAACTATATTCGGTCTTAAGATCCTCTGTACCTGTCTTTTTTACATCCTGTAGTTATTAAATACTCGTGCTTTAACACATAGTAGTCTATCTATGTGTTCAATTATTTAGTTAATAAAAATCTATAAATATAATGTCAATCATGGAGTATGGATGAATCAAGCAAGGGTCCTTGATGGTTAAATTATAAGTGTAATAAACTATCAATGAAATATTTAAATTGTTTACTATAACAATAGAGAAAATAACTATACCTAATTGATATCAATTAAAAAACAAACAAATTTAATACTAAATCATAATATTTTATTTCTGCAAATTGGCCATAAATGGCACTTTTACATGTTATTCAGTCACCTTTATCAGCGTGATTTTATTAAAGAAAATACAATTACAAGATAATGTATGTGCAAGGTAGGCATCTTTTGTCGTTCAAGTAATCTTCAACTTTGTAATATCATTTTTCCATAAGGATTTTTTAACGTGGTTTTTGAACTCATAGGCGGGTCAACAAGAGTTTGTGGTACTTTATTGACAATTTATGTATTGGATTTATTAAAAGAATAAGATGAGCTCAAACTCGAAGGTTTTACTAGTAGTCATTGTAGAGTTCTACTATCCACCTTCTGGTTCCATCATCAGATCAGCATGATGGTTTCAAATTAATGTGTTGTCACCCAAATGTCAGATACAATAGAAGTAGGTGGAAAACTTCTTCCAATATTTCATTGACGACCTCCATAGTCGAGAAGCGAGCGCTGTAAATGGTGCCGACATATCTGAGGTTCCGGGTTCGATCCCCGATGCGGTCAATGTAGAAACTTTTCTATATTTGGCTCGGGTCTGGGTGTTGTGGTACCGTCGTTGTTTCTGATTTCTATAACACAGTGCTTTAGCTATTTACCTTAGGATCAGAGCAAGTATGTGATGTTGTCCAATATTTATTTATTTATAGTGATGCATAAAAGTGTATTAACAAAAATAAACAAACAAACACATTTTCCAGTAATAATACAAATATGCAGAAACACTAAAAGAATTCTAGCAATCTAAAGGTGTTTATCAAAAGCAATATCCGATTTCAATATGGTTGAGGCTAGTGTTGGGAAATGGTTCGGATATATCCGAAAAATGTTAAGCAAATGACTAGGTACCAACTGATTCTTATGCAACAAAATTTGACAACACACTCGCTTCTATTATCAGTATAATCAGTAATAAATAAATAATAATAAATCTTTAACTATATAAAGGGTTTATATAGGTCTTGAAATTAAAAATTGAAGCAGTCAAGTTAGTGATTCAAATAAGGTTACAATACGGCGTAACTGGTCAAACTATAAATAGTTATATTAGCGACACTTGTATTGATACTAACACTGTACATTCCTTTTATAGTTTTTTATTTGCCCCATAATATGACCATTACAAGTATTACTACATAGATATCATAAAAATTACTCGTTCATTCCAAAGAATTTTAGGTCCACTCTCAGTATTAGTCATGGCAGTTAAAGCTGTTCCACGTCACAGAAATCGTATTATTGATGGTTGCAGGAGTTATAAATCTTTTTACGGATTGATTAAATTATGTTTACACTAATTGTATAATGAAAAGGGATTAACAACTACAACAGAAATGCAAAAAGAAACAGTTTTAGGTATGCAGTTTGCAAAAACTTTTACCTCCCGTGTTATGTAAAATAATGGAGTAAAGGCAATATGTTAATTTGTGTAATTAATGTGTGATTTTGATAGTTTGGTCTTGTCATAGTGGTTAGTGCTCCGAACTACGAAGCAATTGGTTACGGGTCCGAATGTCGCAAGAGGCAATTAATTGTGTGGAAAGCACAAGCATTCGTACCTAAGTCATGGATGTTTATAAGATATTTAAGTATTCGTTATCTAGTTGCCATAGTACAAGATATGCTTATTTATGGCTTAAATGATTGGTGTGATTATGGAAACAATTGATTGAAATTCATTTGCGTTTTAAAATGCAAAGTATCCGAAAAGTATCTTGAATACTGGACACATCCCTAACGAGACAGGTCCAACCACTTAACATGGTTTGATAATAAATTCGCCGTATTATACTCGCTACAAATTTGTCTGCTTGCTTCCTTTAACCGGCTATAAATCAGTCTAGCTGTGTATTTGAACGTATAACTGGTTAGAATTTTTATGTATCGGAGCTCAAATATTTAGTTTTTTAAACTAATATTGGTGTTAGGTGTGAAAGAAATGCGAGGTAATGATGTGTTGCTAAGATTGTTAATGCATTATTAAAATATTTATAAATTTGTCTGTTATACTCTGGTCAGGTTTTATTTTTGCAGAATTTGAATTATATTGACTTCACGTCACTCAGCGAGCTATGTAAAGGTCGATGCTTGGGATTTCGTTAAGGGATAAAATCCGAAACGAAATCATCAGGCAAAAGACCAAAGTAACGGACATAGTCCAAAAATGTAGCAAGCTTAAGTGGCAGTGGGCTGGCCACATCTGTCGCAGAACCGATGAAAGGTGGAGTAAACGGGTTTTCGAGTGGAGACCACGCTTTGGCAAACGTAGTGTAGGACGCCCCCCAGCCCGAAGGACCAACGACCTTAGGAAGATGGCTGGCAGTGGCTGGATGAAAAAAGCGGGAGATCGTGCACTCTGGCGTTCTTTGGGGGAGGCTTACGTCCAGCAGTGGACTGCAATAGGCTGAATAGATAGATAGATAATGCAGATTATATTGCAGAATATTCGGATACGATAATGGAAGGCAAGTAATTTTATATGGTTTTAAGGGTACACAAATAGGCCATCGGTGGCTCGTCTGCGCGTACCTTTAGAATTACTTATTCGATTTTTAGTTCTTAGGGTTCAAAAATAAATCTTCAGCATTGTTGTTTTAAATTAGGACTAAGTTCTCAATTTGAGTCTGTACTTTTGTGTGTATTTTAAGCAAAATCTTAGCCCTATAAATAGATTTTACTTAATTTAACTGTTAAGTTCCCAATAATTAATGTTAAATGTTACTACTTTTGTCTTAAATCGTATTTATTGCAATAACTTTATAGTAACTAACTTTAAAGTTTACTTGCATAAAGGTAGCACTTGCCACCATTGGACGTTACTTTAAGATTTGATTTTGAGTTTAATTTTAACCGCAAAAAAGTGAGGTTATGTGAGTTGTTGATTGTACTATATATAGCATTATCTCTTGAATCGCCAATAAGGGACAAAAAGACATGTTAGCATTTATAATTTTAATCCAAACTGCATTACCATCGCCGATTGGTCTGACCGTTACCAGTAAGACACGGAAAAAACGTGAAAAGAACATAAGCTCATTTACACAACAAGGATATTGAGCGCTGGGCGAAAGATGCGCAGAAGAGCAATACGATAGATTGGCTAGTAGTGCGACGCGCCTGCATGGATTGGTTGTTAGCTCAGCGCACGCCTCTCTGATACGATGATCTCGTGGGATGTGCAAAGCGATCCCCACTCACTCTTAGCCCGAGCGCTCAACATCGGTAGGTGCCGGGGATTGAGCAAATGATTCTTGGAGTGATTGCCGACAGACCTCTAACTCTTAGACAGGAGAACCAGACCACTTTTTCCGAATAATTCATATTATAGATTTTATTGCACTTCTAAATCGGTTTTGGCACTAAGAAGATATGATGGGATAAAGAAAAGAACAAACAATTCATCATAAAAAAATTATATCCTTTTTTATTAAGGTAGTCCTGTAAATATTGATTTAAGCATGAGTATGTATGGATGGATGTGTGTTACCAAGTCATGCTGTATTGGCTGATTGGAATTCGCTAGAATTTGGAACACATTAGCATTGATCAAACTTAATACAGGATATTTTCAGGGTTCCGTACCCAAAGGGTAAAATGGGAACCTATTACTAAGACTCCGCTGTCTGTCTGTCTGTCCGTCTGTCACCAAGTGAACCGTGATCTCATGAACCGTGATAGTTAGAGAGTTGAAATTTTCACAGATGACTTATTTCTGTTGCCGCTATAACAAAAAATACTAAAAAAAGAGAATAAAATAAATATTTAAGCGGGGTACTATACAACGATGTTTTTTTTTTGTACGAAACCCTTCGTGCGCGAGTCTGACTGGCACTTGGCCGGTTTTTTTTATTCCGTATTTGTGTTCCACGTGGATGAATACCTCTTTGACTTTATCCTGAAGTCTACACAAGCAAAGTCGCGGTAGATACTAGTTGAAGTCTTCTTCATAAACAAAACAAAAGTCGCAAGCATGCGACCAGCCTTAATCATAAACATTAACCAAACGGCTGGCTTCACACGCGCATTTAACACACTAAAGAATTCACGTCACATCAATATTTATTTATCTCGCAATCCGAAACTTCATGTTAATTCTAGTTACTTTATCAACGAAATACAACTTGAACAGTGGCGACAATAAAGTGGAACACTTTATCCCGAGGGACTGACGAGCTAGTCAAGTTTACAGGAAGTTTGATACAAATGGCCTAGGCCTTTGCTTCTACTATGCCTAGGCCCCAGAGTACCCACTAGTTCAGTGAAGTTGTGTTTTTACTTGGAAAGTTTTGGGGTACCTATTTGGATTTTTTCATTGCATTCTTGCTGTATTTTGGGGTGCTGAATCCGAATCTGAGGTTTGCTAAAAAAAATTCGTGACGCAACATTGACTAAAGTGCGTTGATAGTAATAATAAATAAATAATAAATTATTTATTTCTGTAAAAAGGTTTTTGTTTACAAAATAGTGGCTGGTGCCTCCTTTTAAGCTTGTATAGAAGCCTGTGTCAGGAGGCACCGATCTTCAGTAGATAGTATTTAAGTCTTCTTTGTTGTTGTATATATAAAAGGCAACCGTTACTGACTGACTTACAGTCGATTGCTGAACAGACAGACGCAGTATGAACAGGCCTCCTTCCCGGTGAACTGACTAGGTAGTCAAGGTTATGGAACGTTTAATGCAACGACTCAAATCCTGAACATTAGAACAATTTTGTTCAAGATGATATAATACTTTAAAAAAAAATCGAACCGAACCCACGACCATCGCATACCGGGCGAGTGCTTCCAACTGAGCTACCGAGACCTTAACTGACCTGGCGAAATCTTTCAAGTGTTTCTCGCTGTCGAAGCTAGAGTATGCGATGGCCATGGGTTCGGGTCCCACCTGAGGCGGTCGATTTTTTCAAGTATTATATCATCTTGAATTGCGCACAATTTATAATGCGCACAGCTAAAGATTGGAATTCCCTGCCTGCGTCTGTATTTCCGAGTGCATATAACCTGACTCTCTTTAAGTCCAGAGTTAATAGGCATCTTCTGGGCAAGCTCGCTCCATCGTAGATCCCATCTATGCTCTAGAGCAAGATTGGGGTCAAGAGTAAGCCCATCTCAAGTAAAAAATAAAAATATAAAGCATGTAAATAATAAAAAAAACAAAATTTAAAATTATCTCTATAAAACTTGGCTGCAAACTTCTCTGCTTAGATTCCTAGACTGTGTGCCCTCTGAGGAATTTACGAGGCGTCCTTGTAGGGAAGTCGTAAGAGGTACTGCCTTAGGCACTCCGGTACTCCACAGTCTTTGCCGCCTTTACTAAGATTTGATTGATCTTTTGCTATTTCTAAAATATATTTCGAAAAATATTGGCATCAAAACTAATCGTAATTCTATGGCAATGATAAGTTGAATTTTAGACGTAAAGAGGCAAGAGTGGTTTCTGGTACGAAGCAATAAAAAATAGCAGACGTTCCTGAGAAAATTAACTGTCTCGTACCTCGTAACAAATCGATGTTAATCTCACTTCAAGACTATGGCATGACAAATTAATTTGTAGCATGACGCATCATAACACATTTACAACTATACATATGCCTTCTGGTGGAATGTAAACAATTTTATTTTAAGACAATACCATCTATAAACAACAATAAACCTACATGTAACATAAGATCCAGCCATATTTCAAAATATGATTTATGTCCATGAAATCTAACAGCTTTGGAAAAATTAACTTAGCATGAAGTATATAAATCAGTAGTATGAAACTTAGTATGATATATATTTGTACATCCAATAGTAGGTTGATTTTGTAGTTTAAAAAAATAATGTATCCGACAATACATCAGATATCATGGTCATTTAGTTTACAAATAAAAATCGATTTATATATAAGCTTAGTGAAAGCTCTTTTTACAAAGCTGTTTTCCCCTACCACCGCTTCAGGTCAACATTGTGGCATAGCTAAGTTCGTTTACTAGGTATTGTCAGTTAGTTCACCATCTTTCTGTAACATGGTCGTCTCAGAATTCCGTCTACAGTTTAACTATTGCCAAACGGCAGGTCTATCATACTATTCATAGTTCGCATTCCAATCACAATGTCGAAAAGCGTTTGAACCTCAAAAATGAATGCCTCCCCGTCCTGAAAGCTCGCAAAAAGCTCAACTCAACCTAATGACTCTGGAATGCTTTTGTGAAGCTTTAGTATGTCTTCCACGAAGCGGTGCCGTACAATTATCGTTTTGTGCTTAAGAACGTACGGCTAAACGTCGTTTTTGAGACTGCTACTTTAATTGTGACGTAATTAAATGTATTTTTGAAATTGGAAATATGACGATACTCTTTGTTCGAAGGTTATGCGCGCTAACGTATGGTAAGGCAACACAGCGGAGCGAAATCTTGCCGCAGTGCTCCTAGTTCCTAGTTGTGATACGCTTGACTAGGATCCTAATCGCTGTGGCAAGTTTGGTTAAAAAATGTTAAGTTTGCTTTAAAACGTCCCAATGCAACATTGCAGAGCCCCAGGCCTTATCTGAACTATGAAGAACTTATCAAGTCGCCACAAGGCCTCTCTGACTTGGCTTCAAGACCAGTTTCAAAAGATAAATAACGAGCTTTTCCTAGCACTGAGATGCTTGTGATAAATGTCACTATGGTGATAATGTCAGACAAATGGTCGGAATGGTCACCCATCCACTCATAATCGTGGCGTGGGATGCTTAACATTTTAATCACTACCAAAACGCTAAACTGCGCTACAAAGACCTCGGTATGCAGTTATTACACTCAGTATACCCATGCCAAACTCAAGTATTAATGTAGCTCAGAGGACAGACCTAAGCCAATAGGCAAGTTGACACCACCAATCAATTGACATACTTTTTATGAGCTGTCAAAACGCACCTCTTCCTTATAATCTGTATGGCGATATCGAATTATGACGTCACTGTCCACCTAACTCGACTGCCTTACTTTTTATCGATTTTGAAGCAATCAAAAATCAGTTTTTCTAATTAATGATACTATTGTATCGGGTTATTAGGCCTAAAATAGAGTGTTAGTTTTAATAAATGATACCTTTGAATTATTTTAGAATGGTGTCAACATAAGAAAACAATTTAAAACTGATCTTTATATAGTTTTCTTTACGTCTCCACTCCAATTGCTTTGTTCAATCCTTACAAAACTAACATTTGAATTAGTAAGGATCTATTAAGCAACAATTAACAGACACTTAAGTACATACGCCCTTATTAAGTCTCGGATAGAGTCGTCTAGCTGGACCGGTCCAGACCGGGAGTGGAACCGAGTTTGACCGAGATAGCATCGCGGTTCGACGGTATTCCAAAAATTCTGTGCGATAGAGGACAGTCGGCAAGAAAGGCCAATCACATTTTTAAAATAATAAATATAATATACGTATATTGTTCTGATCCTAAGGTAAATAGTTAATGCACTGTGCTATAATAATTACAAAAAACGACGGTACCACAACAAGCTATATAATACATAAAATATCGTCTTCTACATTAATCTGTTTGGGAATCGAACTCGGGACCTCAGAGATGGCGACACCAAGTCCATGCTAGCCTCTCGGCTACGGAGGTCGTCACTTAAAAAACTTTTATTAGATTCAATATTCAAATCATGGTAGTCGTTTTTAACCGACTACTAACAAAACAAGCATATTTATTTGAAACTTTGAAAGTATGAGACACCCAGATGACAACATGACAGTTTGATACCCTAGAGCTGATCTGATGATGGAGTTAGGTTAGGTAGGTGTTTATTCTTGAAAAGTTACGTTACACTTTCAAGTTTGGTCGTTGAGCTCGTTTTGACGTGTCCTTGCATTTTAGATCGTACTTAAGTCCATACCATCACCAGCCTATATCAGTCCACTGCTGGACACAGGTCTCTCCAAAAGGAGGATTTTGCCATAATCGCCACGCTTGGTAAGCGGCGGCCAATGGTGGAGACTAGACGCTGCTGTCCGTCTTCTTATGGCGGTTCTCCTTTAGTCGCCTCTTACGACACCCATAGGAAGAGAAGGGGTGGTGCTGCAATTCTTTAACGTGCCGGCACCACACGACACTATAAAATAATTGAATGAACGAATGGAATTTCTAAATCAGTGTTTGTTTTGCTGACGGTACAAACGCCGTGCCGTATCATTCATACATACTTTATGTTATACCTGTGTTGGTATTGTTTTTTCACGCTCCCGAGATCAGACTGGTGCATATTATGTATGTCACTGGCCGATATTTAAATCGGTTAGTTTTAGGATCAACCGTTTTTTTTGACACACATTTTTGTTCAGATGGCAGGATGTAAGGCATATCTTTGATATTAGTTTTGGAGGCATAGGACATCTCCAACTAAAGTTAGGATGACTTTCATACAGGCAGTGTTTACATATAATTTATTCTACTTATCCATATTTACGAAATTTGACAGATGCTTAGATATTTTTTGTTGTGCGTCTTGTTTTTAACCGAAAAAAAAAACGGAAGAGGTTCTCAGGTCGACACGTATGTCGTATATTATATATTTTTATGTAGGTACTTGCAAATAGTAGTAGTGCTTCTATGAAGTAACTTATGTTGACCTGAGATGCTTTGACTTTTAAGGAACCATTCATTAATTAAAATTACATATACAGTTTACACAATAAAAGCTGTACTAAGTTTATTTAATTTATTATTTATTTTAATACTTAAGTTATTTAAGTACGGCCTGCAGAGCTAGCATGCGCAACACGATAAAATTTTGTCGTGGCATTTTATCGACTTTTGACGTTCGACGGACAATGAAAAAACCAAAATATCATGCAATGCAGTGTTATAACGTAAAAATAAGTAGCTTCAAAGAACGGGAGACCCTGAAAATATTAAGAAAAAGGATTCGAATTGTCTGTAATAAGGGAAAACGACAAATATCGTCGAAGACAAAATTTGTCTTGTCTATCGATAAAATAACCAACGCGCGCATGCTAGCCCTGCAGGTCAACGAGCTCTCCTAATTTTGGAACTAGATCGTTTTTGTGATTAATTAAAAAGCCCAAATTAATCTGAAGCAATAGAAAGTCATTTTACTGTAGATTTTCAAAGATAAACATAAATGTAAGAAAGTCTATATATTGTAAATTATTTGCTATGAATAAATAACATTCCTTTACCTATATTAATAAAATAATACTTTGGTAATAATTTAACGTGACAAAGTTAAACACAATATACAAATTGGACTTATAACGACCGACGTCGAAGAAGTTTGTATACACCCACATCTACGTAAAGTCATCTGGGAGACTGGCAGAGATTGCTTACGATAAGCAGCCTTATCGTACGCATTCTGTTCAGTAATAATGATTTTGTGTAATAAAGAATATCAATATTTCCAATCAGTTTAATTTTGAGGTTAATCAGATATTGCACATATTAACCGAATTCCCAGTTGGACGGCAACATGAATAAATGCTTATGTTCAGCCGTTACTTATCGAATGAGGGATCGGTGCCACTTTTTCCAATTTAGGGGTCCGTAAGTAATAAATGGACCTTGAGGGAGTCTGGGAAAAGACCCTAAAATCCTAAATTAATTTGGCAACCTGATTAGCGTAGTGGGAAGGTGCCCAAACGCAAAGAGTTCCATAAATGAACCTTGAAGGGAGTCTTGAGCTTGGGTTAATTTGTAATACTTTTACTAAAATTGACTCGGGAAATTTAAATGGAAATTCAAATTTCATCCTGGTATTTTTTCATTTCTAGTGTAGTGTAGTATTTTCCCACATTATCGGACATCCCGGTTTTTTCATCCATCCACTGCCAGCCATCTTCCTAAGGTCGTCGGTCCATCGAGCTAGGGGGCGTCCTACACTACGTTTGCCTAGGCGTGGTCTTCACTCGAGAACCCGAGAGAATTATAATTAAACAATTTTAATTATACTGAACCTTAAAGGGCAAAACAACATCGGTGCTTACCCCAAACGTTTTTTAACAGTTTTTTCCGAGCGTCCACAAGCGAATTAATAATTCGGTTTCTGGGAACATACTTTAGTAATTATGAGTCTTTGATTTCACGATATTTGAATACTCTTCTCTCCTTTTTTAACTGTACACAGTTAGGTGAGATGAAAGGTTTACATTCTCTTGTTAGTGACGTCACTATAAGCCCTAGAGATTTAAAAAAATGATTCAAATACTATGAAACGAGTAAGGTTTTTCTAACCTGGGCACAAGGTGGACTGATGA
Organism: Anania fuscalis; assembly: GCA_950371115.1. NCBI lineage: Eukaryota > Metazoa > Arthropoda > Insecta > Lepidoptera > Crambidae > Anania > Anania fuscalis. The sequence continues at coordinate 2,419,989 of OX493355.1, forward strand.
CCTGGTAAAGGTTGCAGGAAGCCGCTGGATGCAGGTCGCTTATAGCCGGCCAATCTCGAAGTCACTGGAGGAGGCCTAGTTCAGCAGTTGACGCCCTGTGGCTGATATTATGATGATGATACCTTCATTCTTTTATAAACATCCATAACGTGGGTACAAATGCTCTTACTCATTACACACACATTCGCCCTTTGCGGGATTCAATAACGAACACATTATCAATTTCTTTCACGCTGACGTCCTATGTGGCGTGATGATTGAGGTTTTTACTGGTAAAAACTATATAGGTAAAGTATTGTAAGTTTTATTAAAATTACTATTACCAAACTCTGGCTTTTATGTTTCGCATGAACTTATTTCTGCGTATTAAAAAACCTTGCTTAAAGATAAGTATTGCCATTTTTAACATAACATTGGCCAGTCAACATTCCAATTGTTAATAGTCTCGAAGTAGGAATTATCCACGTGTTACTAGGTACAATCTCCGGCACCGTGTTGAGCGTGGGGCAAAGAGTGGGTATCCTTTGCGCATCTTACGAGACAATCGTCGTATCAGAGACGCGAGCGCGCGGAGCTAACAACCAAACACGGCCGGCGGTGCAGGCGCGGCGCGGCGAATAGCCAATCACGTAATCGTAATGGTCTTCTGCGCTTGTTTCGCCCAGCGCTCAAAATCCGTGCCTCTAGTTTTACCTTAAGAGTTTTGGCAAAGATACCTAGACTTACCCCTTAGAAAAATACAAATTTCCTTTGGCCCGAACTAGAGACCTCTTTTGTGTTTGCAAATCAGGGACGACGCAAATACCTGTTTAAATTTCTACTTTCCTACACATACCTTACGTTCCTTATTATTATAAAAACACTACCACAATTTCACAACAAGAAATCAAGTAAAACCACACTCAATCCCCCGTTTACGATATAAAATGATACGACAAATTGTAAACGCCTAAATACAGTAAAACAAAATACTTAACCGACAAGGTGCCACTATAAATTCTTCGTAAAACCCTGCGAAGTCATTGGAAAGTCGTACTTAAATGTTTGTAGATAAGAGTGACAATTTACAGGGGTGTTGGAAACATGATTTTGTCCAAGAATTGACATGGTAAGAGGTCCTATGGAGGAAAAACCATAAAACTTAGGGTCGGTTGCAAAAACTATAAAAAGTCGCAACGGCAGCGACTTAACGGGTGGTTAGGTTAAACGACAGTTTAGTTGGTAAAGCACTCGCCCGGCATGCGATCGGACGTGGGTTCGAGTCTCACCTGAGGTTGATGTTTTTTTTCAAGTGTTATTTATCTTTAAACGACAGTTAGTTTTCTTAGGACATTGTTTTAGGCTATTATTTTTCTAATACTTTTGAACACATTTAAAGTTGTTTAGTTTCAAATTAAATATGAGTTAGACAAACCACAATATCTGGGAGTAAGTTTTTGTCTGTACAATAAAGCCTAAATAAATAAAATGGAGGAAACGAGTACTGAATAAAATAAAATAAAGTATTCTGAAATGAAATACGTTAAATTATATTAATTTATTTAACTAAAAGCTATTGTTAAAGAGTCGTGATATTAGGAGTACTAATTTGAAAACTAATCACCAGAAAAAAAGTATCACATATAAGATTGTTACTTCGATTTCATTGTTGCCCCAAACTAAGAACAGTGAAAAGCACGTCATGGTATCTAAAACTGTCAAATTTCTTCAATCGATTTTCAACCTTATAATCAAGCAGTCATCATCATCATCATCATCACCAGTGCTTGGACACAGGCCCCTCCAAAAGGAGGATTTTGCCATAATCGCCACGCTTGGCAGGCGGGTTGGCGATCGCAGTTTGGCCAATGGTGGAGAGGAGACGCTGCTGCCCGTCTTCTTGTGGCGGTTCTCCTGTAGTCGCCTCTTACGACACCCATAGGAAGAGAAGGGGTGGTGCTATTCTTTAACGTGCCGGCACCACACGACACATCAAGCAGTAGAGTTTATTATTCATTGGTAAATTTTGAAATTTTGTGGTAACTTGCTGTGCTGTTGATTGGACTAGCTAGATAACGGATAGAAATGAATCCTTTGGTAAAAAATATTTCGCTCATCACTTGAACAAACATAGTCTCTTTGGGATTCGAACCTGCTACCGTTTGTTAGAATATCATCAGGAGCGCGAAACACTAGATCAGGATGTCCCGCACAATCGAAATATAAATACATTTTTGTTTGGTGGGGATGTTAACTGACGCTTACAATACATTTTAAGGAAGAAACTTTCTCAACTCCTCAGCCCAACAAACGAGATACAATAAAAAGTATCGTTGCGCGGTCTTATGCAACCGCTTGATATCCAATAAGTCCAAGGCAATTTTTAGGGTTCCGTCCTACCTAAAGGATAAAACGGGACTCTATTACTAAGACTCCTCTGTCCGTCGGTCTGTCTGTCTGTCACCAGGCTGTATCTCATGAACCGTGATAATTAGACAGTTGAAATTTCACAGATGATGTATTTCTGTTGCCGCTATATCAAAGAATAGTAAAAAACAGAATAATATAATTAAGTATTTATGAGACTCCCATACACCAATCATGTTTTTTTCGCTCGTTTTGTCAGATAATACGGAACACTTGCGCGAGTCAGACTTGCACTTGGCCGGTTTTTTACAGATTATTTTCTATGATCAAAAGCTGTTTCCAAAAAATCAATGGCATTTTTTTCCATGATTAAGTTAACTAGAGTTTAATCCTTGGTGTGACCGACCCGTAACATGACCCTAGCCACTCCGGTTCTAGAGTATCGGTTTACTACCATTGTTAACTTCAGCTTAAGGGAGGCTAGGCTAGTTCCATTCTTAGGGTTCCTAAGTCATAGAGCTAAAAATAAAACCTTAAATGATCCTTTTCAACCTGTTTGTTCAAAGTTTTGTATTTTATCTTGTAGGGTGCTTGGTTGCATTTGTGCAACGCACATAAAGGAGAATGACCAAGTGACTATGGGATTTAGATCGCTATAAAATTTGCCAGAAAACAGCGTGAGATCATGCTTTTTGGCGCTCTTTGGGGAGGCTTACGACCAGCTGTAAACTGCAATAGGCTGAGATGATGATGATAAAATCTGGTGTGCCCTATTGTAATAGAGCTCAATTTATTGCGAGATTAAAGTACTTTCTAGTACCTACCTACACATTTTTCTTGGGATAATTCTTCGAGAGAAAGAAGAAAGAAAGAAGAAAAAAAACATACTTTTTTACAGTTTTTATCCAGGGAAGTTATGATTTCTTACTATTCCTAAAGAATATTATAATTCAAAACAGAAATTATAGGCGTCATAAACTAGTAACACAACTCAGATTTTAGCGCTACCACCCGTGGGCAATCTCCTTTGTCTCGTGTTCATTCGCTCAGGCAGTCACTTTGCAGCCTCTAAAAGATCTATATATATTTCATACTAATCAAACATTAACGCCATGCAAAGAGATTCCTATAGGATAGAATCAGAAATGAGGTAAACTTCAAACTCATATTTGTATTCGCATTGTGAAGTTTAAAACCCAGACAAAACCATAGAAAAATATACCTACAAACGCGCAAGCTACTACCATTTTACGTTCCGGCCATTAGCTAGAGTTTTACGGGATAGTTTAGCCATTTGATCCAACATGAAACTCTAAGAAGGACCAAGGTCAAGACGGTAGTGCGAAACGCTGATCGAAAGTTGGCTTGGACACTTAAACGACACGACATAGACCTCCCTTATACAGGGTGTCCCAAAATTTGTGTGTCAAAAATGTCCAAAATGTCTATAGAAAAGTTTTATGAGTTTTAAGATGTTACCAATTTAAGTTATTTTTTAAAAATCGCCATTTTGTATAATGTTTGTATCAGAGTTTTTATGGAGCTCCTTTTTACGTCTACGCTTTTGACAATTGTTTCTTATGATGATATTATTTAGTCGATAAATAATGTGTAATAACAACAATTATTGGTAGCCGATTTTAATGTCATTCACACAATAGAACATGGTTTCGAGTGAGCCGAGACAATATAGAAAAGTTGGTTTTCTATATTGACCCCACCGGTAATCAAACCCGGGACTTCAGATGGTGACGCCAAGTCCTGCGTGCTTGCTTCTCAGCTACGAAGGTCGCCTGGGTATCCCAACATATTATAGGCTAATTATATAATTATAGGAATATGACTTTAACTGTCATATTTATAAGTCATTCATTCTTTTATGAATTTCACGTGTACCTACTCATTTTAAATATTTTTTTTCCAACTTTTAACACATTTGAACGATTTTCTCACAAGTTATTTGGTGCAAACTCAAACTGTTTCATGTTAAAACATGTTTTGTGACATGTCTCATATTGATATACAAGGATCTCGTGGTAAATGGGTCGGAAAAAAAATGGAAAAAATATTTTTACTCAACCAAAATCCAACCTTAAACTTTTGGCAACAAAGTTCATTATTCCACTTCGAGTTTCGACTTGAATCGTACAGGCTTTGCTTTAGTTTTGTGACAAAGGAATTTGGACTTTAAGTTTTTGAAATAAGGTACCTTTTCGTAGTTAATGAAGTATTTTGATCTTAAAACAGAATCTGTCAAGAGTGATCGATTGAGCGTGTCTCTCGTTCGTTTGTTCTTCACTTCGCATTATTAATTTGTTGTTGGTATAAAATATTGACAAGAACCGGTCGAATTTATTGCAAGTGACATATAGTTGTGACCAGATTATGCAAAGATGATCAAAATCTATACAGTGGAACCACTAGAAGTATATTTAGACGTTTAAATAGAGTAATAAAGTCATATTTTGCCTTAAAAGCAACGAAATATCTGGTTTGTGTCAATTTAAAAAAAAACTGTTTTATAGAATAGACGGATCTGAGTCTGAGTATTAGGTGGAGATGTCTCTGGCAAAAAATAACTTGTTATAAATACAACCATAATTTGACTTTGTGATCAAGTTATAGCTAAGTCCAATGTACCTATTCGACAAAATATTGCGTAAGGTTTATCTGTCGTGATGACAGGAAAAAGGACGTTTTAACTGTCTGTATCCTTTCAGGTTGAAGCAAAGAGGATTTAAATACTGGCTGAAGTCTAAGTTAAGAAAGAAATATAAAATAAATAAACAAAAAACCAAAAAAAAGTTCCTTTTCCAAATTCAAAAATCGAACGCGTCACCTTGACAGAGCGCGCTTAATTCGAATGATTGATGATACTAGTTTATGATCCGTCATGGACTAGGCTTTTGCTTTTTAAATGACGGCCACAGATTATTAATTTGTATCAATTTGACGTTTGATAGTGTTAATGAAATGTTTATACATATTACTGAACAGCAAGTGTAGATACCCTACAGTGGGTAGTTTATAGGTAGTTCCTTTCGGTGTTATGTTTTATTTATAACCCTACTGGCTCTGCCCGCAACTTCGTTTGCGTAAACTACAGGCTGTTTGGTATATCACATTTATCCAACAGGAACATTAAACTGGAATAAAAAGTATTCTATATGTTAATCCAGATCTTATTCTATATGTGTGCAAAATTTCATCCAAATCCGTTCAGCCGTTTACTCGTGATTGAGTCCCAAACATCTAAACATCCAAACATCCTCATAAACTTTTGCATATAATAATATTTGTGGGATTAAAAATTGTCTGGATTTCCAAGACTCTTCTAGAAGGCTTAGACAAAATATCAATAAACTTCTTTTTCAATATTATTTCGGGTCTGCGTGTTGTGGTAATTTCGTTTTCGACTTCTGTAACACAAGTGTTTTAGATACTTACCATTAGATCAGAGCAGAGTATACAGTGTGATCTTGTCCAACATTTATTTAGAAGCATAAAAGGGTTTAGACATGAACAATTGAACATGTATTATTTTTACAAAATATTGGTGTTTAAACTTCTTCTCCTGTTCTAATACAGCAACATTTTCTCTAGAGACCATCATCAAAATAAAAAAAAAATACTCAAAAAATTACCCCATTTTTTATTTCGATTTTTCATTCACCCTTTTAGACAAAGAAGAGCCTGTTTTAAATTATACGGACAAGTTCTGCATTAGTTCTGAATAAGCTATATTTTACTTATCTGAAGGATAAACACGATTTTTGACACATTTTGGACACAATTTTCAAGCACTTTTAACCTCCACATATTCTTGTCTTTTATATAACTTTATCCATACATTTTGAAACGGTCCCTAAAGCAATGGATAATTCTTCCTAAATTCCTCAACTAAATCATTCATAAGGTATATTTACCTTTTATTAAACACTATGGGAATTCATAATGACTACGTCATCTGATACGATTCGATTTTCCATTCATTCTCAAGCAAAAGTTAAATTTGCAAAACCAAATCATAAGGTCAAAACATTTTCAACCGCTGTGTTTCAAGTCAGCCACAAAGTCATTTGATTCTGACTACCCCCCGCGAACAATACTTTGAAAATGTCTATTTAGCTGCACATTTTAGTCAATAACTTGACTAAAAGTCTAAAACTAACAGTGCTAATATAATATTTCTATTCAATGGTTACTTATCCATTGTATCTGTCCGCCCACTGGGGTACGGATCATAAATAAAACAGTCTCGAGTTATAGGAGACACTTCCTATTTTATATAACTTTAGTATTTCGTAACTAGAAATCCACAATGCGTGTTTGCGTAGACAATACATATCTATGAGTTTCTATTAAAGGTGAAGCTTAGTTTACTTTTTCGTTCCCTAATATGTTTAAATGAACACCAGATTTACATGAACCATATTAGTAATTGAAAGTATTTTTCATTAATTTTTCATCATGCAAATAAAGGTACATTTCAGCCATATTAGATGTCCAGTGTTGAACATGGGTCTCTCCCAAAGACTTCCTAATGAAAGGATACCTAACGAAGCTAAGTGTAGGCTGGTCACATAAATATTAGAACCGATAGCAGCAGTTGTTGTTATCAAATTTCGGTAGAAAACTCGTAAAGGATACTAACTTTTGCATTAATAAGTCTCGCATGCAATTTTCGTTAGGGTATGAGGTGCTACTTGCATTTGTCCAGTGTCCACGGATTGTGGGTGCTAATCTCGGCGTAAATGAGCTGATATTTTAAGCAAAAAAAATTCATTTTCATAATAATTTAGATATCTCGTCACTCATTCTACGATATGTACTTATCATGCAACTTGTTAACAAATAGACTGCCTGACTACATAGAATTAACCGTTTTTCCCTTGACCCTGTCTTTGTCACCGACAGAATAGAAAATCCTTTAATTTGGGTCATCCAATTTATCATCTTCTGTCGATTGTCGATTTTCTATTCTGTCTCTTTTCTCGACGGTTCAAGACTTGTATCAAGTAATGGATCATTAAGACCTTCCAATAGGACAGTGGGTAATGTGTTTACCCTATAATAAAGTTATATCAAACGAAATTTCTCAACAAACAATGGACTATTTAAGCTAAGCTTTGAGACCTTCGATCTCTGTGGCCTCTATCGATCCGCGTAATCTAGATCCAAAGATCTATGGATCATTTCGATAGAGGGGTCACCTCTGTTTGCGAAACTATCATTTGTTGATATGTGATCTATCTCTAGCTTTGTTTTCCATTCGAGTATGGATTTATCACACAAAAACTATACAGGGTAGATAAATAAATAGGATAATTAAAACCATGTACCTGATCAGTGAATAATAAATAAATAAATATCGGACAACATCACATACATTGTAAATTTTTGTTTTGAGCAATTCCATGCAAGGTTTAATTAAAGGTAAATAACACTTGAAAAAAATCATCGACCTCAGGTGGGACTCGAACCCACGTCCGCCGTCGCCCGGCATGATGGGACGTGGGTTCGAGTCCCACCTGAGGTCGATGATTCTTTCAAAAGTGTTATTTACCTTTAATCACATACATTGCTTTGATCCTAAGGTAAGTAGCTAAAGCACTTGTGTTATATAAATCAGAAACAACGACAGTACTAGTAGTAGTAGTAGTAGTGGGTGTAGACCCAGACCCGAGAAAATATAGAAAAGTTCTTTTCCTACATTGACTCGACCGGGGATCGAACCCGGAACCTTAGGGGTGGCGACGCCATGTATAGTCCCTTACTAAAATAAGGTCCTAATTTATGAGTTTACTAAATGGTCACCTTAAAACAGCAACTATCTTTATAAGACCAACATTGAAGTCCCTAAAAATACTCCTCATGCTTTCTGCATCACATCACACATTCAACAATTTCGGTATCAATATTTTGATATTTATTTATTTTTTTACAATTTCTTATTTTGATTTTGACACAAACTTTATACATGTAATTTTCTTATGTATTGTGCCAAAATGCTATGCACAAATTAATTATGATTTATCAATCTTTGAATCTATTAAACAGCCCAGCTGACATCAATTTGTATGTGGGAGGGAGTTGGATGTGTTTTTTGGGATTTTGATGTTTGTCTCATACATAGTAAATGTAGTTGTATTTTGTTTGATCAATATAATTAAGGATGAAGTGATCTTATAAGCCACTTGTCGTCTAGAAAAGATTACTTCTGGCGATAAAGCGTTTATAGAACCTTTTATGTTGTTGTGCATTAACTTTTTATCCATCAAAGAAAGACACTTCAGACGCTACCTAATAAATTGTAGCTGGGCAATAATTTTTAGATTGATTTTCAACCAAAATGCCATATTTATCTTGGTCGACGCGACATAACCATGGTATGAAGATAGTGTTAACCATGGCCACTTTAAACTATGTTTTGACAGCTTTCTCCACTTATTATGCCAGATGACTCGACAGTTCACAAACATAACTCACTTATGTTTAAAGTCGGTGAATAACAGTCTCTTGAGCTATAACTGTATATTGAATATGATACGTAGCAGTAAATATGTAATATATTTGTTTGGTTAATCGTTAAAATGTCATAAGGTGTGAGAGTGTTTTATAATATCTCCTAGTGCGCCGAAATTTGGCGAGATGTGGGAAGCCTTTGTTTGTTTGACAAGAGAATTCTTGTTTGGTGATAATTTATGCTAGATTTCTAGCGATCGAATGCAAAAACATCTTCGTTCTTTCATTCAAATTCGTTTATTGCGAATTACCTTGTGTAAGAGATCTTATATATAATAAATCTTATATATTCTAATCTTGTGTGTGTGTGTGTGTGTGTGTTTGGAGCTTAAGTACTTAATTACTAGGTGATGATTCCACTGCTTAAATAGAACAAACTTTTCTATGGGACCAACTTCAAAATCGCAAAACAAAAAATCATTTCCCCATACAAAATGGTAGACCAGCTGAGATCAGTTTGTATAAAGACATGAAATATATTTTTACGATTTCAAAATTGGTCTCATACAAAAAGTTGTTTTATTTGAGCAGTAGAACCACCTCCTAGAAAAGAGTTAACTGATAAGTTTACACCTTATATAGAATATGATCTGAATTAACATATAGGATACTTTTTATCTCCGATAATGATCCTGAGAGATACATTGAATAAACTAAAAATCACGCGAGCGAAGTCGCGGGCAACAGCTAGTAGATTATAGAGAGATAAAAAATTGACACTCTTTATTGCATACTAAAGAAACAAGTTGATGTTTACAGAAAGATATACAATTTAGGCGGTCTTATCGCTAAGAGCGTTATATTTACATATTTGACTTTGCAAACGTATGAAGTTTGCAGCTAGATGATATGCTCATATCGGTTGTTTATTAAGGATTTTGGCCTGCATCTCATTTATTAGAATCTATGTAGAAATCTTTAAAAAACCGACCAAGTGCGAGTCGGACTCGCGCTCGAAGGGCTCCGTACCATTTTCTACAAAAACGACAAAACATCACGTTTGTGGTATGGAAGCACCCTTAAATATTTATTGTATTCTGTTTTTTAGTATTTGTTGTTTATAACGGCAACAGAAATACATCATCTGTGAAAATTTCACTCTCACTCTCTAGCTATCACGGTTCATGAGATACAGCCTCGTGACAGACGGACAGACAGACAGACAGACGGACAGCGGAGCCTCAGTATTAGGGTCCCGTTTTACCCTTTGTTTACGGAACCCTAAAAAAGCAATACATCATTATACCACTCGCTCGGTGAAAATGAACAAAGAATTAGAAGATTTACCTAGTTCCACTATGAATATCCTGGCGTCATATCGCTAGGCGCTTAATAGTATCAAATTATTGTATTTTCCAAATGTCAGATACATATAAAGGTTAAAATTGATACGACAGTTGATTATAGTAAGTTAGCCTGTATGTAAGTTTATAAGCAAAGCTTAAAAATAGTTAAAAACAAATACATCATTTCAATATTTTCAATATTCTGGCCGGATATCAATAATAAATAAATTAATAGAAAAATTGGACAACATCACATACATTGCTCTGATCCTAAAGTAAGTAGCTAAAGCACTTGAAACAACGACTGCACCACAACACTCAGACCCGAAAAAATTTAGAAAATATCGTTTCCTATATTGACGCGACTTGGAATCGAACCCGGGACCTCAAAGATCGACGCCAAGTCCGGCGTTCTCACCTCTCGGCTACAAAGTAGTCAATAATCATAACTACTTAATCAAAAATAATTAATAAGGCCATGTAAAATAAAAAACAAACATTCAACCATTGCTAACTCAAAAATTGGTAGTTACAAAACATGTCAATTATTACGAGCGGTAACTAAACTACCCAAATTAAAGTTGAGATGTTAAAAAAGATTTTAAAAAACTCCAAAGAGAATGTGTTTAACAAAATCCTTACACGACGAACTAAGAAAAAGGAGAAAAACGTTACTAAAAAAACTCAGGCGACTTCGGGTTGGACACAAAAAGCTTGTTTAGTTGTTTAGATATCATTAAGAGGTGATAATACGACTCGGTATTATTAAAATGTTTTTTTTTTATCATCCTTGTTTTGGCATGTTGGGCGTGGTAATACTGGTAACCTTAACATAATTCTAAATTCAGGAATAGTTGTTAAGATTTTAAACGAGTGCCATAAGACTTCCGTTAAGGTCAATTTCTAAGCCTCTAGTAGTAACAAAAAGTTTAGAAATTTTCAAATTATCAATATTTTTTTTTTAAAGAAATTAAATAGCTCCTACTTCAAGATCAGTTTATTATTAAACAAATATTAAGGTAATTTCTAAGTCTTAAGTGCTATTTAAGCACTTTATGCATTAAAATGTTTTGACTATTAATAAATTAACAAATATACAACACAGAGAACAACCCACTAAATTTTATAGTCTAAAGTAAGAAAAAAACGAATATCCTTGTGTTATGAGGTTACCAGGCATTGTTTTTGACCAGGGGTGCATTCCACCACACCCAGACCGAAGCAATTTTAAAACATTTTGTTTTTTGAATTGAATTAAATATTGGTATCAACAATTTAAAAAAAATGTTGGTTACAATATTTAATTCAAATTCGGTTTTTAGTTATTAACCTATGTTTCACTATTTATTTATTAGATTTTCCGAACAGTTTTTGTTGATTTTGGTGTCATTTTTAGATGCTCAATTATTTCAGATTTTTCGTCACATTGATTCTATGAATAACATTCACACAGAAGAATTTTAGTTATGCACTAAATTGAGGTATTATTGCGTATAAATTCACCCATTTTATATTTTAATAACATTTTAAATACGGAGTCCATTGTTTACATGACGCAAGCTCCATCTGTCCCATCACATACATAACATAATCTCCAATCCTTGGGACACTTTCCGTTTAAAAGACCCACCAGGCCACCACACTAACCGGCGTCGTCGATATATTAATCCGTGGCGGTTGTATCATCTCTGCATACATGCGGCGCCGGGGCCCAACCGAACCCACCGACTGTTAGAAAAACAATAATGCAATGTGATAATTGAATTATTAGTAAACTGTGGGCGTTACATTTACTGGAACATATAATTTTCCATGCCCCTCGGTATAGGCATTTGATTGTTATGGTAACTTAACTACCAATTGTTTTTAATGCTCATTGTGGCTTTTATTTACTCTGTATAGTAGCATTAAGTTTCATAATGTGTGAGACTGAGTGTCAGGACTGATACTTTTAATGAAAAAAAAAAAACTAGTTTGATTTAACATGAAGCACATTTAATGAAGTGATGAATTAGTTAACTTTTTTAACGAAATTTAGCTAATTAATCTAATTAGATAATTTACTTAATTCGTAAAATGACTGCATTATTACAGTCAATACCGATTTTTTTTCTAAAATCTTACACACACTATTAATAGTTTTATTTGTGACTATGTTCTTAAATCTTGAAAATAGGTTTTAACTCACTTTTTAACTGTCAAATCGATTTGAAACTTTGATTTGATTACACCCACAATATATTGTATTAAATATCATTTAGCCCGAAAAATTCGCCCCTAGCGGAATCCGAACCCGCAACATACACACACGAGGAGGTCTATTTTTGTAGTGTTCAAATTCCAATTTGCACACGAAATTCTATCCTAAACCATTTAGAGTTCGTATGCGATGCATTTGAATAATTCGAATGCTTTAAAAATAACTCTCCAGGAGACGTATTTTCGAATCATGCGAATTCCAGTTCGAATACGAAATAGCAAGATTCGCATGTGAATGACTAAAATCCCTATTTTTGAAAATTCATTCCGTGAATTCTGCAACCGTATTTTCGACATTGACAAGTAAACACATGATTAAAAACTTTTTTTTCGTTCCGTTCTATGAGATTCATCGCCGGTTGTTAAAATCAATAAGTTTTTGCATTCCGGTTTTTAATATTTTCTGCTAGAAACGAAAATATTTACAAGAATTTTACTATAATAGCAACTCATTTGGAGTGATTCAATGCGTAAAATCGGGAGCAATAGAAACAGAGTTCGCACACGAATCGTATTCGTGTTCGAATTCAAGATTCATCTCGAATGCTTCAAGGATACGTCTCCAGAAGGTTGTCAATTTCATCGCGTATGTATTTCGTTCTTAATTCTAAATAGCCTATTTGAGCTGCTAAACTGTTCTCATTAAATAGGCACAAACATTTTTGCCTCACGACTGTTCGTGCTGCGGTAATACATAGAATGCGCCATTTCTCCAAACGTCCAACACCTAACAAGATTAATTATGATTACGTCTAGGTCTGGTACTTAAACATTATGTAATTTAACTAAAGAGCACAGTAATAAGCGTTAAAATACGAGAAATTTTCTAAGAGAGGTGTAGGGAATTGATTTATGTTTTTAAATGGGGTATTGTGTTGCTAGTTAGGTCTTGGGACGGATGTTGTATGGACAATTCGGAAACTAACATGTGAGAAACCTGTATCTTATAAAACATTGCGGAAATTTATGAATTAGGGTTTAATAATATGTATTTACTAGTTTTTATTATCTTTTATACTATGAAAGCATTATAGATAATTATATACTCTGTAATTGTAAACCACACAAAAGAATCAAAGTAAAAGAAAAGGGTACATTAAAATACCATAATATGTCCAACTATAATATAACAATAATACGTCCTTGTGGGTACAAGGTGGGCAGAAGACCTGGTAAAGGTTGCAGGACGACGCTGGATGCAGGCCGCTTCCAATCGGCCGATCTGGAAGTCACTGGGGGAGGCCTACGTTCAGCAGTGGACGTCCTGTGGCTTAAATGATGATGATGATGTCCAAGTTGATTGAGGAGTTTAGTTGAATAATAATAATACTGATGTTTACTTTGTCGTTTAGTGTTAGACTTAGAAATGGACCGCCGAACACTTTAGTTTCCAAAAAAATACCCAGATGTATTTTAAAAACTTATACGAGCATTACAACAAACGGCACGGATGTTGAGTGCTGGGCGAAAGATGCGCAGAAAACCATTAAGATTACGTGGTTGGCTAGACGTGCGACGCGCTTGAACCGCCGGCGGTGATTGGTTGTTAGCTCCGCGCACACGCGTCTCTACAATGATCCTCTCGTAAGATGCGCAAAGCGATCCCCACTTTTTGAACCAGCGTTCCACATCGGTGCCGGGGATTGTACGATGGAATAGTTTATTTGATAATATTAATAAATATAGCATTTATATTATTACGTAAGCAGGCCTGCTACCCGATAGACCGACGACGTAATCAACGTTGCGGGATGTCATAAGTTTCGGCACTATAGGTCCATAAAATATAAAAATAATGTTTTCTTACATTTGTAACTGTACACGACTGTAACTGTAAATAAATAAATAAAATGTTGCTAGATACAAATGGTTCAGAGTCCATCAATGTACCACCAAAAATTGATGATGATGATATTTTCAAGAAAATTCATTTATCACGAACAACTCAAGCATTCCAATCATCGTCATCATCATCCTCCGTACCCGAGAGGCGAGCACGCTAAATTTTATATGGGGTGTCGCCGTCTCTGAGGTTTCGGGTTCGATCCCCGGTCGGGTCAATGTAGAAAACAAATTTCTATATTGTCTCGGTTCTGAGTTTTGTGGTCCCGTCTTTGTTTTTGATTTCTTTAACACAAGTGCTTTAGTTACTTTCCTTAGGATCAAAGCAATGTATGTTATGTTGTCCAACATTAAAATATTTAAATTCCGTGAGAATCAAACACGATAAACATTCAAAATTATGACAATTATCTCTCGTTTGATTGACGTGCATTGGCTTCTGAGTTTTTTATTTGCGTATGAGTTAATCTGTTAATTACTTGCTATCTGTATTATCTTAATGTATGCCTGTCTGTCACTCCCGGTTTTTGGAAGCCGGATGTAGCTCGTTTGGAGAGCAAAGTGCGAATTGATTCTATAAGCGGTCTTAGATAAATTTAATAAGGACAAATATAAAGCTATTGTATTAATTTAGTTTTTTATTTGGTTAAATAAATATCTTCGATAATAACAATAGTATCATTTTAACAAAGTTTTGTCCGAGTTGTAGTAACGTTTTTGAAACAGCTGGTTTTTTTCTCGATTTCATTAAAGAAGACAGTAAAAAAAGTTTAGTTATTTATTTTTAGCAGTTGCCTTTTGGACCATTTTTGAGTTAAAGATTTACTAACAAATATTTATTTTTGTTACAGAAATTCAACACTATGGTTGCTGAATAGAAAAACACCAAGAATGGACAGCAAAATGCATCCAGAAAGCGAAAGAAAATCACACACTAATTATGACACTAATAGAATACCAACTTTAGAAGAAGTCCGAAACACCGAAGAGAGATTAAAGACAATGAAAGAAAAAACCAAAATGTCACTAGACATAAACAGATATTGCCTAAATAAGAAACCTAAATACATACTGTATGATAATTTTAGCTATAGAGAAGATGTATCTAGAAGAACTATGATAAAGAAAGAGAAAAAATACTACAATTACTGTTTCTTTAGTGTCGTAGCTAGTTTTATATTTGGTTTCGTCATAGGAGTTGTTCTAATGAGCACATCTCAAACAACGCACAACTTTACTCCTAGAAAATTAGTCAAAATTAATAACACTAGAGAAGTAATTACAAGAAATTTAAATTCATTGAAGACTGATAAGACTGAAAATGATATTGAAGTCGATATTAAAATTAATGAAGAGAAATTCGCATCAGTCTCTTTTATTGGAACTGAAACACATAAATACAGGAAAGATATTTATCCTAAAGGATTGACAGAGGATATGAAAGATATTTTAAAAGACAATAAAATAGTCACTCATAGTAAACACTCGATTGCGAATGTCATAAACAAAACTGACTATGTTCCTAGTGACCATACAGTTCTATATAAAAATATTTACTGGGGCCCTGAAGTAGAAGACTTCATGCCTCAAGGGTATGGTGAAAATACAGCAGATGTCTGGGAGAGATACGTCAACCAAAGTGAAGTTATCAAAATGGAATCCGGCTGTGGAAGAATGCAGAATAGACTAGTAACATTCAAAGATGGTATTCAAGCTTGCGTTAGATACAGACAAAACACAGATCAAATTCAAGGCGAGATCTTCAGTTTTTATGTTGGTCAACTACTCAATTTGACTAATCTGGCGCCGTCGGTAGTCAAAGTCGTCGATTTGAAAGACAAATTATGGAGGAACGTCGCTACTGAAGTCGGTACTGCTCAATGGAATACTAACAGAGCTGTAGTACTCACACAATACATCCCAAGCTTAGAATCGGCAACAATACCAGAAATATTCAAGCCGTCTAATAGACATTTGAATAAGAATGACGTGCTGACCATGTCTTTGAAAGAAAACGACACTGCTGACGCTTCTAAACAGATTTTCATAGAAAAATTAAAAATGAAACAATTGAAAACATCAAAAACTGAGTCAGAAAACTTCGACCACATAGATATGAGTTTGAGTAGAAAAACTAAAGAGCTATTTGTGGAATTAGCGCAATGGTCTGACCTTATTATATTTGACTACCTCACCGCGAATTTAGATAGGATAGTGAACAATTTATTTAACTACCAGTGGAATATCAATATCATGGATGGTCCTGCACATAATTTGGCAAGAAAAATGGATAGTGGTCTTCTCTTGTTCCTAGATAATGAATCTGGATTGCTTCACGGCTACAGATTGTTGAAAAAATATAATGTTTACCATAGTTTGATGTTAGACAATTTGTGTGTGTTCAGAAAGAAAACTGTAGACGCATTAAAACAATTACACGAACAATCGATTGGTGCAAAACTCAGTGCTATGTTCCACGAGAAAAACAATGCAATAATTAGGGATATTTTACCGCCATTACCCGAAAAGAACGCTAAAATATTACACGAACGAATCGGGAGAGTCCTTAGTCAAGTTGAAAAGTGTGAACAGACTTTTAGATAGTATAATTTTGAGGAATATTAGAAATTTTATGAAAATACTTATTTAAAATTCTAACTGTAACATTTCACATTCATGTGATATTTTTGTAAGCGTTTTGATACCAAATAATTTATTTATTGTATAAAGATATTTAGGTATAATAATGTGCCAGTGTATTATTTCAAGTGATATTTAAAATGTTAATTTGTTGTAATTATTATTTTGTAAATATGTAAAATTATGTGAAAATAACTTGGCCCCTGAATAGTAGGTAAATATTTGAAACTATTTCTAACTGAAGCTTTTATACGAATAAAAGAGAGTTTTAGGTTGTTTTAATAATATTTTTATGTATTTATTTTATTATTTTAATAGATAAAAGTAATATATTAACCATATTTTAAAAGAAACATGTTATATCTCTTTCGAAACATGAAATATCAGTCTCACCAGAATTTGTATTATTTATTAATAACTTCACTATGCAATATTATACCATGATAACCAGCCCCTCTAGGACGAGCAACGAAACTCGATAAGATATGATATGATATAGCGATTTATCGACACTTAACTTTCAAAATATGATAACATAGCTGCCATCTTGAACATTTATCGAAACGGTGAGCATGTCCGTGCGTCACGGTCATGCTCGCTTTTTCGAGAAAATTCCATATTTTGCCAAAAATATGCGATAAATCGCTACATCATATCATATCGTGTTTTGTTGCTCATGCTAGAGGGACAGGGTTACTTAGACATCTTGTAAATGTCACTATTTGTTGAATATAACAGAATTGTACACAGGTTTTTGACACTGCCAAAATTTGCCTTGTTTAACGCGTATTCTATTAATAAGCTGGGTTTTCACTATAAAATAAAGGTATCATTTCAGACATGAATTCACTCTCACCGTTCTTTTAAATGGAAGTATTTAAACTGAGATATAATTTGTATTACATGACAAACCTAACTAAAGTATTATATACAGGGTTATTTGAGAAAATCAACAACCTCGCACTTGACTTGATAGTTGACATTATAAACACCAACATATTTTGTTCTAAGAGTTTTATCATAACTCAATAAATTAATTGTAAATGATTTTCTAAGCTTTTATTATACTGTCATGACATTTGTAAGTCTATATTGGGCGCGCGCCTCGCCCTCCCCCGCCCCGCCCGATGTGAAGTGCACAGAGATAAGAACATTCAGACGTAAAATTAAATTGATATTTAGTTTTGTATGAAAGTAAAATGTGTCAAATTATCTAAAGTCGTAGAACTAATGTTGTTGTGTATGATGTTAGCTATCTAGTCGTGCGAGGTTGTAGATTTTTTTCAAACACTTAACCCTGTATATATTACATCCCATAGTGAAAAGCCACCTTATGTTAGGTTCTGACTGGCGTTACGGTGGCGGAATGTAACCTTCACATGTTTTATTACGTACTTACGTCAAAATGACAATCTAGCTCGTTGCTTTTTGGCACCCCCGTACTGACGGCACGAATGCTCGCTTTGTAAAGCAGGCTACTCACTTAGCCGTGTAGCATGTAACGTATCTGATACTGTATCTCGGTGGGTCACTGCGAGCTTACTGCGCTCCACGCAGCGGCTCGCAGCAGGCTCGTGCCACATACTCATTTGATACAGTATCAGATACGTTACATGTTACACGGCTAGGTAGGTATTCTGCTTAACAAATTGCATTACGCACCGTAACGCCAGTCAGTTTCTACCTTTAGAAAGCGCAATTAAAAGACTAGTCGACAGACGTACATAAGTAGAAATATTTTGTTTGATAAATCTGCTATTATTTGATCAGTGACGCATTGTTTTATTGCGGACTAACATAAACTCATTGAAATCACTGATTTGTTTCCGAGATGGATATAATTATGCTTTATATTGTGCTCGTTGATGAAAGTGTTGCCGATATTCGTTACTTTGAATATCGATAGTTTTGATCAAAAATCTGATTTATCGACAGTATCGATACAATCCATACCATCGATAGCGTGGTCTACGTAAATTCTAATTATATTTACTAATAGTATCAATATTTTGATAATATTAAATGTGATTTAGAAATTTTGACTGGTATAGAAAGTATTTTTTCCAATTGTATTTATTTGTTTCACAATGTTTTTGGCATTAAGTCGAAAATTTGTACGACCTTTTTTCATCTATCTATGCAATCAAGTATAATGGCCGACTTAAGCCGGGTTCCTATATCCGAGAAACGGTTGGTTTTGCTAACGGATGGTAGGAATTGTCAACTTGACATACTCAAAAGCGTTCCTATAAATGACGCTTCGTCAAATTTTATAGGAACGACTATAACGGCTCGTTACTTTTGACACCAATACGATCAGTTGCTGATGTACACTTACGCATAGTACAATATGGGAACCCGGTGTTAGCCAGATATCTTCTACGATTAAGTTTGATATGTTGACTGTTTTCTTAGAGAATATGTGTCAAAACGTCAATTTTATTCGTTGGATAAAAGTTTACTGGAGTTTGAAATACCGGCCCTAGTAAATAAAATATCAGACACTTTTAAACATTAAACTAACGATAGTATTCTTTTGCAAAATTAGTTAATTAAAAATTTGCGAACCTTGAATGTCCAAAATAATTTTAATATCAATACTATTAGTAATATTGTGACTATATTCTTACTTACTTTTTAACTTTCGCGTTGAACAATTTAAAACTCAATGAAACGGGAATTTCAACATTTTAACATTTTGTACCTAAATTATAATCGCGTTAATTCAAGTTTCATTGAGTTTTTTATTCTTACTATAGTTATTAGAATATTTTTCGGTAACACTAGGTTGGACTGCTTCAAACTATATTTATACATGTATCTAATATATTTTCTTTGGCCACAGACTATAATACAAGTTCTACTAGTTTAATACTGTTATTTTTACCATTTATAAATTTACGTTTACCAATAAATTTTGTAATGATTTATATTTAATTCAATTCCTGGGCCACCTCAATGCTGAGTTACTACATTAACATGTAAATATAATGTAAAAATATATGTAATTATAATAAATAAATGATTTCTTTAAAGACTAAATGTTTTGTCATTTAATTTCAGGGATATACCTCATACATAATTAATAGTTAAAGTTTAATTTTGGTTATTTTTACTTGACTATTTATGTTTCAATAAAACATAAGTATCGTATCCATGAATTTAAAATAACTAGCGCCTGAGGCTTCCTTTGCATAGTATAATATTTTTTTCTCATTAATTACTTCAAATCCTTTGTAAAATGATGTACTAAAATTAAAACATCTAACCACGGTTAACAAAAAGTAAAGAGTCTAACCATAAACTCTTAACAAAACTTAATATAAGCAGTGTTGTTTTTAAGTACATATAAAATTAGGGAAAAATAAACAGGTTTCCAACCAGCCAATTTGGAAGTCACTGGGGAGGCCTATGTTCAGCAGTGGACGTCCTGTGGCTGAAACGATGATGATGAAATAGGGTGAAATAATTAAGAAGTGTAGGATTTGACAGTAAGTCAACCTACCTCTAAACTCCTTTTAGCAGCCAGAAGAGAGAGAAGAGTTTCAACATCTACCTCATGGCTCATCATCAGATTAGCTTAAAGGCATCAAACTATTATATTGTCATTTAAACATACAGTCAGCAGCAATTATATAGCGACATCCAAGGCTGTCAAATAGTTAGATACAGCCAAAGTGGTCAATAACATCGTACAGCCAGAGTGTTCAAATTATTGAGTGCACCCAGCCTGTCCAAATAATATCGATACAACCGTGCTGTTCAATACATCATAATAATACGTAATAATACGTAATTGGTGACATGCGCGTTACGTTACTTTTGACGAATGAAATGTCTCTATCTATATGAACGTCTCGGGTGTATCAATGTTTTTGATCACTTTGGCTGTATCTAACTATTTGACAGCCATGGATGTCGCTATCTAATTGCTGCCGACTGTACATGGCCTTACTACAAAGAAGATAGACTAGGTTTAAACCATGCCTAAAGAATAGCCAACCAATTTGAAATGTTGATACATTTTAAATTGGTTGGCTATTCTGTAGGCTCAGGCATCAGCTTAGAGCATTCAACCAACATGCTCTAAGCAAATCAGACATTCGAGATATATTACTAACAAACATTTTCAATTGGTTGATTATCTTTAGACAGTGTTTAAACCTAGTCTATCTTTTTTGTAGTAAGGCCAACAATGTTTCATACCAAAAAATAATTTAGAAGTAGGTTTACTACATGAGTGTTCTAAGTAGCTGAAATGATGATGTTGAGCGCTGGGCCAAAGATGCGCAAAAGACCATTACAATTACGTGATTGGCTAGTCGCGCGTCGCGCTATCACCGCCGGTCGGGATTGGTTGTTAGCTCCGCGCGCACGCGTCTCTAATACGATCATCGTAAGATGCGCAAAGCTATCTCCATTCTTGCCCCAACGCTCAACATCTGTGTCGAGTTACTGTAAGTTGGCGAAAAAATAACGGAGAAACGAACTATAATATAATCGTACTTTATTTGGATACTTATGTGGGCGCTCATCACAAAAACATTTTGTCACTTGTGGGATTCGAATCTGCAGCCGCCTGACTCAGTAATTTGGAAGAAACCACGGTTGAGAACTAAGAAGTTTAAGTATATTCAGGAGTAAGTACGTAATTAATAAAAATAATAGATGATCTCCCTATTCTATTCTTTTATTTCCGATTGATACGACCAGGAGGCCTGACACGAAAGTGCATCGTTCGATCGGTCGTATAAACCTAAAAAATTAAAATAATTAGGCACTTGTGTCAATGCTTTGACGAAATATGACTACTCGAATTAGCCGTGTAAAAACCCCGCCCGTTTTCAATTGTTCATAAATTGTCAAACCTTTGATAAAAGTGAAGGGATATTTTAATTTAATCGCATAATACGACCGAACGAACGCTTTCATGCTAGGCCTCCTGGTATAATGGCACAGTGATTTACCAATACAAAGTGTCCTGGGTTCGATTCTCGGTTCAAATAATTAGAAAAACAGTCATCTATCTCTTCTTTATCCTGGCAGTCAGTCAATCAAGTACTTTTCCATA
Organism: Anania fuscalis; assembly: GCA_950371115.1. Lineage (NCBI taxonomy): Eukaryota > Metazoa > Arthropoda > Insecta > Lepidoptera > Crambidae > Anania > Anania fuscalis. Next base: position 2,441,958 of record OX493355.1, read on the forward strand.
GACCTGCAGGGCTACAAAATACAACACAAAAATACAAAAATCTTTATTGCTTATCGATAGACAAGACAAATTTTGTCTTCGACGATAATTTTGTCGTTTTCCCTAACCTAACGGATTACAGACGTCTCGAATCGTTTCTCTTAATATTTTCAGGGTCCTCGTTCTTCGTAGCTACTTTTTACGTTATAACACGGCATTGCCACGATATTCTGGTTTTTGCTTTGTTATCGTCGAAGACAAAACGACATATTTACGTCAAAAGTCGATAAAATGCCACGACAAAATTTTATCGTGTTGCGCATGCTAGCCCTGCTGGTATAGTTTTCACTTTGCACTAATCAGGACGTCTACTACGAAAAACGATATACGATGTTTCGGACGAAACGAAACACGAACGATACGCAAACGATAAGCCTACTATGATACTATCGGATTTCAATGCTTCGATCGGATCCATAGACACATTTCGGAATGAATTCGTGAAACGAATGACTAAGTTGCTATTTACCGAACTTACAGAAAAAAAACCGGAAATCATTTAAAAAAAAGCAACATTAAACGTGCTTTTTTATTTTATTGCTTAAAACGATCAATACAACAAATTTTTAAGATCATAGAATCTTAAAAATTTGATGTATTGAATATTTATTGTGATTATTCAATGTTAAAATAAAACAAATGTCTTCGTCAAACAACGAACTTCGTCGCCGATATCGGATCCGAAACGTTTCATAGTAAGCAATCCGCAAAACGATTATCGTATTGACGGATTTCGTTTTTCGTAGTAGACGTCCAGGTGCTGCCTTTACCTGTATTCCATTATTATTATTACCATTTCTTGAACTTATGCGCACAGCTAAGGATTGGAATTCCCTGCCTGCGTCTGTATTTCCGAGTGCATATAACCTGACTCTCTTTAAGTCCAGAGTGAATAGGCATCTTCTGGGCAAGCTCGCTCTATCGTAGATCCCATCTATGCTCTAGAGCAAGATTGGGGTCAAGAGTAAGCCCATCTCAAATAAAAAAAAAAAAAAAATCTTCTCAATAATGCAGGTAGAGATAATATCTTTGGCTGTAACGACTAACGCAGACCTTTTAGACATTATTGGCCTTACTACAAACAAGATAGACTAGTGTTAAACACGTGTTTATAATTAGTCAACCAATTTGAAATGTTGACACATCAGACATTCGAGACATATTATTAACAAACATTTTTAATTGGTTCACTTATCTATAGACGACCTCCATAGCCGAGAGGCGAGCACGCCGGACTATAATGGCGTCGCCATCTCTGAGGTTCCGGGTTCGATCCCCGGTCGGGTCAATGTAGAAAACGAACTTTTCTATATTGTCTCGGGTCTGTGTGTTGTGGTACCGTCGTTGTTTCTTTTCTATGACATAAGTGCTTTCGCTACTTACCTTAGGATCAGAGCAATGTATGTGATGTTGTCCAATATTTATTTATTTATCTTCAGACAAGTGTTCAAATCTTTTTGTAGTAATGCCGTTTATGTTTTTTTTCTATTTCTATTTTTTTATATTTCTCAATCACTGTCAAACAAATGTTTCTTATTTTAAAATTTACCACGACAAACAACGGACAACGGAAACATAGTATTTACACCCTCTTTAGATACTTTGCATACCGCATGAAAAACGATGAATCAGTGAAGTAACTCATTTAAAGATTTAAAAATACTTTTTAAAACAACTTATTCCACCTTTGCCCCCCAATACGGCGGACGATTCCGTCACTATGGTAACCACGACTGCCCTAAACAACAATAGACTTCATACGTATGCAGTCCGCCTCCCGCCTACTGGTTCTATGCTGTATGCAAATGTATTTAGGTAATAATTAATTTTTTGAACCTTGTTTGTTGTTGGGGAGATGGTGCAAGATGAAAGCGGTGGGGAGTTAAGCATTCGAATTCTTGAATATCAGAATATGATCTGGATAAACGTATAGGACGTTTTTTATTACCCACGACGGTACGGAGATGGTATATGCGTTTGTACCCACGACGGTACAGAGATGATATGTGCGTTTTTACCCACGACGCGACGGTACGGAGATGGTATATGCGTTTTTACCCACGACGGTACGGAGATGGTAAATGCGTTTGTACCCACGACGGTACAGAGATGATATGTGCGTTTTTACCCACGACGCGACAGTACGGAGATGGTATATGCGTTTTTACCCACGACGGTACGGAGATGGTATATGCGTTTTTACCCACGACGGTACGGAGATGGTATATGCGTTTGTACCCACGACGGTACAGAGATGATATGTGCGTTTTTACCCACGACGCGACGGTACGGAGATGGTATATGCGTTTTTACCCACGATGGTACGGAGATGGTATATGCGTTTGTACCCACGACGGTACAGAGATGATATGTGCGTTTTTACCCACGACGTGACGGTACGGAGATGGTATATGCGTTTTTACCCACGACGGTACGGAGATGGTATATGCGTTTTTACCCACGACGGTACGGAGATGGTATATGCGTTTTTACCCATGACGGTACGGAGATGGTATATGCGTTTGTACCCACGACGGTACAGAGATGGTATATGCGTTTGTACCCACGACGGTACAGAGATGATATGTGCGTTTTTACCCACGACGCGACAAATTTTGCGGTTATGATCCTGTAGGATATTATGTGTATATTGTTTTCGTTATGTATCATACCAAACATCCTGTAGTTCACACAATAAAACGAAGTTGCGGGCACAGCTATCGCATTTAAATTTCTAGGAAATCGTGTATAATTTCCTAGGAATTCGAATACAATTATAGTGATTTCGTATGCGAATTATATTTCGATTGCTTCAAACATACACCTCCAAACTTTCGGCATACAAGTGTAATTATCGACCGATTTCGTTAGCCACTATTCTCGCGAAAGTGCTTGACAGTTTGCTTAACACACAGCTTGATAAACATCTACATATACACGACAACCAATTCAGTTTTAAGTCTGGTCTCTCTACTGAAGCGGCGATACTGTGTCTAAAGCAAACGGTTAAGTACTATACGGATAAAAACACGCCTATTTTTGCGTGTTTTTTTAGATCTTTCGAAGGCGTTTGATCTGGTTTCTTACGATATTCTATGGCAAAAATTATATGAAACATCGATGCCCGAAGATTTAATTCGTACTCTTAAATATTGGTACGGGAACCAGATAACGGTGTTCGGTGGCCGGGAGCGTATTCGACACCATACTGTTTGGAGTGCGGCGTAAGGCAGGGGGGGCTGACATCGCCAAAACTCTTCAACCTCTATGTGAATGCGCTTGTGGAGGAGCTCAGCAGCACACATGTTGGCTGCCATATTGATGGAGTCTGCCTAAATAATATTAGTTACGCAGACGACATGGTGCTGCTGAGTGCTTCTGTAGGTGGGTTGTCGCAGCTGCTTGGCATATGTAAAAAGTACGCTAAGCAACACGGGTTGACTTATAATATAAAGAAAAGTGAATGGATGGTCTTTCAGGTACGGGGACGGTCCCTTACTCACTCCTAATAGGGTAGCACAGTTTATATATCTTGGTCATATTCTAAGCCCGGACTTGAAAGATAATGCTGACATAGAAAGAGAGCGTAGAGCGCTGTCTGTTCGTGCGAATATGATAGCCCGCAGATTTACTCGGTGTTCAAGAGACGTCAAAATCACTCTATTCAGGGCATTTTGTACGTCCTTCTACGCGAGCGGTCTGTGGGTGGACTATGCGCAGAAGCAGTACGGCGCTCTGCGCGTCCAGTACAATAATGCATTCAGGGTATTGTTGGGGCTGCCTCGATTCTGTAGCGCCTCAGGGATGTTCGCTGAAGCGCGCGTGGACTGTTTTTACACAACCATGCGCAAGCGGTGCACATCCCTGGGGCGCAGGGTGCGGGCCAGCCCGAACAGTATCTTGGCCATTTTCGCCGAACGCTTTGACTGCCATTACGTGTATCATTGCAGTATGGTACATCTACTGGCTGGTGTTAAAATGTTATTTTGAATGTTTATTTAATTTAATTGAATTTTAATTTCATTTAATTTATTGAATTTTTATGTGTTTTATTATTTTATTATTTATTGTTAATGTGGATTTTGTATTGATAATTATTATTAATTTATCTGTATCTTAATTGGTTCTATGTAGTTGACTGAATAAATGAATATTATTATTATTAAAAAGAAAAAAAAAACAAGGAGTTTTAATTTATTTTATTAATAAGTTGTAAAAATAGTTAGTTTGTATGTTTGTTAGGCCAGATTCGTAAGTCGTAACTCGAGGGGAAACCACCTGCTTATTCTAGAAATAAGCGAATTTTTTATGAATACCAACCACAAATCTAAGAAATAGGTAAGGTTTTATACGGTTAATGTCAGCTGTCAACTTAGGTGACACTCATCAAATCGACACTGGTCGCAAAGAAACTGACAAGATGTCAATAATTAGCATTGACACCTGTCTACCCCTACAAAATTGAATTGTTGAGGCAAGTATTATTTGATCAGTGGAGGCAACCTGCAACCTAGAAGAAAATGGATTTCATAAATTTTGGCAGACTTATACATTCGTTCATCATTCACACTTGAACAATATGAACAACAATATTAAGAGCAGTGCGTGCCTTAAGTAAGTTGGAAAAATGTTTAAACGAAACGAGTTAAAATATTCTCATAATAGCTGAATTGGAATAACTTCATTTTTCATAGAATCTAGCCTTTCAATTAAAAATGTATGTATATAAAATTATATATGCTGAAATACCCTGTCTTGGAATAATTATGGATTGGCTTTTATATTTTGTGCCCAAGTGCCGCAAGCTGCAGTACCGATAACTACGTATTTAATTACTATCTGACGACCTCCGTAGCCGAGCATCACTGACTTGGAGACTTGGCGTCCCGGGTTCAATTCCTGGCCGAGTCAGCCGAGCTTTAGCTTACCTTACGATCAGCATTTTTTTGACGAAAAAAAAGGATCACCAAATTTAGCAATGTAAGTTATGTTGTCCAATTTTCATAATTTATTCATTGTAAAATTATATTTAATGATAGTTTAAGCCCTAGTCTATATTTTTAATAACAAGGCGGTTTCAAATAACATCATAAAGTTTGTAACTAAGACCACAAACCAATTCTATACCAAAATCTGTCTTATTCTTTAACTCTATGGACGAAATTCCCTCGCTACATCTCCTTTCTTGTCTATGCTAACGGTAATAGAGACGTTTTCCGTAGTCTATGCTTTACCATCACAAAGGGATACAGGTTATTGTCTCAGTTTGTCTAGGGTTTACTTAACTTGGGCTATAAATAATTTGTTCACATTAAATACGGACATGTCCAACCGTCCAGTTATCATTGGGAGTTGTGAAGATTGTCTGGATTTTATGGGGTAATTTGTAGGTAACATACGAGGAGTATGGCAAAGCAATAACATAAATAATAGACTAGATGTGCACGCGGCTTGGCACGCGTAGAATACACCGTGAATTTTTAATTACCCAAGAAAATTAACTAACATACTCAGATATCGATATACATCGAATTTGGCGAATAAAAAAAAATTTTTATGAGAAATTTATTTAAAAGATATCTAACATTCCTTAAAAATTATGCACCATAAAAGTCCTGCTAATTCAAATAGTAATCATTATCATTCCAACATTAACGGAACCAAAATGCACCTAATTTAGTCGCGTAATATTGGCGTACGGAAGGAATAACTATGAATGATTTTTTTTTTCATTCATAGTTATTCCTTCCGTACGCCAACGCCGTACGCCGTTCCGTTTTTTTTATTCGCCAAATTCGATGTATATCGATATCTGAGTATGTTACTTAATTTTCTCGGGTAATTAAAAATTTAGGGTGTATAGCTTGTCGCCCTGTATTTAACCCCTTAGGTCCTAAAGCTTAGGTGGATGAAAAATCGACGCTTATGTTATACTTGGATACAAATGGTGTACTTACTGTGCATTTATGCGGATTAAAAAGTAGCCAATGTCATCCTCTAACCATTGAACTACCACTATGCAAAAAGACATAAAAGATTCCTTGCTCTGTGAAAAAAGAAATCCTCCAAGGGAACTGTAATTTTTGTCGGAAATAAAAATAACCTATGTGCTAATGTGCCATTCCAGACATAATTTCTTCTTTAGGGTTCCGTACCCAAAGGGTAAAACGGGACCGTATTACTAAGACTCCGCTGTCCACCTGTCTGTCTGTCTGTCCGTCTGTCTATCACCAGGCTGTATCACATGAACCGTGATAGTTAGACAGTAGAAATTTTTACAGATAATGTATTTCTGTTGCCGCTATAACAGCGAATACTAAGAAACAGAACACAATAAATATTAAAGGGGGCTCCCATACAACAAACGCGATTTTTTTGCACGTTTTTATAGATAATGATTTGGAAATCTTTATGCGCGAGTCCGACTCGCACTTGACCATTTTTTTCTCATCCAGCCATTGCCAGCCATCATCCTAAGGTCGTCGGTCCATCAAGCCGGGGCGTCTTACACTGCGCTTTCCAAGGTGTGGTCTTCACTCAAAAACCCGATAACTCCACTTTTCATCGGTTTTGCGGCAAGCGGCGGATTTTATTCATATTACAAGAATATTTTAAAACCTATTTGTGTACAAACGCCTCAGTTTAAAAGTTACGAGGTGGCATGCCGACACGATAAGCTTGAAGGACGAAATAATAAACCTTCGCTTTACTCGCTCACTCGTACCTACTTAGAGGGTATTCGACCGATTACCGTGGAAGAGAGAAGTATAGCCCCAGGTATAAGACTGTGGTTCTGTATGTCACATAAAAAACATGCTCAAATAGTTTATTGCATGTCACATTAATAGTAGGGTAAGATAGTAGGTACATATATGATAGTAGCTAATGAGACGCCCTGCAAGGGCATGGCAATTTTAAGAGGGCTAGCCAAGTTAAGCAATAATATTACTAAATAACACAGATAAATTATAAAAAAATTGTTAAAACATGAAATCAACTGCCAAAAAAAATAAAAAAATAGATTAATAAATAAGTTCTTTCAAATAATCACAAGATTACAATTACAATAGGGTGGGAATTTAATAGATTTTTTAAATTAACTGTTAATTGTTGGTGATGTCTTAGTGAGTCCCTAAAACTTTTATTTTTAAGGCTGTTTTTAATTTGTAAAAACCATTTCAAACTTTACGTTTTGTTACGCGATGTATTTAATTTCCTTGATATGTAAAAATCAATAATGAAAGCTAGTTTCGTTTAGTCCGGTAGTATAATTTTCGTCAAGTAACAAGAACGCTGGAGGGTGGCGCTACTTGTCTCCACCGAATACTTATAGCAGTACTGAAAATGTTAGTTCCTATTTTGGCCACCGCTCTTTTTACGTGACGCCAAGTACGTAGTAGTTGGAAGGCCCCTGTAGCGCAATTAGTGAAGGGCCTGCGCGCTAAGCGCAATTCTGGGTTCAACTAAAGTTAGGGCGAGTTAGCTGACGACGACCTGGTAAAGGTTGCAGGAAGCCGCTGGATGCAGGCCGCTTCCAACCGGCCAATCTGGAAGTCACTGCCTGTGTCTTCCAGATTGACCGTGGAGGCCTATGTCAGCAGTGGACGTCCTGTGGCTGAAATTAATAATATAATAAATCTAAATCCAGAGGGTTTGAGCTCTGCCCACGGACCCCCAAAGCTGTTGTCACTCCGCGTAGGACACTTAGTGGCACCGAAGGAGAAATAAAAGGCTCGCATGCATCATCGCCGCTATCTGCTGCTTAAACCTTCAGATAAATGGAGTATGGCTGGGCAAAGATTATGAGGACAGACGGGACAAAATGTGTTGATGGTTTTGTGCCTACATTTTGTGGCACACATTTTTTTACTCATATATAAAGTGACTAAATTAAGCATTGTATTTATGGCGGTATTGGCTTATTGATCGAATTCACATCAGAGGATTAGAGGATTAGATGAATTACTACTTCGTAAATATGTATGTAAGGATTTAATACCACTTTTTCGGCGAAAAGCATCGTGAGTAAGACTGTCCATTCTGATAAAACTCGATGATTGGTTTTTAATTCTAAGGGTCATGGAGGTTAGATAGCAATCGCTATAACAGTAGTAAGCAATCTTGCTCAACCTAGGATCATCACCGAACAGGTCCAAAATAATAAATTATTAAAAAAAGGTGCTAGGTACAGAGGACGAGAAGTAGAAAAATATTCTACTGATAAGCCACAAACCCATTTCAATTCAAAAATCATTTTGACAGATAGAACTTGACTAACCGTTAAGAAAATTCAGTCTTTTAGCGACAAAATTGGCACTGAGGAATATTTAATCAAAACACGATGGTTGCGCTGCTGATAGCTTGGCAAAAAAGGCTTTAAAAATATTTTTTTCAATAAATAGGCAAAAAACCTATTTATAAAATATGTTAACCATCTGCGCATTCTATTCTATGACAACGCCCATATTTGCCGGGAGGTCTTTAGCTTGACGCACCTCCGACAAGATGAGTGCGTGAGTCGCCCTCTGTAAATTACCTAATTAAACCTCTAAGTATACCTACCCAACTAACGTTTAGATGCGAAGTTTTGTTTTCTTTTTAACCGATTTAAAAAATAAACCTACCTCATAACTTTATGTCCGTGAATTTTATATCAATGTTGTACCTAACTAATCGAAACTTGAAACCTTTAAGTTACTTCCAAGTAGTATCGGTTTGAAGCCCTGCAGGGCTAGCATGCGCGCATCGGTTATTTTATCGATAGACAAGACAAATTTTGTCTTCGACGACAATTTTGTCGTTTTCCCTAACCTAACCGATCACAGACGTCTCGAATCATTTTTCTTAATATTTTCAGTGTCTTCCGTTCTTCGTAGCTACTTATTTTTACGTTATAACACGGCATTGCCATGACGACATATTTACGTCAAAAGTCGATAAAATGCCACGACAAAATTTTATCGTGTTGCGCATGCTAGCCCTGTAGGTCGTCTGTCCACCTACAAGGTCAACAGACGACCTGGTAAAGGTTGCAGAAAGCCGCTGGATGCAGCTGCTTACAACCGGCCAATCTGGAAGTCACTGGGGAAGCCTAAGCTCAGCAGTGGACGTCCACCGGCTGAAATTATGATGGTGATTAAGCCCTGTTCTGATATCTCAAGTCTGGTCCTGGGTTTTAATAAGTTCTTTGTCTAAATCGAATAATTTGCGATCAGGCAAATCTTTACAAAAATAAATCATCAAACTATTGGACAACATCACATACATTGCTCTGATCCTAAGGTAAGTAGCTAAAGCACTTGTGTTATAGAAATCAGAAACAACAACGGTACCAAAACACCGAGACCCGAAACAATATAGAAAAGTTCGTTTTCTACATTGACCCGACCGTGGATCGAAACCGGAACCTCGGAGATGGCGACGCCAAGTCCGGCGTGCTCGCCTCGCGGCTACGGAGGTCGTCAACTACATCAATAAAACTGGTATCAAGTGCATGTATAAAAGAAAGCCTTTATATATAACAATTTTTAAGCAGTTAATCTATAAATTCGAAAGAATATTCCTAAACGAAAAATGACACGGTAAGAAATACTGCTAAAACTGTTACTTGTTTCGAAATCGAATAAGATTATCATTTCAAGATATCTAGTTTTAAAAATTAGTCAAAATGATTAATTCTGAGTTCGTTCACACTTCGATTGTGACTGTGTTCATCTTGTTTATCCATAAGAGTCATAATCGCTTGTTTTTAATAGCGAAGTGTTAAAAATATTGTAATCAATTAAAGTGGTCAAATGTGATGGTTCTAAACATTAGTTATCCAATATGGCAGTTTGAGCTATGTTGACAAATGGCAAAGGCTGAAGAACTATTAAAATAAGTTTGGAAATGGAGGTGATAAGTTAGACTGACTCAACATCTCATTGCTTTGATCTTAGGGTACCTAAGTAGCCAAAGCACTTGTGTTATAGAAATCAGAAACAACGACGGTACCACAAAACTAGTACCGGAGACAAAAAAAGTTTGGTTTTACATTGACCCGACCAGGAATCGAACCACAGAGTTAGTGACCGAAGTACAGCACGTCATATTTTTTGTAAGTTTTAAAAATATTGTTTTGTAAAGGGTTTTTCATTGACCGAATGAGTTTCCTGATGGAATCCTGTGCGATTTCCGGCAACCCTTACGCTGGGGCTTCACCTGCGTTTAACTAAAGCAGGGCTGGCCAGTCAAGTGTAGGATTGCCGACATCTTTCAGGGCCCCAAGTCTGCTAATTTAAAGTGTCATAATTGAATATCAATTGGATCTCATTGTAATTGCTTGACACATTTTATATTTATTATATTCGTTCGTATAGCGTCGTTGTTGCCGTGTGGTGCCGGCACGTTAAAAGAATTGCACCACTCCTTCTCTTCCTATGGGTGTCGTAAGAGGCGACTACAGGAGAACCGCCACAAGAAGACGGGCAGCAGCGTCTCCTCTCCACCATTGGCCAAACTGCGATCGCCAACCCGCCTGCCAAGCGTGGCGATTATGGCAAAATCCTCCGTTTGGAGAGGCCTGTGTCCAGCAGTGGACTGATATGGGCTGGTGATTTAATATTGTGCCACTAATTAACTTACTTAAATTTAAGACTTAAATTAGTTGCAAAATACCAAATGTATCAAACAATTACACATTTGGTATTCTGCTACTAATATAAGACTTAAATTTAAGAAAATTTGGTAGAATACCAAATGTGTCAAAAAATTACAATGAGATCAAATTGATATTCAATTATGCCACTTTTAATAAAATTAGCAGACCTGGGGCCCAGGTAAGTACTCCGGCGGGCATTAATAAATTTTAATAAATAAATTGTTTCCACTATCACACCAATTATCTAGCTCCAAACTAAGCAAAGCTTGTACTATGGCGACTAGATAACGGATAACATACTTAAATACGTTTATAAACATCCATGACTGCAAATGCTCGTGCTCATCACACTAATATTCGCCCCTCGCGGGATTCGAACCCGCAACCGCCAGGCATTGTAGTCCGGAGCGCGAACCACTACACCAGACGGTCGTCGTCATTATCGTGCATTTGCAGGAAAACAGTTTTTTTTTTCACTATTTTTAACAATGCCACATCCATTCAACTCGAAGGTTCACGTCACAGCTATTTTACCTAGTGTCAAGTGTAACTGCGGAATTATTTAAATAAGGTTAATTTATTGCTGAAATCAATGAACTAGCCGATGCGTTCGTGTGTTTGTGTGTTTTAGCTGGACGCGTTTATGCAGGAGTGAGCCATCCCAGCTATGTTTCAGACTAAAATTAGTAGCTGTTTTTAATTATTTATTACTTTATTTATCTATTCTTAGGTGCACTAAATGCAATAAATGAATTTGTATTACTTTTTGGTAAAATAGCCCCTAAATTAATGACGATTTCGGAAAATAAAATGCTGGCTCGTTTCTCGCTCAAAGGCTAAGTATAGCTCTATTCAGCGAGGAAACGCTGCAAGCATTCTCGCCTCCTTGCCTCATGGACACGCGTTTATTTTTGAGTAGTTTATTTTTTATTTTATATTTATAGAAATGAAATTGTTGTTTTATATAAGATATTAAAATAATAATCTATTTGAATTTGAATTTGCACTTGATAAAGACAGAATGATGTCCATGAATTAATATTTCATATCTTCCTATCACATTCTTAGCCTAGGTAAGCTTGACCATGACAAGTCTGGTTATTACAGCAACAACAAGAATCATATAAGTCCAAACAGCTAAATAAATGCATACCCTACATAAGCTATGGAGCGAAGCAACAGGAAAAAGTTCAATACTAATACATACATACTAAAGTACAATACTAAGAAAACCACAATTTAAGCCTATAGTATTATCCCCCAGACAACCTTTCGGTAGAGGACTTAAGTCTTAAGAAAAGGCAGTGAAAAATCCAACAATTTTTTTTTATATAACGTAATAAGGTATAAAAAGGTAATTACCATTATCATACCTAGATACCTATTGTAGACTGATTTCGTTTTATATTTAGAATATTTCATTTTACAGTTACCTAGATAACTGCAATTCTGCTTGCTAAGTGTTGCATAACGCCGTCCCAGACATTAAGCCATTTTTTCGCACTCCCCCATAAATTTCGTCGCGGTGGGCTGGCGGCTTTAAAATGTATTTATATCTACAGAAAAACGTGGAATGTCTGTATGTACTCGTAACAACGTTGAACTTAAACTTAATCTATGTTTAAAATACATAGTTCATTAAAAATACATAATATAGTACATGCACTTCTTGCACTAATAACTTACAAGTAGTCTTTACTTGGGTCAAGATGGGTGAAGCATTTATTTTCACAAAGTAACTGTCATTCTGTATATTTTTTGATTTTGAAAAGGTCTTTATTGAATACTAGCAGCCCGTCCCGGCTTCGCACGGGGTAGACAATTATCGCTAATAGTTTCGGCAGCGCATTCGACGAAAGACATTTTATGACTCATTTTTCTACACCTTCGGTTACATTGTTCAAATTTTACCAAGGATCCCTATTTTTTTTCAAAATGAAATGTAGCTTATGTCAAATTGGAAGAATGTAACATTCTATTGGTGAAAGAATTTTTTAAATCGGCCCAGTACTTTTTGAGCCTATTCATTACAAACATACAAACATACAAAAATAGGTACAAATCTTTCCTCTTTATAATATTAGTATAGAAATGTTTTCAATTTTCTTATGTTCCTAGTATACATTTTTTTTCTTCCTAGGTATAATCAATCGAGTTTCTTTAGGTTTATGAGGTCTGAAGACCTATTATAACAGTTAAAATCAAATCACGGTATACCTTCATTGCAAATGAATTAACGGCAAAGTAAATATTATTCAACGAGCACTTTAAATATTTAAAACAAAAAAGTACTTTTAAGAAGTACCAATTGTATTGTCAATTTGTCATTCGGCATAGGTTTGTCGCTTTTATACTTATTAATTGGAAATACATTGAAAAAAAATGAGTCACTTATCGTCCTTCGTGAATTTTCTACAGTAAATAAATAAATAAATTATCAACATCATCATCTCAGCCACAGGACGTCCCCTGCTGAACATAGGCCTCCCCCAGTGACTGCCAGATTGTCCGGTTGCGCGCGGCTGCATCCAGCGGCTTCCTGCAACCTTTACCAGGTCGTCTGTCCACCTTGTGGGTGGACGTCCCAAGTTGCCCCGGTGACCACTAAATCCGCCGCTGCCACGAAATCAGTCGGTTAGTATTGTTTCTGAACGCAGCCATTGACCAATGTAAGGTTATAAAATGACAAAGAGTCAATGATTTTGACATTTTAGTTCGTAGTTCCGAATCGTGGGTGACAGTCGTCAGTTTTAAATAAAAGACTGTCACCGACCGTTGTTTACCTATGTCGGAGGCAGTCGCCGAATTGTCACTTAAGGTCCCTTAAATAAATAAATATAAGACAACATCACATACATTGCTCTCATCCTAAGGTAAGAAGCCAAAGCACTTGTGTTAGAGAAATCAGACACAACTCCTAGACCTGAATATAGAAATGTTCGTTTTCTACATTGACCCGACCAGGGATTGAAACGGGAAGCTCAGAGATGCTGCCATATATAATCCGGCATGCTCGCCTCTCTACTACGGAGGTCAAAGGTATTCATCATCATCATTTAGCCATAGGACGTCCACTGCTGAAAATATACCTCCCCTAAATGCTATGCGTTATTTCAATTATACCTAGTAAAGATAAATAACACAACCTCAGGTGGGACTCGAACCCACGTCCCATCGCATGCCGGGCGAGTGCTTTACCAACTAAGCTACCGAGGACGTCACGTGACACGATGAAATTTCTCAAGTGTTTCTTCTCACTGTCCCACCCCACCTGAGGTCGATGATTTTTTCAAGTGTTATTTATCTTTAATTAAACCTTTCATGGAATTGCTAAAAACAAAAATGTATACCTTGTAAAATTTGCGTTTAAGTACGTTTGCTTGCAGCACATAATTTAATAACCTTGCGCGTAAAACCAGCCTCAAAAACTAGTATGCCTTATTCGTTTTATCCACTAAGCATGAATATCGACAGCGGAATGTTAAACTCGCAATTTATATGTAAATCGCTGTATCGATTGCCAAAACTGATTGAATGTGATGTTGTGTGTATAATAATAAGAGTTAGCATGATTTTGTATGGCTTTTGTCTTATTAGTATGCCATATTTATCTTGTAACCCACAAAATAATATAATTTTCAAAAAATAATTTATCACCTAGGCTGACGCACACCAAAAAGTGTAGCAGACGTGGTGCATTGCATCTGCATGGGTCAGGATTTGTAATATATGAATTTTTACGCGTAGGTTCACACCGACGGTGTCGCAGATGCATTGCGAAAATTATAAGAACCGCTCAAATAACTTGTTTGATCCGAAACGAACACACAGTGTCGCAGACGCACGGTGTCGCAGATCCATCGCAACGCGCTGCGTTGCGTGTGCGACGCCGTGGTACCGGTGTGAATTGCTTCAAGACGCAGCGTGTCGCAAGATGCAACGCATCGTGCTGCAGACGCAACCGGTGTGCTGTAGCCATAAGTGTGTAGTTTTGCTAAGTTGACATACTATTATAAAGATCAGTATTTTATAAATAGCTCCATAAATTAAAGATTCAGGGCTATTTGAAAAAAAATCAACAACCTCGCACGACTAGATAGCTAACATCATAAACAACAACTTTTGTTCTACGAGTTTTATCATAACTCAATACATTAATTAAAAATTATTTTCCAAGCTTTTATTGTAATGTCGTGATATTTGTAAGTCTATGTTCCATTCACTACGAAAAGAAGGCGCGCACAGTCGTGCGCGCGATGTGATCCGCATAGAGATAAGAACATTCAGACGTATAATTAAGTTGATATTTATTTTTGTATGAAAGTAAAATGTGTCAAATTATTAAAAGTCGTAGAACAAATGTTGTTGTTTATGATGCTAGCTATCTAGTCGTGCAAAGTTATTGTTTTTTTTTTTAAATAACCCTGTATATTCTGCTTAAATCAAAAAAATATTATACGGCTCCTCTATCAAAAATTGCCCCAACAATGTCTCGCTAAAAACATAAAATCATACGCATGGTTCCAAAAAGTATTAAATTATTAAATAAATTATACAGCTATTCTCTTTTTTTTTCGTTTCATAATGTGTACTACCGGTTGCCCGTGACTTCGTTCGTGTGGTGATTTTAATAGTCATAATATGGTCAAATAACACAAAACCTTTTAAATATATAAATTGTAGCCTGTGTTATTCTAATGATTAACTGTAAATTAAATAAAATTTCATTTATTTCAAAGGAAACAGTATCCATAATCATAGTAAAGTAATATCAAAATTCGTTAAGTAGTTTTTGCATGAAATAACCTTTGATTACAAACATGTCTAGATAGAGTGTGGTGCTGCAATTGTCACCAAAAAAAACAGGCCAGATTTGAGTGAGTAACAATTAAAGGTTGCTATGGTAACAATTATGGGTTGCTATGGTAACAAGCGCGCCACTGAGCGGGCGAAACTAACTTTGGCGCCATCAGTTGGCTTAAGTATATATTTTTTGACGTTTATGAGAGAGGGAATATTCGAACAGGGAATCTAGACATGTATATAATCAAAGGAAATATCAAACTTCCATACGTGTTACATCAAAATTCGTAAAGTAGTTTTTGCATGAAATAACCTTCGATTATATACATGTCTAGATAGTTTGGTACTGCAATTGTCACCAAAAAAAACAGGCCAGATTTGAGTGAGTAACAACTAAGTTACTATGGTAACAATTATGGGTTGCTATGGTAACAAGCGCGCCACTGAAACAAACTTTGGCGCCATCAGTTGGCTTAAGTATATATTTTTTGACGTTTATGAGAGAGGGAATATTCGAACAGGGAATCTAGACATGTATATAATCAAAGGAAATATCAAACTTCCATACGTGTTTCATCAAAATTCGTTAAGTAGTTTTTGCATGAAATAACCTTCGATTATAAACATGTCTAGATAGAGCGTGGTGCTGCAATTGTCACCAAAAAAACAGGTCAGATTTAAATAACAACTATGGTCACTATGGTAACAATTATGGGTTGCTATGGTAACAAGCGGGCGAAACAAACTTTGGCGCCATCAGTTGGCAAGTATATATTTTTTGACGTTTATGACACTCGAACAGGGAATCTAGACATGTATATAATAAAAAAAAATAACAAACATTCATACGTCCATCCATCCTTATAAACTTTAGCATTTATTATAATATTTTATATCTTACTCCTATGGGTGTCGTAAGAGGCGACTACAGGAGAACCGCCACAAGAAGACGGGCAGCAGCGTCTCCTCTCCACCATTGGCCAAACTGCGATCGCCAACCCGCCTGCCAAGCGTGGCGATTATGGCAAAATCCTCCTTTTGGAGATCCCTGTGTCCAGCAGTGGACTGATATAGGCTATGATGATAAGTAAGATCTTCTTCCGATAAGAAGATGGGAAGATGAACTAAAATTGACCCTAGTGCCACACTGGACTAGAGTGGCAATAGACAGAGTTCAGTGGAAGCAGTTGGAGGAGGCCTATGCCAAACGGCACACCGAGTTACGTGATATATTATAAACTACACCTGTAAAAGTGGTAATACTGATTGATTGTAAAATATGTAACTTGGAAATAAAGGCTATTATTATATACAGGGTGTAAAAAAGGCTTAACGAAGCCTTAAACCACGAATTCTATACATAAAACCAAGTAGAATGCAAAAAAAATAATTGCTAGGAAATGACTTTTATTTTTGGGTATCAAAAAAAATAACTTATTTCTAATCCGCAATGTATAGCGCGCACGCCACAGACTATGCCTGTATGTGAGTAAGCGGATCATGTTTCTTTGTGAAAAAGTTTAGTTTTATCAAACAGAAGTCAATTTTGTAAAAATCTTTAAAAATAAATTGTAACTTTGACTGTCAATAACTCGGTAACCCGACATTTCCCAGGTATAGTGTAAAAGAAAAAAATGATCGTAATAATACGTAGAATATGCAGTATTCGGCTTCGTTAAGCCTTTTTTTACACCCGATATACTGGATGACTTTTTTTTACCGTCAAGAAAATAAACGTGTGAGATAGGCAAATGATACAGGTGATGATAAAATGATAATTTAAAAAAAAAAGTTTTATTTTTTATTTTATTTTTATAAACTATTTAACCTTATAACCATCTAATTCTAAGTTAATTTTGACTAACTTAACATTAAAAAAAGAATATTGGTAAAGTAATAATAAAAAATATGAAACCGACCAAAACTCAAACGCAATACTGATGTATTCTATGTTTATGCATTTTTTTGGACATTCCAAAACTTATAAAATCAGTTGTATTTTATAAACACACTCACATAATATCACATAGTTTTAGGTACAGAATACACAGTTATTTCTTCCTGACGGTAAAAAAAGTCACCAGTATATTAAGATCGACACACTTTTTGCTTTAAATGTCTAAAATGTATATAAAATAGGATACCATTGCCGGCGCCTTGGGACGATTGGACAACTTGCAACAAATTAATGGTAATACATTAATTTATTTAAATTTATGTCACCTGACCGGTGTCCTGGCCATACATCAACTTTTATTGGCACAAATATTTTATTTTTATTTTTATTATTGCATGGAATTGCTAAAAAAAAAAAAAAATTTACAATGTTTAAGCATTCCTGATCTTAACCAATAGTCAAATATTTGTAAAAATATTTCTATAGGCTGTTGACGGTAGTATACTACTCAGCTATACATATAGCTACAACATTGATCAGAATACGCTGGCTTTGACAGCGAGAAAAAACACTTGAGGAATTTCATCTTGTCACGTGACGTCCTCGGTAGCTTAGTTGGTAAAGCACTCGCCCGGCTTGCGATGGGACGTGGGTTCGAGTCCCACCTGAGGTCGATGATTTTTTTCAAGTGTTATTTATCTTCAACAAATATATTTTTCTGTCTTACGAAAATTACCATTAATTTGTGACAATATAGTATTCTCAGTTTTTTTCGTATTATGACGTTGTTTGATTTAGCTTCTGTCATACGTCGGGTTTTGATTTATTATCTGTTAAAATAGAAATTTATTGTGTAAAGCAATTATCGGGTTTTGGAAACCAGTTTGATGCTGGAGTTTTGCTCGTACTGTTATAAATTGATAACTTTTTACAATTGATATTCTTTATTCTATACCATTTTTAAAGTATATTTGATATTTACAGAAGATGCACAGTTCTGGCAATCTTGTAGATAAATAAATAAAATTGTTCCCACAATCACACCAATTAGCTAGCCCCAAACTATACTAAAAGCTTGTAATACGGCGACTAGATAAACGTTTTTAAACATCTATGACTTATGTACAAAATATGCTCGTGCACAAACATTTGCCCCTTGCGGGATTCGAACCCGCAACCGCCAAGCTTTGTAGTCCGGAGGGCGACCACCAGACGGTCGTCAAAATATAAGACGTAAGTAGTCATTTAATTACTAGGTATTAACACGATATTATTTATACTATTAGTGTCCTGAATAGGGAACTAATACGTATCCTAAAATATAACTTCGCTTTGGGACTACATATCGGCTAGTGATAAAGAGAAACGGCGCAACAAACGTTCATTCATTCATTAGACGTTTAAGATATAGATTTAATAATTATAAATTAGATAAACTCCAATCTCTAGAAACCCGCCGAGAGCAAAGGGATCAAATATTTTTGTACAAAATTGTTAATAATAAAGTATATAGCCCTTATCTGCAGGGCTAGCATGCGCAAATCGGTTATTTTATCGATAGACAAGACAAATTTTGTCTTTGACGATAATTTTATCGTTTTTCCCAACCTAACCGATCACAGCCATCTCGAAACCTTTTTCTTAATATTTTCAGGGTCTCCCGTTATTCGTTGCGACTTATTTTTACGTAATAACACGGCATTGCCATGATGTTTTGGTTTTTTCTTTGTTATCGTTGAAGACAAAACGACATATTTAGTCAAAAATCGATAAAATGATACGACAAAATTTTATTGTGTTGCTCGCACGTAAGCAAATTATTCTTTAGTTGTACCAAATTTCGCACTCGACAACAGAGCACTTTCGATGTACCCGTTTGTAGAACTAGATACCGTAGAAATAGTTTTATTATATATAAGAGCCACAGGCAATTACAACTCTAAATTCTGTCACATAGACATTTTTAATGAGCGGTTGATACGGTTTCGTCATCGTCTGAGATCCATTTAGAGTATTTCAGTTCTTTTTCAGTATTTTTGGCCCACTAGATTTTAATAGAAACTTACACTAATTAATTATTATTTGCTTATTTGCTGTTTTTCATATTTTGTCTCCATATTGGCAAAACTGTAATTATTAGCGTTGAAAACTTAAAATGCTAGTGTATTATTAATTAATTTTTAAGCTAAACGAAATAATGTAAAACTGTTTGTTTCCTGAATAAAGAAAAATAAAATAAAAACTTAATCAGGTATTTTACAGGGAACACAATTACAAGAAATGGAGTTGTAAGTAGCAAAAACAAACTCGCGCCATGTTACAAATAACCACAAACACACTTCCTTACATCAAGTCCCCAAACTGAAGCACAGGGCCCTAACCATGAGCTGTTAAAACAATCACAAATCTGTCAAACATTATCATTTCTGTCAAATTTTGTATGAAATGACGTACCAAAATTGACAGATTTGACAACTTTGAGATTGTTTTAAGAGTTCATGGTTATGGCCCAAGACTAAAATAAACAATAACTATAAACTTCCATTAAAAAAATAAAACTAACAAAATACTACTACAAACACCAGACATCGTCCGTTTTGAATATAATCGTCTCCGCTTCAGTAAATTGACGGACAGATGACCGAACAGTTTTGATACTTGATGTTTTGTTTTTATTAACATGTTCGGCGTACGCTGATATCTCTGGGAATTGTGTGACGTCATGTGGAGTCCTTAAGTTATTAATTCGTATTTGGCAAGTAATGTTTGATAGTTTCACATTTGAGTAACGTAAAAACAATTAAATCGAATTAGCTGTTTTTTGTATGAATGCTCGTCCAACTGTGCTACCGAAAATGCATACTTTTTTTATGTAAATACCACTATTATTTAAAAAAAGTATTTATGTGTTAAAAGTGTTAATAAATCGTTATTTTTATGTAAGAAAACAAATTATTTTTTTCTAGCCTGATGGCGTCGAAGGAGTACATCGTGAAGAAACCTGTACATTTAGATAACACTAAGACCATGGTCCAAATCTGGTCTGGTTTTCCTGTTTCATGGTTAAGGAATTAGCATTAAATTTTATAGCTAGTATAAGATTTTCCACGTCTAGGAATATGGTCCAGCTTACCCCGACTAGGAATAAGACAAATGTGGAAGAAAATGTATACCTATAAAATTTCTGACTTCATCATACTATTTATATGCATAATAATATGGTTAGGCGAGGCGAGTTTCAGCTTGATATACCATTTAGCTAACACCCTGTATAGGTGCTCGTTTTTTATTTGTTTTACTTCTTTTAATAAATAAATCATGTCCAAAAACTAAAAACGTTTTTTCTTTTTTTTCTTCTAATTGCGTCAACCATTACATTTTTTTTTCTTTTTTTACAAATGGCGTCAGTCGTGAAATAGACCGCAAGTATCAATACATTTTGGTTGGCGTAGAACCGCGGCTCAACCTACAGCGATTATTTATTTTGATTAATTAGAGTCAGCTTTAGGATTAACAGTGATCGGAGGGGACGCAGCGGGCTGTGCTTTGTATTTTGGACATTTAGGGTTCCTTGGAATTATAACAAATGTCTATCTATCTTTATATTACAAATTGCTGTTTGTTTGTCTCGTTACCTCTCTCTTTCGCTAAAACTCGAGAAGGGCTGCACCGATTGGCTAATTCTGGTCTTAAAATATTCGTGAAAGTTCTACAGGGAAGGTTTAAACGTTGCAATCATTGACTTATATTTATGGTTGCAATGAAAATACTAAAAATTTCAATTTTAACTTCTCATCCAAACAGTAATCATTATCTTACTATGTCCAAACTGTGCTACCTGTCACACAGGGTGAAATTAAATATTATTTACTTCTGAGGCGGTACGAAGTTCGCCGGGTCAGATATAAATAATAAATATCTGACAACATCACATACTGCTCTGATACTATGGTAAGTAGTTTGAACACTTATGTTATACAAATCGGAAGCAAGGACGGTACCACATCACCCAAACCCGAGACAATATAGAAAATTCCGTTTTCGATATTGATCCGACCGGTATCGAACCCGGGATCTCAGAGATGGTGACGCGAGGTCGGTACGGAGGTCTTCGAAATGAAATGAAATTATTTATTCTGTATGTAGGCCCTCCTCCGGGCACTTATACACGTCCCAAAATATAACTTAGCCCTACCACCGCTTTGGGACTACATATAGGCTGGTGATGAGAAGAAACGGCGCAACAAACTCAGTCACCTTTGTCAGCCTGATTTTACAGGAAATACATTTTACAAGACAATAGTAAGTGCGAGCTAGGCAGTTTAAGTCCATACACTCTTGTCGTTTAAATAATCTTCTAATTTGTAATATCCTTTTGTCATAAGGACTTTTTTTATGTTGATTTTGAACTCATGGATCGGTAGTTCAACAAGAGTTTGTGGTAATTTATTGAAAAATTTTATACCATTCCCCATAAATGAATTACCAACTTTTTTAATCTGAAGCACGGAACGGCAAGTTTATTTTTATTTCTAGTATTATAGTGATATGAATCAGTTTTTAGACTAAACAAACTTAGATTTTTTCTTACATACATAATATCTTCAAAAATGTATTGGGACGCAACTGTTAATATGTTGACCTCTTTAAAAATCTCCCTCAGAGACTCTCGAGGACCAAGACAGTAAATTGCACGTACGGCTCTTTTCTGCAACACAAAGATTGATTCAATGTCAGCAGCTGAGCCCCATAGCATAGACCATACGACAACAAACTATGAAAATAACTAAAGTATACTAGTCTTGCCGTTTCGACATCAGTTAAAAGCCTTATTTACCTCACAGCATAAGCCGCTGAACTGAGCCTTCCTGACAGGGCATTTATATGGGGACCCCATTGCAGTCGTGAGTCTAAAGTGATACCCAAAAATGTTGAAAAAGAATCACTTCGACCTTCGACCAATATAGTACATAATAACTAAAATATGTTAATAATATACTGAACCACAAATAAATAAATGAACTCCCGCTAGCTCAAACCATTCTATAACCATCTTTTAGTACATGGATTACTATTAACTACAAATACTTGTCCCAAAACATAATTACAATACTTAGTCATTCGGGACAGACAAACGGACAATTCCATACATGTTTAGCGTTCTGAGCAATCGCAAAGATTAATTTGAGACATTCATCGTTGAACAATTCATTCTTGTGATTATAGTTCAAACCAATTTTAAATAAATGTATATCCGGGAGACATCATCAACATCATTTCAGCCACAGGACGTCCACTGCTGAACATGGGCCTCCCCCAGTGATTTCCAGATCGGCCGGCTGGAAGCGGCCTGCATCCAGCGGCTTACTGCAACCTTTACCAGGTCGGCCACCTTGTGGGTGTCAATGTCAGCTTGTATGACAATGACAGAGGCACAAAGATGTCTTAATCTCGTACTAAACTAATCCGGTGGTGCGTAAGTCCACCTAATAATTGCTGTAGTATTCGTACCGTAAGAAGTTAATAAATATTAAATATAAAAATATAGGACAACATCCCAGATATATCTCTGATCCTATGGTAAGTAGCTAAAGCACTTGTGCTCAGAAATAACGACGATACCACAACACTCAGACCCAAGACAATATAGAAAAGTTCGTTTTCTACATTGACCCGACCGGGAATCGAACCCGGAACCTCAGAGATGGCAGCGCCATGTACATCCGGCGAGCTCGCCTCTCTACGGAGGTCGTCAATAGTTACATCTACCTATTAAATAGGCTCGTAGTACAAACTTTTTTAGTTGGTGCTAAATAAGTGGAGTAATTGATAAAAGAGTATTATACAAAACACTCCACATTTATAGATACGAAAGCGCTGTTTTTGCCATAAATAGATCAGAAGATTTATCTCTGTAATGTCATTTTAACTCATTACTTTAATAACAACCTATTATTAAATTGAACTACCTACTTTCTACGGCACTTTATCATAGTGTCAGGTTTTGTATAATAACTTAATTTTCTTGTAAATTTCACGCAATTTTGTACCATAGATAGAAATGTAGGTTAAGTTATTCAAGGGCTTCGTGGAATGTTGATCGATTTTCTACTATATTACTATGCTATTAGATCGAAATTAGATTGTAGGTGAAATATGTTAACCCTTGAAATACCAAGGTGATCTGTCAGACCAAGCATAAATATACCGTATCTTTATTCCCTAAAAATTAGCAATCAACAATAATCACGCAGTCATCGCCCGATTGATGGTTAGTGTCAAAATCTATGGGTAGCACTGACAGTAGATTGCTTTGTTTTTTTACTGTGGATTTGTGATTTTAAAGCCAGAATACGTATTTTTGAATCATGCGAATTCCAATTCGAATACGAAATAGCAAGATTCGCATGCGATTGACTAAAATCGCTATTTTTGAAAATTCATTCTGTGAATTCTGCAACGAGTGGTCCGACCCACTCGTATTTCGATTCTACTAGTAGAAAGTTTAGAAGTATGACTTTGACAAGTAAACATATGGTCCACAGATTAAAAACTTTTTTTTTCGTTGCGTTCCATGCGATTCATTGCCGGTTTTTAAACTCAATAAGTTTTTGCATTCCGGTTTTAAATATTTTCTGCGTGAAACGAAAATAGTTCAAGAATTTCACCATAATAGCAACACAGAATTCAAGTGATTCAAAAATGCGTATTATCGGGATTGATAGAAATAGAATTCGCACTCGAATCGTATTCGTGTTCGAATTCAAGATTCATTTCGAATGCTTCAAAAATACGTCTCCAGTATTGAAAAATTTTCGCTATCGCATTGCTTTTGCAAGATACGGAATCAGGGTACGGGTTAATTCGATGGTTTTAATTGCTCAATTTCAAAAATCAATTTCTATGCGATCGATTTTGTTTTTAGCAACTCTACTTTAGTTAGCTTATGCGACTTAACAGGGCTGGCGATACCAATCAATAAATAATTCTAACTGCCGCACTCAGAGACGTCACTTAACTTTAATGTTTACTTAAGGAAAAGCTGTTATTCTTAAGTCGATACGAATAAAGACCATTATTGAACGACCAAAAATGTTAATCCACACTTAATTGTTAATTGACGTCTCTGAGTGCGGCAGTAAGACATCATTATTAAATCTGACACCTTATTTTACGATAACCCGGTACATTATCATTTATTCGAAAAATCTGATTTTTGTTTGCTTCAAAACCAATAATAAGTTAGGCAGTTGAGTCCAGTAAACAATGACGTCAAAGCTTGCTATCGCCATACAAATTGTAAGGAATAGGTGCGTTTTGACAGCACATAAAAAGTATGTCAATCGATTGGTGGTGTCAACTAGCCAATTGCGTTTTGGCGACTCGTCAAATCTTTAGCATATTGATCGGTGATTTTACGACTCTAGGATAATAATGATCGTTCGTTCTAGCGATCACTGATTTTGCGACTTTACTGCTTTTTGCGACTAGTTTTATCGTGTGTATATTCGTCGATAATGTTACGTGTCGGGATCGCATTTTGACGACTTCTCAAAATCGCATAATTGTAAGCTCCTTTCGCCAGACACTGCTTTTGGTTACCAAAAGTCGCAAAAACTCATCCTTATAAGAAATAATGTGATAAAAATAAGGGTTTCTTGACACATTTCAGTTATGGACTCATTTTAAATAATAAATAAATTGTTTCCACAATCACACCAAAACATCTAGCCCCAAACCACTGATCAAGGCAATATCCCCAAACCACTGATCAAGGCAATATCCCAAACTAAGCAAAGCTTGTGCTATGGCGACTAGATAACGGATAAACATACTTAAATACGTTTTATAAATATCCATGACTTACAAATGCTTGTGTTCATCACACTCGCATTTGCCTTTCGCGGGATTCGAACCCGCAACCGCCAGGCATTGTAGACCGGAGCGTTAACCACTACACATGGTCGTCATTTTAGCTTTTTGGAAAAAAAAATTGTAGAAATAAACGCAATATTTTAGCCAAGGGTCGATAAATACCAAAGAAACTTCTAATTTTTTATGTCATCCAGCTTAACTGGAAGGGTTAACAAAACCTGCTTGACGCGATCCTACAACTAATTAACGCAAAGTATTCAGTAGAAAACTTATTTTCTAACTACCTGTTAGTATCGCCTTTTATATACTCATAATAGACAATAATTTTAAAATTACCACTTTATGGCATATACCTCTATGAGTATACTCATTCGTTACTCAATTATTTATAGTCACAAGACTAGTATTTATAGTACAAACAAAGTGTAAAAAAGCCTGTTCAATTAAAAAAAGTGTTTGGTGATTCTGGTGCTCAAATAACACAACTGTTAATATAAGTCCAATATCAAATCCTCAATGAGCCTAAACACAAAGATTTTACGTAGTATCTATATAAGAGTTTAAAGAGACTTATACATATTTCAAAAGTTTTAAATCGATACGACAAAGAGTTGGTAAAATTTAATTTCAAAGATTTCATTTTTCACGAGTTACTACATACTTAGTTAGATAAATGTAAAGCTAATTCGCGTTAAAAACTCTTTCAAAAACTATTATAAAATTGTAGGTAAGTACTTTCTTTATAAGTTTCTGAGATAAAAAAACTGCTATCAAATTAACCCTAACAACTAACAAAAGTAATTGCATTCCTCATGTTGTAGTAATTCCATACAGACTACGCAAACATTTACAACACAAATAAGCCTGACACCATTTATTCTTTTAAAATACCTTTTTTTTAAACCAACCCTCGTACTTATTGACTAAACCAAAAAAAACTCAACAAGACGCGTGTGACTGGTCTTAACTAACCGAATTCAGAGCATTGTCAAAAATAGAATGAAAAAAAAACTCATTTCTAAAGGTTTGAGAATCACGTTTCAAACCAAAATCCAATTTATTCTGACCTTTGCAACGGAATTCACAGCCTTCTATGACGCCGCGATTTCAAACTTTCAAGACGGGAAAGGTAGACCTATTCATTCTGGTAACGTTCGTGAAATGGCCATTATATTTAGACCTCTTTCGTCTGAAAGGGATCTCCAATGAATTGCACTTTTGAATGAACTAAAGGGGTCACGTTAGATTGGTTCGTTACGCACGTATTTTTATTCACAGAAATGGCATTAAAATCTTAAATGCCAGTGTCGAATAGACAGATGTGTCGAATATAGGTGAATGACAAAGATAACCTCATTTCCGTTATTCAAAGAAATAAATGAAATTCGAACTCGGAATCTGTCGATTTCGTTTTTTTTTGCCAATTAATGGTGGAAACTATTGAGTTAGCTTTTTGTAGAGACATTTAAGGGGTTAACAAGGTAGCAACTTTCGATCTACCTTCAATAATTTGAACCACATGGGGTGAAAGGTTTCTAACAAGCCTCCTACCAACTTACAAGATGCGTATGACGAATGAATTTTACCGAGTGGAATGGAAAGTCGACAAATTGTATCATTAGTAAAAGGAATGCGATTTATAAATACGTATGTACGTATTTATAAATTGCATTTGTTGTAAATAATGGAAAAACAACGTAATCTTTTTGTAGTCCAGTTTGCCCCACTTGGACCAACTTTTTCGCCTCCAGCCCCTCTAGCATGTGCAACAAAACTCGATATGATATAGCGATTTATCGCATATTTTTTGTCAAAATATGAACTTTTTTCAAAAAAGCGAAGACGTCGCCGGCACGGACATGCTTACTGTTTCAATAAAAGTTTAAGATGGCGGCTATGTTATCATATTTTGAAAGTAAATAGGCGATAAATCGCTATATCACTGTTCAAAGAAATTAATATACTGACAGTAGCTTCGCAATTTATTTACGAAAATATCATTTACGCTTTTTTAATAAATTACCAGCATCTATTGCTGAACTGCCCATGTTTAAATTTAAAGCTCATGTAAAAAATATTCTCATGAAAAAAGGGTATTATACTGTTATAGATTATTTAAATGATAAAAATGTTTGGATATAAATACTGCCTTGCTCGCACAGGTGCATTTATCTTGTAATTTAATATTTTGTTATGTATATTTAAAACTTTTTAAAAGAGGCTGACAATAGTGCCGAGTTTCTTGCGCTGCTTCTTCTCGGCGCTAGCCCAAACTTGTCCCGAAGCAGTGGTAGGGAATAAAATAACAATGGGACGTGTAAAAGTGCTTAGTTTAAGCCTATTTGCAAAAATAAATTGGTTTTATTGGTTTTATTGGTTTTATCATATCGTGTTTTGTTGATCGTGCTAGAGGGGCTGGCATTAAAACCTTAAAGTTCACTGTAACAGTATTCCTTTTAAATCACTAAAGATCTCATAAAAGCAATTTCAATTGCTGAAATACAACACCTTTTTCTATACATCAAAAAAATCGTCAAAACGTTGAATGAACAGTAATGTATGGGGTAGTATTTTATTTTTGACACAAACACACAATCTATTGTTTTAAACTTTCATGGTGCTAACATTAGAATAGTTTGTTACGGGATTGCTACCATGTACCTTATTTTTGAGTTCCCGATATTTCGGCACTGTTGCAAGCGCCATGATCACGGAGTAACTAATAATAGTGGATAATATCGGGAACTCAAAAATAAGGTACATGGTAGCAATCCCGTAACAAAATATTCTAAACACACAATCCACTTAAAGAGCAACACTTCGTGTTTTTCTTTGCCTAAAATGTCATTTTGTGCTTTTTAAAACACAAAATGACATTGATTTTATTTTATTTTATTGATTGACATTTATTTGTAAATAAACCTACATAAATAGGATTTGTACTGCAGTAAAAAAATGACATAACCACAGAATATTTGCAACCAGCTCAGAATGGCTGTAATAACAACGGATGCCATTATAATTGGTTATAAATAACTGCTAACTAATCTTTAGCCACAGGTTATTACAGAACAAGGGTGTCGGTGTCGCATAGAATTATTTAAGAACTAGCCATGCCCGCGGCTTCGCCCGCGAATAATAAATTAATGTTTCTACAATCACACCAATTAGCTAGCCTCAAACTAAGCAGAGCTTGTACTATGGTGACTAGATAAATAAATATTGGACAACATCACATACATTGCTCTGATCCTAAGGTAAGTAGCTAAAGCACTTGTGTTATAGAAATCAGAAACAACGACGGTACCACAACACCCGGACTCGAGCCAATATATAAAAGTTCGTTTTCTACATTGACCCGACCGGGGATCGAACCCTAGCTAGCCTCTTGGACACGGAGGTCGTCAAATAACGGATAAAAAAAATTAAATACGTTTATAATAAAAATCCATGACTTAGGTACCAATGCTCGTGCTCATCACACAAACATTTGCCCCTTGCGGGAATTGCGAACCCGCAACCGCCAGGCTTTGTAGTCCAGAGCGCAAACCACTAAATAATGTCCTAAATACAACTAGTATAGCGGCACCGATGTTGAGCGATTTCGGTATGATGCACAGAAAACATAACGATTATGTGATTGGCTAGTCGCGCGCCGCGCCGGCAGTGATTGGTTGTTAGCTCCGAGCACACGCGTCTCTGATACGATGATCGTCTCGTAAGATGCGCAAAGCGATCCCCACTCTTTGCCCCAGCGATCATCATCGATGCCGCGTACTGTACTTAGCTCTGATAAAAAAAGCAAAATAACTCTGTGCCACGAGAACCGTATATTTTAGACCCAGACAATATTAAAAAGTCCGTGTCCTACATTGACTCGACCGGGAATCGAGCCCGGGACCTCAGGGATGGTGACGCCAAATACAGGGGTACTCGCCTCTCGGCTATGGAGGTCGTCAAATTATCTGTCAAGTGTAGGAGGATTTAGTACTTCTTAAAGGCCGACGATGGAAATCTGGAATATGACTAAAAATCCATAGTACCAAGTAACAGGGATGTTAACTCCTGACTTCGGACCAAGATCCATTTAAATAAAAATGCTGATCGAAGAAAATTCGAAATATCAATGTATATGTAAGCATCTGCATCCAGCTCCTTCCTGCATCCTTTACCAGGTCGTCTGTCCACCTTGTGGGTGTGAGTCCCACGCTACGCTTGCCGGTACGTGGCCTCCATTCCAGAACCTTTCTGTCTTATCAGCTGTCAGTTCTGCATGCTATGTGGTCGCCCACTGCCAGTTTAGCTTGCCAATCCATCAGGCTATGTCAGCGGCTTGTTTGTTTGACTTTGTTCGTTCACGGATCTCCTTATTTGTCCGTTTCCAACCGGCCAATTTCAAAGTAACTGGGGGAAGCCTATGTTCAGCAGTGGACGTCCGCCGGCTGAAATGATGATGATAACATTATATTAGGAATGAGTAGTAGGAATTGTGATCTTAAACTGTATAATTTGTTCTTAAATCGGTTGTACGTTTTATAAGAGCTGTATCGTATATTGAGTGTTGTGGTTCCATCGTTGTTTCTGATTTCTACATCAGAATTTCTTTAGCTACCTTAGGATCAGAACAATGTAATGTTGACCAATACTTTTACATACCTACATTGGGAAGCCATGTCTTTATTTTAGCAATCGGGTAAACTTTTGACACCCCTGAGTTTGACGTTTACGGCACTTAGATACAGATCAACAAACGGTGATATACGAGTACTTCAACGGCTAGTGCACTGACCGACGCATTAATAGCTAGTAATGACTAGTATTTTTATTGGAATAATACAGGGTGACTCAAAGAATAGGCCACTTTCATTGGCCAGATTCTGTGAAATCGATCTTTGTCATTATTAAAAAAAAAGCTTTAAAAAAGTTCAAATGTACTTTATAAAGTACAATTGAACTTTTTGAAAAGCATCAGTACCTACTTCGGACCTGACACTTAAATTTTTTAACCCAAAACAACTGAATGATGTGAAATAAAAAACATAATCTACTTTTTTGTATTTTCGTATATACTTTTTTATTTATTTTTTTAAGTACTTACATCAAAATCTTTATCATTTATTTTAGAAAATAGGTCATTAAAGGTATTTTTAAACCCAAAAATAATATTATTAACCCTACCAGTGCTTCGCGACAATTTTTGGCTAGTCTAATTATTAT
Source organism: Anania fuscalis (assembly GCA_950371115.1). Classification (NCBI taxonomy): domain Eukaryota; kingdom Metazoa; phylum Arthropoda; class Insecta; order Lepidoptera; family Crambidae; genus Anania; species Anania fuscalis. Next base: position 2,472,428 of record OX493355.1, read on the forward strand.
TTTCAGTATGTACAAAAAATATTTTTAAAATATCCTATTCACTAAATAGTGGTAACTCTAAAGAGATTTGTAACCTCTAAAAATTTAGAGATTAAACGGTTTACCGGCTGTACAATTTCGTCTCTTATTTCTTTTATTTTGACCAAAATTATTCGTCTTAAGTACTTTCAATACCTAAATGTATGAAATAATGACCTGAAAGAGTAGTAGTGTACCTATAGAAAGTTTTAACGTATAGGTACTACCTAAATTCTTGGCCCAATTTTAACTCAAAATATTTAAATCCACATTGGGATTTGGACGTGTAAAAACTTATCGAAAACATCTGTCAACTAACACCTTTCCGGCAAAACTTTACAATTCGGTCCCAAAACTCTAATTCTGATTAGTTTCGGATTTCTAAACGCACACAAAGATATCTTTGTTACTCGTAGTGGCGCTACTATCTATGCAATGTGCTAAATTTTGTATAGATTCGACAATTCGCCGTCCAGTAAAGATTTGTTTATTTTTTAAGAGGATTTTGACGGTTACCTCTTTTGTTACAAAACTACGTTCCTATCGGTATTTAATCTATGGACTAAATCATAGTTTACTTACGATCTTATTGCAACGGTTTAGAGCTCAAATCAGTAATTTTTAAAATAGAAATCCGATGCAATATTTTTTTCTCTAATCTTCGATGAATGAAGTTTTTGCGGAGCAAATCTCTTTGTAAATCAACGCTTGCACGAAATACAAAAGCATTTTGTGAAATGCGATGATTTTGGCGTATTTTTGATTGAATTTTTGGATGATTAAATTTCGTCCATTGAGTTGTTAACGCTGTCGGTTTGATTTGCAATTGCTGTTAATTTTGGACCACAGGCTTAAACAAATAATACAAAATCTTTGAAGCAATCATGACGGGTTTTCAAAGCAAAAAATATTTACTTTTACTTTGAAAAAAGTCTATACCTCGTGTATGTTATATGTAGTATGTAATTTTATTTATTTATTTATATGCGTTGAATATAACCTGTGTATTTTATGCATTTATTTGAACCACAAATAATTGACAAATGATTTCAATTAAAAAGGGCTAGCATAAGCACATATAACTCAATATAACTCAGCAAACGATCAAAATCCTACTAATATTATAAATGTGAAAGTTTGTGAGAATGAAGGTATGGATGTTTGTTACTATTTAAACAAATACTGAACGGATTTGGATGAAATTCTGCAAAAATATAGAATATGATCTAGATTAACATCCTAAAGGATAAGTTTTATACCGGTTAAATGTTCCTTTGCGATATATTGAATAAACTAAACGCCAAGCGAGCGAAGTCGCAGGTAACAGCTAGTTTCTAATAACGTTTAATCACATTTTGTTCAATGATTAACCTTATTTATTATAAACGCTCGCATCCATTTCATAATATGCCTCTCTACTATGCTATCAAGTCCCCCAGATCGATGGACCGACGACCTTAGGAAGAGGACTGGCAGTAGATGAATGAAAAAAGCGGGAGATCGTGCTCTTTGGCGCTCTTTGGGGGAGGCTTACGTCCAGCAGTGGACTGCAATAGGCTGAGATGATGATAATACACAAGTCTATCTCACGATTACCAATTCCTATTTAGGTACGAGGTGCGATTCTCATAGGGCTGTTTTGTTTTGACTGCTCGTTAGAGTCGGGCGTGCGTCGGTCTGTTTGTTTGTTTGACGACAAATGTCACACGTGTGTGATGTTTCTTTGGGCACGGCTTTGTTATACAGGATGGTTATACGTTGCAACTACTATTTAGAATAAGCTGCTTCCATTACATCTCAAAATAAGTATCAAAAATAATCGCACAGTCATCGCCGGATTGATGCTTAGTGTCAAAATCTATTGGCAGCAATGTCAGCAGGTTACTTTGTTTCTTGCTGAAAATTTGCGATTTTAAAGCCAGTATTGTTTAATTTTTTGCTATCGCATTGCTTTTGCAAGATACGTTTTAAGGGCTGTGCATTTTTGATGGTTTTGGAGTCAAAAGATTACTATTCTTCTGAATAAATTTACTTTTTCCGTGGAAACAATATCGAATAATATAAAAAAATAAAAAAGCTGTTATAATATGTATGGTGAACTGATTGTGTTTTGAATAGAGATTCGTTCTAATAACTAAAGCAGCAAAATATAGTGCAAATATTATGATATTAGGGCTAACTCGGGCTAGTAAGTATATAGGACATCATGAACCACCAGCAATAGGCTAGTTGACACCACCAATCAATTGACATACTTTTTATGAGCTGTCAAAACGGATATCTTCCTTATAATTTGTATGGCGATATCGGATTGTGACGTCACTATCCGATAAACTCAACTGCCTTACTTTTTTACGATTTTAAAGCAATCAAAAATCAGTTTGTCTCTTAAATGTAATTGTACTGAGTTATTAGGCCTAATATAAAGTGTCTGTTTTAATAAATGATGCCTTAGAATTATTTATAAATGGGGTCATCATCCCTATTGCGGAATCTAATGCCGCAAGGGATCAAATAATATAATGAGCACTACCTCCATACATACCTACCACACACTTTTACAAAACCTTGTGGTGACACTTTCTGCTGTCTCTATAAGTGTCTTAGAATTGCCCGGAAGATATCTCTTTTAGCGATAATACCGAAAGAAGTGCACATCTACATTATCTATCATTATCAAATCAAATCAAATCAAATTTTCTTTATTTTAGACTACATAGGTCCATGGGTTAGTACAAATAGCTTATAGAAATAGGGTTTAATAAATACAATACATTGCGAGAATCATTTTACTTAAGATTAATTACTGTACCATGTACCTGAGCGGCACTCCGTGTGCACGCGACCCTGAAATGGTGCTGGTTGCGACTTCGGTCATCGTTCGCATGAAATGCCGCAATATAGGTGCCATCTGATCATCTGCCACAGTCCTCAGGATGCTGTTGTAACTTCCCCGCACTCGACTTATCAGTGACGCCACCTTCTTTCTAATGAGAGACTGAAAACAGTCAGTATTAGACTGTGCAAACATTTCTGACGCACTGCAGAAGCGAGGAAGTCCCAACATCATCCTGAAAATATTGTTGTATTGGATACGGAGAGTGTTTAGCGATCTTTTAGAACAACAGATCCACAGACCGCCCGTATACAGATTCTGACAATACGCCTTAAAGAGAGTTATTTTGACTATGGATTAAGATGAGAAAAAAATTGCCGGACTGTTAATTAAGATTGTTTTATGAATTCCCCTGAACCGGGAATCGGATTCAGGACGCTTTTCGTTGAAGATGAAGTATCGTGCCACAGCAACAATCGGTACCCTGATTCCGTATCTTCTAAAAGCAATGTGATAGAGAAATTCGACCAATTCTGTCATTAAAATCGCAAATTCACATCAAAAAACAAAAACAAAACAATCTACTGTCAGTGCTGTGCTGCTCATAGATTTTGACACTAACCATCAATCGGGCGATAACTCTGCATATAGCACGTAGAACTGACGGCCGATGGGGCAGAAAGGTTCTGGAATTGAGGCCACGTACCGGCAAGCGCAGCGTGAGACTCACACCCACAAGGTGGACGGATGACCTGGTAAAGGTTGCAGGAAGCCGCTGGATGCAGCCGAATTGCTGGAAGTCACTGGGGGAGGCCTATGTTCAGCAGTGGACGTACTGTGGCTAAAATAGTGATGATGATGCACATCACACGACAATACATGGTTTGAGTCTCTCGCCGACAAGCGATTGAGACGGCATAGATCTGAAAGTGATGCTGCAACTCCAGCCAACACACAGTTTATATGCCGAGTGTGCGACCGTATTTGTCGTTCGCGTATAGGGCTCTACAGCCATGAACGACATTGTAAATAACGCTGATTGAATCATCTGTAAAGATGGATCAAGGTCCATGACGATGATTATTTATTAATAATACGGACTGAAAGTCAGAATTTTCAAAATTTAACTCATAAACACCCTATATAACCATGTCACATATTTGTCGGTGGTCCCTTTTTTATTGCAACCATAATCTACGGAGTTACTTTTTAAAATTCCGCTTTATAACCGTGGCGATGGAAAAAATGCTAACAGTTCCCCTTAGTCTATGGTAAATAGGAGTAATTAAAAAAAATGTCGTCAAACATTCATTGTTTATGCTTACACCGTTTGTTTAAAGTCACCTGCTTTAATTTCGACTGTATTACCAGATAATAAAGATCATAATCGAATAAAAGTTAATAAATAATAAAATTCCTTAGCGGTAGACTGATTATTTATTCTGCTTTTGATCCTTCTGATAATTTGTCGTGAAGAATGTTTTACGTCAATTATGAACCTAATTCATTGATAAAAAATAATGGGCCTGTTATACGGTACCGACGAAAAAACTCGAAGTGTCCCGTTTTACCCTTTTAGGGGTTAAGTTTTGGGAAAATTATCGCCTGCATCATAATAGCTATTAAGTGTGCCAAATTTTATAACAAACCGTTTAGTGGTTTGAGCTGTGCGTTGATAGATCAGTCAGTCAGTAACGGTTGCCTTTTTTAACAGAAAATATATATACCCTCGTCCGGACACTTATACACACGTCTTGCAAGAATATAACTTTGCCCAACCACCACTTCGGGTTTAATATATCGGCTGGTTATGAGAAGAAACGGCGTAACAAACTCAGTCACTTGCCAAATAAGTGTCTTTCTTGTCGCTAAAACCTGGTTATATTATTTTAATTTTGACATCCCTATATCAAAATAACATGTAGGTTTGACCTCTCAAAGTAAAATTCTAGTCAGTCTTTTTTTTAAACAAACTTTACTCCCAAGCGTCTTATTTCCGAAATATTCTATGTATCGCAATTAAAGCTGCTCAGGCAGTTAAATCATACAATTCGACATATGTTAAACACAGCTAAATACATCTTGCTGGTATTTCGGACCGCGTCCTTTCTGTCAGCCGTTGGTTCCCGCTTTTTGTTCTGTGGATTTTTTTAATTGGACCTTAGTGTTGGGACATGTTAAGAAAGTCATCTACGACTTGAGATAGCCGTAAGATGGGTGAAGAAGTCCCTAAAATCTCCGATATGAAAATCGTAATATTACTTGAATGAAAATACTAGAAATATGATAACATTTTAAACTTTCTTGTTGCAATATATTGCTTTAAACTTTCATGGTCACTAACATTAGAATACTTTGTTACGGGATTGCTACCATGTACCTTATTTTTGAGTTCCCGATATTTCGGCACTGTTGCAAGCGCCATGATGACGGTGTTTCTTGTTGCATTTTTAAATTATAACACTGTACAACGTCGTTTGTACAGTGTATAACATTTTAACGTCAGGACAATAATAAATAAAAAGAGGTGTATTGCATCAATACCCGTGTTGTGTACAGTGTTATAGAAATATGATATGCTAATTGCTAGAAGACGATTTAATAAACATTTTGACTTGAATTATTTGTTTTTTTTTTGTAACTCCTTTGGATTAAAACAATAAAAAAAGTGTCTATTATTTCATCATGAACTAGCTGTTGCCCGCGATTTCGTTCCCGTGGTCTTTAGTTTCCTTAATTTTTCCTATTTTCCGCGCAATTTTCTTATTTTTTTCTTTCAAAAGAACCTTCTGACAATGACAAACACAACAAAAAAGAATGAGCGAAATCGGTCCAGCCGTGATGCCGTGACCAAGGCAACTAGGGATTCATTTTTTTATATATATTATTTTTTCTCTTTAAATGGCACTAATCTTTTTCGTTACTGTTTTGACACAAAACATGGTCATGAAAATGTAATAGTGGCGTCATTTATTTTAAGTATGACTAAAGGCTAAGTAAAATATAGCCTTTGGTATGACCGTGATCATTCCGCGTTGATATAAAGATTATTTTTGGATTCTTAATGCGTCTCTCTAATGTCATAAGAATCATCATGTCAATAAAACTCTTTTTGTCATTTCATCGTTTTATCCGATTTGAAATTAAATTATCAAAGCCATATGGCACGAACTTCTACGTATATCTCTTCAAATTGTGTCCCATCTCTAATCCAAAGACATTTTGACATTCCAAACATTCATATCCAATGCAAAACCGTACTTAATATCTCGAAATAAGGTCTCAATTCCTACGACAACCTTCCAAATGCTCCACCATGGTATTATGACCAGACGAGCATTTTTTCCCTTCAGTCATTTTGGAAAATTTTCGGTGTCGTCATTTTCCAAGGCAATCATCTATTCTCAGTATCGATTCGGAGTTTCTTTTTTAGTCAAATTATTTTTTAAAGGCTTAATGCGGGCTAATTTATTAACTACAAATGAACTCCCTTAATTCAGATGCTGGTGGCGGCTAATTTGTGATGGCCGCTTCAAAATTAGCTGTTGAGATAAATCATTTATTAGCAAATAATTTTGGTACAATACAGAAAAAAAATCAAAATAATCATCTTACAATGTTCGTTCCCGTACTCCTCCGAAACGGCTTGACCGATTTTCATAAAATTTTGTGAGCATATTGAGTAGGTCTGAGAATCGGCTTACATCTATTTTTCATACCCCTTAGTGATAAGGGTTGTCCACCCTTAATTATTTATATGGCATAACAACGTTTGCCGGGTCAGCTAGTCAAATATATAATGTGTTGATTATAGTGGTTTTACTAAGTATGCTAAATATGTCAAAACACTTGTGGTACAGAAATCAGATACAATGACGGGAACCCAACACAAACTAACCCGAGATAAAATAGTAAAGTTTTTAGCCATTGACCCGACCGGGAATCGGAGAGACTGATACCCTGCTCCGGAGGTCGTCAATTTGTCATACATTACCTACTTTGTTTGTAGTTATACAAAAAGCCAGAAGCTTAGTAGTGAATATAATTAAGAGTACCTTAAGGTGTAAATTTATCAGTTAACTCTTTTCTAGGAGGTGGTTCTACTGCTCAAATAAAACAACTTTTTGTATGAGACCAACTATGAAATCGTAAAAAAATATTTCATATCTTTATACAAACTGATCTCAGCTGATCTGCCGTTTTGTATGGGAAAATGTTTTTTTGTTTTGCGATTTTGAAGTTGGTCCCATAGAAAAAATTGTTCTTTTTGTAGAATCATCCCTTAGAAAAGAGTTAACTGATTAGGTTACACCTTATATTTATAGAATCTCGATAGAAAATATATAACCCTATAATATATCCTTTATCAGACACATTTACATAGTTAAATAACAAAGAGACTAAAACTTAAAAGATAACAAACTAGTAGTGGCCCACTGCCCACGGCTGGGCTTACGCTCATGCACCTCCGAGTCCTCGGCCCTCACACAATATTACAATTACGAGAGGGCTTGTCCTAAGTAAACATTACTCCGGTCGGTAACACACGCGCGATGCGGACAAAACAACAGAATATCGGATTTTGTAACAATTCTGGGAAAAGGAATGACAAGTAACGTTTTTTCTTCGTCTATTAAGTAGATTATCAAAAAGTATTGAACACGTATTTTTTTTATTTTTTTACATAAGTAATCAAAATATCACATGACGTCACGCCTAGGTACCTACAATAGGCTAGTTGACACCACCAATCAATTAACATACTTTTTATGAGCTGTCAAAACGGATATCTTCCTTATAATTTGTATGGCGATATCGGATTATGACGTCACTATCCAATAAACTCAACTGTCTTACTTTTTTAAGATTTTAAAGCAATCAAAAATCAGTTTGTCTCTTAAATGAAATTGTACTGAGTTATTAGGCCTAAAATAAAGTGTCTGTTTTCAATAAATGTTGCCTTAGAATTATTTATGAATGGGGTCAACATCCCTATTTTTACTTAGAGTCACGAGCCCCCCTCTTTGGAACTTTCGATGCGCTTTACCTTTGTATTTTTTGATTGATTGACAAAAGAAAAAATATGAGTCCATTATTTTTTGATAATCTAACTGAAGGACAAAATAGAATTTCATTTTCTTTATCCAGTCATCATCCTTATTATCTAGGAAAGCCAAAACGCTCAATGATGATTTAAATGGGCTTAAAACTAAGTTAAAAAAATTGGAATTACTTTGAGGGTGGCATCAAGACGTTAAATGAATGAAAAGTTAAAATACAACTTTTTATTTCATTAAAAAGGTAAACAACTATGAAAGTAGAAAAACGGCCAAATCAAAATCTGAAATTACATTTTACGGCAATTTTGTAAAAAAAATGTCGCCTGTATTTATCGAAAATTTAATCGAAAATTTAATTTAATTAATTTAATTTAATTATAAATATATAATTTATATTTAGTAATTGATAAAGATCGTTTAAAAATGTGTAGTATAATTAGTTTGTTTCTATTCGTTATAAAAAATATGCTGTTGGTTTTTAAAATAAAATAAATCGTAAAAATTTTATCTTTTCTTAATATTAAAATAAAAATGTAAAGTGTCCGTTCCGCTACCTAGTATACTCGTTTGGTCTGCAACAATACGGGCAAATGAGCTGCCATCTTTGAAAACAAATAAAAAGCTATATAAGAGTGACTCGGTTATCAGTTTAAGGGTTCCGTACATGTAATTAATGTACTTGTTTATCTACTTATATCTTATTGGCCCTTGGATAAATTGTATTGTAAATATTCTACTGACATCATCATCATTTTAGCCGGCGGACGTCCACTGCTGAACATAGGCCTCCCCCAGTGACTTACAGATTGGCCAGGTGGAAGCGGCCTGCATCCAGCGGCTTCCTGCAACCTTTACCAGGTCGTCTGTCCACCTTGTGGGTGGACGTATTATGTATAATATGTTTACCTATCAAGAACAGACGTTCTGTATAATAGTACTGCACAGTTCACGTATTGCTGGGCAAAGCAGCCTCTAATTTTTGTGGTGTTTTGGACCGTCATGCAAAATTAAAAATATCGACAGTAATATCAATAATTGAGCACTTAAAAAGTCACAGCAATATCGATACTGTCTGAGAGTTTTATTTACTGTCGTATCGGTTCTATCAACATTTAAATAGAAATACTTTGACCACCATCTGGTGTTGTCGTTGAAGCTGATGAATAAAAGCTATGATGAGCTCGAGAATTTGTACCTAAGTCATGGATGCTTATAAATTTAACGTAATAAATAAATAAATAAATATTGGACAACATCACATACCTACATTGCTCTAATCCTAATTCCTACGATAAGTACCTAAAGCACTTGTGTTATAGAAATCAGAAACAACGACGGTACCACAACACCCAGACCCAAGACAATATAACTCAGAACTTCAGAGATGGCGAACGCCAAGTTCAGCGTTTTCGCCTCTCGGCTACGGAGGTCGTCAAATAAAAATAAAGGTGTATTAAAGTTGTATTAATCATTATAAAAGCTTTGTATATTTTGGGTGTTAATGTGGAAGGAATTTATTTAATATTCATTTGGCAAATTAATAAATGTTATATTCCATAAGCCCTTTGCTGTGTTAAAAATGCACGACTTGATGTTTAGAGAAACTTTGAAGCAAACACAGGGTTTTCTCTGAATTCCACGGATCTCTAAGCCACCAGACGTCAAGAGCCCGTTTCTACCTTCCTGTCACATTCGAAATGTTATTTTAATTATGAATGTAAATAGTCCGAGTTGATATAAAACGAATAATATATAAGAATGAACTTCCCTTTTTTATATGTTGAGGAAAAATGATAAAATATAATCCTTTAATTTATAAAAATGGAGGTGCTTGTTGTAGCTGCATAGAGTTCTTTGGTACTGATTACCAAAGTAAAGCAGTTTACTGTAAGCTCGATGGACCGACGACTTTAGGAAGATAGCTGGCAGTGGCTGAATGTAACAAGCGGGAGATCGTGCTCTTTGGCGCTCTTTGGGGTAGACTTACGTCCAGCTGTAAACTGCAATTGGTGACCATTCCGACCATTAATATGGTAGATATTTCATTATTGCTGTTTTTATTATTATATTTACTTCATCATCATCATCATCAGCCTATATCAGTCTACTGCTGGACACAGGCCTCTCCAAAAGGAGGATTTTGCCATAATCGCCACGCTTGGCAGGCGGGTTGGCGATCGCAGTTTGACCAATGGTAGAAAGGAGACGCTGCTGCCCGTCTTCTTGAGCGGTTCTCCTGTAGTCGCCTTTTACGACACCCATAGGAAGAGAAGGGGTGGTGCAACTCTTTTAACGTGCTGGCAGCACACGATACATACAGGGTGTAAAAAAAGGCTTAACGAAGCCTTAAACCACGAATTCTATACATAAAACCAAGTATAATGCAAAAAAATAATTGCTGGGAAATGACTTATTTTTGGGTATAAAAAAAACAAACTTATATCTAACCCGCAATGTATAGCGCGCACGCCACAGACTATGCCTGTGTGTGTAAGCGGATCATGTTTCTTTGTAAAAAAGTTTAGTATTAACAAACAGAAGTCAATTTTGTAAAAATCTTTGATAAAAAATTGTAACTTTGACTGTCAATAACTCAGTAACCCGTCATTTCCCAGGTATAGTGTAAAAGAAAAAAATGATCGTAATAATACGTAGAATATGTGGTATTCGGCTTCGTTAAGCCTTTAAGTAAATATAAATATACACGCGATATATTTATATTTACTTAATATTTATTAATTTATTTATCATATCGGTGATAACCTACGGAGCCGAAACGTGGATCAAACATGACAGTAAGCTGGCCCTCCGACTCCATGTTGCTCAGCGAGCTTATGGAAAGGTCGATGCTTGGGATTTCGTTAAGAGATAAAATCCGAAACGAGATCATCAGCCAGAAGACCAAAGTCGGACATGTCTAAAAATTAAGCAAGTTTAAGAGGCAGTGGGCCGGCCACATTTGACAACGTCTTGGCAAATGTAGTATAGGACGCCCCCTAGCTCGATGAACCGACGACCTTACGAAGATGGCTGGCAGTGGATATATGAAATAATCGGGAGATCCTGCTCTTTGGCGCTCTTTGGCTTACGTCCAAGTAGTGGACTGCAAATAGGCTATATGATGATAACAAGTAGTTGGATGACAATTCCGACCTTATCATACCCATACAATTCATTACTGTTATTTATCGCAAGTTATTATTCGACGACCTCCGTAGAGAGGCGAGCACGCCGTCTCTGAGGTTCCGGGTTCGATCCCCGTCGGATCAATGTAGAAAACGAACTTTTCTATATTGGCTCGGGTATTTGTGTTGTGGTAACGTCGTTGTTTCTGATTTCTATAACACAAGTGCTTTAGCTACTTGCCTTAGGATCAGAGCAATGTATGTGATGTTGTCCAATATTTATTTAATATCCAATTTATATTTTCATTTATTCGGGCTTAGAATGCACGCTAAAAGTTGTTCCTGGCTAATTCAACTTCCCAAACTATTTATATACGGCCGATCAGCTATCGTCAGATTGTAAGGAGACGAGTATGTATTACCCGACTACAACGAAACCAAAAGGAAGGGTGAGGAAATGTATATAGGATGGGAATAAAATTGGGCGACAGATATATGACGGAATTTAATTTTAATTTAATTTTCAATTTTATTTATTTACTAAATTATTAAACCTCAGATTCTAACCTTGGTATAAAAAGAAAGGTCTTGGTGAGCCCATTATAATTCACTATATTTATAACATATTGTTAAAGTCAAAATATGTCAAAACGAAAAAGAAATAAATATATAAAAAAGTTTAAAAACTTAAACCACGGTATATATATCATAGAAAAAAAATACTTCATGTAATATCATAGATAAACCTACCTACGTAAAAATAGGACAAATATAAAAAAAAACAGATGAAATCCAAATATTCATAGACAAAAATGGTCAAGTAGAGTCGTGGTTGCTGCACGTAGTATGTTTTTTTTTACCAATGCATTTCTATCTGAATTTATTTTCATGTTTTGTCCTTTTTTAAATTATTGTATTTAGTATTAGAATCACCTATCTCGATACTAGCAGTATAGTCATAAACAGTTTTGATTCCATTAGAATAGTTTGATACGTGATTGCTACCGTGTACCTTATTTTTGAGTTCCCGATATTTCGGCACTGTTGCAAGCGCCATGATCATGGAGCAACTATATCGGGAACTCAAGAATAAGGTACATGGTAGCAATCTCGTATCAAACTATTTAATGTTAGTGACCATGAAAGTTTAAAACAATATAGTTTTGATTCCACATCATATTTCTCGTTAAATATCAAATAGATATTATAACTGTTGTGTAAACCTGTCCATGTTTCTATTTGGCGACATTATTTCAAGTTTTCCAGGCCACGTCGCCCGCAAACATGACTCCTGGTGTAAGACGGTTGTTGAGTGGAGACCATGGGGAGAGAAACGCCCGGTAGGAAGACCCCAAATGCGATGGAGTGACATCAAGAGAGAAGCCGGATCGATGTGGGTACAGGTGGCTCAAGATAGAAGAGACTGGCATGAAAGAAAGGAGGCCTACACCAAGAAGATGGTAGAAAAAGGCTGAGAAGAAGAAGAAGATTTAAAGTTTAAGGTATCGAATAACAATGTGCAAATTATTCAACCCACAAAAGAGATTGTAGGAACAAGTAAAAAATATTTTGTCAAAGCAGCGACAAGGCACATCCGGGTCCGGGCTATGCGATAAATCTCTGTATTAGTCACATAGTATGATTTTGTTCCAGGTAGAAGCTACGCTATGATTTCAAATACAATGTGTTATTTTTAACTGGCCCAACATTAACTAACGACGCGTTATTTGTGGCAAAAGAGAGCGCTGCACTTGATATTCATACTTGACGACCTACGTAGCCGAGAGGCGAGCACGCCGGACTTTAAATGGCGCCGCCATCTCTGAGATTCCGGGTTCGATCCCCGGTCGAAACAATGTAGAAAACGAACTTTTCTATATTGGCTCGGGTCTGGGTGTTGTGGTACCGTCGTTGTTTCTGATTTCTATAACACAAGTGCTTTAGCTACTTACCTTAGGATCAGAGCAATGTATGTGATGTTGTCCAATATTTATTTATTTATATTTTTTTGCTGGCATTACAAATCAGTGCACAATCGGGTCGCGTCCTTCAAGACGGGGTTGCTTTTGGACGCCCCGGCAAAATTAAATATTATTTACGGGAAGTAATAACAAAAACATATTTAGCATTTATATAACCGGATTTTACAGTCACTTTTCAAATTATAAATTCCTTGGCGCATTTGATCACCCTAGCGTAAAAAAGTATGGCGGGGAGTACAAAAATAGACCAGTATAAATAATAAAATACTAAAATATTGTCAAACATCAAGCGTAGTAAAAGTTTTATAAAAAAAAACAAGCTTATGTAAATTAAGAAAAAAAAACTTGTCGTTCCTTGAGGCGGTCTAGCTTATAATATACCTTTATGTATGGGAAATCCACTATAAACTTACTCAAATCCTCGATGATATCTGAAAAAAAATCGTTATTTCGATGTTGCCCCCATACAAAAAATTGTTGTAAATGACCAGCTGATCACGTGGTTTTAAGGAATGTCCTATTCTCTTGTACACCCTGTATATTATAGCTTTTCGTGTCGTACCGCCCTAGCCGTTGTCTAATTCATCAGATCTTCGGAATCCTTTGCATTGTCGTTCAGGAAGCTCTTTTAATGTTTTCCCACCCGTCGCGTTAGGTAGGTGAAGTGACAAACTGACAATAACTTGCGGATCTTTTGAGATATCTCGGAATTATGTGAGTCACTGGCTTTGTAAAGAAATGGGGATTTTTTGACACCATTCTTTAATAATTCTAAGACATGATTTGTAAAAACTAACACCCTATTTAGGCCCGATGACCTAGTATATTATCATTTATTAGAAAAATCAGATTTTTGGTTGCTTTTAAATAAATTCAAAGTTAGGACGTTGAGTTACTTAAGCAGTGACGCCATAGTTCGCTATTGTCAAACAAACTTTATGGAAGAGATTCGTTTTTGTCGCATGACCTCGTGTCTAGCACGAAAGTGTATCTTACGTTCGGTCGTATAAACTAACCAAATTAAAATGGCCAGCCTAAAGCCAGCCTTTGATAAAATATGACCAACTCAATCTAGCCGTGTAAAAAACCCGACCGTTTTCAATTGTCCATAATTTTAATTTGATCGGATAATACGATCGACCGAACGATGCGATTTCGTATTATGCCTCCTGAGGCCATAGTCCGCCATGCTCACCTCTCGGCTACAGAGGAAATCATATTATTAATGTAACAATTTTAAATAAATCTAATCATGTAACGTGAGTTTAACCAATCATTATTATTCTAAGAAATCCAAGAAAAGCAATGTTCGTGATTTAGGTACAATATTATTTAGAAATTAAATGGCAGTTCGTTACCGGGAACCTTTTATTCCAATCACAATGGGTTTAGTATTTAACTGGGCGAGCTATTTAGTCATGCGCCGTAGGGATGTGGCTGTGTCGATATGTTTTATCGATATTGTCGATGAATGTCGGGTAGTCTTTCTTTTAGAGCTCTGTATCGTTTGACGATCCAACTGTTGTAATAAATAGGGTTCGACTCCTGGTTTTGGTTTATTTAGAAAACGAAAGATATTTTCACTATTGATATTGTAATGTTTTATAAATAAATAAACGTTATTAAACAAAGTCTAGATGTCCTGGAAGTCGCCCTTAGAGAAATAAACTATTTTATGAACTTACTAGTCCAAATTAATAAAATAAGCCCAAACTCGAAGGTGTAACTAGAAGCCATTGAAAAGCTCTATAAACTTCTGGTTCTATCCCTCAGGCTTAAATCGGACAGACCGATCAGTCCTGAAACTTATGAACCTTATGTCTAAGCAGAAATTGTTTAAAGTGGCGCGTAATAATTCCTGGACTGACCGGTCAGTCGGGCTAAGCCTAAGAACAGATCAACTCGATGGCACAGAATAAATAATAGTTATAGTTATGGATATTAGAAGTTTCAACAATTACAATGCGCGTTTAAAGCAACGCACATTTAGACAACGCGTTATATGAATCTTTACTTTTGATACATCATTCCAGCTACAGGAGGTCCACCTGCTGAACATAGGCCTCCCCCAGTGACTTCCAGATTGGCCGGTTGGAAGCGGCCTGGAGGCCTAGCGCGAAAGTGTATATTTCGTTCGTTCGTATAAACCTAACAAATGAAAAGGGCCAGTCTCATCTGTCAATCCTTTGATAAAATATTTCCAACTCAATCTAGCCGTGTAAAAATCCCGACTGTTTTCAATTGTTCATAAAATGTCAAACTTTTAATACGGGGGAACGGATGTTTTAAATTGATCGGTTAATACGACCGACCGAACGATACACTTTCGCGCTAGGCCCCCTGCATCCAGCGTCGTCCTGCAACCTTTACCAGGTCGTCTGTCCACCTTGTGGGTGGTCGTCCCACGCTGCGCTTGCCGGTACGTAGCCGCCATTCTAGAAATTTTTAATTAAGTCGATAGTGTCAAATATTTGTATGGATATTCATAGAAACATTCTCCTCTTCTTTGTCGAATCCATATGACTGAGTGTGGTGAACACTTTGGGCAGCGACCAGTGATCTCCAGGCCGTTCTGCATTCTGTTAGGTACGTCACAAGTTCGATTTGGTGATTTGGTTTATCATGCCCATCCATCGATAATTTTTTATGTTAGGTAAAATCGACTTCTGTGATTTTAAGATTTATTTATCTAGTTACCACTGTTATCGGTAAAGCTAGTAAAAGTGTGTAATAAACTTGTATTTGTAATCTACAGACTAGAGTTTACAATTTTACATAGACAAGATAAACTTTCGTTGGTTTTAGACCTAATCTCGTCACATTCACATGCCTCAATAAAAACAAAATAAATAACACAACATATTTCCTTCTTCATCTTTAATTATCATTTACATCAATATCTATTTTTGTACAAGTTGATTTTAGAGCTAAACTAGTCACATTCACCTGCTCAAATAAAAAAAAACAAAATGACAAAGAAACATTTTTTTTTCTTATTCAAATTAATACAATGATACCAAACTATTTCTGTACTATTGTATGCCAATTAGAATATTTTTAATATCGATATCGATAATCTCGCGGTACATCACTGGCTCAGTTTTAATATCCCTCATTTAATTCTTAGGGCTCGGCTGTGACGGCGGTTCCGTGAATGCGACATTTGTCGACCGTTCCCATTATTTCATTATCGATACGCTAGTGTTGCGCGTGAACTCGACTGTTATGGTTAAACTTGAAATTATTTATTTTTAGTCTTATTTACAGAGCCATAAAAATTATGTAACTTGCTATGCTCTTATAGGGTTCATTTGACATGTAACTATTTACAAATGTAAGTACAAATATTCCCGTCGCCGATATTGAGCGCTGGGCGAAAGATGTGCAGAAGATCATAACGATTAGGTACGTGTGTGGCTAGTAGTGCGACGCGTCTGCACCGCTGGCTAGGATTGGTTGTTAGCTCCGCGCACACGCGTCTCTGATACGATGCTCGTCTCGTAAGATGCGCAAAGCGATCCCCACTCTTTGCCCCAGCGCTCAACATCGGTGCCGAGTACTATACTTTGACCACCATCTGGTGCTGTAGTTCGAGCTACGGACTACAAAGCAAATGATGAGCACGACCTACTGTACTTTGGCGAAAACATTACAAAGAAACAAACTATATTTATAAAGGTACTTAGTTTAGGTACTAATGTTAACTACTTACTTGCTTGTTGTTATGCTACTTACCTTAGGATCAGAGCAATGTATGTGATGTTGTCCAATATTTATTTATTATTTATTTATTTATGTTAAGTGCTCACCACAAAAACATTTGTCACTTGCGAAATTCGAACCCGCAACCGCCTGGCTTTGTTATCCGGAGCGCGAACCACTGCACCAGATGGACTTAAAACTGGGAAAGATAGGTCTTTCCCAGTTCCCAGACATAGGTGTCCAGCAGTTTAGAATAAATAAGAATAAATATTGGACAACATCACATACATTGCTCTGATCCTAAGGTAAGTTGCTAAAGCACTTGTGTTATAGAAATCAGAAACAACGACGGTACCACAACAACCAGACCCGAGCCAATATAGAAAAGTTCGTTTTCTACATTGACCCGACCGGGGATCGAACCCGGAACCTCAGAGATGGCGGCGCCATTTAAAGTCCGGCGTGCTCGCCTCTCGGCTACGGAGGTCGTCAAGTCAAGTCGTCAGCAGTGGACAAACTTAAGCTGATTATGAGTTATGACGATTACTATAAACAATACTTTAACTAGCTTAAACAATCCCCAAGCAATCAAGCCAAAAGAGGAATTAAAACATTTCAAATTAAATTTATTTGACTTAATTATTTTCTTGGAAGACCACGCGTGGGAGCAAAAAGTGACGCATGCGCTTCAAGACGGAAACCGACCAATCGGGGCTCGGGGATCGCAAAAAGGCAGTAATTAAAAATTCGCTTGTCAAAATGGCGGAGGGAAGGCTGGGGACAGAGCAGCAAAGCGGACATTTTTAATTAAATTACCGTGATGCAAAAATGAGTGTAATGCATTCTGCACACGTCACAGTCACAGTTGTCGAAATATCTTTTGCAAATCCGAGGCTATAGAAATTGTTGTCTCGGCACAAGGAATAAACTTCTTTCTAGTACCCAGCACCTACCTAACTTACTCAACATATTATTATTATCTGTGTCAATTGATTTACTCTGAATCTAACTGAATCTTGTTAAACTCTTGTTGAACTACCTTTTCATGAGCTGTTCAAGAACCACATTAAAAAAGTCCTTATAAAAAAATATATTACAAATTAGAAATTATTTGAACGAGAAGAGTGTTTGGACTTAAAATGCCTAGCTCGCACTTACTAATTGTCTTGTAAAAAGTATTTCCTGTAAAATCAGGCTGACAAAGGTGACTGATTTTATTGCGCCGCTTTTTCTCATCACCAGCCGATATGTAGTCCCGAAGCGCGGTGGTAGGGCTAAGTTATATTTTGGGACGTGTATAAGTGCCCGAAGGAAGGCCTATATTCCGAAAAAATATATAAAATGAAATTGCTTTGTATTTGAACTCAAGGCTTAGGGCAGCTCAGGGGATGACTGTAAGAGATAATAATAATAATAATAAAACATTTTTATTGACATAAAACACTACAAAAATATTTGTGAAACCCCTGCCTCCTGTGCTAGGTATGTATACCTGTGTTACAGAAGTCAGTGCCCACATGATATAACATGACCAAGACGTTACTAAGGGACATCGGTTTTTTTTTCTCAATGTAAATCAGTTAAGAGGGTTTGCGTATTGTAGTTAAAACGCTGTATCACCTGATAACATTGTGCATTGATCCGCAACTGAAGGCCAATTACGAAATTGTTTCGTTCATTCGGACGTATTAGCCTAATAAATAAAAATTACCATTTACATGTGTCAAACCTTCGACAATTTATGAACAATTGAAAACGGTCGCGTTTTACACAGATAGTTGGAGTTGTTTATATTTTTTATGCATTGGTACAAGTGACTGATTATTTTAATTTATGATACCTTGTATCCATTGTTTGCGAACTTCTGGCGCTCCCTCCTGCAACTGCTTCAATGAATACGGATCTCGCTCCCCTTTGTGTTCGCCCACACACTGCCATCGCTTGGAGCGCCGAGGCACGTTGCACGCTCTAGGAGCGCGCACGTATCCACTATGTGGAGCAGTTGCTAAAACGCGGAGCGTAATAGGTCGCGAACATATAATAGTGGATACATGGCTTTTAAGTATATACGTCCGAACGAACCAAGGAACTAACGAAACCCTTTCGTAGTAGGGCTGTGTGTTCGAAATTTGAAAGTGTCCACTTTGCGCCTGTGTGCACACATTTCCGCGCTTGATTATTATGTACTGCGCTCACTGCGCTTTTTCTCGGGGCAATTTGCGACACGATATATTAGTCACTAAGTACTTGTGACAGTTCAAGGACTACCTCACGTTTCGATAGTAATTATTACTTTAATAGCACCACTTTTTCGTCATTTAAGTCAGCCGGTTACGGAAGCCTAGCTGAAAAACCGACTGTGATGTGTATGTCAGATGACTAGGGTAGGTGGAAATTCTAAAATGTTAAATGCAAAATACTATAAAATCTAAAATAAACAACAACTATCCGAGATGGTTAAAGCTCAGTGGCGGTAGAGCTATGGTTGAAATTACTAAAGCTAAGCAACCCATGCCTCGGTTGAGTATGCTTGGGGACCATTTCGACTATTTGGTCTCCGTTAATAGGTACGAGTCAGAACCCTTAAGGCCTTTATTGTTTTCAGAATTCAAAGCTATTAACAAAGAAATACTAGAAATAACCTAGTTCAAACATGTTTTTAGCAGGTACCTACCTAACTTTTACTTCTTTATTTATTTGGATTACTTTAAAGTAAAATATTAAAAAAAACTGGCGTAGATGCCTGACAAGGATCAAATAATACCTACTTTTGTAATTATTTCTTTTATTATATCATGTCACCTTATTTTCCATACACAATAAAAGACGAACATAACAATAGATTTCATGTAACTCAAGCTGTTTGGACTTTGATGACTCCTTGAGAGCATAAAGGACAAAAGCAGCGTGGCGAGAGATTGCTCTTTAAATATGCATAGGAGTGATCTTTAAACTGTAAAATAGTTTTGGAGATAGGCTAAATATACTCGTAGGAACGAATTTGGAAAATAAATGAAGGACACTGGCGGTCCCTAAGGGTGCCGAGCACTATACCGCCATAACAGTGATTATAATAAAGTCATTAGGTAGGTAACACTAACATGTACCTATTTCGTAAATAGCGAAAACTGGTTGATTCAACAAATATTTTAAATGCGAAAGTTTGTGAGGATGTTTGTGGCTCAATCACGCGTAAGCAACTGAAACTGAAAGGATTTGTATGAAATTTTGAACGCATAATAGAATATTTATTTTATTTATTTATTATCTGATCTGGATGCTGGATTAACAACAAAGAACACTTGTTATTATACAATGTATGTTGGTGGTACTTTTAACCCGTTAAATTTAAGTTCGACATCAAATTGGGGTAGGTCGACGTGCTGTTGACTGTACTATGGCGACTAGTTATCGGATAAACATACCTAAATAAGTTTGTAACCATCCAGGACTGAGGTACAAATGCTCGTGCTCATCACAATAATATCTACCTTGAGCCACCTGGAAGTCCCTAAATAGACTACGGACCCAAGTAGGCCGAAGCAGGGAGAACATGCACAAGTGGGGTTACAGCTTGGAGAGCGCATGTCTATGTGGCATTTCCTCCAGAAAATTGCACATCTCCTGTCATGCCCTGCGTGTCCCTACACCTGCACACGCGAGGGTCTTTAAAAGGCCACCGATAGTGCTATATTGGTGGCCGAGTTTTAATCCTCACATTTAAGCCTGAGTGAGTCGACACGCAAAGAAGAAGAAGACAATAATATTCGACCCTTGCGGGATTCGAACCCGCAACCGCCAGGCTGTAGTCTGGAGCGTCAGGTCAACCACTACACCAGACGGTCGTCGACCAATGTTACATTAGCCCTGTAACGCCAGTCAGTGCCCATTCTTAAGAATCTAGAATAATCTGTTAAAAATTTAACTGTTTAAGAGTTGACAGATTAAATTGCAAATTAATTTAAATATATTTTTAGACCTTATAAGATTGTAATGAAAAAATGATTGCAAGAAGTTTGGGGATAACCCTGAGGTCAAAGTCATAAATTTTTATCATTATAGAATTAGGTACTGTGAATTAGAAAATGATAAGCGTCCATAACCGAAACATCAATAAAGTACTGCGCCGTATCTACACCGAATAAATAAATTATAGTTATGATAAATAAATCTTAGGGTTAGGGGCTCATAGCACTTCTGTTAGAAATCAGAAACAACGACGGTGCTCATCATAACACGGCACGTTTTAATAACACTAGCAGGCCAGCAACTATTCACATTTGCTAGCAATAGAATAGAATATAATTTTATTTGCTATAAGAGTGGTAGATAAGATGGTTTTACATTTTATCGTATCTCACAATTAATCTTTCCAGACATGCAAAATTAAATTAATTACATTATGAATTTACATATAATAACACATTTAAACTTAATTATTTACATTTAAGCATGCTTGTCTTGCATTGTACATTTATAAGATAGGTACATTGAAAATCTGAGGGCGCTATACGTAGCGCGTAGGTAGGTACAATAAATAACAAAGCCAAACTCATTATTGCAAAAGCTCTTTGTCAGTAAAACCTATAATACTTACTCCAATCAAGTTAAGATGATCGCTCTGACACTTCACACGTTCCGGTCCACCCATAATACTTACGAATTAATATTTTTTTATGAAAAACATTTTTTATTTTAATTGAATATTATTGCAAAATTCTTTAAAACATTGCATCTAGAAATCTGAGTGATAATCCATTCATTATAATTGCTTACGAATTTAAAAATAAGCAAACAAAAAATCTCCTAAAATACTTGATGCGTAAAACAGAACGCTTTCCTATAGGGATTGACCACACTAAATCGATACCTAATCGATGAATATCCGATGAATCAGCTTTGTCGTCAATACGAGTGTTCCCGTTTTGCCTTATTACTGTTTTTGTTTAGTTTTTCGTTAAGATTTTGTAATTTTTTTGCTTTTTAAGTTTGTTAAGCTTTGAACAACATGCCAAAAATCTGTTTTCACTCAGACAACAGAACATTTCAGTATTTCTTCATATTAGAAAAGGGTAAGTAAAATAAAAATCGATTCAACTTTCTTTATAAACTTTCTCGATTTCCGAAAAGACTCGATTAGATTTCGTTGGGGCGCATCACTATAAGTGTGAACTGTCATGTGTCAGAGCGATCATCTTATCCTGAATGGAGTATAGTATCTGGTACCTGCATATTAATTCCTCACTTCGAGAGGGGTGTTGTCTAGTTCATCGTAGATTTTGGATACTTAATAAAACTTTAATTTAAGTAAAAAAAGTTTTTATTTTCGACAAACATTATTTATTTTATTTTCGTTACGTGTTGAGTAGAACTTACGTGGACTGCACTGCCGCAGCCTTGTGACATCATAAGCGCGGGGTACTTATTATCTGTGGGGTAACAACAATTTAATTATATAACGCAGCAACCCCGGTCCACTTCGGAGCGGGAAACCCCTCTCGCTCCCACACCGCCAAAGGCTACGTGCGAGAGCGAGACGGGCGCTAATACTCGCCCGCGCATGCGCGCTCGTGCGCTGCCGGCTAAACTCAGAGACTATCGTCTATGATTTGATTAGAATATGATCTGCCATCTTTTTGTAATACGCTAATGTTCTGTTTGTGCATCATTGTAAACAATTATTGTTCTGGTGTGTTCTCACTTCTTTCTTTGTGTAATGTCAGTGCCTAATAAACTCTTTACCAATTGAGTAGTTGTGTTGTAAATCACTTGTTCAACGGAGAACCCAAAGCCTCTAACAACCGAGCTAGACTGTGGCCGTGTGGGGGTTGCGTCTGCGCCCAACCTGAACATCCTCTATACCACCATTATAATTACTACTGACGCATCAGAAAGGTTCAGGAATGGAGGCCACGTACCGGCATAGAACGTCCACCCACAAGATGGACAGTATGCCTATACAATGTGTTATGGGCGGTACTTCTAAAATTAAGGCTGTGCGATATCTATTTTTTTCGAGAAAAATAATAATTTAGGAGGTCAAACCCTCACCCCATATGAATAACTTGACGACCTCCGTAGCCGAGAGGCGAATTTCGCCGGACTTTCAATGGCGCCGCCATCTCTGAGGTTCCGGGTTCGATCCCCGGTCGGGTCAATGTAGATAACTAACTTTTCTATATCGGCTCGGATCTGGGTGTTGTGGTACCGTCGTTGTTTCCGATTTCTATAACACAGGTGCTTTCGCTACTTACCTTAGGATCCGAGCAATGTATCTGATGTTGTCCAATATTTATAAATGTATTTATTTTAAAAAAAACGGTGTTGATGCAACGCTTGCGCAGTAGCATTTACGTAACGCTGATTGGACACTGCCACGACGTCCACGCTCGAAAGACGCTTGTGTGGGAACTTAGGCGCCAGAAAGGATCAGGAATGGAGAGTATGCCTATATACGTCCCACTGCAGGGCACAGGCCTCACCTCAAATATGAGGTGGTTTGGGTCATACTCCACAACGCTGGCCCATTGTGTGGTGGAGGGGTGTTGTAAGGCCAGTGACTAAACCTTACTGTCAGATGTAATCAAGCCATAAAGCCTCTGACTAGGCTTAATGACAATCACGAATAATATCAAGCGATATCAGCAGGGACCAACATTTTAACGTGCCTTCCAAAGCACGGAGATGCTCGTAATAAATGTCACTAATTATGGTCGAAATGGTCACCCATCCACTCACAACCACGGCGTTGGTTGCTTAACTTTACCGATACCAAACCGCTGCCGCCACTGAGCTACGAGCACCTCAGACGGACAGACGACCTAGTAAAGATTGCAGGCAGCTGCCAGATGCAGGTGATGGTGATGCATTTCTAAAAAGCCAATATGGACGTACTGTCAATCTGTAAGTCACTGGGGGAGGCCTACATTCAGCAGTGGATGTACTCTGGCGGAATTAATGATGTTGAGGCGTTTTACCGTTTACGTAAGGTGTTTATGGGTTAGGGTCTAGCATTGAGGTATAATGTACTAGCGTACTAGAGAACACATCTCGAACTAAATGTTTCAGCCAAGAATTGTAGCCCGGTGGATTACAAAATCATTGATTGAACAATCAAGAAGCAGTTTTGACAACTTCAATTATTGACACTGACTGAAGCATTGTAGTCCACCGGGCTAAAATACTTGGCTGAAACATTTAGTTCGAGATGTGTTCTCTAGTACGCTATTACATTATACCTCAATGGGGTCTAGGCACATCATCACCAAAGGTGGAGAGATCGTAAATTCATTAAAACAATACTCACTAAAATTTATGATATCTTTGAGGAACTTCGGGATAACCATTTTCTTCATTTTATGTCTAATTTCAAATAATCTGTAAAAGAGGAATTATTTTGAAATTCATTCTAGCACTACAGAATAGGCAATACAAGTAGCTCGGTGGGCAAAGAGTCAAGAGTCTTGCTTAAACCAACAAGCTAAGATGACGATGGTTAGGGATGATAATACGAGTAAGACGGTCTGTTTCATATCTTCGGAGCTCTGTATCCACCTATTTATAGCAAATAAGCGATTTGATTGATTGATTGATTATGACGATGACGGTGACGGTGAAGGTGACGATGATGGTGGCGGTGGCGATGACGACGTTGGCGATGACAGACAATGAACGAGGGTCACCAACTGTAATTGTCATAGTCACTGTATAAAGTCGGTGAATTTGTCGGTGAAGATGACGGTGACGATGACGGTGACGGGGACGGTGACGGTGACGAAGACGAAGACGATGACGATGACGGTGACGGTGACGATGATGGTGACGATGATGGTGGCGGTGGCGATGATGACGATGACGATGAACGAGGGTCACCGGCTGTGACTGTCATAGTCACTGTATAGAGTCAGTGAATTTGTCGGTGAAGATGACGGTGACGATAACGATAACGGTGTCGGTGACGGTGTCAAAAACGATGACGGTAACGGTGACGATGACGATGACGATGACGGTGAAGGTGACGATAATGATGACGGTGTCGAGTCAACTCACTGGCTTTTAGTAGGTCCTGCCAACCGCATCGCTTGAGCTCGCATGCACCAATAGCTATGCGACCTGCTCAAGTGTTTTCGTCTGTGAAAATATTTGTCTCATTTAAATGCTAAAAACCTATTACAGGCCACTACAGTACATTTAGAAAAAATACTGTCAAAAATGCAGACATCGGCGCAAGCGGCGCTGCCGACGCCATCTTGCAGTCAGTTGGGGTGTAACTGCCTCTAGTAGTAGTTGTGTTTGCTAACCTCTCCCAAGAGTTCGCAAGTGTTTCGCGGCTAATGCACTACAGTTCACCGCATAAGGTGGCCGGGCATCTATCATCATTGTCGTAACTGCAAGCATCGCAGGCTGCGCGTGGCTAGGTGAGCGGGGTTGCGTACGATTCCATGCAAGGAATTCTAAAACTCTGACTGCAGTGTTTGCAGGTACTGCAGCGTTGATAGGCACGGCTCCCTTCACTCAATTGAGCTAGCGACCGATACGCTCAGAGGCTCAAGAGTCAGCCAGCTGGCAGTTTGCTGCTCATTGTTTATAAAACAGAAGCGGTACCCTGATTTCGTATCTTACAAAAGCAATGTGATAGCGAAAATTGAGCAATTCTGGCTTTGAAATCGCAAATTGACAGCAAATAAAAGAACATGCACCAACCAAAACTGAACCCATCACTGAAAACCGCATCAAAATCGGGATAATAATTTTGGAGATAATTGGCAACATTGGACTCCACAAACAACCTCTTACCCCAAACGCATATACCATCTCCGTACCGTCGTGGGTAAAAAACAAAAACAAAGCAATCTACTGTCAGTGCTGCCAATAGATTTTGACGCTAAGCATCAGACGGGCGATGACTGCGCGATTATTGTTGATTGCTAATTTTTAGAGAATACGGGTGCAGAGTTTAGTGGAGCGGTTAAGGTAGAAGATGCATGCATTCGCGCATTTCAAGCTAGCTTCCAAAACATGCATCCCTCGTTTCAACAAGTATGTGAAAGCTTAGCTTCGATGAAACTATGTCAACCAGAGCTAGATAGGCTAAGCTATAAAAATCAAGCGAAGCAGTATGTATTGATGGATATTAATAATCAGATCAGAGATATTTCTATGATATTATAGCAGCATACGTCCGTACTCTTAGGCTCGGTCTACCCAGCCAGGTTAACGCAGATTCAATCCATCGCCTAGTGCAATAAGGTCGTTTTTTGAACGGATTCTTGAGGATGCTAACGAACTCCGGCAGCGGAAAGTCCGAGCCTTAGCGTAGCAACGTGGCAGATCTTTGGTTAAAGCCAGCCTAAAAGTGTTTCCACTAGGGATGAACTAATTGGCTTCAGTGTTTTTTATGTGACGCATAATATCTTTAATGGAAATGCACCTTTAAAAATGCTTCTTGTGATAAAAAACATACATACCTTAATGTCGGTTCATGTCCGTCGGTTATAGCAAGATTCGGCCTGTCAAAATAAGAAAAAGTGTTAAAAGGTTTTCTAGAAATCTCACTAAGTTAAAAGAACTTTCATCATCATGACGTTCTTCCACTGCCCCTATGGAAAGGTCAATGCTTGGAATTTTGCTAAGGGATGAAATCCGAAACGAGATCATCAGGAAGAGGGTTAAGGAAACGGACATAGTCAAAAAATGTAGCAAGCTTAAGTGGCAGTGGTCTGGTCACATTTGTCGCAGACCCGATAAAAGGTGGAGTAAACGAGTTCTCGAGTGGAGACCATGCCTAAGCAAACGTAGTGTAAGACACCCTCCAGCTTGATGGACTGACGACCTTAAGAATATGGCTGGCAGTAACTGGATGAATAAAGCGGGAGATCGGGCTCTTTGGCGGAGCAGTGGACTGAGATAGGCTGAGATGGTGATAAAAAGTTGAGGAGCTCGATCGTTGGCTATTCTTTTCCATCCGCTCCCAGCAGCAGGGTATAATTATAACTACCATATCGGAGGCCGCCGTGCTCGTTTGCCAAGTCTCTAATAAAAAAAATACCAGTTTTAATTTGATCAGGGGTGGTTGCCAATACTCGCCACGCTTGGCAGGCGGGTTGGCGAGCGCATTTTTGTTATATTTCGCACGCAGACGCTGCTCCCCGTCTTATGCTACAGTATACGTCACATTTGCCTAGGCAAATTTCTTTAAGTTTTATTTTTTATTTTTGTCCGGCTATTGTTTTCTTCTAGTAGAAGTAGTCAAGCTCAGTGGCGTGCATTAGGGGATCCAACGTCGAGCAGCGAGAAATTTTTGATGCATGAATATTTTTGCCTACTCAAGTTGTGAAACTTTAGTAAATTAAAGGGCTTACTTTAAGCCCAAAGACACCTTTTCCACTGGAGTTAACCTGAAAATAGATATTTTATATAATAATTTATTTAAAAACCGGCCAAGTGCGAGTCGGACTCGCGTAAGGAAGGTTTTCGTACCATTATCTGTAAAAACGGCAAAAAAAAAACACTTTTGTTGTATGGGAGCACCCTTAAGTATTTGTTGTATTCTATTTTTTAGTATTTGTTGTTATAGCGGCAACAGAAATACATCATCTGTGAAAATTTCAACTCTCCATCACGGTTCATGAGATACAGCCTGGTGACAGACGGACAGACGTACAGACAGACAGGCAGACAGACGGACAGGACCCTTATTTAGGGTCCTGTTTTACCCTTTGGGTACGGAACCCTATAAAATTGACAACTAATAAAAAGTATATAAGTAAGTTAGTATGTTTGTTCTGTATGCGTAACATAGCCATTGATAAGATTGTGATGTCTCTATTGTAGGATCCTTTGAGGACGCCTGAGAGGGTTTTAGGGTTCCGTACCTAATGGTAAAACGGGACCCTATTACTAAGACTCTGTTCTCCGCTGTTCGTCTGTCTTTCTGTCTGTCCATCTGTCTCCCACCAGGCTGAATCTCATGAACCGTGAAGACAGTTGAAATTTTCACAAATGACAAAAACAAAAAACAAAATTTAGAATTAAATATCTAAGTATTTCTGTTGCCCTACATAAAACAAACGTGTTTTTTGTTGTTTTCATAGATAACGGTACGGAACCCTTCGTGTGCGAGTCCGATTCGCACTTGGCCTGTTTTTTAATTAAATTGAAGATTACGCGAACGAAATCGCGGGCAAGTGCTATAATGAAATAAAAACAATATCAAAATACATACCACCCCAATTTGTACGGTATTTTTCTTCTGTTTATTGTTGAATACAATCTTTTTACTCCATGTTCTAGAGAAAACAAGATATTATTGTTTAAAAAACAGAAATTCACAAAAGGAGGAATCTTACTTAGTACCTTTGATTATAAACATGTCTAGATAGTGTGTTGCTGCAATTTTTACCAAAAAAACAGGCCAGATTTGAGCGAGTAACAACTATGGTTACTATGGTAACAATTATGGGTTGCTATGGTAACAAGCGCGCCACTGAGCTAAACACACTTTGGCGCCAACAGTTGGCTTATATATTTTTTGACGTTTATGACACTTGAATAGGAAATCTAGAATTCTAGACATGTATATAATCAAAGCTTAGTACTTCATTTTAGAAAAACCTTTTACAAAAAACAACAATTCGTCTTTACAGTCTTCCAAAATAAAATAAAAAATAATTAAGTTTAGTTTTAAGTAGGAAATAAATTGGATACTCACCTTGGTGCTCAACACATTTTTTATTGAACAGAAGTTTAAGTTTCTTCGTGAAAATTCTGAAAAGAGATTAAAAGTTTTTTTTATTCAAAATACCATGTCTGTATTTTTTATTAAGAGCCCGATCCTCGTCTCTTCTTTACAAAACATCATGTCGGTTTTTTACCCGACTACGGTGAATCTAAAAGGAAGGGTAATGATTTTGGCAGTCTATGTATGTATGTTTCTGTAGCGCCTAAACTACAGAAGGACCGGGTAACATAGGCTATAGAAATTTAATCAAATTTTTATATGACTGAATATTAACCATAGATTCTACCCTCGAAATAAGCAGATTACAAATATATATTATACTAGCTGACCCGGCAAACGTTGTTTTGCCATATAAATAATTTTATCACTAAGGGGTATGAAAAATAGATGTTAGCCGATTCTCAGACCTACTCAATATGCTCACAAAAGTTCATGAGAATCGGTCAAGCCGTTTCGGAGGAGTACGGGAACGAACATTGTGACACGAGAATTTTATATACACCGAGTTTTTTTAACCGTCTTAAAGCCGAAGACCACTTAAAGTAACCAATAACTATATGTCCTTTGTATAATAAAACTTGGTAATTACTAGATATCCAAAAACTAAAAAATTAAAATAATTATAAGCAAAATTTAGTTTGAAACATCCTGTACACGGATATGATAGTCTACGTGGATGGTGCTGCACGAGTGGAGGCGGCAAGGTCAAGGACTATGCATTGTTGAAACCATAAACATTATGAACAGGATGATACATTACTATCTTGAATTATTTATAATTTTTTACTTTAAAATAATATGGTTGATAATAGAAAAATAATACTTCCTAGAGGTTTATTAGAATGGTTACATAACGTAGGCTTCGGCCTTAGGACGGTTAAAAAAACACTGTGTATAAGATATTCATATTGTTTAATTCAAAATATATTATAAAAATGCGGTTGTAAAGTTCGCGCGAGTCAGTCTTAGTCGGGATATAGTTTTTTAACTTTATAATTATTTGATTATGAGATTAATCCGATGATGAAGAATAGTCTCTTTTCCCTCCGCCACCAGCAGCAGCGTATACCACCACTCCACCTTGTCGGAGGGCGCCCTTCGCTTCGCTTGCAAGTCACGGTCCCACGTGTTTACCACATCGGTAATTAGTTCTACGGCAAATGTGACCAGCCCACTGCCACTTCAGTTTGCTTATTCTTCCAGCTAAAATCAATTACAATTTTCTGTAGGATAACTTCATTTCTGATTTTATCTAAATCTCTCTATAGCTCGCTGACCAACTTTGAAGGTAAAAGTTATTCCCATTTAAATTTCGTTCAAATAAAATAAGCTGTTTTATTAAAAATTGAATTTTCGTGATAGCTTGATGATATCAATTATGTTGGCAATAAAAGTGCCCAAAATACCACAGTGCTTAAAGAAGAAAGTCTATAACCAATAATATAGTGGCACAGATAAATGTGCCTTCACTATCGGCCTCATAAGAAAGCTCAAGGTTGCACAGCGTGCTATGGAAAGGGATGTGCTCGGTGTTTCTTTGCGAGATCAAATCAGAAATAAGACCCGTAAACTAACAAAAATCGCTGACAAAGCCCGACGGATTAGCAAGCTGACGTGGCAGTGGGTGGGGCACATAGCACGTAGAACTGACGGCCGATGAGGCAGAAAGGTTCTGGAATGGAGGCCACGTACCCGTAAGTGCAGCGTGGGACGTCCACCCACAAGGTGGACAGACGACCTGGTTAAGGTTGCAGGAAGCCGCTGGATGCAGGCCGCTCGCAACCGAACGATCTGGAAGTCACTGGGGGAGGCCGATGTTTAGCAGTGGACATCCTATGCTGAAATCATGATGATGACTTACCGACTTTCACGTTCATTAATGAGGACTGATATCAGCGAACTGCGATTCAAGATGTTTTTCTTGACTGAAACATAACAAACATAATCCAAGAATAATGTTTTGTTAGCACTTTTTATCTTGAATTTTCACCGCACCCTTTGCAAGCTTTCTGCATGATAGGTAGGTAGACTGGCAGATAATTCTTCTAGCATCAGGTCTATTTATATTTGTTTTTTAAGTGCATGTTATAAAGTTTTTAATAGATAAATACAAATATATTATTTTCTTAAATACTGTGATCAGTGTTAATACCTATCTCCAGGATCATTTTAAAAACGTGCAGTAACGACATAAAACCCAATGCATTGGCTAAGGTTTTCCGACATCGGTTTATTGGTTTTGCCGTGAAAGCGTATAGAGATGAGTTTCTTTCGTTATCGTTAGGCTGCATTTCCACCAAGAAGAGGGAGGATGCGTAGCGAGGGATGTGTTTGTTATGAACCGATAGAAACTGATTCGCTGAGCGAGGCTAGGTGAACGAAGGGATTCTATTGGTGCTTAACAAACGCATCCCTCGCTACTCATCCTCGCTCATCTCTGGTGAAAACGCAGCCTTATTCTGAAAAAAGCAAGAGGGTACATATTATAATTCTATTTTTACATGGATAAAAAAATACTTACAACAATTGTAAGGAATTTTCAATATACTTCCAATTCTTCTATCTAGCCAGCTTCTGGAAAAAGCGAAATAATAAGAAATACCTACTCAAATATATAAGGTCCCTTTTATAAACTGGTGAAACTTTGACAGAACTCCTAAAATATATTTTAGAGAAAGCGGGCCATATCATTTTCGTTCTTAAAAACGGGCTAGTAATATTCCTAGCAAAATAAAGAAATATATTTTTAAGAGCATCCTGTCTAGTCTGAGACATCCCTACGTCATCGCCTGTCTTTCTTATTTCAATCGTGCCCTACTCTTCCCTCATGTCATTCAGCAAGCAGCACAGATTGTTTTATTTTACGTTGAAATCAAAATAGTTTTTGGCGTTTTTCTCGAAAACTAGCGTATAAATTTTTTCTTTTTTTGAACAAAAATGATTCATTTATGTTTTTATAATTGTCCCTTAAATTTCACCAGCTTTTAAAAAGCGACTTTGTATACAAAACCTTTTTATAATGCTTAAGCTAGTCTTGTGGGCCTTGCCAAACGTAGTGTATGACGCCCCCCAGCTTGATGGATCGATGGCTGGCAGTGGCTGGGTGAAAAAAGCGGGATATTGTGCTCTTTGGCGCTCTTTGGGGAAGGCTTATGTCCAGCAGTGGACTGCAATAGGCTGACATGATGCTGATAAAGGTAGTATTAATTTTTATAATTAATACTAGGACTTGTGAGTACAATAACATTCATTTTTCCAGTGGCCGCCCGTCGTGTCCCAGGTTTGACTCCCATTTGCGACAATCCACTTTTTTGGGTTTTGATGTCCTAAGAGAAGCCCCTAGCAAGCTACAAGCCCCGGCACCGATGTTGAGCGGTAGCGATCGTTTTGCGCATCTTACGAGACGATCGTCGTATCAGAGACGCGTGTGGGCGAAACCAACAACCAATTTCTGCCGGCGGTGCAGGCGCGGCGCGCGACTAGCCAATCACGTAATCGTAATGGTATTCTGCGCATTTTTCGCCCTCAACATGTGCCTCTAGTTGTACCTCGTATCGTAAGTATCGTAACAAAACGATTATTTACTTCGAATCCATAACAATTATAAACAATAAATAAATATTGGACAACATCACATACATTGCTCTGATCCTAAGGTAAGTAGCAAAAGCACTTGTGTTATTGAAATCAGAAACGACGACGGTACCACAACACCCAGACCCGAGCCAATATAGAAAAGTTCGTTTTCTATATTGACCCGACCGGGGATCGAACCCGAAACCCTAGAGATGGCGGCGCCATTTAAAGTCCGGCGTGCTCGCCTTTCGGCTACGGAGGTCGTAGAATTGGAATGTGGAGACATCATCATCATCATTTCAGTCACAGGACGTCCACTGCTGAACATAGGCCTTCCCCAGTGACTTCCAGATCGACCGGTTGGAAGCGGCCTGCGTCCAGCGTCGTCTTTATGTGAACACCAATCATAAATAATTCTAAAACACCATTTATTAAATCTTACCCCTTATTTTAGGCCCAAAAACCCAGTACATTATCATTATAAATAGAATTTGATTTTTAATTGCTTCAATATCGATAAAAAGTTAAACAGTTGAGTCCGTTAAACAATGACGTCATAGTTTGCTATCTCCATGCAAATTATTAGGCAGAGGTGCGTTTTGACGATGAGAGGTGCGATTGATGATCTCAACTAGTCTATTACTGTGCTGTGTTTTTGTTTTTTAGGGTTCCGTACCCAAAGGGTAAAACGCTATTACTAAGGCTCCGCTGTCCATCTGTCTGTCTGTCTGTACGTCTGTCCGTCCGTCACCAGGCTGTATCACATGAACCGTGATAGTCAGAGAGTTTAAATTTTCACAGATGATGTATTTCTGTTGCCGCTATAACAACATATACTAAAAATCAGAATACAATAAATATTTCATGGGGCTCCCATACAACAAACTAGTTTTTTGCCGTTTTTTATAGAAAATGGTACGGAACCCTTCGTGAACGAGTCCGACTCGCACTTGGCCCGTTTTTTATCTTATAATAACCAAAAAAATAACTAACTTGTTTCCTTTTTCCTCTGCATGAAAAGTTGAGTCCAACCATTCCGCGTTACCATCTCCGGAAGTGTCTGAAATATTTATTTTATTAGTTATGTGTGCTTGTGGCTCAGTGACAGCAACGCTGTGGTATTGATTACCAAAGTCAAGCAACCCGCTCCGTGGTTGAGAGTAGATGGGTGACCGTTCCGACCATATTAGGTGACATTATCTCTATGCATCAGAGGGCACGTTGAAAGTTGGTCCTGCTCATATCGCTTAAACGACATAGTCGTAAAGCCTTGAGGCAGAGGCCTTGATTACATTTATCTTATAAATAAATAAATATTGGACAACATCGTCAACATCACATACATTGCTCTGATCCTAAGGTAAGTAGCGTAAGCACTTGTGTTATAGAAATCAGAAACAACGACGGTACCACAACACCCAGACCCGAGACAATATAGAAAAGTTCGTTTTCTACATTGACTCATTGACCTCCGTAGCCGAGAGGCGAGCACGCCGGACTTTTAATGGAGCCGCCATCTCTGAGGTTCCGGGTTCGATCCCCGGTCGGGTCAATGTAGAAAACGATTTTTTCTATTTTGGCTCGGGTCTGGGTGTTGTGGTACCGTCATTGTTTCTGATTTCTATAACGCAAGTGCTTTTGCTACTTACCTTTGGATCAGAGTATTTAAAAAAAACACTTATAACTCGAGAACGGCTGAACCGATTTTCATGGTTTATAATTCGTTGGATTTGTCTCCACCCCGAATAGGAGAATAAATAATAAAAACATCGAAAAAACTGTCAAAAAAAAACTGTTAGGCGGTACGAAGTACGCCGGGCCAGCTAGTATACCTACTAATAAAACCAAAATACCTGAAATTTGATCCAACCCAGATAAGGTTGAAGACTCGTTTGCTTTCGTACCACTTCTGAAAAATAAAGAGAAATAAAAAAAAACAGTAACGAAATTTTTAAACGAAAGTTGTGAATTTGGTCAAAATTGCTACATAATTATTCATAAAAATGTGCTTATTCAAAAGACTTCAATTACAGTTTTTAAATCTAAATGTAAGTATCATGAATTTCAAGCACGAAAAAACTTACTCAGACTTAATAATCACTGGTACTTCAGAACGTTTCCTTAAAGCCATATGAGCTATCTCCGTAGATGCTCCCAATTCTATACCGAAAGATTACATGGTGAATTATTATTTACCTCGCAAAAGCACATTCTCATTCTCAAATAAAGCATCTTTTTCTATGGGATGAACATCGGAATTAACAAAAATAAAGATAAAGATTGGAGCCAGTGGAGTTGAGGTCCAAAGACTGAGAGAGGCCATGGTTGAGCGTACGAGCCTGACGTTAAGTAACGTCTCCCAGTGGGGCGATGACAATCTCGTCAGCTTCAATGCCTCTAAGACGCAGGCGTGTCTTTTCTCCACAAAAAGGAGTCCTTTCACCCTTTCTCCTACTTTCCGAGGTACATCTGTTCCAGTGACCGACACTCTACAACTTCTCGGCATGGAGTTGTCCTCTGACCTCAACTTTGGCACCACCATCGAGTCTAAGGCTCAAATTGCAGCTAGAAAGTTGGGCGTCCTGAATAAAGTCAAGCGGTACTTCACGCCTGGGCAGCTTTTAACTCTTTACAAAGCCTAAGTCCGATCTTGCAAGGAGTACTGCTGCCACCTTTGGGACGGCTCGGCGAAATACCAACTTGCTGCACTTGACTCGGTGGAACGCAGAGCCAAGAGAATAATAGGCGATAAAAAACTGGTGGCGTCCAAGCTGCACAGCCTGGCTCACCGCCGCAAGGTTGCTTGCCTATCGGTCTTCTATAGATTGTACTTCGGAGAGTGTGCTCATGAGCTGCATGAGCTCATACCACCGTCACCTTTCTTCCATCGGACATCCAGACGCACGGCCGGCTACCATCCGTTCTTAGTTGATATACCCATAACCCGCACTAAGCGCTTCTCATCATCTTTTATAATGCGCACAGCTAAAGATTGGAATTCCCTGCCTGCGTCTGTATTTCCGATTGCATATAACCTGACTCTCTTTAAGTCCAGAGTGAATAGGCATCTTCTGGGCAAGCTCGCTCCATCGTAGATCCCATCTATGCTTTAGAGCAAGATTGGGGTCAAGAGTAAGCCCATCTCAAATAATAAAAAAAATATATATATATAATAATCATACACAATTACTAAACAGCTGTTAATATTTGTATGGGGATTAGTCGGAAAGTTGTTGATAGAGCGTGATTATTGTGGCTCACAAATCAAAAATCCACGGAAATACACCGTGTATATAGTTACTAGATGGACCGACGACCTTAGGAAGATAGTGAATGGATGAAAAAAGCGGGACATCGTGCTCTTTGGCGCTCTTGAGGGGCTTACGTCCAGCAGTGGACTGCAATAGGCTGTGATGATGATGATGATAGTAACTCCCATGTGTATGTTTAATTCCCAAAAACCTCTTTTTAAGGGTGCATGTAGTGGTATGAGTAAAAACGTTTTCTCTAACAACTACATCCTCTATTCTACATTGAATAAATAAAAAGCCAAGCATAGCCTTTCTTTTTAAGAATTCACACTGTTTTTGGATGAATAAATACTGAAGATAAATAACACTTGAAAAAATCATCGACCTCAGGTGGGACTCGAACCCACGTCCCATCGCATACCGGGCGGGCGATAACCAATAGTCAAATATTTGTAAAAATATTTCTATAGGGTGTTGACGGTAGTATACTACTCAGCTATACATACCTATAGCTACAACATTGATCAGAATACGCTGGCTTTGACAGCGAGAAAAAACACTTGAGGAATTTCATCTTGTCACGTGACGTCCTCGGTAGCTTAGTGGTCAAAGCACTCGCCCGGTATGCGATGGGACGTGGGTTCGGGTCCCACCTGAGGTCGATGATTTTTTCAAGTGTTATTTATCTTCAATTGAACCTTGCATGGAATTGCTAAAAACAAAAATTTACAATGAATAAATACTCCTTAAATTTTTCTTGTTTCAACTCATGGGACAAAATTTTACTTTTATAACCCCCTTCTTAAATTCACTAGTAAATCGTATTGGGTAACCTGGTTAAATAATACTCACCAGCTATCCTGAGATCACTGCAAATTATTGTTTTGTTCTGAAACATACAACTGAAAGGTAAAATTGAGAAAAAAGATGCTCCCGAAATGATAGCCCTTAAGATAGTTCTGTAAAAAACCAGGTTGCATACATTTCAGTCGAGTCAATTAAAACATGGTGTCGTATACAGGGTTCATAGCAAAAGGGTGCCAAATTTTAAAAATAAGATCTAGAGGTGCACTGCTTATAGTATCTGTTGTCAATTTGAACCTCTGGTATGCGCGGACGCTCCAGCTGTTATAAATATACCTTACTTCGAAAATGCTAAGGTTTGTTTTCGCGCGCCATTGTGACCATGAACTTTGCAGTTCTAGGTTGCACAGAGATATGCGTGCGTATTTTTTATGAATGAGACAAGATTATCCACTCGTAACATCTTTGAACAGCAGATAGTAATAAAAAATTCAAGAAAATAAGTTTATATCTTACATCGATTTAGTTACTGATTCTGAGTGGTCTGTGAAAATTTGGCACCCCTTTGCAATGTAACCCTGTATATGACACCCACAAGGCGATCAGACGACCTCGTAAAGGTTGCAGGAAGCCGCTGGATGCAGGTCACTTATAGCCGGCAAATCTAAAAGACACTGGGGGAGGCCTATGTTCAGCGGTGGACGTCCTTTACCTAAAATAGCAGCACTAATAATAAGCTTAGATTAAAACAAAAATAAAGTTCGGTACATGCCCCCCTAGCATGACCAACAAAAACACGATATTTTTTTTGTGATTTATGGACACCCAACTGTCTTGCTAGGGGCCTGTTACAATTTTTTTACAGTTTTGCGTTTGTTTAGTGATTGCTGGTCATTTCAAAAGATAATTTAAAAATCGGAGGCCACTACGTACCACAAAAAAGGGAAACCTACAAACAAAGTATCAATAGGTTTTTTTTTAATCATCATACCCTTTTGGGACAGAACCGATAAGCCATTTACCTACTTTTTGCACGTTCCTATAAATTTATACCGCTTCTGCAGTTATTATAACTTATTAATATGTTTGGCTTTCGTTATTATATAGTATGTGGCGGCCTCCGATTATTGATTTATCTTCTAAATGACTAGTAATCACCAAACAACCGCAAAACTTTAAATTTTTTAAAATGTACCTCTGAAAATAAATTATAAAATGAATCACCAATTTTATATTGCTCAAGAACTTGCTATCCCCTTTGTCTGTTGCATGAAACTTTGGCGATGCTGATCTTGATCTGTAATTAATTAATAATTATCTTAACAATTGCATAATTAAACATTAATATTAATATGATAATTTTGTAGCTGGCAACACAACTAGTATTTTCTCTCTGTTTTTGGTACGATTAAAAAAGTGTCATGTCTCTCATGCTTGTAGCAAGCGACGTTCTATGAGTGCTTTGTGGAAATAACTTCCAAATAATTATCACAATCTGCATCCAGCAAGCTCGCTCCATCGTAGATCCCATCTATGCTCTAGAGCAAGATTAGGGTCAAGAGTAAGCCCATCACAAATAAAAAAAAAATAAAAAAAAAATTAACATGCAGATAGTGGTCCTTCGAGCCGGATGAACCTGCGACACAAAATCTACACACTACAGTGTAAGTAGTACAGACATTAATAATTCCAATTCAATACAAACTAAATCTATTTAAAGTCCCAATTTACTTGCCACTACTGCCTTCGTGATCATACTGCTTAAATATAAAAATATTTTTTAGAGCAACATCAAAATAATTATAAAAAAACCGAACAAGTGCTAGTCGGAATCGCCCACCGAGGGTTTTGTAATTCTACGTCATATATTAGATCGAAGAAAGCTTAACATCACCAAATTAATTAGAAAATTTCGAAATTAAAAGTAAAATATAAATAATTCAGAATCATGTGTTCTAGATATAGAAAATGTAATTCATGTTTATTTATATCATTTCATTTATTGTGAGGGAGGACCACGGAATTCTACATTCCGGTACTTTGACGGGTTTTTACCACTTTTCCCGTACCCGTACGTACGTAGGTTCCGTACCCAAAAGGTAAAATGGGATCCTATTTACTAAGACTCCGCTGTCCGTCCAACAACTGTTGTATGGGGGGCTCCCATACAATAGTTTTTTCCGGTTTTTATAGATAATTATACGGCAACCTTCGTGCGCGAGTCCGAATCGCACTTGGCCGGTTTTATATGCTTACTAACCCCTTCCTCCGTTCTGCGACAACTGGACAGTTCATCTGTCTCAGCAGCTCCTGTGTGACTTCCGTGGTCATACCCATTTCTGAAAGGTTAAGTAGATAAGTTGTAACTTTAAATCAAATCAAATCAAAATCATTTATTTGCCAGAATATGGTTACAATGTGTTCTTAAAATGTGTCGTGTGGTGCCGGCACGTTAAAAGAATAGCACCACCCCTTCTCTTCCTATGGGTGTCGTAAGAGGCGACTACAGGAGAACCGCCACAAGAAGACGGGCAGCAGCGTCTCCTCTCCACCATTGGCCAAACTGCGATCGCCAACCCGCCTGCCAAGCGTGACGATTATGGCAAAATCCTCCTTTTGGAGAGGCCTGTGTCCAGCAGTGGACTGATATAGGCTGGTGATGATGTGTCCTTAAAATAATATTATTATCTAACATATTCTCTCAAGACGTAGTCTCAGCTAAAAGTATAAATCAGTTTAAAAATAGACTCGACAAGCATCTGTCTAACTGCACAAAAAAATTAACCAGTGGGGACCAGCACGATACAGGCAACCACCAGCGGGTCTAAAACGGCCGCATTGGATGTTTCATATTCCGTTCATAACATGTTTTATTTAGCAAATCTTAAAATGAAATGTTATTTGATGAATCATAAAATGAGCCTCGTACATTTCATATTTGCAGTTCATCTAATTTGACAGTTTTGTATGGAGATTCGTAATATGGTCCACTTATTATGAAAAGAGTAATTCATATTAAATTTCAAATTGGTGAACCACCATTTTAATGTTATTTTTATTATTATTTTGTATTGATATTTGTAGAACACACAAAACTCGAGTATTTTGAAACATTTTGTTCCTTTGTGTTGTTAAAAACATTCATTTTCACAAAAACCGTAAAGTAAGATTGGACGCGTCACTATATTTTTTTAACGTCATGAAATATGATCCATTTGACGAAATGAATTGCATATGATTCATTTATTAATGTGGCCGTTTTAGGGATTGCAAATCATTTCCGCTACATTTCACTAAATGAATCAGATTCAAAATAAAACATTCAATGTGGCTTTTTAGACCCGCAGTTGTCTCAACTGCCTGCTTGATAAATAAATAATAATAATAATATTCTATCGC
The DNA here is from genome assembly GCA_950371115.1 of Anania fuscalis. NCBI lineage: Eukaryota > Metazoa > Arthropoda > Insecta > Lepidoptera > Crambidae > Anania > Anania fuscalis. The sequence continues at coordinate 2,511,921 of OX493355.1, forward strand.
CAGCGACGTGCAAATTTTAACAAGGAATCTACTTGCAGAAAACTATGGCACCATGCTTGACATTGAAAGCAGGGGCGTGCGGTGGATATGAGCAATTAGGCAGTGTCTACCTGGTAAATGAAATGAGGTAGACAGTAAGTAGAACAGATTTTTATCAATTAATTAGGTTTCTACTGCCTACTTTGAAATAAAACTAATGCCCGCCACTGACTAAAAGCAACAATTTGGTATATTTCGATAGCTAACACGATTATCAATAAGTATAAGTAGTAGCATCACACCCCGGGATTTAGGCTATGGTTGCTTAATTAATTTTAGAAACGGCAAACCTAGCTTTGCGCATTTTACTTACGAGACGATCATCGTATCAGAGACGCGTGTGCGCGGAGCTTACAACCAATGCGGTGCAGGCGTGGCGTGCGACTAGCCAATCTCGTAATCGTATTCTTCTGCGCATTTTTCGCCCAGCGCTCATGCCGCTAGTAAGTAGTATGACTAGATCGCCACTATGCAAATGAGTTTTTAAAAAAGAAAACTCGAAAACAAAAATGTATCCTGATGAAGTGATAATATTAACTTACCAATACTCTTCTTTTTAAGACTCTTTGAATTCTGAAAAAAAAAAAAAATATTATTATTTACAATAAAAAAAACCGGCCAAGTGCGTGGCGTGCCACGAACAGTATAGGGTTCCGTAGTTCCCTGTCGTTACAACAATATATTTCAGCTATTACTTCATTTAAGACACTTTCAATGTTTTAGTCATGGTTATTACCCGACTGCCAAACGAGGGTTATGATTTTTTGGTAGTTTTTTAGGGTTCCGTACCCAAGGGGTAAAACGGGACCCTAATACTAAGGCTCCGCTATCCGTCTGTCTGTCTGTCCGTCTGTCACCAGGCTGTATCTCATGAACCGTGATAGTTAGAGAGTTGAAATTTTCACAGATGATTTATTTCTGTTGCCGCTATAACAACAAATACTAAAAAACAGAATACAATAGTTATTTCTGGGGGCTCTCATACAACAAACGTGTTTTTTTTTGTCGTTTTTATAGAAAATAGTACGGAACCCTTCGTGCGCGAGTCCAACTCGCACTTATCCGGTTTTTAAATACAAGCTGTGCTTAGTTTGGGGCTAGATAAATAATTTTAGTAATTGTTTTTTTAACTCACATCATCGGATATTTCTTTGGCAATCTGAAGATCTTCTTCGTTTGATAAAGCCAAAGGGTTGCTGAAAAAAATAAATAAAAATAAATAAAAATAAATAATAGGTACTTACAGCATCTTCCTCCATGAGGTCATGGAGGCGTATTTTCGGGTCGCGTCTAAAACCACATCACGTATCACCATGGGGAAGGAGGTGTTAAAAAGTTGCTAAAAATATCAATTGATTAATGGACGACCCCTATACTGGATGACTTTTTTTACCGTCAAGAAAATAAACGTGTGAGATAGGTAAACGATATAGGTGATGATAACATGATAATTAAAAAAACAGTTTAATTTCATTTTATTTTCATCAACTATTTATCCTCATAACCATCAAATTCTGAGTTAATTTGACTAACTGAACATTAAAAAAAAAATATTGGTAAAATAATAATGAAAATATAAAACCGACCAAAACTCAAACGCATATTCACTGATGTATTCTGTTTATGCATTTTTTTGGACATTCCAAAATTTATAAAATCAGTTGTATTTTATAAACACACTTACCTACATAATAGGTATCACATAGTTTTAGGTACAGAATACACAGTTATTTTTTCCGGACGGTAAAAAAAGTCATCCAGTATACAGGCTGTACAAAAGAATAGGACACCTGTTAAAACTTTGTGATCAGATGGTCATATAAAACAACTTTTTCTATGGCAGTAACTTCGTAATCGATAGTTTTTTAGTTGCTCCAAACTTACTCGCATACTTCGATGTTGCTCCCATTGGAAAAGTTGTTATATCAGCAGGTGTCATGGCAAAAAAAACGTGATAAAAAGATCATTGGAATCGTTTACGGTGCAAAATAACACTATAAACATGTTTTTGTTACTTTTATAGAGCAAAATTATATCAAAAACGTTGCAGATAGCGCTATTTTAGTACGAAAGTGATTTATCACCGTGACAGCCTTTATGTAATGTTAATAGAAAAAAATCAGTGATAAAACTCGGGCCTATTCGGGGTTTTGTAAGCGTTTACAAGACTAATTTAGTGCTAATCATGAACACTAATTAGCACGTTCTAAAACGTTCTCAGGTCTTTTATAGAACCAGATTTTGTTACTTGGGGTGGTTTTAAGGAGTGTCCTATTCTTTTGTACACCCTGTATAAAACCGTTATTTTTCTGTGCTTGGACGTTGTCCAGGTTTACACTTGACTTGATTTTAAGTTTGGGAAGCTGCGTCATATCTTCTCGTCGCCACTGCCACAATGCCTGAAGAGCAAGGTATTCGATCAGTGCGTCCTACCGGTGATGACCTACGGAGCCGAAACGTGGAATATGACAGTAAAGCTGGCCCACCGACTACATGTCACTCAGCGAGCTATGGAAAGGTCGATGCTTGGGATTTCGTTAAAGGATAAAATCCGAAATGAGATCATCAGGCAGAGGACTAAAGTAACGGACATAGTTCAAAAATGTAGCAAGCTTAAGTGGCAGTGGGCTGGCCACATCTGTCGCAGAACCGATGAAAGGTGGAGTAAACGGGTTCTCGAGTGGAGACCACGCCTAGGCAAACGTAGTGTAGGACGACCCCCAGCTCGATGGACCGACGACCTTAGGAAGATGGCTGGCAGTGGATGGATGAAAAAAGCGGGAGATCGTGCTCTTTTGCGCTCTTTGGGGGAGGCCTACGCCCAGCAGTGGACTGCAATAGGCTGAGATGATGATGATGATTTTAAATCCAGTCTGTGCCAGCTGTCTAGCCAAACACTTACCTGAGTATATGGCTGGTCTTTTTTTCCAAATGGCTACTGTCAGACTCTGTGGAGACGGCCAGGCGAGTCAGCTCTATCACGCCACTGGTGTGGTGTGGTTTGGCGCTTTCCACTCTTCTTTCCTGTAACTGTACACCCATGAAAGTTTATGGTGTTTCTGCCCCCCTAACGACGGTCAAAATACGATTATTTAGTGATTTATCGACACCCAACTGTCGAAATATGATATACACATATGCATCATGACCATTTTCGAAACAGCGAGCATGTCCGTGCCGGCGACGTCATATAATTTCAAGATGGCGGCTATGTATATCGGGTGTAAAAAAAGGCTTAACCAAGCCGAATACTACATATTCTACGTATTATTACGATATTTTTTTTCTTTTACACTATACCTGGGAAATGACGGGTTACCGAGTTATTGACAGTAAAAGTTACAATTTTTTTTCAAAGATTTTTACAAAATTGACTTCTGTTTGATAATACAAAACTTTTTTACAAAGAAACATGATAAAAAAATTCAGTGCTTCTTTCATAAAAGGCCTTTAAAGGGCACAGCCGGCAATGAATCGTGCGCAGTGCTCTCGCGCCACCCGCTCCGCGCTCGCTCGCCGACCGCTTACACACACAGGCATAGTCTGTGGCGTGCGCGCTATACATTGCGGGTTAGAAATAAGTTATTTTTTTTTGATACCCAAAAATAAAAGTCATTTCCCAGCAATTATTTTTTTTGCATTCTACTTGGTTTTATGTATAGAATTCGTGGTTTAAGGCTTGGTTAACCCTTTTTTTACACCCTGTATATCATTTTCCGACAGATAGTCGAGTAGAGTAGAGTAGTAGAGTAAACGGCCGTATCTTTTTAGAGTTCCGTACCCAAAAGGTAAAACGGTACCCTCTTACTGAGGCTTTGCTGTCCGTCTGTCTGTCTGTTTGTCTGTCCGTCTGTCACCAGGCTGTATCTCATGAACCGTGATAGTAAGAGCGTTGAAAGTTTCACAGATTATGTATTTCTGTTGCCGCTATAAAAACAAATACTAAAAACAGGATAAAATACATAATATTTAAGGGGGCTCCCATACAGTAAACGTGTTTTTTGCCGTTGTTATAGATAATGGTACGGAACCCTTAGTGCGCGAGTCCGACTCGCACTTGGCCGGTTTTTAACGTTAAAAGAAGTTTGATTTTTTCACAGCTTCAAGAGACCGTAGACCTGAGTGTTTGACCTGAGTCGTTTTAATTTCAAGTCAATACCTCTAAACTCCTCTACACTCCCGACATAAAGGGTCTTGACAGACAGACAGACGGACGGACAAGTGATCCTATAAGGTTTTGAACTTTCATGGTCACTAACATTAGAATATTTTGTTACGAGATTGCTACCATGTACCTTATTTTTGAGTTCCCGATATTTCGGCACTGTTGCAAGCGCCATGATCACGGTACATGGTGGCAATCTCGTAACAAACTATTCTAATGATCCTATAAGGGTTTCATTCTTTCCTTTTGACGTACGGACTACGGAGCCCTTAAATAACTGTCAGTTTATTACATGATGCGGTCGTTCCCTTCGCTTCACTCGTGGCTTGGGTCTGGAACTCAGACTTCTGTTCCCGTTCTTATTCTTTCTAGCAGTTGAGCACCCTTGGAAGATTCGCTGGGAACAGCTGGAGCAGAAGATGACACCTTTGAACACTTCCGCGTTGTGGAGGTTGGTTTCGCTGCAGACATCTGGTGTTAATAATAATAATTAATAATTAGGTGCACACCTGAAAAGGCTGGGATTCGTCGCCAGCTCGCATCCAGCATTGATGCAGAAGGCGGTGGTGCTTGATACCGCACGCATCGTCCGCCGATTTCTCTCCCTTTTGACCTGTTCCCGGCCAACTGTGCTTTTTCCGGTCATTACCGCCCAAGAGGCGAGAGGTTTTTGACCAAAAGAAAAATTGTTGGACAACATCATATGCCTACATTGATATAATCCCAAAAAAAGAAGGTAGCTTAATTACTTATGTTATTAAATTCAGAAACAAGGAAGATACCACAACACCCAGACCCTAGACATTGTAAAATTTTAATTGACTGTGTAGATACATAACACGATCGCATGAATAGTTGATAGTTCCGTTCACGCGATTATATTGACCCCATATTCTACTTTTTTATCAAAGTAAGTTGATTGTAAATAGGGTTTTTTTTTCTATTCAACATTCCCCAGCCTAGCCTAGCTTTGGTAAAGGTTTAACTAACTAAAAGATTTAGTAAAAGGTACCTAAATACTGGTGCTCGTAGATCTGTGGCGGTAACGCTTTAGTATCGATTACTAAAGTTAAGCAACCAACGCCGCGGTTGTGTGTGGATGGGTGACCATTCCGACCATATTAAGTGACCTTATAGTTGAGGTGAGGCCTGTGCCCTGCAGTGGGAATACATACTTTACTTTGACCCAAATACTTACAGCATTTGTGACATTTCTTGTGGTAGCTAAAACCTTCACGTACTGCGATGCTGTCATCCTTCAAGAATCGACCCTGGCAGTGCTGACACACCACGCAACTAGGAGATTAAAAAATCACAAAGGTAATAAATAAAATCGCTATGACCATAAAGCCATGTATGCCTATCCCCTATGTTCGCGAACCTCTTGCGCTCCGCGCTCTTGCAACTGCTCCACATAGTGGATACGTGCGCGCTCCTGGAGCGTGCAACGTGCCCCGGCGCTCCAATCGGTGGCGGTTTTTGGGCGAACACCAAGGGGAGCGCGATCTGTATTCATTGTAGCAGTAGGAGGGAGCACAAGAGGTTTGCGAGCATAGTGGATACAAGGCTTTATATGGTGAACAGATGAACTAGTCAAGGTCGCTAATGGTCCAAAGTCGATCGCAGTAACTTTTTGGCTCAGGACGTATTTTTGAAGTCACAAGAATCGTATACGAACTCCTGCAAAATTGCAAAATACACGATTCTTGGTATTTCGTACGCTTTAGAAATATGCCTCCAAGATATACACAAGAGGCAGGGCGTGGGCGAGGCCAGGCGAGGCGTAGGAGCGGTGCGGGCGTGTTTCTTTCGCATAGTATAGTAATCAAGATCAAACTATCGCCTGATTTAAAAGTACTTATTTAGAGTGGTGGGGTTCGTATTATTCTCATCTTATGTAATGTTAAACGTTATTATATAAAGAACCGTCTCGCACGCAGGCTTGACGAATTCCAGCGAGGTGTAAGACAGAGACAGAGACAGGGAGACGTAATCTCCCCGAAACTATTCACCGCAGCGCTGGAGGACGCTTTTAAGCTCTTGGACTGGAGAGGACTTGGCATCAACATTAACGGCGAGTGCCTGATTCACCTTCATTTGCCGATGATATCGTGGTCATGGCTGAGACCATGGAGGATCTTGGAGCAATGCTTGATGACCTCAGTAGAGTCTCCCAACGAGTGGGTCTTAAAATGAACATGAAAAAGACGAAAATCATGTCTAACTCCCATGTCGCACCCACTCCTCTTATGGTCGCAGGCTCTACTATGTTAGTCGTTGACCACTGTATTTACCTTGGACAAACAGTCCAGCTAGGTAAGTCCAACTTCCAGAAAGAGGTCGATCGTCGAATCCAACTCGGATGGGCAGCGTTCGGGAAGCTACGTAATATGTTCTGCTCACAAACACTACTGCAATGCCTCAAGACCAAGGTATGGAATCAATGTGTGTTGCCAGCGATGACATACGGATCTGAGACGTGGCCACTAACGATGGGCCTCATAAGAAAGCTCAAGGTCACTCAAAGGGCGATGAAGAGAGCTATGCTCGGAGTTTCCCTTCGCGATCGAATCAGAAATGAGACGATCCGGAGGCGAACTAAAGTCACCGACGTAGCTCTCAGAACCGCAAACCTTATGTGGCAGTGGGCGGGGCACATTGCTCGCAGGACTGATGGCCGTTGGGGCAGGAACGTCCTTGTATGGCAGCCGCGGGCCGGAAGGCGTAGTGTTGGTAGGCCCCCCACAAGGTGGACCGACGATCTGGCGAAGGTCGCGGGTAGCCGCTGAATGCGGGTGGCACAAGAACGATCTTTGTGGAATTCTTTGGGGGATGCGTATGTCCAGCAGTGGACGTCTTTCGGCTGATGGATGGATGGATGGATGATTTTACTATATAAAAAAATCATAAAATTTAAAAACCTAGTACTATCTTAAATTAAAAATTACAAAGTAATACATTGAGATTTTACTTACGCCATTATGTAATTTTTTTGGAGTTTCTTCACATTTTATTACAAAAATATTGCAGACAGGTCACATTTTTTTTTACTTTTTGGCGTCATCTTCTTTGTTTGACGGATGACGTTGCCAAGGAATTTTCTTTTTAAAACAATCACAAAATGAAGATCTAAGCACTCACAGTCGACCTCTGTATCTGAGAGGCGAGCGCCCCAGACTTGTCGTGTCGCCATCTCCGAGGTCCCAGGTTCGAACCCTAATCGACGACCGTCTGGTGTAGTGGTTCGCGCTTCGGACTACAATGCCTGGCTTGCGGGTTCGAATCATGGATATTTATCAACGTATACATATAGGTATGTTTATCCGTTATCCTAGTCGCCATAATACAAATTGTTTAGTTTGAGGCTAGATAATTGGTGTGATTGTGGAAACAAATTATTTATTTATTTATCGTTGGTTATAACTTGTACAACAAAATTGTTGTGTTACCTTAGGATCAGAGCAATAAATATTGGTCAAAATACATCATTGCTCTGAGATATCTAAGTAGCTTAAGCACTATTGGCTATTGGTATACAAGGTGTAACATAACTGACAATACAACATAATAACGCAAATGATCATAAGGGCTGATTCTGGTGCTCAAATATGTAACACTAACAACTTTTATTGTGACAAACATCGCAAAAAAAAAAAACACCTTTCCATACAAAATCGCCGATCGGCTGGCATCAGTTTGTATAGAGAAGTCATTTATTTTTAATTTCGATGTTCATCCCAATATAAGTAGTTGTATTTGAGCACCAGAATCAGCCCTTATGATGATTTTCGTTATTGATCCGATCGGGGATCAAACCCGAAACTTCATTGAACTTTGCATTTCTAGTTTGCACAGAGATAGTGCATGCATATTTTTTATGAATGAGACAAGATTTTCCACGCTTACCATCTTTAAACAGGGAATAGTAATAATTAAATATAAAAAATAGTGTTTTACAAGTTGTTCAACTTGGTTATTGATTTTGTGTGGTCCCTGAAAAATTGGCACTACTGTCGCGAATCGCGATGTAATACGTGAAACGAAACGTAAGGAAGTGGTTATCACTGATCAAATAATACTACGGTGGTTATGTTGGTAGCATCGGGGTGTTGTTGGCGGGAGAAATGGAGGAAGATGGACGCTGCGTCGTCAAAAGGTAAAAAGAGTTATGTGAAGTAAAAAGGAAGTAAGTACGGACAGTACGAAGTTTGTGGTGAATTCTGAATATTACCTGTTTAAAGTACTTATGTTTGTGCCTATCACGCTGGGGCTTCACCTGCATCTAATGTCGTTAATTATTGCTCTATTTGACGTAATACGCAGGTGTGGCCGGTCTTTGTGCGCTAATTTGCTTCAATAACATTAGACGTTAGGCGATAGCTCGGACGGCGGTAACTTTTGACACATCAAAGGGATTAAGCGGGCGTTTAGTGCGTTGTTGTGGCTACACCTACTACACTAAACATGTTAAAACACGGTCACATTCAAAAACTCTTTGTGAAATATAATGAAATAAATGTTAAAGTGCATAGTTATTAAGTTAGGATGGAGTAGACAAAATAAGAAAAGTATTGAGTTCTTGGAAGCGTTTTATTTTATTTTAAAGACATACTCACAGATCACACGCTAACTAAGTCGCTAGACGCTAGAATAAAACGTCAAATAAGTGTGGCCATGCACTTAGCGCGTAGCTTAATGCTTTAATTTAGTTAACGCTAATCATGCCTTTATTTGAACGTTAGGCGTCACGCAGGTGAAGCCCCAGCATCAGAGAAAGAGCCTTTGGTGGACAGGGATTGGCTAGAGAGGGGTGTTGGGAGGCCAATCGAGGGTCAAAGAGGTCCCGCTGTAAAAAGCTATCATCAGCCAATTGACGATATCAAGAGTTCTATTCTACAAACGTCTTTACATATGTAGCTATAATAATCAAAACATGAATAACTATGTGATGTTAATTGTGTATGTGCACCAGTGTGAGCGGGGCTGTGACATTTACTGCTAGGCAAATCCTGGCATCAGATTATTTCGCACAATAAGTTACTTTGCGACAACTACCTTGCAATATAACCCTGTATACAGGTTGTCACGTAAATGGTATATCAAGCCAAAACTAGCCTATGTTAACATATGCATATAAATACTATAGTGAAGTAAAAAAAAATACCTCATCATTTTAGAAAAATATTTTCATACTAATCTGGAGGCGTAGCGCGAAAGTGTATCATTCGTTCGGTCGTATAAACCTAACAAATTAAAATGGCCAGTCTCATGTGTCAATCCTTTGATATGATATGACCAACTCAATCTAGCCGTGTCAAAAACCAGACTGTTTTCAATTGTTCATAATAATCAAACCTTTGATACGGGGAATGGGTGTTTTAATTTGATCGGTTAATACGACCGACCGAATGATACACTTTCGCGCTAGGCCCCCCCTGATTCAAAAATTATTGACTTGTATAAAAATGTATAAAATTAAAATGATGATATCACGTTTCTGACTTCACCTGCTATGGCTGCGTTTCCATATTTGCCAAAACCAGCCTTGTTTTTGTTCATTTAAAAAAGAAAATTTTACAAATAAAACAACTCAATACTGTAGCATTTTCAGTCAATTTATTAAACCAAAGGATTCTTACAAACCGAAAACCGAATTTGAAAACATTGCAAATATAACTACTAAGTCTTATTCTATTATGTGGAAAAGTACAAAATAGGAATCTACTTGTAAGGCTGTGGCTTGATACGCAGCGGGCAAATAAAATTTATAAATATCTGGAAGTCATCGGCGAGGACTATGTTCAGCAGTGCACCTCGTATGGCTGAAATTATGATGATTAGGGTGGGCCAAAAAAAACTTTTAATTTTTTTTTTCTTAGATACCGTGAAAATATTGTCAGAAATGACGAAAAAAAAATTCTGGTAGAGTTTAAGCTCTTAATATTAATATTAAGCGGTGGCGAATCGTAATTTTTAATTTCCCATTTAAATAACACAGGATTTTTATTTTATTTTCTTTCGATTTTTAATGCGTTTGAACGAATAATTATCTAGGTAAAGCGAAAACTTATTCTTGTAGGGAATTTAACGATCTACAAAAAAGGTCTGATGTGATTTTTTGCTAAGTCGACTCTTTCAAAAGTTATTCGAGGTGAAAGTTCAACTCTAAATCCTAAAAGATAATTTTTGCAATTTTTTATACTTTATCGCAAAATAATGGCTCAAAAACATAATATATCTTATTTTTTATAACTTTTTTGTTTTTAATCGATGAATTTATAAAAAAAAAATTTGTCATCCAGCAGGATTCAAATAAAAATCGTTAAAAAGACATTTAGCCATAGCATAGTTGGAAGTATTGAAAAGATCAGAAATCCAATTCTGTTATACAATTTATAAATGTAATCACTTATTTCATATTTTACCGCTAAAATTGTTGACTACTCGATTTACTTATTATGTTTTTAGGAAATAATCATTTCTACAATGTTATTATTCAGGTAGAGTAGAATTCGGATTTTTTTTTAAATTAAGTATCATAAAATTCGTTTTTCTTACGATATTTTGTGAAAATATTATTGTTTTACCAAAACATTCCATTAGTATTACAAAAAATTAGATATATTATGTTTTTGAGCCATTATTTTGCGATAAAGTATAAAAAATTGCAAAAATTATCTTTTAGGATTTAGAGTTGAACTTTCACCTCGAATAACTTTTGAAAGAGTCGACTTAGCAAAAAATCATATCAGACCTTTTTTGTAGATCGTTAAATTCCCTACAAGAATAAGTTTTCGCTTTACCTAGATAATTATTCGTTCAAACGCATTAAAAATCAAAAGAAAATAAAAAAAAAATCCTGTGTTATTTAAATGGGAAATTAAAAATTACGATTCGCCACCGCTTAATATTAATATTAAGAGCTTAAACTCTACCAGATTTTTTTTTTTGGCATTTCTGACAATATTTTCACGGTATCTAAGAAAAAAAAAATTAAAAGTTTTTTTTGGCCCACCCTAATGATGATGATGATGCAATCGGGTTGGCATTCAATTGACGATATACTAGCCTAATCGTCGACTAGCTTTGTTTATTTGCCCAATCTAAACAAATAAGTCTCTAAACTTTGCGACAAAATAGTTTATTTCTTATAGCATGGCAACCATCACAGTCTAAGTAAAACATTACCTTTTCCAGGCTTAAGTATCCTGCTGATGTATTGACAGGGTGTCCAAGAGAATAGGACACTCCTTAAAACCACGTGATCAGCTGGTTATATACAACAACTTTTTCTATGGGAGCAACATCGAAACTCATCGCAACTCCATACAAACCTACTGGCATACCTCGATGATAAAGCATGGAGCATCTCAAAATAAAATCACGATTTCGATGTTGCTCCCACAGGATAAGTCGTTGTATATGACCAGCTGAACACGCGGTTTTAAGGTGTCCCATTCTTTTGTACACCCTGTATAAATGTTAATTTCGATGATTTTTGACTACAAAGTTTCTGAACTGTAGGCTTAGTAACTATGTAAAAAAACCGTGTCACCTGCCCGCTGTTTGTCAAGCCCCAGCCTAATAGTGCTGTTTAATAAAAGTTGCATTACTGGCCACTAAAATGCTAGAACTTAACAATAAAACTATTAAAATAACACAACATTTATGAACCTAACACAAGTAAGGCGTTTTTTATCTGCTTTCATAATAGACGATTATATTATGAACAGTATCGGCAGAAAATATTAAAATACCCAATAATTTGGTAATCATAATAAAATAACTTCTGTTTCACAGCATAACGATCTATGACGGCGAATAAACAATATATTTTTTAGTATTTATTATATTACAATTTCAAAATAAGGTACATTTCATCTTTTTCAAAATCTAATTGAGATCAAAACGTCATCAATTAAGAGAGATAGGAATTTCCAATTTGAGATCATCACATCATTTTTCACAATTAAACTTTTTATATCTAGATAAATAGCACCCTGTATATAATTGCTATTTCTCGAATCAATATATTAATTAAGTACTTACTTACAATTATTTTAAAAATATTATTTAAATTATATAATTTCAAAAATACTGGCCCCAAATTACTGTTTGTCATCTTAACTATAATCTAAATATATTTTTTCTACGTGTATAAAATAACTAATTATCACTTATACATAAACATTTGAAAACAAAACAAAATGTATAATCTAGAGAACACATCAAAAATTTACAAATATATGATTTCACAATAACGTAATATAGGAAAATCTTTTTTATTCTAATATTGCCACAATAGCCCTGTATAAGTATCAACTTTTTTATATTTATATAAATTGTGGAACATAATTTTTGAGCATAGATAACGTAAGCTAACTTATGGACTACGAAAATACAGGCCTTTGCCTTACTTAGAAAAATAAGTACAGAAAAATACAGTCAAGCTATTTCCATCTACCGCCTCCCTCACACCAGCGTCTTTCGAGCGTAAACGTCGTGGCAGCGTCCAATCAGTGTTGACGCAACGCGCGCGCAGCGGCATTTACTTAACGCTGATTGGACACTGCCACGACGTCGACGCCCGAAAGACGTTTGTGTGAAGGCTTAACAACTTAGAACGCTTTCATGGAAACCTATAAGTTTATCCCATAAATAAGTTTTTTATACAACGATAGTTTTTGTTTTATACTAAATAAGGTGTAATATTTTTTATATTTCACAGACTTGTTATAAATGATGTACAACATTCAAAAAAATTTTTAAAAAAAAGAGGGGAGTACTGTGGGTACTGCTAACGCAGCACACACATGCGTTGCCCGTTTCAATGTGTATGTAATTCTCGGAAATTTGATAGCGACCGCCGTCGGCGGGACCGCAGGCTGTAAGTTAGAGTTAGTTCCTTTTGGGTGTACAATAGGGTGGGTCAAAAATTTTTTTTTTCTCTTTTGCTTTTGTTTTAGTGAAAATATTATGTCTTACTGGATAAAAAACAACCCTGTAAAATATTATTGAAATATTTTTAGTGGATCAGCCCGCGCTTTGGACTTTTATGAAATTATAATAATGTTACTGAGAAAACAATACTAACATCTCTAAAACATTTTTTTTAAATATATATTAAATAATATAAAAATAAAAACTTTTATTAATATTTGCTAATGAAATTTTAACTGATTATTAGCCTAGGTTTGTTTTGTTACATACTTTTAAAGAGGGTGTATTAATAAGAGGTCGTTAGCTTACTTCAGCACCGATTTACGCTCTTGTTTTGGTTTTACTCTTGTGCAAGTAAAACAATATCATTGATTTTCTGTTTTTTACTAAGTAAAACTATCAAAGTTGTCTAAATCTAAGTTTTTATAAATTTTGTTGCTCGTAACTTTAATAAACATTGATTTTATAATGAAAATTGTAGAAGTTTCTTTAAATAATTCAATTTGATTTTACCTTGTTTCATACAATATTTATAACTTTGAACCGCATGCGCGGGCTAAAGATACAACTCAATTTGACTTTTTTTTACGTAGCATTACTTGTTTACTCACTACACAGTAAAATATCACTATTAGAATGCAATCACAAAACTTTATTTTTTTTCCATACATGAGTGACCCACCCTAGTGTACAATGTGAACACGCGTCTTCGCCTGAGTGAATAAATCGGCTACAACCTGAACTGAACAGTTTATCATTCCCTCCCTACACAAGCCCTTATTGTACACGAACCACTAAGGTTCTCAACAGTTCACTTGACAGTTTTTTAATTTTATTTGAACACTAGAAACACCCCAAAGTATTGAGTAAAGCAAAAAATAACGTTGTATAAATCGTTTGACTCTTCAATATTAAACATTAATATTGTAACATATAAAACTATTATCTAAAAACTATGGTTGCTCGTACACACTTTAATTTTTGATAAAAATAGTCGATAGCACGCATTTTAAGGGATGCCACACACGAGCGACTCGCAATAACCACAAAACGCCGTCATCTAAGGGCATTTTCACACGTTTGACTTTTTATAGGATCAAAAATTGTGCACTTTTATTACCAATTTTTACTAAGCCATAGATTTCTGCCACTAGCATGTCTCTATGTTTTGTTTTTTGTGATAGGTTATTAACAAAAGAAATTTAAAACCCTCCAAAATGCTTAAAATTTCCCAGTTAGACCGGCATTTACAGACGTCCAATATACAAATTTGGCAACTATTAAAAAAAACATACAGATATAAACTAAAATCTCCGTATCTCGTAAAAAAATAATCGTAAAAATCGGTTTAGTTTTGGACGAGAAAACAGGGGAATACGAAACCTCGGTTTTGTGCAATTTACAGTCCTTGCTGCAGTTGTCTCTATCGCTCCTTATTAGGTGCGCGTTATAAAGCGCGACAGCAACAGATTTGTTAAGTACCTATTCTGCAAATATCTCGCTGCCGGCCTTTCGTCTTAGCTTTCAAAATCCTGCCTTTTTCAGCGTTAAGGCGAGGGCAAAAGCTATTTAATTTTTCGTTTTTATAACGACCCTAGAAAGCTACAACAACGCCTATGGGTATGCGCTAACATATGAAAACGTCAGAAATAGGTTATAGTAATTGTATTGTTAGATTAAATTTCCATTAAAACGATTACTGAGTAAATTAAGTTCTGTTTGGAAAAATAACGATCAAAATGTATGAATTTATAATACTTGAAAAAAATCGTCCGCCTCAGGTGGGATCCGAACTCACTTCCATCGCATACTGGGCGAGTGCTTTATCACTAAGCTACCGAGACGTTAGCCGACTCGAGAAAATCGGCGACGTCGAGTCGTCTAACGTCGCGGTAACTTAGTGAAGTGGGTTCGAATCCCACCTGAGGCGGACGATTTTTTTTTTCAAGTATTCAAAATCTTAGACAAACCTAGCATGGTAATTGCTAAAAGCAAAATTTAAATTGTATGATAGCGTTTAGTCTGCAAATAAGTATTATTATTTATTCAACACCGCATAATTGTAATGTGACACGCAATAAAATTTGAATTTGAAAGTAGCGGCGTTTTGTGGCGAGTGGCATGTGTGTGGCGAACCTAATACGAATTTCATTCAATTTATTCGTAATTACGTTATTCACAAGACAAGTGTGTTCCGAATTTCAGTGCAACTATATTTGCAATCACTTCGAACGAAGTTTATGTAATGTTGTGACTAATATTAAACTTAAAAATCTATAAAAAATAAATGTATAATTATACTGGCCTTAAGTAATAATTAATGCCACAGCGGTATTATTGTTGTCACTAGATTCACTATCGAACCGGATAGTCATATTAACTTTTATAATAAAACTAATATTAATTCCAATAGAATCAGTATGCAGAATGGGAATTAAGGAAAGCCGTTCTCACCTACTAGTTAAAATGTAGCGTTCATATAAAAAAAGACCACAAAAAATATAAAAGTCCGACGTTGTCAATTTTGGAAACACAAGTACGGTAAATAAAATACTGTGTTACCATTTTGGTTTTGAGATTTTCGTACTTTTTATCAATATTTTATCATCATAAAAGAACGTTGATATTTTTTACTTATCAACGATAGCATGATGGCGCTATTTATTATTTCACATACTGTTTATTTAATTCTAAGACACTACTTCTTCAAAAAAAAATATTCCATTTTAAAGACTTTCCATTTATGTGTCATACAATATAGTTTATTTTTTATTATTTGTAAAAAAAAACCAGAAATAAAAAAGTGTAAAATACGGCGTTAAGAAGTAAAGTTCTGTAACATTTCTTTTAAAAAATTCGTCAAAATGTAAAGAAAATTATGTCTTGAGCTATACAATAGTTACCAAAGTAGCCGCAATGTGAGGTGTACAGTCACGATCAATGAAATAATTATACTTCGTAGCTTATTCCATTGTGATAAGGTTTAAAATCCAATTAAATTGGATACATAGTTATGCCAACTGCACATTCTACACTTCTACACACTTGTGACCTGTATATTGTCGTTTTACATTTACACACTTCTGACCTGTTTAATCCAATCAATCAATAAATCATTTATTTGCGTCAAACATGGTATAACAAGGTCTTAAATTACAATAAAAGAATCATTTATCATCATTTAGAATTGAATGAACTATCTTCGCGAATGGTAGTAGTTGTGGTTTTGATATTGTAGATAGACGTGTTTATAAGACTTTTGGCAGTGTTGCCTTACAGCCGCAGATTTTTATCTGTATTTCTGAACTAAGTAAGTACAACAATTTTATGATTTGTCCCAGTTAAAAAAGAGCAGAATTCTGTGTTTTTATATCTGACCTGTTAATACACTAAATGGCTTTCGAGGTTAATATGAACTGATAGTATGTTCCATTAAGTATCTTTCACATGCAGTATCTGATGATCAGAATGATAAGGCGCGATGGTCTTTTACTGGCTTGTATTTTATCTGACCTGTTTACACACTACCTGTCATCCAAAAGAGGTGTTCTTTGCAGTTATAGATTTCTGTTAAAGGATCACATGTTCAGTGGGCATGTGACTGGTTGTTTCAGGTCTCAGAAATGTGGCTACCTGTAACAAGGACGGTGTGTTAAAAACATTATTTTCATCTGACATTATTTAAAGATGGCCACTTAAACACTATCTGTCTCTCAAGCAGGTTTGAACGAATGTTGGTATTGTTCTTCTAGCTAGTGTAATGAAATAAGTAAGTAGAACGAGAAAATTTACATTTTCGAGAAAAAATGGTTACCTTCAAAGTGCTCTATAGCTTGGCTCATATGGGGCCAATAAAACAATTAGGCTAAAATTGTAGGTAATTTAATAAGTGTGGAGAACATAGTTCGCAAAAAGTTCTAAGATTATAAAGTTTTTCTCGGTTTTTTACGTTTCCGCAGGTTTTTCGAAGTTGCAAATTTGAATTCACACTACCCTACAGCCTCGTATCCACTATGTTCACAACCCTCTTGCGCTCCGCGCTCCTGCAACTGCTTCAATGGATACAGATCGCGCTCCCCCGCGTGTGCGCACACACAGCGCCGCGTGCGGGGGCCGCGGCACGCTGCACGCTCCGGGAGCGCGCACGTATCCACTATGTGGAGCAGTTGCAAGAGCGCCGAGCGCGAGAGGTTCGCGAACATAGGGATACATGGCTTAACAGTCCAAAAATGCAGAACTACATCAATCTTTGTGAATTTAGTATATTTTGTCCAAATCCAACGGCCATTGGTTAGTAACTCTGCAGTTGTAGACCTAGGTGGTTGAAGCGGGCGAGCTCAAATACAGGTAACAGGTCTTGTGTGAAGTGTTTTGTTTACACACTACCTGTAACTTAGTGGCTCGGCATGTTAAGTTAACAGGTCTCTTGCGCGGTGTTTTGTCTACACTGTACCTGTATTATTGTGCTTTCAGTGTGCAGTACCTGGCGGCTAGTGCCTGCGCATGTGCAGGCCCAGGTGGTCGGAGCGCGCGTAGGCGCGGCGGCCGGTGCGCTTGCAGTGTGCAGTGTGCAGTGTGCAGTGTGCAGTACCTGGCGGCTAGTGCCTGCGCATGTGCAGGCCCAGGTGGTCGGAGCGCGCGAAGGCGCGGCGGCCGGTGCGCTTGCAGTGTGCAGTGTGCAGTGTGCAGTACCTGGCGGCTAGTGCCTGCGCATGTGCAGGCCCAGGTGGTCGGAGCGCGCGAAGGCGCGGCGGCCGGTGCGCTTGCAGTGTGCAGTGTGCAGTGTGCAGTGTGCAGTACCTGGCGGCTAGTGCCTGCGCATGTGCAGGCCCAGGTGGTCGGAGCGCGCGAAGGCGCGGCGGCCGGTGCGCTTGCAGTGTGCAGTGTGCAGTGTGCAGTACCTGGCGGCTAGTGCCTGCGCATGTGCAGGCCCAGGTGGTCGGAGCGCGCGAAGGCGCGGCGGCCGGTGCGCTTGCAGTGTGCAGTGTGCAGTGTGCAGTGTGCAGTACCTGGCGGCTAGTGCCTGCGCATGTGCAGGCCCAGGTGGTCGGAGCGCGCGAAGGCGCGGCGGCCGGTGCGCTTGCAGTGTGCAGTGTGCAGTGTGCAGTGTGCAGTACCTGGCGGCTAGTGCCTGCGCATGTGCAGGCCCAGGTGGTCGGAGCGCGCGAAGGCGCGGCGGCCGGTGCGCTTGCAGTGTGCAGTGTGCAGTGTGCAGTACCTGGCGGCTAGTGCCTGCGCATGTGCAGGCCCAGGTGGTCGGAGCGCGCGAAGGCGCGGCGGCCGGTGCGCTTGCAGTGTGCAGTGTGCAGTGTGCAGTGTGCAGTACCTGGCGGCTAGTGCCTGCGCATGTGCAGGCCCAGGTGGTCGGAGCGCGCGAAGGCGCGGCGGCCGGTGCGCTTGCAGTGTGCAGTGTGCAGTGTGCAGTGTGCAGTACCTGGCGGCTAGTGCCTGCGCATGTGCAGGCCCAGGTGGTCGGAGCGCGCGAAGGCGCGGCGGCCGGTGCGCTTGCAGTGTGCAGTGTGCAGTGTGCAGTACCTGGCGGCTAGTGCCTGCGCATGTGCAGGCCCAGGTGGTCGGAGCGCGCGAAGGCGCGGCGGCCGGTGCGCTTGCAGTGTGCAGTGTGCAGTGTGCAGTGTGCAGTACCTGGCGGCTAGTGCCTGCGCATGTGCAGGCCCAGGTGGTCGGAGCGCGCGAAGGCGCGGCGGCCGGTGCGCTTGCAGTGTGCAGTGTGCAGTGTGCAGTGTGCAGTACCTGGCGGCTAGTGCCTGCGCATGTGCAGGCCCAGGTGGTCGGAGCGCGCGAAGGCGCGGCGGCCGGTGCGCTTGCAGTGTGCAGTGTGCAGTGTGCAGTGTGCAGTACCTGGCGGCTAGTGCCTGCGCATGTGCAGGCCCAGGTGGTCGGAGCGCGCGAAGGCGCGGCGGCCGGTGCGCTTGCAGTGTGCAGTGTGCAGTGTGCAGTGTGCAGTACCTGGCGGCTAGTGCCTGCGCATGTGCAGGCCCAGGTGGTCGGAGCGCGCGAAGGCGCGGCGGCCGGTGCGCTTGCAGTGTGCAGTGTGCAGTGTGCAGTGTGCAGTACCTGGCGGCTAGTGCCTGCGCATGTGCAGGCCCAGGTGGTCGGAGCGCGCGAAGGCGCGGCGGCCGGTGCGCTTGCAGTGTGCAGTGTGCAGTGTGCAGTGTGCAGTACCTGGCGGCTAGTGCCTGCGCATGTGCAGGCCCAGGTGGTCGGAGCGCGCGAAGGCGCGGCGGCCGGTGCGCTTGCAGTGTGCAGTGTGCAGTGTGCAGTGTGCAGTACCTGGCGGCTAGTGCCTGCGCATGTGCAGGCCCAGGTGGTCGGAGCGCGCGAAGGCGCGGCGGCCGGTGCGCTTGCAGTGTGCAGTGTGCAGTGTGCAGTGTGCAGTACCTGGCGGCTAGTGCCTGCGCATGTGCAGGCCCAGGTGGTCGGAGCGCGCGAAGGCGCGGCGGCACAGCGGGCAGGTGAAGGGCCGGTGGCCGGTGTGCTTGCGCGTGTGGCGAGTTAACTCGTCGGAGCGAGCGAAACGCCACGAACAGCCGGCCCAGCCGCAGGAGTAGGGTTTCTCGCCTATAACAAGGATATAGGGTGATCTTTTAGATAGTAATAATCTCCTAGGAGCTAATTCTGGTGCTTAAAAACAATAACTTTTTGTATGGGAACAACGTTAAAATCGCAAAAAATAATAACTTAATCACAATAAAACCACCGACCAGCTAACCTAAGATTGGGTTCGCAGACAAAAGTTGTTATATTCGAACACATTGGGAGTTTATTTGAAAATCATATTTAAAAATAGCCCGTGCAGTGCTATGATAAGGACCATCCAACTGAGCAAAACGTGGCACAATGGATGTTCGTCCGGTCGGGGTATGCCCCTGTAGCTTAAATGGTAAAGCGCCTGCGCACTAAGCAGGAGATTAGGGTTCAAATCTCAGCTTAGGCGAGTTGGCTTTTTAAATTTAAACATGTATTTGACAATATCTGCAAAGCAATTTGCTAAAAGTACTACATAAAAGCTAAGTTACAATGGATATTGGTCTAACCTAGTCCAATTAGAAATGGCACGAAGCGCTAGAAAGAAGTTTATATTATATTTACCAGTATGCGTTCTCTTATGCGCTTTCAGATGCGAACTCTTCGTGTACACCTTATGACATCCAACCACATCACATTTATGTAGCCTTCTTCTATTCTGGACATCTTCAACCTGCTCTGTCTCTTTATCGACCTTCGTATAACCTTTACGCTGCGTCAGTTGGTTCAATGACCCCGTCAGTGCGTTATGTAGCGCGGTGTTGAGAAGAAAGTTCTTGATTTCGACGTCAGATGTCGGTTTCGGCGGGAGCGCGAACGGTAGAATTGGCGGGAGAAATGACTTTGACAGTTGTGACGTTTGCTGCATTTGCGGGGTTTGTTCTGAGATCTGGGTTGTCGGTGGTTTTAGTCTGGAATAAGATATTAATTATAATTATTTGTAGTTTCTGGTCAACAGAAAACTTTTCTTTTTTTTAGTTTAGTTTTGGAATAAGACTTTAGATAGTAATTAGGTCCTTCCCTTATTCGAGTTATGGACATCCATAAATGAATTTAATGATATTTTGACGCCCCTCCCCATTGTCACAGGTGGTCACATTTGTGCGACTCCTCTCTTCCTAGCGTGACGTCACATATTTTGCAATTTCTAGAAATTGTTTTTTTTTTCAATTTTGTGTTGCAAACTAGAAATATGAGATTTTAAAATGTGACGGCACAAAACTTAGGACACCCTCCCTCCCGTTGTCACGTAAGGTCACACTTTCTCGACCTCATTAATGTGTGACGTCATTTACGGATGCCCCCTTACCTAACAATTTAAAGTGAATAAATATATATGAAAAGCTGGCACTCTATTAAATACTGTTCCCGTGATAGAACATTAAATACTCACTTATTTGTTTGATGTTTCGGCTTTCTAGCGCTTCTAAGATCAGGCCCAACCTTTATTTTCGGCACTTGGTGGTTTGATCTGAAATAACAAAACGAATCAAATAGTGTTTTCAAATTAGCATGAGTTCTGTGACAGGCCAGGTCATTCTTGACATTATAAAGTGATGCGCGCTAACTAAATCCAATCGATTATTGGGTGATGAGAAAGTTAATAAAAAGAGTTTAATCGATATTTATGTTGGTAATCATTTATTTTAATGTGTAAAATACGGTATAGTTTTGATTATTTACAAGATTAGCTATATAACTAAAAATACATGAATCGAAATTAACGTGGTACCATGGACAACGATTTTATGCTGAGTGCATGTAGTATACGACCTGTAGACGTATTTTTGAATCATGCGAATTCCAATTCGAATACGAAATGGCAAGATTCGCATGCGAATGACTAAAATCGCTATTTTTGAAAATTCATTTCGTGAATTCTGCAACGAGTGGTCCGACCCACTCGTATTTCGATTCTATTAGTAGAAAGTTCGGAAGTATGACTTTGACAAGTAAACATATGGTTCAGATTCAAAACCTTTTTTTTTCGTTCCGTTCCATGCGATTTATTGCCGGTTTTTAAAATCAATAAGTTTTTGCATTGCGGTTTTTAATGTTTTCTGCGTGAAACGAAATTAGTTACAAGAATTTTACTATAATAACAACAAAGAATTCGAGTGATTCAAAAATGCGTTAAATCGGGAGTGATAGAAATAGAATTCGCACACGAATCGTATTCGTGTTCGAATTCAAGATTAATTTCTAATGCTTCAAAAATACGTCTCCAGGAATCGAACGCTCGCAGCCTGGCTAAATCGTGGTTATTTTGTTAGTGTAATTGTGGCGAAGAGTATAATTACCACATGATGTTTTAACAACTTTCCCCCAAATGGCGATAAATGGTGAGGTTTCGACTACACCCCCCCCCCCCCCCCCCATGGTGATGTTTTAGACAGCAATGATGATACGTGGTGAGGTTTTCACGCACCGCTTTTGGCCATAGGAATCGCGCAATCAAAAAATATATATGCCTACATATCTTACTACAACCATTGTGATATTTCGTGATTTTTTCGAAAATAAAAGTGGAGTGGCCCCTAGGGATGTCCCTATTAATAGACGACCCCTATAAAAATACTTACTCGAATAGCAGTGTAGATCTGTGGTCGACTTCTTTACCTAGCTTGGATGAAGTGGGAATGGCAGCACCTGTAATCAATGAAAAACATTTATTTATTTAAGGAACACAAACAGTGCAATGTACAATCTTTGCTTAGTATCTAATAACATTTTGTTTAGTTCTAGTACATACACAAATTATTTAATTTATTTAATTAATTGTTAATACCTTGAAAACCTATTATACCTTGTATGGCGTTATACAGTGTTTACAAGAGAATCGGGCACTCCTTAAAACAACGTGATCAGCTGGTCATATACAACAACTTTTTCTATGGGAGCAACATCGAAATCGATAAAAAAAATTAGCTTCTCCACACAAACTTACTCGCGTACCTCGATGATAATGTATGGAGCATCTGAAAATAAAATCACGATTTCGATGCTGCACCCATAGGAAAAGTTGTTGTACATGACCAGCTGATCACGTGGTTCTAAGGAGTGTGCCATTCTTTTATACACCCTGTATAATTCATAAACAACGACGGTACCACAACACCCTGACCCGAGACAATACTAAATACAGTAGAATCTTGATTATCCGAATATAGATTAACCGAATATCCATCCGGAATCATTCTTAACGGCCCTAATTCCTAAATAAGGAATGATTTAACGGTGCAACGAGACATGTTACGACAAATATATTACCGCCTCCTATTTTTTTAAAGTAAATAAATTAAAGTAAATGTTGACATTGCTTTCTATACTAACTTAACTCCTAAAATTTGTTTGCTGGTTCGATTCCCGCAAGGGGCAACTGTTTGCGTGATGAGCACGAGCATTTGTACCTAAGTCATGAATCATGAGTCATGTTTGGAAATGTATTTAAGTATATATTTTTTAAACTTTCATGGTCACTAACATTAGAATAGTTTGTTACGGGATTGCTACCAGGTACCTTATTTTTGAGTTGCCGATATTTCGGCACTGTTGCAAGCGCCATGATCACGGAGTAACTGAAGATCTTGCGGGTAAGTTTTTAAGGGCAAACATATCGGTCTACCCTCTTTCGCTGTCTTTTATTCCACGCGTCGGTACCATTGTCTACAAACTCACTATTTTCTCGCACCTGTTCTCGACACACAACACTAACAGTATCTGACCGCGAAACAGCAGTTTGTTGTTTTTTCCGGTTTTCCTTTACCCGCAAGATCTTCAGTTACTCCGTGATCATGGCGCTTGCAACAGTGCCGAAATATCGGGAACTCAAAAATAAGGTACATGGTAGCAATCCCGTAACAAACTATTCTAATGTATTTAAGTATGTTTATCCGTTATCTATTCTAGTAAAAGCTTTGATTAGTTTGGGGTATGATAAATTTATGTGATTGTTTTTCTTCTTCTTTGCGTATCGACTTAGCTTTCATATAAGGTCCGATTTTATAAGTGTTCATCCTGTTAACCTGTGCCTATAAGTATAGGTGAAAAGCAATCGTAAAAACCAATTTTTAAATGTGTACCATAAAAACTAAAAAAGTTAAAATCAACAACATTGACTTAATATTGCATAAACTCGTCCTATCTTTGCTACGTTTAACCATCTGATTATCCGTCTTATTCCTTCCCCTTGTACAGAGCGAGAAAGAGTTGAAGATAGGACGAGTTTATGCAATATGAAGTCGATGTTGTTATTTTGTAATTTATTTTTAACTTTTTTAGTTTTTATGATAGACATTTGAAAGTTGGTTTTTACGATTGTTTTTCACCTCTATAGTCACAGGTTAACAGGATAAACACTAATAAAATCGAACCTTATATATGTGAGGACCACAACTCGGCCACCGTTATAGCACTATCGGTGCCCTTGTAAAGATCCTCGCGTGTGCAGGTGTAGGGACACGCAGGGTGCCGCAGGGCATTCAATAGGAGATTTGCCTTTTCTCGGGGTAAATACCACACAGACATCAATATTGTGTGATTGTTAAAAGAATTGTTTATTTGTTTCTTTTTAGCGTTCCGTACCCAAATGGCAAAAAACAGAACCCTTATGGATTCGTCATATTTGTCTGTATGTCTGTCTGTTCTTCCGTATGTCATAACCACTTTTTCCGAAACTATAAGAACTATACTTCTAAAATAGGAAAATGATAAAACTAAAAAAATATATGATGTACATTACATGCAAACTCCCACCGAAAATTGGTTTGAACGAGATTTAGTAAGTAGTTTTTTTTTAATACGTCATAAATCGTAAACCGCAATTAGATAATAGTACGGAACCCTTCGTGCGCAAGTCGGTGTTTTTATCACCTTATATAATAGACCGTATTCGTCCGAATAATCTTAATTGTGACCGAATGGACTAGGATGGCTGACAGCGACAACGATCTGCCCTATATTAGCGCTTTGTGCGATTTAGCGTCCGTGGGAACCAGAATGGTGCTATGTTCGGTTTTAGTTTGAACTAAATTGGACGGTCAGTAGAGAAAACTACTATTATAAGACTACGGCAAAGCTTTAAAAGAGAGATAGAATATAAAAATACAATCTCGGGATCCCGGAAATTTTTGACATCGTAATCCCGGAATTTAAATTGTACGATCCCGGGCTTTAACAAGCACGATCCCGAATTGAATAATATGCCTGACAGTGACAACGATCTCCCCTATATTACCGCTTTGGCGATTTAGCAACCGAGGGAATCAGAATGGTGCTATGTTCGGTCTGAGTTTGAACTAAATTGGACGGTAAGTAGAAAAACTACTCATATAAGACTACGGCAAAGCCTTAAAAGAGAGTAAGAGATAAAAAAATACAATCCCGGGATTCCGGAAGGTTTTTGACATCGAAATCCCGGGATTTAAAATGCACGATCCCGGGATTTAAGATGCATACGATCCCGAATTGAATAATATGCCTGACAGTGACAACGATCTCCCCTATATTACCGCTTTTGCGATTTAGCAACCGTGGGAACCAGAATGGTGCTATGTTCGGTCTGAGTTTGAACTAAATTCGTAAGTAGAAAAACTACTCATATAAGACTACGGCAAAGCCTTAAAAGAGGGTAAGAGATAAAAAAATACAATCCCGGGACTCCGGAAGGTTTTTGACATCGAAATCCCGGGATTTAAAATGCACGATCCCGGGATTTAAGATGCATACGATCCCGAATGGACTAATATGGCTGAAACTGACAACAACCTGGCCTTAATTTGGCGATTTAGCGACCGTGGGAACCAGGTTCGTACTATGTTCGGTTTTAGTTTAAGCTCAATTGGATGGTCTGCAGATAAAACTATTTCTATAAGATCGTGGTGGGTCTGTAAAGGAGGGTAAGAAATAAAAAAAATACAATCCCGGAATAATGAATACTATTTTAATAAGACTGAAAGAGAGTTAGAAATATGGAAATACAATTCTGGGGTCCCAAAAGGTTTCTTTATATCAAAATCCCGGGATATGAAACTCGCGAAACAGG
Organism: Anania fuscalis; assembly: GCA_950371115.1. NCBI lineage: Eukaryota > Metazoa > Arthropoda > Insecta > Lepidoptera > Crambidae > Anania > Anania fuscalis. The sequence continues at coordinate 2,537,654 of OX493355.1, forward strand.
GATCAAACCCGGGATTTTTGGGTGTGTATATATGGATAAATTCAAAAACTTTCTGTATGGAACCATATCGTAATCTCAAGTCGTTGCGATAAGTAAGAGCAAGATTTTAATTAGATTTCGACTTTGGTCACGATTTAAAGAGTCGTTGTAGGTATTTGGGAACCAGAATCAGCCCTTATGAGGATGTGCGTTTATTAAGCTACACATATATTGTAAATTTTTGTTTTTAGCAATTCCATGCAAGGTTTAATTGTTAAATGTTTAAGCATTTCTGATCTTAACCAATAGTCAAATGTTTATAAAAATATTTCTATAGGGTGTTGACGGTAGTATACTACTCAGCTATACATATAGCTACAACATTGATCAGAATACGCTGGCTTTGAGAGCGAGAAAAAACACTTGAGGAATTTCATCTTGTCACGTGACGTCCTCGGTAGCTTAGTTGGTAAAGCACTCGCCCGGTTTGCGATGGGACGTGGGTTCGAGTCCCACCTGAGGTCGATGATTTTTTTTTAAGTGTTATTTATCTTCAACTACACATATATATTGTATGCGTAGCTTAACTTTCATTTTACGGGCGGTAATATAACTTATAGCTTGATTTGTAACTGTATATACTTAATAGGCCACAGCACTATACATTTGTCAATTATAGAAAATCGTGCCTGACTTACTGTGAGTAAGAGTTACCATAATGTAACTCACCAATTTTATGGCGTACCGAATCAAGATCAGCCCGAGTGCGTTGCCGAAACGTCACATTAATTCAACGCGCCAATAATAATGGGTAGGTTATTATCGAGATCTAGTTTCGACAGGGTGGGATTCAGGTCGGCACCTGGGGCACCTAGCTTTAAACATCAAGCGTCCAGGTCGGCCCAGGGGCCCAGTTTTAATATCAGGCCTGAGGTAATTATGTGGATCTGAGTAAAGTGGGACCTATTTCAAATTTTTAGCTAACTAGCTTGATGGTAGTCAGATTCTTGTTTTCTATCGTATCACATGTACCTCTGGACTTTTCTGCATCTGAGTATTTACTACTTGACTAGAAACAAGACAATGCGCTGGGAAGAAAAAGAGTCATATTTCTGATTCAATTTAAATAACCGGTAGAACTTATATTCCGAGATCCCAGTGCCCCCAGACATAACTTATTTTCTTACAAACCAAATGTATGGGATTAGGTAGAGTAAGTATGTACCTTGAGTGTATGCGTATCTGCTAGTATGCACCGACGGCCAATTATCAGGTACCCGATGCTAAAGTTAAGTAAAAAATGGCTCATTTCTTAAAGATTTAGTGCTGATTTTTAGGTATGATTTAGAGAATATAGTTAAAAAATTATCTTAAATTTTTACCAACCGCTAAAAAAAATAATGTGTGTAATAATAATGTTCCTAATGTAGTAATTAATAAAAATAATGTGATTAAGCTTGAGTAGACGGTGAGTCTAGAAGAGAGAGTGATGGATCCGTATAAATATCTCTCTCACGCTCGAGCGAACAAAATAATGACCTCGCGCTCATACCTAAGCGACACTTTATGCGTGTCTGGGGATGTATGGTCTATCAGATTGGCCTGGCTGGTCACAAAGAGTATTGAAATAGTTCCCTTAGTATTATGTTTAAAACTTAAGACTGAGATTATATGTAAATTTACTTTTTTTTGGTTGTTTTAAATCGTCTGGAATAAGTTACCACCGAAGGAAAGTAGCTGGCGGTATTGTTTATTCATTTTTACTGAATTTCCTAAAACATACGTCAAAATCATTACTGAAACTTTAAGAAATTTGAATATTTTCTTTACTTAATTTTAGCACCGGGTACCTGTTAATTGGCCGTCGGTGCAAACTAGCAGATACGCATACACTCATGGTACATACTTTCTCTACTTAATCCCATACATTTGATTTGTGAGAATATAAGTTATGTGTGGGGGTTCTGGGATCTTACGCTATTAACTTCTGGGCCCTTAAAGAGCCAAAATGTCACTGAATACGGCCCTGGCCGGTCCTAATAAGAGAATTCATCAATTATTCATACATTTTCCTGGTCCAATTCTGTCGGGAACCGCTCAGAAAGCGTTCGAGATTAATCGCCTTTCGATCTTAGATATTTATGATTTTGGACAGGGGACTTAACTTTAAGAGCTCTTTAACTAAAGACGATTTAAGCAGGACGTACATCGTGTATTAGTAGACTAAGAAAATTATATGACAACAACTGCGTTGGAAAAAAATATGACAACTACCAAAAATCTTTATAATACAACCTGCATGTCTTATAATATTAGTAATTGGTGTGATTTTATGATTTAGTTAAAAGTGATGGTACAATTTTCGTCAATTAAAAAGAGCGCTTTAGGTTCGCGCTAACTTGTCTCCCCGAACACTTATCGCAGTACTGAACATGTTACTTCCTATTTAGGCCAGACGCTCTTTTAACGAGTCGCCAAGTATACAGGGTGTACAAAAGAATGGAACACTCCTTAAAACCACGTGATCAGCTGGTCATATACAACAACTTTCCCTATGGTAGCAACATCGAACGTACGTACGAACGGTACGTGTATGTAGTTTATACTTATTGATATTAACATTGTAGGTATATAAATAAAATTACACAATAAGCACTCTGCAGCACTTTCCCCTTTCTTTGTAGTTGTCCTCTGCCTAAAGGCTGTCTGGAAGAGATCGCTTTTTAGCGATAAGACCGCCTAAATTGTACATCTTTCTGTAAATATCAACTGTAACTTCTTTGTTTGGTGTGCAATAAAGAGATATATCTATCTATCTATCGAAATCGTGATTTTATTTTCAAATGCTCCATACATTAATGCTTGGGCGATGGATTTAATCCGCGTTGGCCCGGTCCGGTTTCCGGCTGGGTATAGACCGAGTCTACCGTCAGGGTCCCTGCTGAAAATCAGCATCGTGAAGTCCCTGGCTGTCACGACAAATGCTGAGCGGTGATCTTTTTTGACACATTTTTTTATTTTTAATCCTTTTGTATTCCGTGTGTGTCAAATAAATCATTGTCTATTCTATTCTATATTCTACATTATCATCGAGGTAACCAAGAAAGATTGTATGGAGCAGCAAAAAAAATTTCTCGATTTAAATGTTGCTTGCATTGAAAAAGTTGTTGTATATGACTAGCTGATCGCGTGGTTTTAAGGAGTGTCCCATTCTTTTGTACACTTTGTATAGGCTGTGCTTAATCGGGGGCTAGATAATCGGTGTAAGTTCGAACAATTAATTAACTTAAGTTATTAGCCAAAGTTAAGCAACCAACGCCGCGGTTGTGAGTGAATGGGTAACCATTCTCACCAAATTTAGTCAGAAACATTTATCACAAGCTTCTCCATGCATCGGACGGCACGTTAAATGTTGGTCCCGGCTAAAATAGCTTGATTTTAGTCGTGAAGCTTAGTCAGAGCCCATTTAGCGGCTTGATTTCATCTGACAGATGGCTTTAGTCACTGGCCTAACAACAGTTCCTATCAATACGCACTGGGCACGCGTATTGGAGTAAAAATAAAATGAATAAATATTGGACAGCATCACATACATTGCTCTGACCCTAAGGTAAGCAGCTAAAGCACTTGTGTTACAGAAATCAGAAACAGCGACGGTACCACAACACCCAGACGTGCAGTTTGCAAAAACCTCAACATATTTTCCACCCAACAGAGCATCTATTAAGATTTTTATAATACTTGAAAAAAAACTACCGCCTCAGGTAGGAACCGAACCCACGACCATCGCATGATGTCTTTAGATGTTACCCTATACGGTAGTAGTTACACTTATCTGTCTAAACAAAACCCTCTTTAAATCCTTTAAGGATTTGTAATGGTAGGAAAAAGCACCTTCATTTAACTGTCGGGAGGCGTAAAGGGCGGACACAAATTGATGGGTTTTTGCGATCCCGACTGATCATCAGTTATGGTAGGGTAATCACAAGCTTTGTCCTTTTAGGATAGGTGGTTTGGTCTTCAATTAAAAAATTAACATCCTTGTTATGAGGCGTGATACAAATAGCAACGGATGTTGAGCGCTGGGCACAAGATGCGCAGGAGACCATTACGATTACGCGCGCCTGCACCTCCGGCCGGGATTGGTTGTTACCTAAGCTCGCACGCGTTACGATACGGTGATCGTCTCGTAAGAAGTTCAAAGCGATCCCCACTCTTTTCCCCAGCGCTCAACATCGGCGCCGGTTACTGTACCTACACTTATTATTGGGTGGACTCATGTTTAAGAAGAAGCTATGAGACACTTTTGCCATGGGCTTCTCTTAGCACACTAAGACTCGGACTCAATTAAAAAAACCGGCCAAGTGCGAGTCAGTCTCGCGCACGAAGGGTTCCGTATCATTATCTATAAAAACGGCAAAAAATCACGTTTGTTGTATGGGAGCCCCCATAAATATTTATTGTATTCTGGTTTTTAGTATTTGTTGTTATAGGCAACAGAAATACATAATCTGTAAAAATTTCAACTCTCTAACTATCACGGTTCATGAGATACAGCCTGGTGACAGACGGACAGACAGACGGACAGCGGAGTCTTAGTAATAGGTCTTAGTCTTAGTTTTACCCTTTGGGTACAGAACCCTAAAAAGATCGTTATCAAAATTGGCCCGAACCGAGAAACAAATTCGAAATCCACTGGGTTCAAGACACCTCCACACCGCTATCGCCAATCAAGTTAGGTATATAGAAAGCCCTGTATTTTTAATTATTTTTATTGTATCATAAATATTCTTAAACCGAGTCTACGTAGACGACTTTGCTGGCGACTATAAAATTATATATCCTCTTTTAGTATGTTGTATTTATATGTGACCTAAATACCTATAAGTGTACTGCATTGTCCGCTTTCCCCTGGAGCTAGAATCTATTACAATAGATCTGGAATTCTAGATCTTAATTGTCGCGGTCTACGTTTTATATAGCCCTTGGGTTGTAGGCCATTAAAAGCGCGAGAGAGCGTAGTCATTCTTTTAACTCCGTCATTTATAACAGACAGATATAAAAATTACTTCTCAATACTGCATTTGAAATTTTAAACACGCAAAAATAAAACTAATGGTAAATAGTGTGTGCACTTCAAATCCTGGCCACCTAAAACTACTATCCTACTTTCGCATTATCCGTTCTAATCTAATCGGGAATAAGTTGGACAATATATTAAATAAGTTGGACAATATCACATACATTGCTCTGATCCTAAGGTAAGTAGCTAAAGCACTTGTGTTATAGAAATCAGAAACAACGACGGTACCACAACACCCAGACCCGAGCCAATATAGAAAAGTTCGTTTTCTACATTGACCCGACCGGGGATCGAACCCGGAACCTCAGAGATGACGGTGCCATTCAAAGTCCGGCGTGCTCACCTCTCGGCTACGGAGGTCGTCAAACTGACCTTTAATCTTATTTTTTAAGTCTGTTTAAGTATTACATTTGTGACGATTGCTATCAAACCCTTAATAGAACTGTACGAGGCCATTTTTTGCACTAGTGTTATACAGGGTGTACAAAAGAATGGGACACTCTTTAAAACCACGTGATCAGCTGGTCACATAACTTTACTTTTGTTATGGGAGCAACATCAAAATTGTAATTTTATGTTCATATGCACTATACTTATCATCGAGGTATGCGAGTAAGTTTGAATGGAGCACCAAAAAAAATAATCTTGATTTCGATGTGGCTCCCATAGAAAAAGTTGATGTATATGACCAGCTGATCACGTGGTTTTAAGGATTGTCCCATTCTTTTGTACATCCTGTATTATTTTGTGCAACAACTTCTGGATTGTTTAAAATCAGCAGCATATTTCGTGGTTTTTGAAATTGTTCTTTTTTTAGTATATCCTGTGTTAATTTTGTAGAGCCCGCTGTTCTCGTGGCCCGATTCAACAGTCCACTAACAGTATCGTTGGCAGTCTCTTAACTGCTGTGATTGGTTCTGCTGATTGGAGTTTCTTTGTGGTATAGACCATAGGAGCGGAGCGGGTACCAGTTCACAAGGATAACTACCGATTACGGAATAGAAACGAAGTCAAATGGCAAAATAATTATTGATTTTATTTTGCAACTAGTTCAAAATGTGAGAGATATTCAAAGATTAAGGTCTACTTTCACAACAACTCATTATAAGGGTTCCGTACTCAATAGGACAAACGGGACCCTATTACTAAAACTCAGCTGTCCGTCTGTCTGTCTGTCCATCTGTCACCAGGCTGTATCTAATGAACCGTGATAGTTAGTAAGTTTTTGATGAACCGTCATAGAAGAAAGACAGATGATGTATTTCTGTTGCCGCTATAACAATAAATACTAAAAATCATAATAAAATAAATAATTAAAGGGGGCTCCCATTCAACAGACATGATTTTTTGCCGTTTTTATAGATAATGGTACGCTCGCTCGCTCGCTCACTCGCACTTGGCCGGTTTTAAAAACTCAATTATAGTGTGCTGTGTACCGTCGTTGTTTCTGATTTCTATAACACAAGTGCTTTAGCTACTTACCTTATGATCAGAGCCATGAATGTGACGATGTCGTGTCCTTATTTACAATATCTATTCGCGGAAATGAATATCGTTCTCCGCTTCGCTCATGACTTCGCTTCCGCTTCTACCTTGGAATAGAGCAACAAATTGATTCTCACACTTTACTCTCTACAATTACGCGTGAATTTATACATTCGGTAGTCTTTGTTGCGCCACACCACTTGCGAAACGAGAATTACGTACACTGATAGATAAGCTAGTTGGAAGCTATACTTTGTCATAATTTTGGGCCGTGTATAAATGCTTGTACGAGGGCCTATAAAACTGAAGGAAGGAGTATTATGGAGAGGGCCTATAAAATAGAAGTCCCAGAAAACTGAAGAAAAGATTAATATTGTTTCATTCTAACTGTAAAAATACTTCAAATTTTTACGACGACAAAAATTATATAAGTATTTTAAATACTTAGTCAAATGAAATGAATCTTAACTGTGCTTAAGTTTCAAATAATTTTAAGCTGGTTTGTTCGGTCTTTAGCCATGTTCATTGAAATCTGTCTGATGTTGTTGAATGATTACCAATTCTTTTCTCAGATGACTGGTTGTTGAAACATTATCAGTTCTTTTCACAGACTGTTAAAGGTCGCGCCTAGCGATAAAAGCACCTAAATTGTACAGTAACTGTTGTAAATTTTTGTTTTTAGCAATTCCATGCAAGGTTTAGTTGAAGATAAATAACACTTGAAAAAAATCATCGACCTCAGGTGGGACTCGAACCCACGTCCCATCATGTGGTTGTACAATGTTTAAGCATTTCTGATCATAAACAATAGTCAAATATTTGTAAAAATATTTCTATAGGGTGTTGACGATAGTATACTACTCAGCTATACATATAGCTACAACATTGATCAGAGATACGCTGGCTTTGACAGCGAGAAAAAAAAACACTTGAGGAATTTCATCTTGTCACGTGACGTCCTCGGTAGCTTAGTTGGTAAAGCACTCGCCCGGCATGCGATGGGACGTGGGTTCGAGTCCCACCTGAGGTCGATGATTTTTTTTTTCAAGTGTTATTTATGTTCAGTAACTGTTGCTTTGGTAGTGTATGATTTTCTATCAATTAATGTTAGTGGTGATGATAAATTTTTTGATATGGGCTTATTGAATTAGCTATTTATTTTGAAACCAACACATTTTGGCATAAACGATGAGATTACATTAGCTCTTTACTTTTTCTCTCTGACCCTAAGGTAAGTATAGTATAGTTGTGTTATAGAAATCAGAAACAACCACGGTACCACGGTACTACTTTTTATAGCTTTCATTAGCTTCGCTTGCACTATGCTCCCCCCCTTACCGTCTAGATATGTATCGGAGATGTTAAAGCAGTATTGTTTTATCGCTTATAGCATTTTGTATCTCTCCACAACATCTATTGCTTTGCAGATTGCTTTCTGAACGACTGATATATATTAGAAATATATTGCCTGTACGGAATTTTTTTTTTTTTTTTTTTACTTAAGATGGGCTTACTCTTGACCCCAATCTTGCTCTAGAGCATAGATGGGATCTACGATGGAGCGAGCTTGCCCAGAAGATGCCTATTTCGTGATTGCACGGTTAAAGTACTTCAGTTTTATTTTTAAAACAGTAACCTTATCTAAGAAAGCTAGTGTTTTAATCATTATTTAAATAATTTTATTTTGCCGAGGGGTGAAAATCAAAATGCAAAAAGTGCCACTCTATGCATCATTGTCGAGGTACCTAGTGTTACTTTTTATGGAGAAACAGACAAAAAATGCAATAGGGATGAAGACTGGGTAATGAAAATGAAATTCTATTTCTATTTAGTCCGTCAGTGATATTATCAAAAAAATATGAACTCTTATTTTTCTTTTGTCCATCAAAAAAATTACAAAGATAAAGCGCCAAAAAGTGATAAAAGTAATAAGTGTTTAAGAGCCTTGAATAATTAAATCGTGAAACATAAGCGACTAGTGTTAAAATCAGCATAAAATTGTCACTTAAATTATTGAAGATGGGAATTTCTCATAATCTCCAAAAAAAACTTAAGCGCCAAAAAAAAGATCGGAACGGATTCTTTAGAAATCTGAAAACCTTAGATTTCGATTTTTATGTCGAGACCTATTATTCATGTAACTAAAAGCTTTTAAAATAGTACATTATGATACAAGTGTGCAAAGTTGATTATTACACACGAGCCATTATTGTAAGCGTGAGCTGCAGGCGAGCGCGGTAAGGAAGCCGAATGTGATAATGATCAATGCACACGAGTTGCATACGACGTTTTTCAACACAATTGCGAGGAAAAAACAAACTAAAATCTAAAATACCTTCTCCGAATATGACTTGGCGTTTTTGCTGTTTTTCTATGCATTTTGGCGGCAACAGGCTATCACTCGCGTTTTGTGCCTCGATAAGTATTTCCGACGGGGTTGAATAACATTTTACTCGTCTTTACTATTTAAAGTAGACATTTTTGATAGTAATTAACCACACGGCAACAACTTTACCAAATAATAATGGAAAATAGCACGTAAGTTTTGTTTTTTGCGAGCGCTCCAATTTCGATGCGCGCGCAGGTTCAATAATGGCACAGGAAAAACTGGCTGTTCAGCCGAAGTAGCAGCAATTTAAAAAATAAAATAAACTGTAAATAATTGTTTCTAAAAATGATAGTAAAGTTAATTTGTGTTTATTAATATACAATTTGGTAAATAAAATAATTATTTGTCATCTTAACCCTCAAAAAATTTAATATTGGTAAAATATTCAATGTTCTTAGACATAAACTTTTGCTGGATTTTTTTACAAAAAGTTTACATTACCGCACGAGTGCGATAATGTTATTACAGCACAAGGGCCTAATATGATGAATTATGAAACTAAAAACGGTGTTATAAGAGTCAATTTACGAGCAACTGTGTTGAAAAACTATTTATAAAATCTATGTATGCAAATAGTTAAACAAATAGCTGATTTAATGTAGTCATGAAAATAGCTAAACCTCTTTAGTATCGATTGACAAACAAAACCATACAATAGCAGTCTAATCCCAAACTCGGTTTATTTTAACATACCAAGGTACGCCTTTACACAGCTTATAGCTGTATAAGAGCAACATTGTCACCCTTTTAAGTGCATCGCTAACTGCCCAAAGACGCTTATTATATGCATTTAATATGTAAGATATTGCTTGTTATCCCTTAAGGCTTATTTATAACTAATTTTAAAGTGAATTATGAATGGCAATCGCCTGGGAAATATCTAGTTACGGTTGAGGTAGATGAGTTATGTTGTGGATATTAGATTTTAGAGTCCTTTCTAAATTTTGCTGAGATATTTATTAAGGCACTTAGCTACTTGTCTAGCGAAAGAACCCAGTATTAAATATGTTTTATTTAATCTTATTAATGATAAATGTATAAGTGTGGGTATGATACAATCTCGCTTTAATAATCATCTCAGCCTATTGCAGTTCACTGCTGGAAGTTAACCCTCCCCCAAAGAGCGCCAAAAAGCACGATCTCCCACTTTTTTTATCCATACACTGCTAAATACTTGACGACCTCCGTAGCCGAGAGGCGAGCACGCCGGACTATAAATGGCGCCGCCATCTCTGAGGTTTCGGGTTCGATTCCCGGTCGGGTAACGTAGAAAACGAACTTTTCTATATTGGCTCGGGTCTGGGTGTTGTGGTACCGTCGTTGTTTCTGATTTCTATAACACAAGTGCTTTAGCTACTTACCATAGGATCAGAGCAATGAATGTGATGTTGTCTAATATTTATATTTTTTTTTTAAACAATTGCACTTTGGTATCTAACCTTTTCTTTACCTACCTAGCTTTAAAAGTATTGGTGTGTATTATAAGCGTTGAAATACCTAATAAATAAAATAAAATAAATTTAAAATACTATGATACGGAACTCTACGAAGACTGGGTCCGGACATTTTGGACATCCATAGGTTAAAATGACAATTGCAGTCCCTGAACGGCGATTACACCGTGATTTTGGACATAATAGCCAGCCACATTATTACCATTCGTATTTGAAACGGTTTTGAAATTTTTAATTATGTAATTTAAAACGAATCATTTTTAAAAATTGCCACACGTACACAACTAAATAAATAAATATGGGACAACATCAAATACATTGCTCTGATTCTAAGGCAGCGGCGAGCATTGGTTTTATTTCGAGGTAGGCAGTAATGTGTGTTATTGATGAAAATCAGTGGTTTTCATCAATAACACATTTGTAAGTACCTACCGTCTACCTTATTTCATTTATCAGGTAGGCACTGCCTTATTGCCTATATGCACCCGCACGCCCCTTAGGTAAGTATCAAAAGCACTTTTATTTTAGAAATCGGAAACAACGACGGAACCACAACACCAGACCCGAGACAATATAGAAAAGTTCATTTTCTACATTGACCAGACCAGGGATCGAGCACGGAACCACAGAGATTGCGGCGCCATTTAAAGTCCGGCGTGCTCACCTCTCGGCTACGAAGGTCGTCCAGAAGTGGTAACAGAGTCCGTCTGATGACATTCTGCAGCGAGCTACAGCACTTCACCAACCCTTTAGAGAAAACCGCATCTAAATCATAAACACTGCACACGCACACACTCAAGCAAACAAATAACCTCTCACCCTAAACGCATATACCTCCATTCCGTCTTGGGCAAAAAACACACTTTCATCTCAATTTGAATGACCTCGAAACAACGTGTTTTCGATTAAAACCACGCTTTTATCAATTAACAACAGAAGCGTTATAATAAAACCGTTTACAATAAGTGGTGGGCCAATTAACAAGGTGCTTGTTTGACCACAGGCAAATATGATCAGCCAACACACGTTTAACTGGTGTGATCTGTGACTTGAGGCGCCCTTCGGCAGCGAACCACTTGTCAGCCCCTCTAGCATAAGCAACAAAACACGATACGATGTGATATGATATAGCGATTTATCGCATATTTTTTGTCAAAAGATGGACTTTTATCGAAAAATCGAACATGACAGTAATGTCGCCGGCACAGCATGCTCACTGTTTCGATAAAAGTTAAAGATGGCGGCTATGTTACCATATTTTGAAAGTAAGGTGTCGATAAATCGCTAAAGGGGCAGGTCGTCAAAATTTTAAGAAAATACGTTCGAACCCAAAGTAGGCCAGACCGTCTATTCCACGGGGCTTTGTAGATTTCTATATTTTATATCCCTCGCTGAATAGTGATTACAAATAGCACATAGAACTGACGCGGGCGGCCGAGAGCTAAAAGGTTCAAATTCGGAGGCCACGTACCTGCAAGCATAGTGTAGGACGTGCACCCACAAGGTAGAAAGACGAGCCGGTAAAGGTTGCAGAAAGCCGTTGGATGCAGGCCGCTGCCGACCAGCCAATCTGGAACTCATTGGGGAGGCCTATGAGGAACAGTGAACGTCCTATGGCTGAAATGATGATGATGAAATGGCGAATATAGTCGTCAAGTACCAAAACGATGCTACCGCTGAGTTACTGCGAAGTGTGCTGGCTGTTTCATAAAGCCTGTGGCATAAATAGTAGGCTGCGCTCGACCTCAGCACATCGTTGGGTTAGCATTGAGATGAGCATTAGCACGAAAATTGCGCGAACAAGCCATAGGATTACAGCGAATAAATATTGGACAACATCACATACATTGCACGGATATTAAGATAAGTACCTAAAGCACAACAAAGATACCACAGCACCCAGACCCGAGACAATATTGAATAAAATAAATAAGTAAATAAATATTGGACAACATCACATACATTGCTCTGATCCTAAGGTAAGTAGCGAAAGCACTTGTGTTATAGAAATCAGAAACAACGACGGTACCACAACAAAAAAGTTCGTTTTCTACATTGACCCGACAAATATTTGACAAAATTTGTCTGTAATATTTAAAATTAGACAACATTACAAGTCATTTCTAATTGCGGTAGGTAATTCGTTCATGGGAAAATGTATTCGCTTTTGTGACAAATTGCCAGTCTACTGTTCAACTGCCCATGTGCATGTTAAGATGAGTTTAATGAAAAAGGGTAATGTTAATTAAATTTGGAATTTAACTACGCTGGAGAGGATCTCAGTAGTCTAAATTAGTGTCGCCAAACTATCGATAGTTTGCTTATTTTCCATAGGGTTATGGAGCTGCAATTTCGAGTATAATTTCAGATGACGTGGACATACAGTGACCGCTGACTTGGATGGATGGAATACAAAGGGTAGTTTAACCAAGCATGTTCGTTCGCGAGCTGACTACCTTTTGCTGATTATCATTTAATCCATCCTCTCCTCAATCAATGTGCTTGTGGCACTATGCTCGTGATCATCGCCTTAAATCATCATCATTTCAACGATAGGACGATGACTGCCGAACAAAGAGCCTCCCCTAAATACTTCCATATTGGCCAGGTTTTTTTTTATTGGACAACTTTTTATACATTGCTCTGATCCTAAGGAAAGTACCTAGTAGTAAGAGAAAATATTAAAACGTTCGTTATCTACATTGACCCGACCGGGAATCGAGCCCGGGACATCAGAGATGGCGACGCCAAGTCCGGCATACTTACTCGCCTCGCGGCTACGGAGGTCGACAAAGTTGGGAGCGGCCTCATCTCAGCGAATCGTAAAATCAAATCCTAGGTCGTACCTCAAAATATTGCGGAAGATAAATTTAGTATGCTTATGTCAAGCAGGGGACTTGCAATGGCTGATGATGATGTACAGATTTAAGGTGGTCGCTCATCTATCAACACTGCAGTACCTGTAAACATTATAGTTTTCACAGCTGATGCGCGCGGCTAGGTGAGGTTCAAATTTAAATTCAAATGCGTTTATTGCGAATTAAGTGTACTATAGATCTTACAATATGTTTTGGAACTTAATTACTTAATTACCCTTTTCAGGTGCTGCAATGTTCTTAATTTACAAAAAAAATTAAATTTTAATTTTAATATATTGTATGTATCTATACAATTAAAAGTTAAGTTAAAGGTTGAGGGTTCGATACGATTTCATACAAATAATTCTAATATTACCAACTATATACCACTCGTTTGGCAGTGAGGGGATGGCAAGGAAACGCAACAATTAGCTATTGTGAAAAGCACACCTTATACAAGAGGACTTGCTTGTATTCATACCTGAAGGATGTCAACAAGAGAGAAGAGCTTATTTAGAATCTTTCCGTCAAAATCATCAGGATGTAAAAAGAAGGGTACTTACTCACCTAGCCATGTAGCATGTAACGTATCTGATACTCTATCTTGGCGGGTCCCTGCGAGCTTAACGCGCTCCACGCGCCAGAGCGGCTCGCAGCAGGGGGCCTAGCCCGAAAGTATCTTTCGTTCGGTTGTATAAACCTAACAAATTAAAATGGCCAGTCTCATGCGTCAATCCCTTGATAAAATATGACCAACTCAATGTAGCAGTGTAAAAATCCCAACCGTTTTCAATTGTTCATAAATTGTCGAACCTTTGATACGGGGGAATGGATGTTTCAATTTGATCGGATAATACGACCGACCGAACGATGCGCTTTCGTATTAGGCTTCCAGGCTCATGCGTCGTGCCAACGTTCTTACTGCAGACAGTATCAGATACGATACATGATACACGACTAGAAAAGGTCCCTGTTTAATAAAGAGTTCATCTATTAATTTTCAGTGATTTTGCGAATTGGCAAACGCTTTAGCTTGCAGTTTAAACCATTTCCTTACGAGGTGAGGTTAATGTATTTTTAACACCAGTAATAATAGGGTGGCCATGATGTGGTTTTTTAGCAGGATCCGATTTAATTAGTGTAGTAATGGCGCGGTCTTAATGAGATGGGACATGTTTAATTTTCGAAAGCAACACCTTGGAGTATGTTACTTACAATAATTGTACTTGTTTTATAATTTTACCTAAAATACTGGCATAATCTAATTTATTTATGGAAAGTTAAGCACCTTGATAAAATGTCCAGGCAGACATTAGGGCTGGAGTTTATTTCCAACTGTCATGAACATAATTTAGAAACCGTTTTGCTAAAAAATATATATACCTGTACGTACGTACGTACACTCACTACACCTCTCCTCCTCCCTTGTGATGTTTCGTGATTTTTTCCGAAACCCCTGACCCTCTTTCGACCCTGGACGTCTACTACGAAAAACGAAATCCGTCAATACGATAATCGTTTTGCGGATTGCTTACTATGAAACGTTTCGGATCCGATATCGGCGACGACGTTCGTTGTTTGACGAAGACATTTGTTTTATTTTAACATTAAATAATCACAATAAATATCATAGAATCTTAAAAAATTGATGTATTGATCGTTTTAAGCAGTAAAATAAAAAATCACGTTTATTGTTGCTATTTTTTAAATGATTTCCGGTTTTTTTTCTATGAGTTCGGTAAATAGCAACTTAGTCATTCGTTTCACGAAGTCATTCTAAAATGTGTCTATGGATCCGATCGAAGCATTGAAATCCGATAGTGTTTCGTAGTAGGCTTATCGTTTGCGTATCGTTCGTGTTTCGTTTCGTCCGAAACATCGTATATCGTTTTTCGTAGTAGACGTCCTGATGTGACAAATGGAGGACCCCATTATCGGTTGACCATTTGCTATCGAAAGGTTCTGAATCTGACCTGCGAATGCCGATTCAATAATCATGGTCCACCTGACGACTTGCTTGATGCGCCCTGACTAGACAATTGCTTAGTAAGAGCTTAAAGCATCTTTAAGTCATCGGCAGAATCAGCCCAAGTCTAGTCCACTGCTAAACATAGTTCCAATACTAGCAAATAATTGCTTTCAAGAAGATTCCCAATACTGAATTATTATTTAACCTTAATTACTGTAATAAAATATTCTGAACTAGCTGTGCTCTAACTTCATTTGCAGGGATTACAGGATGTTTGGTATGATATGTTTGACTTGACTTCTCCCCCCCCCCCCCCTCTAATTTCACGTTAACGGTTCACAAATATTGTGTAGTGTTTAGTCACATTTTAATAGAAAAACACGTTTCGCTCAATTCAACCCAGTTTTCTCGCAATTTCACACTACTTCTTGCGGACAAAATACTACATGACTTGCCAAGCATGCACCTCTCTCCCCCGCATGAGATTGGGTGAGAATTTGAAATTTGATAACTTGTAAGGTAAAGAAAAAAACTTGTCACCCTACAGCTCCTAAAAATCAGTAGATAACCTTTATTTTAAGAGTAATAGGAATCATATTCCCATCTCCAAAACTAGACAGTGGATTTTTTGCTTCATAGCATGACATGACCTGGCGATTGCAGCCTTCGTTTAATTCAAATCGTAGATAAATAGGTGCTATGAGCACGCTAAGTCTTATACAGCGTAACGAGTGATCAATCTGAATTAACTAACATACAATTAGCACTGAGCAATTTGTTTTACTAATTTATTATCATAGCTTTTCTAATTCCAGCGCATTGTCTTGTCTCGTATGTTGTTTTGCACAAACTGTGCCTTTTCTTTTTCCCAATAAAATCAATTCATTTTTGCCAATAGGCTTTGCGAAGAATCCCCGGGTTACGGAAGGTCGCCATAAACAACTGACCCTGGCAACGTACAACGGACGCACGCTACGGCTCGATGAACACCTGGAACAACTGGAAGAGGAACTCGGACGGATAAGGAAACTAAGCACTTTCTGAATCTGTCGCAGAACCGATGAATTGTGGAGTGAACGTTCTCCAGTGGAGACCACGTCTTGGTAAACGTAGTGTAGGACTCCCACCAGCTCGATGGACCGACGACCTTAGGAAGATGGCTGGCAGTGGATGGATGAAAAAAGCGGGAGATCGTGCTCTTTTGCGCTCTTTGGGAAAGGCCTACGTCTAGCAGTGGACTGTAATAGGCTAATAAGAAAAGCACTTTTACACGTCCCAATATTTTTTTTCCCTACCACTGCTTCGGGATAAGTTTGGGCTAGCGCCGAGAAGAAGCAGCGCAAGAAACGCTTATCCTTTAACAATAATAAGTTATAAACTTGCGCATTGTATAATTAAAACTCACTGTAACGGGAATTAACGCGATCATAGCAATTTAGGTACAAATCGCTGTTCCTGTCAGCCTGCGACCACGGTCGGTGTAACCCGGTCAAAAGGTCAGGCAAATAAAAGGTATGCTAGCTCACTTATCATATTTTCACAGTTGGATGCTGATAAATCGCTATATCATATCATATCGTGTTTTGTTGGTCATGCTAGGGGGCTGGATCATAGCTCAATTAGGCGTGCTTGGTTAGGATTGTTCGCAAAATGTAGTCTGTCTGATTGTAAGCACCAACTAATTATATAAAGCTCAACTGTTGCGTTTGGTAATTATTAATATCTTTTATTGTAAATTTTTGTTTTTAGCAATTCCATGCAAGGTTTTAATTGAAGATAAATAACACTTGAAAAAAATCATCGACCTCAGGTGGGACTCGAACCCACGTCCCATCGCAAGCCGGGCGAGTGCTTTACCAACTAAGCTACCGAGGACGTCACGTGACAAGATGAAATTCCTCAAGTGTTCTTTGTCGCTGTCCTGAGGTCGATGATTTTTTTCAAGTGTTATTTATCTTCAATCTTTTGTTGTGTTACGAGAACAAAATAGTTTTTCCCGGAGGCGTTTCTAAATGATTAGGACACCTCAGTACATCAAGAAGCAAGCCAGTCCAGAAATGTGCATTTCCTAAATTTACCCAACCAGGAACCCATAGCGTTTAAAGCAAAAACACCCCACTGGATTATATTCAGAGATTGAAGCCGAAAGTCTATATACTCCGCAAATTAGCAGGAAATACTCGCTAAACATCGTCTAAACTAGACCACAACAACACCTAAATTACCCGAACACAAATATCTTAATCGCAACCATTAAATCTAATCCAACAATTATGTAGTTAGCCGGCCCTAGATAATCCGACATGGCACTAAATCAAGACAAGAGTGTCCCACATTTCACTTTTGTGTGGGAAATAACTTTGCGTGAATGGATGGTTTAAGTAGTATCGTGAGCGCTACTTATCCGTCGGTCATCTTGTAAATAGATTGTACTTTCAATGGTCGTACTATGAAACCGTTTTTGCCGCGAAAATCTTTTTATTTTACTTTTTTTGGCAAATGATAGAACAATACTAGTTATTAATCTTTTATCGGTATCAGCCCCCCCCCCCCCCCCTAGCATGAACAACACGTACACGATATGATATGATATAGCGATTTATCGATACCCAACTGTCAAACTATGATATGCATAGCCGCTCATCTTGAACTTTTATCGAAACAGCGAGCAGAACAGTGATATTACCGGCATGGAGGCAAAAGTTCATATTTTGACAGTTGGGTGTCGATATATCTCTGTATTATACATATCATATGTGTTTTGTTGGTCATGCTAGGGGGGGGGGGGGGGGGGGGGATTAGAAGTTAAGATTCACACAATGCGCGCTAAAACGATGCACACTTAGTTGAGTTTGTTGGGGGTGTTTCCGCACTAAGACTCTTGATTGGACCATTGTACGTGCTGCATCTCTTCCCTTACTCCAACCAGCCCAGGTCATCCCAGAAGGTCAGCAACCTTTGCATGCTCTTAAAGGTCTCCGGGAGGGATAGTTTTCCAATCCCCTGATAACAGTATCCCTTGTGAGGGAAATAACGTGTCGTGAATGGGGTGGTAGTATCGTGAGCGCTACATATGACGACCTCCGTAGCCGAGAGGCAAGTACGCCGGACTGTATATGGCGTCACCATCTCTGAGGTTCCGGGTTCGATCCCCGGTCGGGTCAATGTAGAAAACAAACTTTTCTAAATTTTCTCGGGGTCTGGGTGTTGTGGTACCGTTGTTGTTTCTGATTTCTATAACACAAGTGCTTTAGCTACTTACCATAAGATCAGAGCAATGTATGTGATGTTGTCCAATATTATAGATTTTTACCCTAACACAATTCGGGACAATATTATGTACGTCGGGAATTTTGCCACGGTATGGCGATAACGCTTTGAATCTTCATGCGATTCAGGGCGCGTACAAACAAATGAGAAAATTCCCGACGTACATAATATTGTCCCGAATGGTGTTAGGGTAAAAATCTATAATATTGGACAACATCACATACATTGCTCTGATCTTATGGTAAGTAGCTAAAGCACTTGTGTTATAGAAATCAGAAGCAACAACGGTACCACAACACCCAGACCCCGAGAAAATTTTGAAAAGTTTGATTTCTACATTGACCCGACCGAGGATCGAACCCGGAACCTCAGAGATGGCGACGCCATATACAGTCCGGCGTACTCGGCTCTCGGCTCCGGAGGTCGTCAAATAAAGAGTATATGAAGGGGTAAATCTAAATATAATAAAGACATAAATATTTAACACACAATTAGTGTAGGTCCGGGAAAACATCCGCGTAGTCTTGGCGGCCTCGGTCGATCACGTTTCGCTAGTGATGGGGACATCGATTGTGGACAATCGATTGATTTACGTAACCGTCGATTTAGGGTAGGGTGTCGATACAATCCCCGTCATGGATATTGAGCGCTCAAACAAAAATTGGGCATCACTCTGCACATTTTAGATCTTAGAGCCAATGTTATGTATTGTCAACTTTATGCTCATGAAATAAGATTTAAGCCAAAAAATTACACACCGACTAGGCAAGTACATAATATACTATGTATGTAGCGTAACAGTTTTACCCTGAAGTTTTGATATTGTTTTTTCACTTTGCGGCGCATTCTAAGAGCACCATATATTTCATCTTACAGAGCACCCTGGCCGCTTGCTATATTATCAAGTCCCTGAGCGTTAATTTAATTTCCATCATAATTAGTTACTTCATTAACTACAGATCATCGACTTCGCTACATCACTAGCGCCGACGCCTTTTTATTTCGACCTCTGTAATTGCGGTGCATCGATTTGAAATGTGTGTTTCCTTTCTAATAGATATACACTTTATAACTTCGTCCCAGACTTGGCCAATTTACTATTAAATTAGACGTAAACATTAAATATTATAGTGTTACGAGGCTTTTTCGAATCACGAGACGATTTGGAGTACGTTAAGCAGTGACAGGGTAAATCAACTTTTTTTTTCATTAATTTAAGGTTTAGAAAAAAATACGCTAAAATAATTACTTTAAAATCGGGTCAAGTCCTCAGAAGACCTATTCATGCATAAAAAAAAATTGGGGGTCAAACCCTCAAGTCGGTGCGAATGAACACATTTTAATAACTCTCAATGGCTGGCACCGATTCCAAAAAGAGCTGATTAAGTATACTTACATTTGTAAAGGAACTTAGTTATTAAGGTTAAATGAAAAAAATATATATATTTTTTGCTTTTCAGTTTTTAGGCGGTTTAATTTTATGTTAAAAAGTTACACCCTGTATAAAATTATTATAAATAGGCACATACCAGCATTTCTAGCCCGTCGCCGTGGTGTGGGTGACCGTCGCTTTAGGCTGAGGTCTACCGGCTCCAACTGGATGGGAGGCACGCAGGCCTAAAACAAAACAGTAATTATGAAATAAAAACAATTTATTAGTTAAAATAATTTTGTACTTCAGCCCCCCTAGCATGAGCAACAAAATACGATATGATATGATATAGCGATTTACGACACCCAAATATCAAATATGAACTTTTATCGAAACAGCGAGTATAACCGTGACGTCATCGGTACGGACATGCTCGCTGTTTCGATAGAAGTTCAAGATGGCGGCTATGTATATCATATTTTGATATTTGGGTGTCTATAAATCGCTATATCATATCATATCGTGTTTTGTTGACCATGCTAAGGGGGCACCGTCATCATTTCAGCTACAGGACTATCACTTTCTCTATAATTGCATGTAAGGCTTTCTTTAAAAGATATAAGTGTGTGAATGGTTTTGTTTAATATTTTCTGGCATAAGCTGAGGTGTAATAACTTTAACTACAGTAATAAACATATCCATAGATATAATATATCAAGGCTGCAAGGACATATTTGGTCCTATTGACAATAACTTCTATAGTGTCTCGTTATGCTAAATGGAGGGGATATAAACATATTACACTATATTCAACAGGAGAATAACTCAATCAACTCGACAAAAAAAACAGTAGTTACTATATTGCGAATTGCTTCGGGCGTGGCAAGCGGTTTGCACAACGTCGCGCCATCTTCAATTAAAACAAGGTGCGGTTGCACAGCTATTAGGTTATACCCACCGCATTTCATAATGGTACACGGTAATGGCTTCAGTTGTAGCCATAGTCACATTTACAGTAGGCTTAGCCCAGTGTGCAAGCAGCGAGCAAATTGCAGACTCACAGACAAATTCGCGTAACATATAATATAGCATGCAATTCAGTATAGCGCAGACGGGAACCATTTTTTTTTTTTTTTTTTATTTAGGAAATCAACGGCGATACAATTATGTTTAAATATACTTATTAGTTTCTTAAAATATACAGCATTCCAGATTTAACGTAAAACTCAGTTGCCAACCACCAGAAAAAACTATATGTAAAAAAATGTGTTGACAAAATCGCTTTTTACTTTGGAAATATAACAGCAACTCGTTTTATTTCATAATCACTAATTTAGGTATTCTTAATCATCATACGATTTGTATTGTTTATTTGCACAACATTTTGAATAGAGGTATTGACAATAAATGTGATATATCAAATAGTTGCGTTGAATAGAACAAGAGGAAACTGGGAAATTAGTTCGACAAGATTTGTTAACGGTTTAAAACGGTTCGATACTCTCCGAAGGTGCCTGGTGTTGAGAACTGTCGGAAGAGTTGCCTGGGTACCACCTCATAGCCTGATTCTTTGTCATCCTGCACCTGTAGGTGTGGGCTGCTGCCGAAACGTCAGTCACGTGAAAGTGCGGCATCATCATCATTATTAAGTCTTTGTAAGAACACTGACAAAGGCCTCCCTTATAGAACGCCACCACGAAAGGAACCAGTCCACTTGCATCCCGCAGCCTCCTGCAACCCTGAACAGGTGGTCAGGTCACCAGGTCTGCCCACGCTCTGTGTCGTCCAGTTCGTGGTCACCACTGGAGAACCTTTCTTCCCTAATGATTGTCTTCTGCGAACGATGTGATCTATCTGTCCATTCCAACTTTAGCTTTACAATTTGAAGAGCGGTGACTTTTTTATCACCGTCCAAACCTTCTGAGATGACTCTCGTGTCGTGATAGAAACGATCAACTTTTACTATTTGTACTAACTTTCTAACTAGTAAATAAATCAGCTGTTTCATACAAACATCAATATTCATTCGACCAAAATGTATGGAACAGTTGAATTTTTTTTTCGAGTTAGGGAGTTGGTCTAATTGTAAGAGTTGTTCGTTTGTATCACGGGAGTCATCTCAGGAAATTTGGACAGTGATAAAAAAGTCAACTTTTATTCTTTTACGGATATCCTCGTTTCGGATCTTACTCGTATCTCGCAAAGAAATACCAAGTATAACCCTCTTTCTAGCACGCTGGGTGACTTCACACTTTGAGAAGCAATCACACATAATTTCAAAGTAGGAAAGTGAGACATGAAAGACGACCTGGTAAAGGTTGCAGGAAGCCGCTGGATGCAGGTCGCTTCCGACCGGCTGATCTGGAAGTCACTGGGGGAGGCCTATGTTCAGCTGTGGACGTCCTGTAGCTGAAATGATGATGAAAGGTAGTAAGACATCATTCGATTACTAATATCGAGTACGAATATTGAGGACACCGATGTATGAACGCACGCAAGCCAAGTGCGAGCCCGGGCGTGGCTGCGAGCACGACCGCTTGCGCAACCAATACCATCTTCAGTTCAACCGGTTGTGGCGGCACTGACAGCGAGTAGCGATTTCACACAGCGATACGCACAGTATTTCCTAAAAATTAGCAATGAACAATAATCGCGCTGACATCGCCAGATTGATGCTCAGTATCAAAATCTATTGGCACCACTGTCAGTAGATTGCTTTGTTTTTGTTTTTTGCTGTCAATTCGCGATTTTAATGCCAGAATTGCTCAATTTCCGCTAGCGCATTGCTTTTGCAAGATACGTTTTATAACGTAGGATGACCGGCACTCTTATGAGTGCCGGTCATCCTACCGAACAGCGATTTATGCTTTGCCGTACCGTGATACCAATCAGTAGGGCTTTACGATAGCAAGTTTACATTGGGTGGTTGATAGTAGGACAAAAAATAAATTATCGATAGTAAAAGGAAACTAAAAAGTTTGACATGTCGATAAATAAAGCATAATTACTCATCTTTTTGAATACTAAAATGGAACTTTAAACCTTACTAGGCACTATAAAATTTAATTTCTTTAATTTACTACTGCGTTGTATTGTGGATTGCATTTAAAGTTTTATTTTTCACGGCATGTCATGGCTTTGTTTCAAGAGGGCATCATCCTAGTCAAGTCAGTTCATTGCAGCACTGAGACTGATTCTGGGCTATTCTTTCCATCCGCTGCCAGCAAATATAACGAATATAATAAAAAATAATATTAAACACCATTATTCCTTCTCTTTAACACAAGATACGTTCCATTCCACACATCTCACATTTATTGTGTGACCCTACGCTGCGTTTTCCACCAAGTCTTTGTCTCACTATAACTTTTCAGGAGGTGCTTTTAGAAAATGTTAGCCTAGCCTAAACAAGGGACTCCAAACCAGGAGTTCACGACCGTCTAGGGCTTTGCCGACCTGTTTCAGGATGTAAGAAAGTTACAAGAGCTTATTAATGCAACCGAGCGTTTAAGAGACCATGAGGTTGGGAAAGGCTAGCCTCGCCTACGAATAGTTCACTATAATCTTAAACAGCTGATACTGAGGCCCCACCCCAATCTGCAACGTTGCATGCAGACCTCACACGTGGTCTCACGACCGGTTGCAACCGCATATTACTATACTATTAAGCCGCAAACTTAATAGACCTTATCGCTAATACCTAAGACTTAAAATAGCTTGGCAACTTCATCAATATACCTTAAGTAGACCGTACATTAAAGTTAGTTCACACCTTTGCCAAATCGAGGGATATAACAACATTATTTCCTTTTCTAGGCATTAATTTGGTTTTATTAGTGTGGATGTTGATTTGGGAATGTAATGGCGGTGGGAAACTGGTTTGGTGGTGATATACATAATGTGAACTTAGGGTCTGTTTCACAATGTTACATAAGTTCTGTATTGGCTATTTGTTACTTATCTTTAGGATAAACACTATTTTTGCGTTTCACCACCGTCAATAGCGCTATATGACTCATTAATTCAAGCAAATTTATCCTCTACATATTTTTATCTGTTACAAAGCAATTTGGCACTTTACCTATTTAGAAAAAAATGAGGCTTGATATCTTCCTGCCCCTCGATCATTAGCAACAAAACACGATATGATATGATAGGTACAATATATAGCGATTTATCGACACCCAATTTTGACAGCAAACATTGAGCATATCCGTGCCGGCGACATCACGGTCATGCTCGATTTTTCGATAAAAGTTCATATTTTGACAAAAAATATGCAATAAATCGCTATATCGTATGATATCATATCGTGTTTTGTTGCTCATGCTAGAGGGGCTGTTCCTGATGCAAATAGTTATTATTGTAGTTATCACCATTATAAAAAAATACAAGTAAAAACTCAATTCAGGCGTTGGGTTGGGAATCTCCTTTTAAGTTTGTAATAACCTGTATCAGGAGCATTAGGAGGATCAACAATCAACATCAAAATAGCAAAAAAAAAAATGTATTCTGTTGCTAAGATGAGCTTATAAGTTCGTTTGCGAAAGCGCCTCGCCCGCGCGGCACGCCCCAACCGGTGCGACAAGAGTTTTTAGAGAATGCTATGGGTGTGGGTAGGGTCTAGCCAGTGGCGGGTATTGGTTTTATTTCGAGGTAGGCAATAGATATTTTTAATGTGTTTTATTGATAAAAGTCAGTGGTTTTCATCAATAATCCACATGTGTAAGTACCTACTGCCTATCTCATTTCAATTATCAGGTAGGCACTGCCTAACTTGGCTAAATATATGCACCGCACGCCCCTGGGTACCTGGCACGGTAGCATACTTGCACTACACGCGTATTAACTTTGATGTGAGCTATGCTTAAATAAGATTTATTTACTATCTGAAGATATGCCTTGCCAAGCAAGCATAGACAAAAGCCTTACAGCCGCCATAGCACAACAAAACACGATATGATATGATATAGCGATTTATCGACACCCATCTGTCAAAAATATGATATACATAGCCGCCATCTTGAACTTTTATCGAAACAGCGAACATGTGACGTGCCGGTGACGTCACAGTCATGCTCACTGTTTCGATAAAAGTTCATATTTTGACAGTTGGGTGTCGATAAATAGCTATATCATATCGTGTTTTGTTGGTCATGCTAGGAGGGCTGGTCTTTGGGGACAAAAACTCCGCTCAGTGCCTGAATACCAGACTGTGTAATGTGTCTTGCCAATAAATACAGAACAACGTTAGCTCTCACAAATGACACTATCTAGTATTTTTTTTGTTATATCCTTCTAACTAAGGGGTAATACTACGCCCCAACCAGTGCGACGGGAGTTTTTAGAGAATGCTATCGGTGTGGGTAAGGTTTAGCGGTAGCATACTTGCTATATACGCATATTGACTTGGATGTAAGCTATGCTTAAAGTCCAACATAAAAAAACCGTATGAAAAATAATTTTATATCAACTATGATATTAATTCGAAGATGAATGTTCATCGAATCGATGACCACATTCATCTTCTTATAGGCTAGGCTATACTGTTAATTTTTAAGCCAAACCCAGTATTTATTAACAAAATCAATACTTAGCTAGCCCCAAACTAAGCATACCTTGTACTATGGCGTCTAAACTAAATAACGGATCATCATCATCATCATCACCAGCCTATATCAGTCCACTGCTGGACACAGGCCTCTCGAAAAGGAGGATTTTGCCATAATCGCCACGCTTGGCAGGCGGGTTGGCGATCACAGTTTGGCCAATGGTGGAGAGGAGACGCTGCTGCTCGTCTTCTTGTGGCGGTTCTCCTGTAGTCGGCTCTTACGACACCCATAGGAAGAGAAGGGGTGGTGCAATTCCTTTAACGTGCCGGCACCACACGACACGACAGATAACGGATAAACATACTTAAATACATTTATAAACGTCCATGTACAAATGCTCGAGCTCATCACACAAACATTTGCCCCTCGCGGGATCCGAATCCGCAAACGCCAGGCTTTGTTGTCCAGAGCGCGAACCACTACACCAGCGGTCGTCAAAAATCGTTTCGGTTACTTACTGCACGAGAAATAGATATAACCTATTTCCATACAATCCCAATACGTAGACTCAAGTGTGGAGCAATATTCTGGTAACTGGCGTTTAAATACAGTTTCACGATGGCAATTTTCCGTGATATA
Organism: Anania fuscalis; assembly: GCA_950371115.1. Taxonomy (NCBI): domain Eukaryota; kingdom Metazoa; phylum Arthropoda; class Insecta; order Lepidoptera; family Crambidae; genus Anania; species Anania fuscalis. The sequence continues at coordinate 2,563,704 of OX493355.1, forward strand.
GTTTCGAGAAACCTAAGGCTTCGCGCAGATGAGCCACCGATAACTATACCGTGACACTTTTTCGTTAATAAAGCGATTTAGAGGGGGAGAGAGATCGATCATGTCTTATTTTTTCTTACCGGGGAAGGACCGAAGGAGAGAGTCTTAATAGTTCTTACGTAAGATCACAAAAATGCGCGAAGTTAACATGATACTTTAAAAAAACCGGCCAAGTTCGCGTCGTGCCAAGCGCCATATAGGGTTCCGTAGTTGCCCGTCCTTAGAACAATATAATTCAGCAATAACTTCATATTCAGTCACTTTTAATGTTTCCTCTAAGGAATTTTTGAACGACTAAGTTGAACGACTATTCCTCTTAAACCAACTGATCTATCTTAACCGTATGATTTTCCTTGAAAGTTCATGTAAAGCACTATTAGCATGAATTTTTATAGATTTTTCGAGCCAATAGTTAAGCGCTTTAGAAAGGGCGAATACTCGAGCAAAAATTGGCACTTTAAAGTTTAATACATCGCAAGCGAATCCCTAAATCGAAAAATTGTCTTTGCAACCCCTATATTATTTTAAAGGACCTATTCAACGATACCCCACACGATGGGATAAATGATGAAAAAAAAATCATCCCCCCCACGTTACATGTATGGGAGCTACCCTGAAAAAAAATATTTTTCAAACTTTTATTTTACCGTTTTGTCGGCGTGATTGATATACATATCTCCACAAAATTAAAACTCTCTAGGGTCAACAGTCTCCAAGCAAAACCTAGGACGGACAGACAGACAGACAGACAGACTGACGGACATGACGAAACTTGTCAGGACTACGGAACCCTAAAACGCGCGCACATCTGCCTCCCTAGCATGACCAACAAAACACGATTTGTTGGTCATGCTAGGAGGGTTGATCGCTATTGCATGGAGTGCCCACTTAGGTATAATATGATTAATTAAATTAAATCTAAAGATGTATTGACTGACAATACTTACCTTAATTTTTAAGTTAAAGTTAATGTATACTAAACTAACCTACGGATCTTAGTAGTCTGAAATAAAAAGCTTTGATTTGATTTGTATTCGAGTTATATCATATTAACCTACGGAGCCGAAACGTGAAACATGACAGTCAAGTTGGCCCACCGACTACACGTCACTCAGCGTGCTATGGAAAGGTCTATGTTGGGGATCCCATTAAGGGATAAGATCCGGAACGAGGTCATACGACATAAGACTAAGGTGACTGATATTGTCCAAAAATGTAGCAAGCTGAAGTGGCAGTAGGCTGGCCATGTCTGTCGCAGAACCGACGAGAGGTGGACCAGGAAGGTTCTCGAATGGAGACCACGCTTAGGCAAACGTAGTGTAGGACGCCCCCCGGCTAGATGGACCGATGACCTAAAGAAGGCAGCTGGCAGCGACTGGATGCAAAGGGCGGGAGATCGTGCGCTGTGGCGCTCCTTGGGAGAGGCCTATGTCCTGCAGTAGACTGCAACAGGCTGATATGATATGTCATATTAATATCGGTTTCTGGCCACGATAGTTCAAACTTTTGCGCCTAGATAATTGGTGTGATGTATAACTTATTTATTTCATGGAAATTAAAATCAATTCAAAACCAGTAGCAACCTTAGCCAATTCAACTCCCGCGCACTTATATCGTCTAATTGAACCATTGATTTGTCACTCAGATGATGAGGACTGGTTACCGGTTGCTCAACTATACTCCAATTACGACCAAATAACGATATTGGACTTAATTGAAGTGTTATTTATCTTCAATTAAACCTTGCATGGAATTGCTAAAAACAAAAAAAAAATTACAATGTTTAAGCATTTCTGATCTTAACCTATAGTCAAATATTTGTAAAAATATTTCTATAGGGTGTTGACGGTAGTATACTACTCAGCTATACATATAGCTACAACATTGATCAGAATACGCTGGCTTTGACAGCGAGAAAAAACACTTGAGGAATTTCATCTTGTCACGTGACGTCCTCGGTAGCTTAGTGGTCAAAGCACTCGCCCGGTATGCGATGGGACGTGGGTTCGAGTCCCACCTGAGGTCGATGATTTTTTTCAAGTGTTATTTGTCTTCAATTAAACCTTGCATGGAATTGCTAAAAACAAAAAAAAAAAAAAAAACGACATTGGACTTGTTCGAAATACGAGGCGAGTTTAATACAACGATAGATACTCTTTATTGCACACCAAACAAAGAAGTTACAGTTGATATTAACAGAAAGATGTACAATTTAAGCGGTCTTATCGCTAAAAGCGATCTCTTCCAGACAACCTTTAGGCCGAGGATAACTACACTCGCGAGCAATGAAAAAGTTCCAGTGACATATATAGCACCAAATTACTCCTAAACGGAAAAGACTAGCTTAATGACGCCGTCTGCAATATTGAAGTACATTTAACAGCGCATCAGAATATTTAACTTTTATTTAACTTTTTAATTTATGAAGCTAGGTTCTATGTCTTAGGAGATATTAAGGTGTTTGTCGGCATTTTGTGGGTGGAACTTTTTCATTGCTCGCGAGTGTATAAAGCAAGAGGAACGTGGGGCATGATGAAACGATGCATTTTTTTGTCCTAGCCCTTTGTCTCGTATCTGATGTAAGTAGGCACAGTACAACCCTCGGTGTAAGCCTTAATATGGATCCTAGATGTAAAAAAAACTACATACATAGAACATGGAACCTCCTACTGAAGAATTCCATAACAGTCTCTAAAACTAATTACAGAAAACTGACCTGAATTCAGAGTCATTTGATAAAGATTGACGCGGTCGTCAAATCTTTATCGACGCAAATCACGTTTGTCTAAAAATATTGTTCTTTTCACTCGTTCGTTGAATAATCATAGAATTCCATAGTACATTTTAATAGTCATGTTTTAACTCTTTAACTCTTTATTAAAATAAAATACTTGTAGGCTTACAGATTGAATCCAACACGCATACAAGCTATTACATAGTCAGAGATTACAAACAGTCAGATTAATTATTATATCAATTAATGTCAATACACTTATAAAATAATCACACACTGAGTCAATATCTATTTTCAATGTCAAAATAAAGTAAAAATGTCAAAATATCTCCTGATTTAAATATTTATAAAATTGACTTAATATATGTCCTATTTGGTCAGCGAAAATGTCAATATCATTGTGCCGAGCGAGCAAGTCCCCTATGCAACGCAATGCACGGGTTGTGGACGCGCACGCGGCGTACGCCGTGCGCGCGCGCGGCCGCGCCAGCAGCCGGGGCCGACCTGCCCCGACGCGTCACGAGGAATGTTTGTCGGGACCATAATGCACATACGTTTCAGAATCGCGGGACTTTCGATTTGGTTACGTATTATGGATATATAATGTTTTAGTAACAACATTAGTCTCCTAAATTTCAGCGAGTCTAGTTCGACCATGCCATAAACAAACATAGACGGGTATAAATACGGGTAATAGCCGTAACGCCTTTTATAGAGCCAACGCGCAAATTTTCGTTGTATTTTTTCCACTATTTTTTTAATATTATTGTGTATTTAATAACGTAATTATGTTGATTCCGATCGACAATTTGCGATCGAACGATTCTAAATCGGGGGCCAGTTCCACCCAGGAACGAGTATTCCACAGCCGTGAAAGTTTGTTTCAATAGATATCATTTATCGACAACAGCGAGCATTACGTCACTATGGGTTCTGATCTAATTAATATTCAACGGTTTTCAGTGTTGCTGTCATTTGTTTGCCGTTTAGATATGTAGAAAGTCTGCGCGGGATAGAAACTGGTCAGAAATCAGCCTCCCTAGCATGGGGGGCTAGGGGGGCAGGTAGCCATACAAATAAATCGTAATAAATATTGGACAATATCACATTGCTCTGATTCTAAGGTAAGTAGCTAAAGCACATGTGTTATAGAAATCAGAAACAACGACGATACCACAACATCCAGACCCGAGACTAATAGGAAAAGATCGTTTTCTACATTGATTAAAAGGCTCCTGCCTGACAGCCTGTTTTCTTTTTGAGTTACAGAACCCTAAAAATATGTACAGTTTAATGTATATTGTACGATGACACGAAACCCTTCGTGTGCGAGTCCGACACGCACTTGGTCGGATTTTTCCTATTGAAGTTTTAAGAATCTTATAATTAATTGAAGATAAATAAAACTTGAAAAAAATCATTAACCTCAGGTGGGACTCGAACTGTCTCGAACCCACGTCCCATCGCAAGCCGGGCGAGTGCTTTACCAACTAAGCTACCGAGGACGTCACGTGACAAGATGAAATTCCTCAAGTGTTTTTTCTCGCTGTCAAAGCCAGCGTATTCTGATTTTAATTTTTATAATTGCTAAAAACAGAAAAAATATATACTACAATATTAAAATTATATCTCTTAAAATATTTTTAACATGATGAAGTACTCAGACGCGTTCTGCGTGAACCACCACACCCAGATACGAGGCAATTTAGTCATTTATTTCAAAGTAAGATATCAGTCAATTTGCGGTTTTGTAACGATTGATGCAGTAAAATTACCGCCAATCGAGCCGCGACTGTCATTAACTTATAAATGTACAATCATACATATCATCATAGTATATCATAATATATTTCTGTACACTTTGCGCCTTTAACATAGTTTTGTAAATTTCATTTTGTATGAATTTTATAATTGAAATATTTTTATACATTATAAAAATATTTAATAAAGTACCACAAACTCTTGTTGACTTGCCTGTTTATAAGTTTAAAAACATTTAAAAAATCCTTATGGAAAAAGGATATTACAAAGTTGAAGATTACTTGAACGACAAGAGTGCATGGACTTAATAACCTGCCTAGCTCGCACTTACACTATCTTGTAATTGTATTTCCTGTAATAAAACCAGGCTGACAAAGGTGACTGAGTTTGTTGCGCCGTTTCTTCTCATACCAGCCGATATGTAGTCCCGAAGCGGTGGTAGGAAAAAAAATTGGGGCATGTCAAAGTGCCATTGATGGCCAATTTGCAAAAATAAATGACTTTGACTTTGAGTTTTGTCCCAGCTATCTGATGAATTTCGTAAATAAATGGAATAAATTTAATGCAATAATCATAAAGTTTAAAAAGCTAAATCCCGACTACATAAAAAAGGTTAAAAAAGTACGTTAAAATGCTTTACAGATATAATTTGGCCTAAACAATATAATATGACAGACACATGTAAGTTATATAGAATTTAATGTTTAAATTCCGTCATATAAAATTTTGATTGTCGTAAGAGGCGACTGCAGGAGAACCGCCACAAGAAGACGGGCAGCAGCGTCTCCTCTCCACCATTGGCCAAACTGCGATCGCCAACTCGCCTGCCAAGCGTGGCGATCATGGCAAAATCCTCCTTTTGGAGAGGCCTGTGTCCAGCAGTGGACTGATATAGGCTGGTGATGATGGTGATGTATTATATAGCCTAGCTACCCGGGCCATTATTACGAATCTTTTGACACCTCGTTCATTAAAATCGGTTCAGTAGTTTACTCGCTACGGTGGAACATACATACATACTTAGACTGCTCTGCTTAAAATCGAACGTCTTTTTGTTCCTCCACCATTTCGAAAAATATACAATCGTAACTCTTTTATATTTCGTTCCACCAACATTTATAATAAAGAATACACCAATGTAGATGTTTTTAATGTATCTTAAACGCATTCTCTCGCAAAGTCTTATTATGTAGTCTCGTCACAATAGCTCTCACAAGCAGACTCTTGTAAGTAGGTACTATGCTTCTGTCTGTTTTTCTACTTCTTCTTTTTTTTATCTTATGGTTCTCAATTTCTCGTTTCTAACACGCGTCTTATTAGCGTGTCCGTCTACTCAAGAGCTCATTATTTAATAGATATCACATGTACCACAAATTATAGGCACTATAGGTCTTTGTATTATTTACTATAACTATGTCACCTATTATATCATGTATATGACTGTTTTTGCCTTAAATAAAAGAAAAAAAAAAAAACATTACCCTTCCTTTTAGTTTCGCCGTAGTCGGGAAAAAAGGAAAAGCAAAGAGCTCAATGAAAAAGCAAGCTGAAGCGGTGCTCACTATCCATGCCGGGATTGTATTTTAAATAAACAAACGAACAACAACAACATTGGACAACAACACATACATTGCTCTGATCCTAAGGTAAGTAGCTAAATCACTTGTGTTATAGAAATCAGAAACAACGACGGTACCACAACACCCAGACCCGAGACCATTGACTTATATATTACTTCGTAATGCCCGAGACAATAGAAAAGTTCGGTTTCTACATTGACCCGACCGGGGATCGAACCCGGAACCTCAGAGATGGCGGCGCTATTTAAAGTCCGGCGTGCTCGCCTCTCGGCTACGGAGGTCGTCAGTCAAATAAGTCAGTCAGCTTGTATTGTCCGTAAGTCAATCAGAGTTTTAAAGGTAAGTAATTATTCTAATTGTTAATTAATAGCTACTTACTTACATTCGGTATGCTATCGGCGTATCAGCCACTAATTCGCTGGACGTAAGCATGTCAGATGTAATCTGCTTTGAAATAGTTACAATTAGTTGAGTAACTCGATCTGAAGCCAATTCCCGTAACAGTAGTCGCAAATTCACAATCCAGTTTCGTTCCGGTCCCAGTAACATTACTATCAAAAACGGTGTTCTTCAATTGAAAGTTTATTCAATTGACTTAGGTACAAGTATCAAAAAGTTTAAATTGCGACTGAAAATGAGAATAAAATAAGTTTAATAAAAAACTAAAAACCGACTTCAAAATGAAACTAAAAACTTCGCTTATTAGTTTCATTTTGAAGTCGGTTTTTAGTTTTTTATTAAACTTATTTTATTTCACAATTTTAAGTGTTAAGACCTCTATTTTCCCCCTCCTAACTCCGCCAAAAATGACTTTACAGCAAAGTGACCTACACAAATGTTGTTCTTCTGTGGACCACCCACCCAATGGTATAATAAAAATAGGGTGCTATTAATGATCAATTTTTCGACGAAATTGATTTCGTCCCAGACGCCTTTAAAATAAGCTTCAGTTTTCACCTTCCAACTCCGCCAAAAATGACTTTACAGCAAAGTAACCTTAGCTAATGTTGGCCCTATATGGACCCCCCATCGAATGGTATGATAAAAATAAGGTGTTATATTGGGTCAATATTTCGACGAAAATTTTAAGTCTTAAGGAAAGGGTTTTCCTACACTCCAACCAGAACGGCGGCTATGTGTCGTAACCATAGGATAAAGTCTTGCATTAAATACCAAGTCAATTTAAGAAAGGAACTTTTAATTTTTTTTCGTTACTGGGTGTGCGGGTACGCCCCCAGTAAATAAAAATTGGTGGTCTGGTACCTCATAAGGTCCACGTCTGCTCAACACACTGCGAAATACGTTCTGTCGACAAAAAGCAGTATTATCTTCTAACTCCTATCCGTTAAGGAGTTCTGTGGCTTCCATCATCAGGTCAGCAACATGAAATGATGTTTACCAGACCCAAAAATCAGCATTGAGTCAGAAAATATATGCAAAACATTATGGGTGTCTATAAAAATTGAGGGTTGCCCTCGATTTCCCAAGGATCCCATCATCAGAATCTGACTTGGTGTAAATGGGACTACCTCGGGAGTATACCCTTTCAAACTAAAAAAAAAAATTTGAAATCGGTCCATAATTGACGGCGTAATCGCGTAACAAACATACAAAAAAAAAAAAACAACATTCAGACGAATTGAGAACCTCCTTTTTTTTTGAAGTCGGTTAAAAATAAACTTCATTTGGCCTTACTAAAAAAATATAGACTAGTGTCTAGTGTGGAACACTTGTCTAATGATTAGAGAAAGAAGAGAGAAATTGTTTGACAATTTGAAATGTTGACACATCAGATATAATTTTAGAATAGTTTGTTACGGGATTGCTACCATGTACCTTATTTTTGAGTTCCCGATATTTCAGCACTGTTGCCATGATCACGGAGTAACTCCGTGATCATGGCGCTTGCAACTTAGTGACCATGAAAGTTTAAAACAATATATCAGACATAATAATTAAGAATCATCACTATTATTAAGAAACATTTCATATTGGTTGACTTAATAGTATCTATAGAGAAGTGTTCAACACTAGACTATCATTATAAAGTAAGGTCAATGTTTCTTTTATGTTTTGTCACATCACCTACGAACAAAAACAGCTGTATTTTGGGCATACTTACGAGAATACATTTTTTGATCACAATTTCACATAACATTAACATCAACGCTTTGCATCACTGGTAGCTGAACTTCACTAGGAGAGGCATAATCTTGGAAGAAGACGATCACAAAACAATTCACTAGAAAAAAAACCGCCCAAGTGCGAGTCGGACTCGCGCACGAAGGGTTCCGTACCATTATCTATAAAAAGGGCAAAAAAATATCACGTTTGTTGTATGTGCACTGAAAAAAAAATATGATTAATTAAATCAAAATATTGTTCAATTTAATCAACATACTTATTTAAATACGTTCGCATAAAGCAACTTGATGCTGGCTATCAAGCCATCTTGATAAAAAAATAATCAAGAATTACTGCCAATTTAACTAACCTTTTAGTAGAATAGATCAAGCCCTTGATTAAATTCATAATGCCTAATTGTTAGCAGTGATGATGAAGTTGGTGATAGTAATAATTATCTTTATTCATTTAACCAACTTTTTTTATGTATTTAATCCTGAAATTGATTAATCTTACTAACAATAATGATCAACGTTATAATTGATATTTATTAATTTAACAAAAAAAATGTGTAACATCAACAAAGTTATGTGTTCAAATTGATCGAAGATCTATGTAAGATTAATCACGTTACCTCATTAGATCCAACGTGTCCTTACTTTGTTCCATTAAGTTAGTATATTGATGTTACTATTCAATTTGTATGATTTATACAAATCCTTTATCACATTCATCGAGTATATGTGTTGGGATCCACTAGGTGTTATGTTTAGTCCAAATATATAACTTGTTTAAAATGTGGAACAGTGGTCGCTAGTGGCACTAGTGGTCTCCATACTTCACTCTTATCACACTCACACAAAATGCGTTTGCAATGCGATTGCAGATCGACTGATAAATAGGTGTCACACTGCTGCGACTGATGCTTAGGGCCTGTTTTACCACATCTGGATAAGTTACGGATAGCCTATCGGACGGATCATTTGACATATTTTGTTTAGAAAATAGTCAAACGATGCGTCAGATAGTGCTGTTCTGAGCTCTTACTATGAGCTATTAAAGCAGGCCTGCTATAATAGCTCATGGTACGGTCCCAGGACAGGTATTCCGTGTGACGCTCGGCATAAAGATCCATAGATTAAAGTTCAGTTGCATGTGCAAGTGGTCTGAAGCACATTGTATATGAGTGTACATAGAGAGGCGTTTGGAGTCACTCGCGCCACTTACTGTAATTAATTAACACCAAACATCATAATTATAAATACTTGGACTTAACATTATTGTTTTAAATTACAAATGAAATACATACCATTTAATATCACGTAATTAGTCTTTATTCAAAAATAATTGTAACAAAGCAACATTTTACAACACTTCAAACTTTTTAAACAAATCAACAACAATTCAAATATATTTACAACATGTGTACAATTTAATGTTAGGTAACATGTCACTTTAATCAGTCTATTATTGCTCAGCCCTGACTGCGCAGTGTTATAAAATTTTTAGAAGTAACATTATTAATATTACAAGGAACCGGGGATTCTAAATCCCTTTGTAATTTGGTAACGATTTTTTGGTTTAAAGGCTCTTCAACTTCGTATGCCTGAAAGTGTTCATTAAAATCTAAAGTGTCAAATAATATACCTTTTAAAATTAACTCACATGAATTAAATAAATACACATCGATTAATTTAAAAAACTTTAACAAATCATCTGGACTTGAAGAATAAATCAATATCATGCCGGCTTTATACCGTAAAGATTTTCCCACATATTGAACTAAGCATGTTGCTTCAAAGTTTTCTTTTAATAATTGTAATAACTCCACCTGAAATAAAAAAAAGATTGATAAATAAATCAAGTAAACTATTATATACTTCATAAAAATAAATTTGGCTTCACAATTAACAAAAAACTCACATTTTCTGATACAGTTTTGTGTGGAGGAGTTGTTTCGGTTTCATTTGAAAAAATTTTTTTTGGTGTTGTGGTCTGTGTTTCTTGCTCTTGCAAAATATTTATATCTTGAAGAGCCTGAAACAAAAATATTATTTATTTCCAAGTCAGTCAGCTCCATTAAAGTAAATGATTTACTTTAAATACACCCATACTTACCATGAAGACAATTTAACGGTCAGATTGAACATGAAAAAGCACAATAAAATATTTAATACATAATATAAAAATTGTTTTCGCAATAACTTTGGGACCTAAAATAATTCCACAAACGTCATGATAATTTGGTTTTTATATTTAAAAGTATCATTTACTTTAAGAAACAATAATACTTACATAATTAGGTACATAACATGTCTAAACAAACACACTTGTTTTATATTTGTTGGAATTATTTAAGTAACCTAATTCATTACTTGCATTACTTTTTTATTTTAAAATTGGAAAGTACAGATATACTTACTGGTCACATGCATAAAATTTAAAAAGATACTTACACTCAGAGATATATTGCAACTGGAAAAGTCAACTTCCTCTATGTTTTCACAGATGATAGCATTTTCTTCGTTGACTGTTTTCAACCAAACCTTCCAACTTCGTATAAAAGTGCTCTTGGCCCAATAAGTGGTATCAGTTCCTTTATTTCCTCAACATTTAAAGCTGATAAAGAATTTACAGTTATTCCATTTTCTAAAAAAAAAAAATTTAAATTAATAAATAACTCACAATCACTTTGCTCATATTACTGTAAGTAGGTATATGCTAATACACTCATTACTTTTTTATTTTAAAATTGGAAAGTACAGATATACTTACTGGTCACATGCATAAAATTTAAAAAGATACTTACACTCAGAGATATATTGCAACTGGAAAAGTCAACTTCCTCTATGTTTTCACAGATGATAGCATTTTCTACGTTGACTGTTTTCAACCAAACCTTCCAACTTCGTATAAAAGTGCTCTTGGCCCAATAAGTGGTATCAGTTCCTTTATTTCCTCAACATTTAAAGCTGATAAAGAATTTACAGTTATTCCATTTTCTAAAAAAAAAAAATTTAAATTAATAAATAACTCACAATCACTTTGCTCATATTACTGTAAGTAGGTATATGCTAATACACTCATTACTCCACAGGTAATCATTTCTGACATAGATATTTACTTACATGTTAAAATCAAATGGGATGATAGTTAAGCTAAACAAAAACCTTAATTTATCTCCTACATCTCAAGTTTCTCTGTATTGTAATTTGTTATAAATGTCTATTACCTGTGTACTATGCTACCTGTGTGTTTAATATTTAGGTAGAAATACATTTTTCATTCTTAGCACCTTTGTTATATGTGTAATGTGAAAGTATAGGTACCTTTTTTACTTTTTATCATAATTTGCTTGTTAATAGTACCTATTAATAAATTTTGTTTCTCATTTCTTTCACCGTGTCTAAACTCTAACCTTAACTTTCTACATGACCCAAAGGTTCACTGTCAGAAAATGCTACTCAGCTTTAGCTAGGTACTTATATAAGTTGTAGATTGAATAGGTACACACAGTATTGGCTATTTTAGAAAGAAAGTAGAAATTTAAAATTTGTCAGAAGTGATTTGACAGCTTGACAAATCAAACACTAGAATAAGTCATGTTTGCCACTAACATACCTAACACTTACAATTGAAACAATGTTTGGCTTTTAGAAGCATCGTTGACAAGCTACTTTCGCTTCGCACTCCTCCCTCCTAAATTCATGCGCCCTGGCCTAGTCAGTTGCCTAGTTTAGGCTACATACTTACTTACGCATTGAGCGGCGGCTGCGGTTGCGGTTAGCGATGGAGATAGCCGCGTGGTTCGGCGGTTGGAAGACGGTTAAGCAACCGCCGAACCAAGCGGCTAACCGCGAGGTGCGGTTGACAAACCGCTAACAACTCTGTTTCTCGTGTGAGATCGCATTGTGAGATTCAAAGCGACTCGAACGGCGATCTCACACGAGCAACAGCGCGGTTAGGCGGTTGATCAATCGCCGAACCGCGGCTAACCGCAACCGCTCAATGCGTACGTAACGTAGTAGTTAGGTTCAGTATTATAGCTATAGGTACCTAATTATTCGCCATCGTGTATGGCAATACAAGATGAACATTTGACCCAAAAGTGGCTGAGACGAAAATCCAAGAGAATAAGTCTACCTCTAAAACATCACTTTCGTTAACATAGAACAAAGTGACTATTGCAGTAAAAAAACACTTATATGAATTACTTACTTGCAAACGTTGGGATCAGTTCTGGTATTTCCCATGCTGTCAAAAGATCAGCCACTTTGTCCATTACTATTTATTGTAATCGAAACCGCAGTTATATTTAAATTTGCACTTGTTCACTTCGAACACACATCAACGGCTATCAACTTAAAACTTGTAACTTCTTTCTTTCTTTTTGCCCGGTTCTGCCGGCGCCGGCCGCGGCCGCGCTTAATAAAGTGTTGCCATATAATGTTCGGTTTTCTACTTTTAAATCTTAAAATGCAAGATAAATTATTCATAAACCGAAAAAATGACTTTTAATAACAATAAATTAGAATAGCAGATAAAGCAATAGGTAAGTACATATTTTGTTAACGACCCTGTCAACTGAGGGTTTAAAAAATGGACCGAGAAATGTAATTTCTCGTATAATAAAAGATCCCCTTTGATTTTAATCTTATAGTTTTGGTAAGTATTTGTTGGAACAGCAGCAACAGTAAAATATCTGTGAAGATTTTAAATCTGTAGTTTGCTTTTATTAGGTCTGCAACGTGGGCCTTTTCGGGTTTTGGTCTGTGGTTCCACTATAAAGATTTGCTGGCATTGGAACCTAAAAACGGCCAACAATACATTTTTAAAAAAGTATGGCTTCAAATCAAAAGCACAAATAAATCGCGAGAAAAAGAAGTTCCTCCGCTGTGAAAATAAGTATGACATACTTAAGGTTTCCAAGTGCACCTAGGTACCTATTGTTCATTTTAAAAAATCAAGCCATGGATGTCTTTCGAATATAAAGAAGATATTATCTTCTTTGTTCGTTGTATATGTACACATTGTAAATTTTAGTTGGTATGGAGGGATTCATATACGCTTGAGATGTTTTTTCACGGTAAAAAGTGCACATTGTAACATAATTTGCAGCTGTTTTAGTATGAAATTAACATAATTATGCCTCTGAGTGTATATCCACTGAAATAAAACGTACATAATATAAAATTGCTTCGTTACGACGTGAAATGTGATCAGTGTGGTATTATTATAAATATATTATATACTATAATATCTTAGTTCGTAATCGTAATAGTAATTAGGATTATTTACTTCACCTTCACAAAAATTTATAACTTACTTTCAACCTAGAAAATAAAGCATAATTTTTGTAGGTGATTTTTCACAATTAGTATAAATTTCCTATAAATGGCAACACTCAGGAAAAAAAGGGTATCAAGCTATCAATTAATGTGATTGTTGTAATGACCTAATTGTATTCATATGAATCAAATATTTTGATAAATAAGATCACACAACTTGATCGTATTTATTAATGTAATTTTATAATAGTTATCGTTTGTTGTTTAATTCGACACATTACCTATTTACTTCAAACACTACCTTGTTTGCGCAAATTTTAATAAATATTTTGTTAATTTAATCAGTCCTTGTGATAAATTGGACTAAGTTAAATATGTTATCCATCAGCTTAATAGATGGAAACATTTGTATTTTGTTATTTCCTACATATTGTTTATTAAATACGTCACATTTTTTTAAACAAGTTAAAATTGCACTTGATTAGATCCGATTTTTTTCAGTGTGAGCCTCCTTAAATATTAATTGTATCCTGTTTTTAATATCTGTTATTATAGCGGGTACAGAAATACATCATCTGTGAAAATTTCATGTCTAGCTATCACGGTTCATGAGATACAGCCTGGTGACAAACGGACAGACAAACAGACAGACGGACAGCGGAGCCCTAGTAATAGGGGGACCCTACCCCCTAAATAGGGGGTTTTACCCTTTGGGTACGGAACCCCAAAAAATCACTGCCTCAGCTGGGAAACGAAACTCTTTTTGGATGACTGCTGTTCGTACTGTGGATATGCGATTATTCCGTAAATTTAAAGTACTCACTGTGCCCGTGGCTTCGCCCGCATCGAATACGGGTAGTTAATAATGATATTTTATATTTTTTTTATTGAAAACAAATACCAAATATATCAGATCTTTCCTATATTACAAATACCCTACTTGAAGAATGCCTATAAGCACCAAATGTAACTTAAAAATAAAACATTTATGGAACTTAAGTTAACTTCGTAAACTTCAACATTGCGATTCAGTAAGTTTCAGATAGCGCCATCTGTTGACGAAAATCAAAACTAAACATGAATACAAACCTCCATCGTGGTGGGCAGCACGGCGCTTTCCCGGCGCCCCGCGCCCTCCCTCTCATCCTGGAACAAAAGAGAGAGATAGATTAATAGTCGAGTCTGATTGGAGACATCTGCACAATTCGGTCATGGTTTAAATAATAATAAAATCATATTTAGTTCTCTCACATAAAAAAATATATCAGTGTGTGTTATGGTAAATGAGTACATAATTCGTAGCACCTTGTTTGAGAGACTGGTGCCTGATATAGGTTTCAGGGAAACCCGTATTCCAATCACCAAAATCACCATAGTAAATTACCCCCTGTCCTGCTGAGGGAGGGGGGGTAGCCGCTATTCATAGGAGGTGCGGGTTTGACCCCCCAATTAACTTTTTTTGTCAATAAAACTAGATACCAAACTTAGCCCTGACAGGTAAGAAGTACCGCCCATATCACATTGTATATCTTATTGAAGCCTAATAATATGACCTTGTTGAAGTTGCGTTTGACAGGATAAGAAAACGACAAGAATCCGCGAATCGTTCTGTTAATTAAATCAAGTTAAATTATGTAAAATGTTTTCGTTATACGAGACATTGTACCAATTAGGTAACCAACGATAAATCACTAAACTATGTTGATTTATATAACGTCTCAACTAATTACTACAACACTGAAAACTAGCAATATACATAAGAAAGGTAAAATCAGTATCATCATCATCATCATAATTGAGTGCTATCTTGAGCGCTGGGGCAAAGAATGGAGATCGCTTTGCGCATCTTACGAGACGATCATCGTATCAGAGACGCGTGTGCGCGGAGCTAACAACCAATCCCGGCCGGCGGTGCAGGCGCGGCGCGCGTCTCGCCAATCAATGTAATCGTAATGGTCTTCTGCGCAACTTTCGCCCAGCGCTCAACTTCCATCATCCGTGCCGCTAGTTGTAGGTGTGAAATTGTGACACCGCCACACCGCTCGCAGAACTGGTAACCGTTAGGGACGAAAGATTCTCGAGTAGCGACCACGAACTGGAAGGTGCAGCGTGACACCCTAGTCAGGGCTGCTGGCAGCCACTGAATGCAAACAGCCCAGAGCCGCTCGCTGTGGCGTTCTGTAGGGGAGGCGTATGTCCAGCAGTGGACGAGAGCTGATGATGATGATGTGAAATCTTAGGCGGTCGATGGCTAGGTCCTTAATATCGCGGTTGCAAAAGCCCATGCAGTTTTAGATTTCGTGAAACAATTTGGGTTTTTTTTTCTGGTATTTTTCCCTCCAGAATCAGTCTTGGGAATTCATACTGCGCACCTCTCCCCACATGTCCGATACAGGCAATATTTCTTTTAATGATGGTGTACATAAGCGTGCTTTTAGTTACTGCCTTCTGCAAGACCCGAAGGTTAGAAGTACAGTATACTTGCTTTTTTTTTTTAAATGGGCTTGCTCATGACCCCAATCTTGCTCTAGAGCATAGAATGGTTTCAAGGTGGAAAGACGAACTGGTAAAGGTTGCAGGTCTGGTAAGGTTGCAGGAGGACTGCAAACCTGCATCCAGCGGCTTCCTGCAACCTCTTACTTAGGTCGTCTGCCCACCTTGTCGGTGGATTTCCTACGCAACGCTTGACGAAAAGAACATGTCTACTGTTTTACATCCCCTATAACTGTACTAGTGATGATTTAGAAACACAAAATGGTGCAGAAGTTAGCAAGTTATCTAAATATCTATCTATGGAATCGAAGACGCTTAAATAACTTATGACTGTTTTTTTTTTATTAACTTATTTATCGGGCGTTCAGACAAATTGATTCGCGCGGTATCTCTCGCTCGCCTACCCTATTGTTTGCCTGTCTAAGGATTGCCGGTCGATTCTCTAAGAAAAACGCAACGGACTCGCTCTAAAACTTGACTTAGCCGTACAAACGAACATAGCCTCTATCTTGTTAGTAAGAAGGTTCATATTATCTATCGTTGATGAGCGAGTGTAGCGACGAAGTGAGCGCGGTTTTGTTTACAGAATCGACAGGCTGATATCAGTCGCTCTAAATTTAACACTCAGCCTTGCCGCATCTTGGATCATGGTCAAGCGTGCTCCGTGTTAACTCGATACCATAGCATCAAAAAAATGCACCGTTCATCGCTTGTTAACCCATGACCTGACCTGACTACGCCCTAGTTCTCTACAGACAACTAGCCTGACTGACCCGGGAATATTTAATTGGAATGGAGGTATATGTTTTACATTCATAATAATATGTACTTTATGGTGTTAGAAAAAACCGACAAGTGCGATCCGGACTCGCGAACGAAGGGTTCCTTATCATTATCTATAAAAACGGAAAAAACACGTTTGTTGTATGAGAGCCCCATTATTATTATTTTTATTCTGTGTTTTATTTGTTGTTATAGCGGCAACAGAAATACATCATCTGTGAAAATTTCAACTATCACAGTTCATGTGATACAGCCTGGTGACAGACAGACAGACCGACAGCGGACGGAGCCTTAGTAATAAGGTTCCGTTTTACCCTTTGGGTACGGAACCCTAAAAGGGAGTTGTATTCCGAAGTTAGTTAAAAAGACTGATGGAGAGGGTGCTCTATCTCTGTTTTGCTTGGTCCAGCTGAACCTACTGCATCTGTATCAACTTCGCTGCCTTCGCAACGCACATCACAAACATTTGGATATCGTTTGGTGAAAGCACAAAATGCTACGTTCCCACGATACAGTTTGGTTGCGCGTGCGCACGCGGCCGTCCCTTTCGCACGATCGCGGTGTGCGTGCGAGCGAAAGGGATGGATGAAAATTTTATTAGACCAGTGGTCTAGTTCGTCGTGTTATACAACGGTGGCCTATATTAGGTATAGGGAAGCGGTGTTAGGAGTCTGTTCGTCTGTGTTAGAGCTTTCACAGTATTGCGGTTTTCCTTTTTACTAGCTGGTTTATTGGGGTTCTCTACATTAAAACGGTGTAGTAGGTCAGTGATTGAAGTCCTACCACAGATTTGTGAGTCGTGAGTTGAAATCCCAGAAAGTACATCTCGATTTTTGTACTGAGTAAGGGATATAGACGATCTCGTAGCCGAGAGGCGAGCACGCCGGACTAATACAGGCGCCCCCATCCACTTTAGTACACAGATGGTTCTCCTTACCTCTCTACACTCCATATTTGCGGGGAAACTTTTCCATTTTTTATTTTCATACTAAAGAGAGTTTGAACCCTGACAATAAAGCACTTTTGCCGCTTGCTATATCATTAAGTCCCTGTGAATTATTTTGTTTCCTTTTTACTGAATGCCAGTAAACCGTGAGATTCTCAAATAACCATTCGTTTTGGTAGTCAATGTCACAGAATATAAATGTGATTATTCGCGGCTGTTTGAAGCTCAAATAGATCATCTAATTAAGTTCCAAAAGATCACGAACGTTACTATACTGTGGCCTTGCTATCTCCGAGGCTTCATGTGCAAGCATGGTAGATGACTTGGAACTAATCACATAATATATTCAATAAATTGACGACCGTCTGGTGTAGTGGTTCGCGCTCCGGACTACAAAGCCGGCGGTTGCGGGTTCGAATCCCGCGAGGGACAAATGTTTGTGTGATGAGCACGAGTATTTGTACCTAATTCATGAACGTTTATAAATGTATTTTAGTGTGTTTATTCGTTATCTAGTCGCCATAGTACAAGCTATGCTTAGTTTGGGGCTAGCTAATTGGTGTTATTGAGAATACAATTTATTTTTTATTTATTTATTTATTTAAATACAGTACTTTATCGTTTTGTCGCCTTTCGTCCACTTTGCATTTTGATCTAGGTACTTCGTCCATTTCGCCAAATGTCAAATTTTACTTCAGTACTACTAGCTGACCCGGCGAACTTTGTACCGCTGCAGACATGTTTGACAGGTATGAACAGTTTGTATAGGAAAATGTCAAAATACAGTAGCCGTTTTTCGTATTTTTCTAGAAATTTTAGGTTTACAGAAATTTTATTTCTCATAAAAACTTTTACTTATAATGAGATACAAAAAATTACATTTTTTATTTTTTTATTTTGCCTCTGGGCCACTACAAATTTTCCTGGACGTATTTCTTTAGCCTTTCTTTTAAATATATACAATTTTTTCCATGTTTTCTCACCGTTCAAAACTTCCCTGGACTTCCACGAATATTTCAAGACACAAATTAGCCAAATCTGTCCAGCCGTTCTCTAGTTTTAGCGACACTAACGAACAGCAGTTCATTTTTATATTTATCTATAGATTAGTTAACTTCCTTTTATGTTAGTACTGTCAACAGCACGTCGACCTACCCCAAAAGTCAAAAATTCTCCAATAGATTTTCAACTTTAAGCCTGACATATAGAGTTCATTTTCAAATGAGAAAATTTGACATTTTGTGGTAGGTCGACGTGCTGTTGTCCGTACAAAGAATCTTAATGCATTTGAGCAGTTATAATCACACCCTATAAGTAAGATAAGTTAGGTATTAATATAGAACCATAAACTTATTTAGAGAGGCACATTAACAAACCGATTGCATGGTCTCTATAAAGAAATGTCATTTTTGAGTAACGAAACGAGGCAGGGCGAGTCTTTTTAAAAAAAAACGTTTTCAAAATTGAGCTGAACTGAGAACCGAACCTTGTATCCATTGCGTTCGAGGCAAATCACGACGCCCACTGCGCTAACTACAAATACAAGTGGAGCATCCTACTCGAACCCGGTGCTGAACCTTACCGTCACATGTCCTTCGACAACCCGAAAATGACGCCCAAACTACCTCATAGTCGAGTGAGGTTAAACTTGTTCCGAATTGCGCTAAAAGCACTATTAGCACGAATCCATATAAATGCAGTGGGTAGGGGAGAAACCCTTTTTTAGGGTTCCGTACTCAAAGGGTAAAACGGGACCCTATTACTAAGGCTCCGCTGTCCGTCTGTCTGTCTGTCCGTCTGTCACCATGCTGTATCTCATGAACTGTGATAGTAAGATTGTTAAATTTTTTACAGATGATGTATTTCAGTTGCCGCTAAATACTAAAAACCAGTATAAAATAAATATTTAAGGGGGCTCCCATAGAACAAACGTGTTATTTCAGCACTTTTATAGATTATGGTACGGAACCCTTTGTGCGCGAGTCCGACTCGGACTTGGCCGGTTTTGTGTAATATTTATGACTATTATATTTGGTCGGTTTCGCGCTGAAAGTGCTTTTAGCGCATTCAAAATGTAGCCTGAGCCTGTAAATAAATCAATAAAATGTGGCCTAAGCCTGTGCCCTGCAGTATGACGTACGTTACACTTACAGTTTATTAGCCAAGAGACGTACTCTATACATTTTATTAGCTAAGTATCGACTAGTATTTTCCACAACACGTGATACATAAAACGTGAGATTGTCAAGATAAAAACTTCACATAAGTAAAGCGGTGCAGTTGGATTGCTTATAAATAGGCGCGCCCGCTGACCTTGCCGCAGTACCATCACCGCGCATCTTATGCGCTTAGGGTCATCTCACACTGAGACACGACGCAAGACATGACGCAGTGCGGAGTGCGCGGACGATTTTCAGATAGCCACCATCATGTCAACCTATTGCAGTCCACTGATGGACATAAGACACCCAAAGAGCGCCAAAGAACGCGATCTCCCATTTTTACGATCCAGGCTTCAGCCACTGCCAGCCATCTTGCTAAGGTCGTTTTTTTCTCAGCTGGGTAGCGTTCTACAATACGATTGCCGAGGAGTGGTCTCCACGTGGAACCCGTTTACTCCACCTTTTATCAGTTCCGCGACAGATGTATGTGACCGGCCCACTGTCCTAAGCTTGATTCATTATGGACAATGTCCATTATTTATTCAGACAGATGGCCATAAAGTAATAGAACGTGTTTACTACACAAAATATACTTATAGAAGATACTTATGTTCAATGAAAGCCCGAAACAAAGAGGATACGTGACGAAGAATGCTTTGCTGCGATTAGCTGCGCTGCGACGCGCTTCACAGCGCAGCGTTAATGTTTGGCCAGTAGCTGCAGCGCGGTGCCGTTTTCATGCAGTTGAAGCAATTCAGTCGAGTGTTCCATAATTACACTGATGGACATGGATCTTGGTATAATCGGACTTCTAGCAGAACAAGAAGAAGAAATTGTAATTACCTTCATCTTATGTCAAATTATAAAAAACAAGGCTCTTATTCAATTATAAGAGCCTTGTTTTTTACACGGCTAGTTTCAGTTGTTCGTATTTCATCAAAGGTTTGAACAGGAAGTGGTTATTTTAATTTAATATATTCATCATCATCATCATCCTCTCAGCCACAGGACGCCCACTGCTGAACATAGGCCTCCCCCAGTGACTAAATAAGTAAATAATTAGTGATTTTATAAGTTGCTACCTCCAAAAAGAACAGACCTAGAAACGCGACATGTATACGCCCAGCTACGCTTTCAGTCTGGCGAGACATTTACGTGTGCGTCGTGCGGGCGTGTCGCAAACGCAACGGTTTGATTAATAGCGCTCGGAGCGACCTCTTTATTGACCTTATTCACTAATGTGAGATGTTTTAGTAAAGTTGTGAATCATATCACTTTACGAGCCATTCGCTACAGCCACAAAGGCTTCCACTCTAAAATACTACCTCAGACTCTTCTTTCTGGTATAATAATCCGACTTTTATAACTGAAAGTCTACTGCAAAAATGTGTCGTTTGTTCGGAGGTATAAGCATAATAGATTCAAATTACCATCTTCTTGTATTAATCCTAATTGACAAAATATGACCAACACAAACTAGCCGTGTAAGAAACACGACCGTTTTCAATAGTTTCCAAATTGTCATTATGGCCCTCTATATGAAAGAAGCGTCGAAGCGCTTCTTTGATAAGGCCATAAACCACCCCAATCCACTCGTAGTCAAAGCCGCCACGTATACGCCCCAGAAGGATGTCGCTCGCCGATTCCGTCGGCCTCGCCACATACTCGATGACCAGGTTGATCCTATCACCGCGTTTGTCACGATAGCCAACACCGCCTTAAGCAGTTCAACTACTACACAACATAGTAGCTCGTTTCACGAAGGCGCCAGGTCCCGTTTTGCATTTCGGCCGACACAGACATGTGCCTGGCCGTTTCTCCCCTGTCCACCCTTCGGACGACGGCCCAAGCCGAGGTCCGAGCCTACAGAGGCCCCTTTGAGAACGAGTCGCGGAGGCCGCTAGTGGGGCGGACCTAGGCTGAGCGCCTTCAGCGCTCGCCAAAACTGCCCGGTTGTAGCTGACGAAGCCCTTTCATGGGCTGCCAGCGACAGGTCCGTCCGAATGAATAAAATAAAAAATCAAAGGTTTGATACAACATACAAGTGAATGGTTATATGATTTGCTGGGTTTATTCGTCCGGACGAACGATGCACTTTGGTAGGCCTCCTGATACTTTGCGACGTGTAATGCTACATGTTTCAAATCGAGCATACGAAAAATCATTTTTGAAAATTTAGGTAAAACGTAATTGCAAAACTTAGTTATTAATAAAGACCGGTTAAGTGTGAGTCAGGCTCTAATAAAAACAACCGTTTTATAAGGATCCCATACTAAATGGAATAAAATACGGTGCTACGGATCTCTGGGTGCGCAAATCCGACTCGCACTTGGCCGTTTTTATTGATTCCAACAGTGCTTAGTACCCAAGTAACAAAAGTTTCTATAACCAAGGCGTTTTATCACCAAACAGTAATTAGTAGGCCTATAATGGTAACCATTGTGACTGCGTGTACTATAAAGTTTTTCAACAGAGCGGTTTGGTTCTATAAGAGAAAAGAGCATTTAAGTCGTATAAAGTAGTCCTTAAACGCTTACAGAGGACCATACAAAAAATATTTTAAGTGCTGGTTTATAATGGGTACAAAATATGCGATTATAGTACTATAATACTGTGGACAATCTTATTGACACTTTTATACAGGGTTTACAAGAGAATAGGACACTCCTTAAAACCACGTGATCGGCTGCTCATACACAACAACTTTTTCTATCGGAGCAACATCGAAATCGATAAAAAAATTCAGCTTCTCCATACAAAATTACTCGCATATCTCAATGATAATGTATGGAGCATCTGAACATAAAATCACAATTTCGATGTTGCCCCCATAGAAAAAGTTGTTGTATATTACCAGCTGATCGCGTGAATTTAAGGAGTGTCCCATTCTTTTGTACACCCTGTATATCAATTTGGCACTAATAATGCGACAAAATTACTTTTATAGTACTAGTACTCACCATGTAAACCATTAAGCGCCTTTAGGCCGATTCTTGACATCAGCCTCTATCGTTAACTGTAACAAACAAACAAACAATTTTAACATTATTCCAATTATTACTTAATCCACTATAAATATGAGACAACATAGCTTGCATTGCTCTGATCCTAAGGTAAGTATACAGCACGATACAGGCAACCATCAGTTGTGTCAACTGCCTGCCTGATCAGAAAATCAGAAACAACGAACGGTATCACAACGCGAAGACCCGTGACAATATAAAAAAGTTCGTTTTCTACATTGACCCGACAGGGAATCGAAACCGGGACCAAAGAAATGGCGACGCCATGTCCGCCGTGCTTGGTATAAATCCATACATAAATTCAGAAAAATCCAAAAGTTTGCTTAGATCCAAACTCAAGCCTTACAGAACGAGACTACAAAAGCTATAAACACTCCTTAACAACATAAAGGATTAATATAACAAAATACTCACAAAAATACAACATAGTCCGTTGACCTTCAGCATCCGTACCAGTTTACACACTAATAATACATTAAAATCATTTTTTTAAATACTAATACTGGCCTTAAACAAAATACTTTATGTTCACATAATAATAAAAATCTAGACTGGCCACTTACAAAATGGTTATAATAACATCACTACAGTTAAATTAAAAGTAAAGATTTTTCTGGGCCCTAAATGACTTCTTATTTCGGTCTACATCTGAAACAAAGAAAAAAATAATTTTGATAAATAATATGACTAATACTGGCACTATACTGGATAAGTTTGTTATTATAATAATAAGTGCTGATTTTGTTTCATAATCATCATCATCATTTTAGCCACAGGATGTGCATTGCTGAACACAGGCCTCCCCCAGTGACTTCCAGATCGGACGGTTAGAAGCGGCCTGCATCCAGAGGCTTCTGCAACCTTTACCAGGTCGTCTGTGCACTGTCTGATTTTGTTTACATTACATAAATTTACTTTGTCAAGTGGACAACATAAAAATACTTTAAAAATAATTTAAACAAGTAATTTAATTAGTTTATATTTAGATTATTCCAGAATACAAACCAAGGTAGTTACCAATTCAAGTCACGCAAAGTTCAACTAGTTTTTCTTAAATGTATTTAACCCTCTATAAGGCACAGCATGTTAAAAAATTTCATTGGTTTTCGACCTTAAGACAAGTAAATAAGTTTCAAAATATTTGTGTCCAATATATGGACAGAGCCCTGTAAAGGGTTAAAACTATGTTCAATTGTTATTTAGTTGCCTCCAAGATTTGCTTAGATTACAAAAGATAAATGGTATGTTTGTTGAAAGAATTAAATGAAATTTATTTAACTCTTAAACTAGGTACTGAGACCTTGAACTATGTCAACTAGAAACAAACAGAAGTGAGGTACATGTGTAATGTTATCGCACAAACATTTGGTCCGCCCCCTTCGAAACTGCAGTCGGCTGGGTTCGTGGCTTTCATCATCATCATTTCAGCCAAGGCCTCCACCAATGACTTTCAGATTGGTCAGTTGCAAGCGGCCTACATATAGCCTATAGGACGTCCACGGCTGAACATACATAGACTTGAGGGTTTTTTTAGATTCCATATTATATGGTTGTTGTTTCATAGTAGTAAAACTTGTAAAGCAGTAGAATCGTTCATCATCATCATCATCATCATCATTTCAGCCATAAGGTGTCCACAACTGAACTAGGCCTCCCCTAGTGACTTCCAGATTGGTTGGTTGCAACGGCCTGCATCTAGCGGCTTGCTGCAACCTTTGTTAGGTTGTCTTTCTACTTGTGGGTGGACGTCCTATGCTGCACTTGCCAATAAGTGGCCCAGTTCTAAAACCTTACTGCTTCATTAAGAAAAAATAAATGCAATAATCTTTGTTGTATATTTGATTTTAATTACAAAAAAAAATAATTGCAAGGGATACTAAATTATACCTAACTGATTACTGCACTCAAAACTTAACACAAAAAACCCAATTACCGACCATTTTCGTGAAACAATATAATTAAACACTTGGGTTTCCTGAAACCTAACCAATTCAAACAAGTTTTTTGTCAGTTCTAAATGAATAATGAGTGACCTAACTGTTAGAGGCAGGCCAATTCATGACCATTCACTATTAGGGCGTAGCACGAAGCACGAAAACGGAATTACCTAATAGTTTTCTGTGATTTTAATTTTACTATTTACAACAACAAAACTATCGAAGCGAGGCGTTTGGACACAAAAAATACGTACCACTTTGTAATATTTCCTTTTTAGCACCTTTTTTGTAACACTGCTCGTTTTACACTCGGATTAACATAATAATCCGTAGATTATCGATTTACTTATTAATTTCGAGGTATTTTTCACATCGCAAAAAAACAATAACTTTTCCTAGTCACGTCACGTAAATATTTTCATTGAACTGTCAAAATTTTATTATTCGACAAAAGCGATGTCACTCCATTCGCGATACAATCAACACACGTCGTTATGACTTTTCAGTTTGGCCGGTTATTGAAAAAAAGTTTGGACGAAAAAGTTTTGGTAGAGCCGAAAATAATGTTATGCGTTTAGTTTTTCTTGAGCAACGTGTGAATTTTCAGGAAATTACTGATTATGAATCCGTGTTATTCGTTTCGCGCGATAGACCGCTTTCCGTCCGTAGCGGCCTTCTAATACTGCTGCTTGCCGCCCCGAGATAGTAAAATAGCGCCAAGCGCCATCCACCGCTCGCCGCGGCCGGTTTTGCGTACTAAGCCTCGGATTCAATGTGCTCACAATGCCATAATAATTACGGGGACAATTACGGATTCAAAACTGTCGCTACTGAGGCCAAATCGGTCACTTATTTGCTTAGTATTGAAGGCACAGTAACCATATTTTACATATTACCGGAGTACAACAATCGTTTGAAGTTCGTTGTCGTAAGTTAAGATAAGTAGGCCTATAAATACTTACTATGCAACTTACGTGCGAATTCACCTATTTAATTATATTTTACAAACTTTTCTCAAGCTTGAAACGTCAGCAAATCAAACGTGTTCCGAAATTTCGGTAAACTACGTGTGCTTAATGGTGCACATGTAGACAATCCTACTTAAGTCTTTCTTATGCTCCTCTGCCTGAAAGGGTTAAGGGAAGAAATAAGTAGCTTGTTAATCTTACCTTACGAATATAATTAACGTACCTACATACCCACTTCAATGCTTTAACTACTTTTATCTACCAGAAAACTAATAAACCATCATTTATTACAGTACAGCAAAGGTTTACTACCTCATTTCTGAAACGACTTTCTCCCTGGATGAATACTCTGCAAGCAGTTAAATGTAAGCGTGAATGTGAGTTAAACATACGTTTAACATTGTTAATACATAGTGCTAGATAACTAAACAACTTTCCCATGAAAGATATAGCTTTAATACCTACCATAGGTAGATGCGAAAGTGAAATAATGTTTTGCATGCGACCGAACCAAACGCCTGTTAGAAAGGTTATAGCAACGATTCTCGATTATGTTACATTGCTCTAATTATGGTCTTAAACTATAAAAACCGGTAAACCGGCCAAGTACAAGTCGGACTCGCGCACAAAGGGTTCCGCACCATTATCTATTGGCCAAGTGCGAGTCGGACTCGCGCACGAAGGGTTTCGCACCATTATCTATAAAACGAACAAAAACATCACGTTTGTTGTATAGGAGCCCCCTTAAATATTTTTATCAGTATGTAATTAAGGTATTGATCTAGTTAGGTTAGGTTAGATTTGTTCGATCTTTGTATACAAGCTTATTTTGTTACACCGCCCATACCATCTCTGTCTGGCCCTATGGTTGACTGGTAGAGAATGCTTTTGGCATTAAGTCCGTCATTTGTACCACATGTTTTTGTCTGTGCAATAAAGTTTAAATAATAATAATACACATTTATTTTATTTTGGTTTTCAGTATTTGTTGTTATAGCGGCAACAGAAATACATCTGTCTGTCTTAAGTACTATCACGATTCATGAGATAAGTACATCAGTGACAGACGGACAGCGGAGTCTTAGTAATGGTCGCGTTTTACCCTTTGGGTACGGAACCCTAAAAACTACGACCTACGAGTATAGTCAATACCAACCAACCAATTTTTACTATGAAGTTAATGTAGAATTAAAAAAAATATCGCTGCTCCACACTTAGAACCGTATACGGGTCAGTGTATGGAGATAAGGAAAAAAAACACGCAATTTCGATGTTGAGCCCTTAGAAAAAGATCTTAATATTAGTATAATACTATATCTATGGTATTGATGAACACAATAAACAAATTAATTGTTTCCACAATCACACCCATTATCTAGCCCCAAACTAAGTAAGCTTGTGGTATGGCGACTAGATAACGGATAAACATACTTAACTACGTTTAAAGGAAAAACTTATATTTTTGCGTATGTTTCCTTTCTATATTTATTCCATTGACATCAAATTTTCCTACTACAATATTCTCATAAAACCAATTGAAACTTATAACTCAAACACCATAGACAAAGTATAATAAGGTTTCTCTACAACGTTTATAAACATCCATAACTTAGATGCAAATGCTCGTGCTCATCACACTAACAATCGCCC
This sequence comes from Anania fuscalis, assembly GCA_950371115.1. Taxonomy (NCBI): domain Eukaryota; kingdom Metazoa; phylum Arthropoda; class Insecta; order Lepidoptera; family Crambidae; genus Anania; species Anania fuscalis. The sequence goes on from OX493355.1 coordinate 2,591,192, forward strand.
CTCGCGGGATTCGAACCCGCAACCGCCAGGGATTGTAGTCCGGAGCGCGAACCACTACAACAGACGGTCATCGGCAATGGCTTTGGCTATTGTTCTAAACTACACTAGTAATTACAAAAAAAAACATCAACATTCAATCGAATTGAGAACCTCCTCCTTTTTTTGAAGTCGGTTAAAAAAGGTGATAAGTTTAAACACTGTCTTAAGATTAGTCAACCGATTGAAAATGTTTGTGAATAATTAGCCTCGAATGTCTGATGTTTAAAACATTTTAAATTAGTTGGCTATTATTTAGACATGGTTAAAACCTAGTTAATCTCTTTTGCAGTTTAAGACCACAAAAGTCTATCTTTAACGCTTCTAAAGATCGTAGCTACCCATAGACTAAGGATTCGCTAGTACATTCTTTATATATGTAGCTAGCTACACACATATGCGTTGTCGGTTCGGTAGTATACGTCGGACAACAATGCCGACCCGAAACATCTACTCCATTACATACATCCACATATATTCGGTTATGCCACCCGCCCCCTAATTCCCAAACATTAGCAATCAGCAATAATCGCGCAGTAATCGCCAGATTGATGGTTAGTGTCCAAATCACAGCACATCACATCACCAGCCTATATCAGTCCACTGTTGGACACAGGCCTCTCCCAAAGGAGGATTTTGACATAATCGCCACGCTTGGCAGGCGGGTTGGCGATCGCAGTTTGGCCAATGGTGGAGAGGAAACGCTGCTGCCCGTCTTCTTGTGGCGGTTCTCCTGTAGTCGCTGTTTAGGAAGAGAAAGGGTGGTGCTATTCTTTTAACGTGCCGGCAACACACGGAACGGCAGCACTAATAGTAGATTGCTTTGCTTTTGTTTTTTGCTGTCAATTTGCGATTTTAAAAGCCAGAATTGGATATTTTTTGCTATCGCATTGCTTTTGCAAGATACGCAATCAGGGACCGGCTTTGCCGATTAATATGTGTGTGTAACAACCCTGACAGACAAGCGGACAGATAGATAGCAGAGCATGTAATAGGATCATAAAAAAGAAAAGCGAATTTATGATATAAACAATGTATTTACACAGAAATTTGTACTTAACAATGATAAAAACTTATAACTAATTTATTTGTTACTATCAACTGGATGTTCTCCTATTTTTCTCTTCTTCTTGTAGTGTTCAATTCGCTCGTCTAAGCTTGCTGAAATAAAAACAAATTATTAGTTCGCAGTTTTTGTCTCATTCCGTAATCAGTTTAGCAGCATTTCTTTTGACTGAACTTCGAATCGGTTTATTTAAAACGATTGCTATGCAATGTGATATGGGCGGTACTTCTAACCCGTTAAGGCTAAGTGCGATATCCAATTTTATTGACAAAAATAATAATTTGGGGGTCAAACCCTCACGCCACCCCCTCACCCCCTATGAATAGCGGCCATTTTGTTTTTTAACACTTAAGGCAATAACAAAGATTTTATGTGTCGTAGAAGCATGAACGAAATACCAAAAGATAGCTTAAAGAACAGAGTAACTGACTGAGTTTAGGGTTTCCTTGGCTAGAAAAAAATAAATCATTAAATTATTTTGGAGATTTGTTTTGAACCCTAATTACTTTTTAAATTTTTGTTTTTAGCAATTACCATGCTAGGTTTATCTAAGATTTTTAATACTTGAAAAAGTATCGTCCGCCTCAGGTAGGATCCGAACCCACGTCCATCGCATACTGGGCGAGTGCTTTGACCACTAAGCTACCGTTAGTCAACTCGACGAAATCTTTCAAATGGTTCTCGCTGTCAAAGCCAGCGTATTTTCTAATCAATGTTGCGGTATATACTACTACCGTCAACACCCGATAGAAATATTTTTACAAATATTTAACTATTGGTAAAGATCAGAAAAGCTTAAACAATTTAAATTTTTGTTTTTAGCAATTACCATGCTAGGTTTATCTAAGATTTTTAATACTTGAAAAAAATCGTCCGCCTCAGGTGGGATCCGAACCCACGTCCATCGCATACCACCTGAGGCGGACGATTTTTTTCAAGATTACTTTTTTGTCAATAAAATTAGATACCGAACTTAGCCTGAACGGGTAAGAAGCTAAGAAGTACCGCCCATATCACATTGTATATGGCTAGCTGTGAACCGCCGGTCAATAGATGGCGCTGTACCCTCTTAGCTCGCGGTAGCATTTGATTTTTTCGGGTATCATAAGTTATCGTGTTTGAAATTTTACTTTCTCTTTCTAAAAATATATAAAATTTTTGAAATATCTCAGCGTTTTAAAACGCAAGGATATCTATCATGAAAACCTGTTTTTATTTACTTAATTCGCCGTAACAAGCACTAACAAGCCTTATTCCAAAAAGTCTGTCTCTAAAGTCGTTTTATTACGGACGATAATAGCAGAATACCAAATGTGTCAAACAATTACAATGGTATCCAATTGATATTCAATTAAAGCCACGTTTAAATAAGCCGACGCGACGGCCGGATTCGATCAAGTTCGAGTAAGTTGTTACTCGAAGAAGATAAACCACTGCTTAATCTAGAAATAAGCCAATTTTTCATTTTACCAACCACAAATCTAAGATTAAGGTGATAAACGGGTGTTTATTGGCCGTGTAAATATTATTTTGACAAAATATCAATGTCTCTGTCTGACACTGGTCGCATAGCAACTGTCAATATGTCAATAATTGGCATGGAATATCTAAATTAATTCTACAAAATTAAATTGTTGTGGCATTTCATAAACATTGGTAGGTTTATACATTCAGATTCATTCATCATTCACACTTGAACCATAGAAAAACAATACTGGATAACAGTGTATGCCAAAATATGAAAAAACGTAAACGAAACGAGTTTAGATATTCTCGTAATAGCTAAACTGGGATAAGTTAATCTTGCGTCGAATCCAGCCGTATAAGATATTGACACTTACAACAAGTCTGCCTCTTCAACAAAGAAGTATATACTTTCGGCTTAACACCTTGCAGTAAGCAGTCAGTGTGTGCCATGATTCTGTCTTCTTTACTCTCATCGTTTGTCTCTGTCGCACACAGTTTGGAGTATTGCAATTCTAGTTGGTGTAAAGTGTCTTTTATCATTGTTGATCTGGAAAAAAAAAAAAAACCCAATACAAATTGCGACGAAAAGATGGCGACGCCATATAGTCCGGCGTACTCGCCTCTCGGCTACGGAGGTCGTCAAATAACATGGAAAATAATAAATTAATAATATCAGTATAAATAATTACTTTATGTGTTGTATAGTCCATTCACTCTGCATTTGACTGATAACCGATTTTAATTCATCTTTGCTATACACCCATTGCTTTTCATCTTCAACGTCGTATGAGCAGTGAAACAAGTTGAGGGGGACGTCACAAGACATGTTGTATTGCGGTTTTCTGTGGAAAAAATAAATTTATAAAAATATCAGACAGTATCACATGTGACGTTATTTATACATAGATAAAAATATACAGGGTATCCCAAAACTCAACGATAAAACGGCACCAGCCCCTCTAGCACGAGCAACAAAACACGATATGATATGATAAAGAGATTTATCGCCTCTTTACTTACAAAATATGACAACATAGCCGCCATCATGAACTTTTACACATGAACATTTTATGAACAGAGAGCATGTCCATGCCGGTGACGTCACGGCTATGCTCGCTTTTTCGATAAAAGTTCATATTTTGACAAAAAATATGCGATAAATCGCTATATCATATCGTATCATATCGTGATTTATTGCTCATGCTAGAGGCAGAGGGCCTAGCGAGAAAGTGTATCGTTCGGTCGGTCGTAATAACCGCTCAATTTAAAACATCCACTACCCCGTATTAAAGGTTTGACAATTTATGAACAATTGAAAACAGTCGGGTTTTTTACACGGCTAGATTGTGTTGGTCATATTTTATCAAAGGATTGACAGATGAGACTGGCCATTTTCATAGGTTTATACGACCGAACGAAAGATACATTTTTGCGCTAGGGCCCCAGATGGTGGGTTGCTTATGACTACTCGAGGAAAAAATAAAAAAAAACCTCTTAAATTTTTATTTAAAAATAAAAAATGGTAATCCTTGACAATTGACTCCCCCTATGACATTTATGACTACCATATCCTCAATTGTTAAAATATGTATATTATTTATTTTTGTATCAAAAATAGTATATCTGTTGAGTTAAGTACTAAATCAAATAAACAGATTATACTACATCCAGATTATATTCTCAATTCTTACCTAGGATTCTTCTCCACGTCCAACAGCTCCCTCATCACCTCTGGTTCTTCCTTGCCCTGCCCCACCAAGAGTAGCACCGCCATGATGCACCGTATCTGGTGCCAAAGGAAGGCGTTGCCTTCTATGAGGAGGTAGTACATGCTTGTTGCTGCAACGAGAGCTTGGGGTTTATTTTAGTGTTGCCGTACTGTCGATAGTTTGACTATCGATAATTGATCATAAGTTAGTGCTATCGAAAGTATTAATACGCAGCAATACTATTGATTGTATCGATATATCTGAGCTGAGTTTTTTTTATGATAGAATCGATAATATCGAAAGTTTAGGACTGAGGGCTGAGATAGTGTCGATACTAATATTATCAATACTATTGTATTTAATCAATACTACTAATAGTATCGATATTTTTCGATAGGCCTATAAATAGTTTGGCGTTTTTGATACTATCGATAGGTCCATCGGCTTCCTCATCACCATGATGCACCGTATCTGGTGCCATAAGGCATTGCCTTCTATTTGAAGCCAGAACATGCTTGTTGCTGTAACGAGAGAGTACGAGAAGTTGAGCGCTGGGCGAAAGTTGCGCAGAAAACCATTACGATGAAGTGATTGGCTAGTCGTGCGCCGCGCCTGCACCGCCGGCCGGGATTGGTTGTTAGATCCGCGCACACGCGTCTCTGATACGATGCTCCTCTCGTAAGATGCGCAAAGCGATCCCCACTCTTTGCCCGCCATCAATATGGATGTGATAGAAAACTTATATCGTAACAGCGAGCATGACCGTGATGTCACCGGCTACGGACATGCTCGCTGTTTCGATAAAAGTTCAATTTGTCGGCTATGTATATCATATTTTGACAGTTGGGCGTCGCTAAATCGTCATATCATATCGTTTTTTTGGTTAAGATATGGCTGGTTGCAAAATTTTGATTAAGATGACACGATAATACTTACGATCATCGCTCTCCCCATCCACAGGAATGATATCAGCCTTGAATATCTCCCGCCAAAACTCCGTGACGCCATTCGCGACGTCCATCTTGCAAAGATGGCGGTAGTCGTGACGACCTACGATATATGAACAAGCTACCCTCATGGCGGGAATGTTTAGGGACGAGCGGGGGAAGTAGTATTTGTATGAGCGTTTCTTGCAGTCAAATCTAGAAGTAAAAGTCAAATTTGCACTTAATAATGAGTTTTTAGGCATTGTCAGCATTGTATAAATATTAATTTAAGAATTTGTGTCTCTCGTACCTTGTCTTTATAAATGTATTGTTATTTTAATTCTATTTTTTTTTATATAATAATAATTGAATTCAAATAATTGTAATTGTTATGCCCTAACAGGGCTCATTTTAAGGACATGATAGGTAATATTTATTTCAAGACCGTATCATCATCATCATCATCAGCCCACACTAGTCCACTGCTGGACATAGGCCTCTCTAATTGCACGGCACTCTGTACGATCGTATGTACCAAATGAATGCAATAAATATATGATTATGATTAAATTGTTTTATCCACCAATTATCTAGCCTCAAACTAAGCAAAGCTTGTACTATGGCAACTTGATAACGGATAAACACACTTAAGCTTTCATAAACATACATGACTTAGGTACAAATGCTTGTGCTAATCACTCAAAAATTTACCTAAACATTAACCCGCAACCGCCAGGCTTTGAGGTCCGGAACGCGAACCACTAGACCAAACAGTCGTCAAATTATTATTATTATTATTTATTTATCAGGCAGGCAGTTGAGACAACTGGTGGTTGCCTGTATCGTGCTAGTAATTTTTTTTTTGCAGTTAGACAGATGCTTGTCGAGTCTATTTTAACACTGATTTATACTTTTAGCTTTAAATTACTCATAAAACTCAAGTTACTCCATTCCATAACTCGAAGGGTTCAAATAAAAATAAAAATAACACACCTTGCACTATATTCAGTTCTGTCATCCGGTATCGGCATCCACGCTACAGCCCTAATATCCTTCGGTAGTACTCGGTTGAGAATCTTACAGTATGGCATCTCTGATTCGATGGAACTTTGCTGTTGTTGGAGCTCCGGCGGAGATTTACTGCGGAGATTAATTGATATCACCTGAAAGTAGTTTTAAGGGTCAACTATTGTTCAAGATCGATGTTAGAAGAAGCTCACATTTGCACCGTTCGCCGATAGATTGACATTAGTCCGCAGTAGTGAACCAATTTTCCGTTTTTATATAGTTTCCATCCTCTAGCATGGGCAACACGATATGATATGATACGATAATATAGCGATTTATCGATACCCAACTTTCAAAACATGAGCAGCCATCTTGAACTTTTATCGAAACAGTGAGTATTTCCGTGCCGGCGACATCACAGCCATGCTCGATTTTTCGATAAAAGTTCATATTTTGACATAAAATTCTAGAGAAATTGGATAGTAACATAGTGTTCGAGATGTAATTACCTATCTTTGGGTAACTGTACATATTCTGGGCCTAGGGTCTATATAATTTGGGACATCTCCTTTTGTGATTATTTTTATCTGCCATATAAAAAAAATACTTGTGGTCACTTGGTCAGGCAGTATGTATAAATCAATAAAATCTATTTATTTCAGACCTAAGTTAAGCTTACCTGTCCAAAAGAACTGACACCTTTATCTGTCCGTCCGCACCGATGATAATGTGACGTCTCCCGGCTCTCAATCAGACAAGTCTTGGTTAACGCTTCAAAGAGATAATGTTCTATGGTCTGATTTGTGCAATCCTGAACTGCTAATCCTTGGTACTCCCACCCGAAGTACATAATGCGTAGTAGGACTCTGCGATAGTTACACCTAGAATATTTTTTTAAAACCTTAGATTACACAGAAACTGAATTACTCCTGATAAATTGATTCTGTAGTGGATATTTGAATAAACTTCACACATTACACGCGCAAGCATACACGCACCCACACACACACACAATCACCCTCACTCTCACACACACACAGATTCTAATTAATTGTTACTAAATATTTAGACCTACTGCATAATAATATGTTATTAAGTCATAAAAGTTAAGGTTAGAGTGGCTCATTCTGGCACAGGTGCAATAGCACTTAAGAGAATGAGTCAATCATGTCCTAGCTTAATATTGCATAGCATCATTTGCAGATCATTGCATAGTTCTAATGATTAATCCTCTCGCTCAATTTGCGCACACGTTTGTGACAGCGATTGTTATTTAATTGTTATCTTTTTTTTTCAAGCATCGGGTTAGGGTTGTACTGTATGGTAAAGGTAAGTCATTTGATAAGTAACAAAAATATGTCAATTTTTTTCTAGCTTAACACATTGGTAGACAGTGTATACCTATAGGCATTGTCATAGCAATAAATCTTCTATTTTGTCTGGAATACTGTCCACTTATGTGTAAAATCAAATCAAATCATTTATTTTGTAGAAAGTGGTACATACAAGATCTTATAAAATATAGTAAGCTCAGCCCAATCTGCCACTAGTGGCTTAGAAATATTTACATAATTTATATGATGGTGGGTAGGTAAACATACAGGCATATTATTTTAATCAATATTAATAGTTCAATGTCAATTTTAATTTAATTCAATTTTATTAAAGTAACTATCCTTGTTAGCCATCAATTAATTATTAGAAGTCATCTTTAATATTCATTTGTAAAAAGTCGTTAACAGTATAAAAATGTTCATTAATTAATACATTTTTCAGATTGTATTTAAATTTACATACTGTCATATTTCTAATAGTAGTTAAAATGATTTATAGTGCAAAAATATAATAAAAACTGAGGAAGACTTACTTTGAAAAGTCAAATGGTTTCTTTGCTTTCATCTCTAACTTTGATGAATCATTGAATGCGTTTTTGCTTATTACATCTTTCAGCTGTTTGTTGTGTGCTTCCAATTTGATTATTTTCTCGATTAATGCCTGAAAAGACAGCAAAATCAATTTAATAACATATAAGGTACTTTTTAATGGCCATCTGAACTTCATTGAGGGCCTATGTTCAGCAGTTGACATCATATGGCTGAAAATGTAATGATGATAATGTTATAGGTTTTAAGGTGATAGTACAAAAAACGGCGACACTTAGCTGCCTAGTTGTCAAGTGAAGTTGGCTTTGGTTATATGTAAGTAAACAATATAATTTTATATAATGTAGTTGAGAGGATATTTCAACCGTGTTTTGTATGCAAGAGGTTATCACACTTTAAAAGTATATCAAAAAGTTATATTACTGTTTTGTCAAGTTTTAATAACTCTTCCAAGTTTATGCCTTGGTTCTTCTTAAGTTTAGGTGGTCTTTTGTCCATCTTATTGTTTATTTATTTAGTATTTTTGCTTGCCGCTTTACGATTTTAACGATTCCTTCCACACTAAACTTTACGTACATTCCGTATTAAACCAAAATCAATTTTAGCGTGTCTAAACCCGTTCCGAACTGTCATGTCCATAACAAAACCTGCCTGTAAGTGCACTAAAATCGATATAGGCTTAGTTCGGAACAATGGTGTTTCTAATCAACCAACATCATGTAAACTTGACAGTTGACATAATCAAGTGTCTCACAAAACTGAAAGATCTCATGTCAAGTTCAAACCACCAATGAACACTCACAAACATGTTTGTTGGTAGTCTCGCGGTACACTGGCTTGTTTAAATACCTGGACTATTTTTCCTATTCAATTAAGTGACAATGTTGTAAGTGATTTTTACGCAAGGAATTTATAATGTAACCAATTTTTAAATAAGTACATCTATGTATGCTTACTTTCAGAGACATCAATTAACTTTAATGGTTACTGAGGTAAGCCGGTATTAATACTAAAAATACGAATTAGACCATTATTGAACGAATAAAAATGTTAACACACTAACACTTTACTATCCATACTATCTATTAACTATTTATCTTAGGTACGGCTTATTATAGCCCATTTCTATTAACATCCCTGTTAAAGGCTTTAGCTGCCTATTAAACAGTGGCTAACCTCTTTTGACAGCCGCCAGTCCAGGCTAACAAAGATGTCTTCATGGTTAATAAAAAAAAATATCTCTGAATCCCGACTTCTGCCAAGGTATACCAAAATGTGGTACCAAGTAGGTAAGGGTAACAGGGTACCCACCCATACAGCACAGGGATACATGGTTCAGTGCACACAGCTACTTAGATTTCCGTAGCCGAAAATGTGCTTGCGAGCATGCTAGTGATGCCAGACTTGGCGACGCCATCGGGTCCCAGGTTCGATTTCCGACCGGTCGATGTTCAAAGGGAACTTTTCTATGTGAGATCTCGGGTCTGGGTGTTGTGTAATACCGTAGTTTTTATCTGATTTCTGTACCGCAAGGCGCAAGTAGTAGGTGCTTACTTTAGGATCAGAGCAATGTAGGTATACTAAGGGCCTGTTTCTCAATGTACGGATAATTTCTGCATTAGTTCTAAATAAGCTTTATTTTACTTATCTGAAGGATAAACACGATTCTCGACACATTTAAATTTTGACACGATTTTCAAGCACTTTTATCCTCTACGTACATATTTTTATCTTTTACATAACTTTATCCGTACATTGTGAAACAGGCACTAAGTGATGTTGTCCAATATTTATTAATAAAATTCTATACAATTCAGCATTCTCTGATTTCTGGAATTCAATACAAAGCAACTTAACCTGACGCTGCGTAGGCTCCAATTTTGATGCATATAATGGATGACTTTTTTACCGTCAATAAAATAAACGTGAGATAGGTAAATGATGTAGGTGATGATCACAACGATAATTTTAAAAAAAGAGTAATTTTTTATTTTATTTTTATTAACTATTTATCCTCATAACCATCTTAATCTAAGTTAATTTTGACGAACTGAACATTAAAAAAAGAATATTGGTAAAATAATAATAAAAATATGTAACCGACCAAAACTCAAACGCATATTTAACCGATGTATTCTATGTTTATCCATTTTTTTGGACATTCCAAAAATTATAAAATCAGTTGTGTTTTATAAACACACTCACATAATTTAACATAGTTTTAGGTTCAGAATACACAGTTATTTTTACCTGACGGTAAAAAAAGTCAGCCATATATATATACATATACAATCCATGTACTACCTCTACATATTATAAAACAAAGTCGCTTTCTCTGTCCCTATATCCCTATGTATGCTTAGATCTTTAAAACTACGCAACGGATTTTGATGCGGATTTTTTAAATATACTTATAGAGTGATTGAAGATGAGTGTATATATGTATGTTATTAAATCAGCATTGCGCCTGGCGAAGCCGGGGCGGGTCGCTAGTTATCTCTAAAGTAGGGTCAATAAATTCCTCAAATTAAACTTGACTTCCGTCACAATCTTATGCTGGGGCTTCACCTGCGTGACGCCTAACGTTCAAAAAAAGGCATGAAAAGCGTTAACTAAATTAAAGCATTAAGCTACGCGCTAAGTGCGTGGCCACACTTATTTGACGTTCGATTCTAGCGTCTAGCGACTTAGTTAGCGTGTGATCTGTGAGTGTGTCTTTAAAATAAAAAAAACGCTTCCAAGAACTCAATACTTTTCTTATTTTGTCTACTCCATCCTAACTAAATAAGTATGCACTTTAACATTTATTTCACAAAGAGTTTTTGAATGTGACCGTGTTTTAACATGTTTAGTGTAGTAGGTGTAGCCACAACAACGCACTAAACGCCCGCGTAATCCCTTTGATGTATCAAAAGTTACCGCCGTCCGAGCTATCGCCTAACGTCTAATTTTATTGAAGCAAATTAGCGCACAAAGACCGGCCACACCTGCGTATTACGTCAAATAGAGCACTAATTAACGACATTAGACGCAGGTGAAGCCCCAGCATTACAAAGAAAAACACGGCATTAAAAACTCCTAGCTAATCCATCACTGTACGGATAACAGCACGTCGACCTACCACAAAATGTCAAATTTTCTAATTTGAAAATGAACTCTATATGTCAGGCTTATAGTTGAAAATCTATTGGAGATTTTTTGACTTTTGGGGTAGGTCGACGTGCTGTTGACTGTACATATCCCACACATAGTTTTCTATATACAATTATGAGAAATATTTCTGGCAATCCTTATTAATTATTGAAGTCACAAAGCACGCGAGCGTCATTGGTCTGTAAAAATTTTTCTACCTCTAAAAATAAAAATAGTAGTTGTAGTGATGGGAAAATAACGGGGTACCTACATGCAACAAAAACTGGTTAAGTGCGTGTCGTACCACGCGTAGTATAGGGTTCCGTAGTTGCCCGTCATTACCACATTATACTTATTTCAGCAATTACTTCATTTAAGTCACTTTTAATGTTTTCCTCTAAGGAATTTTTGAACGACTAAAGTGAACGACTATTACTCTTAAACTAACTGGTCTACCTTAACCGGTATGATTTTCCTTGAAAGTTCATGAAAATCACTATTATCATGATTTTTTCCAGATTTTCAAGCCAGTAGTTTAGCTTTAGAGGGGGGAGGACAAACAAAAAAAGCTTACAACATAGGACAAGCAAAAAAAAAAACGGCCAAGTGCGAGTCGGACTTGCGCACGAAAGGTTCCGGACCATTTTCTATAAAAACGGCATAAAATCACGTTTGTTGTATGGGAGCCCCTTTAAATAAGTAGTTATTGTATTCTGTTTTTTAGTGTTTGTTATTATAGCAGCAACAGAAATACATCATCTGTGAAAATTTCAACTCACAGCTATCACGGTTCATGAGATACAGCCTGGTGAAAGACGGACAGATAGACAGTTTTACTCTTTGGGTACGGAACCCTAAAAACGGACTTTACATAATTTTTGCTGGTGAAGCTCCCTTTCAATGATTTCATGAATCTCCAAGTGTTGACGTCACAGCATGAATGACGTAATAGATGTCGTCCCCTACGGAATAATTGATGTTTCGTGGCTGTAGTATGGCGTGACGTCAGCAGTTTGTAACTGAACAAGAATTCGAAAATATTAATAACATTCTATAATTAACTCCATGATTTTTAGATTCACTGTTTCATAAAGTGTCTGACAGCTTTCTATTTTATAACACGGCTTAGTGTTGTATATAAGGTGTAAGTGAATTAGTGTCAGATATTTTTAGGAGTAACTTAGACTATCACATGGATCACATATAAGATAAATTTAAAATTATAGAACAAACTTTAATTCACGCACCAAGTAATATGATATTATGATGAACAGTGTAATATGATTATTTGAGTGCATTAATGTAATTCTGGAGAGGTTATGAATTGGCTAGCGTTGTGTGAGTAGTCTACTTGTGGTGTTTGGGTTCATGTACAGGATGATGTATATTCTTTATTTTAAAACTTTTTATTTTTTCGATTTTTTTTAATTTGTTCTATAATTTTAAATGTATCTTATATGTGATCCATGTGATAGTCTAAGTAACTCCTAAAAATATCTGACACTAATTCACTTACACCTTATATATGTAGTATGTATGTTTAAAAGTCATCATCATTTTAGCCTATAGGACGTCCACCGCTGAAAATACGTAGGCGTGAATATTATTTATAAGATTCCAATTTTGGTTTTATAATAATAAAACTTGTAAAGCAGTAGAACTGTTCATCATCATCATCATCATTTCAACCATAGGATGTCAACTGCTGAACATAGGCCTCCCCCAGTGACCTCTACATTGGCCGGTTGGATCCAGCGGCTAAGCGGCTTCCTGCAACCTATACCAAGTCGTTTAATTAAACAAAGAATCAATGATTTTATAACCTCCATAGCCACGATGCGAGCCGTCGTACTTACTTGGCTTCGCCATCTCTGAGATCCCGGGTTCGATCCCCGGTCAATGAATTTTACAAACGTTTCTAAATTGTCTCTGGTCTGGGTGTTGTGGTACCGTCGTTGTTTCCGATTTCTAAAACACAAGCTTGTGCCTTAGTTAAGATATTAGAGTAATGTATGTGATTTTGCTTAATACTTATTTATTTTATTAATAAAATAAATAATAAATATTGGACAACATCACATACATTGCTCGGATCCTAAGGTAAGTAGCTAAAGCACTTGTGTTATAAAAATCAGAAACAACGACGGTACCACAACACCCAGACCCGTGCCTATATATAAAAGTTCGTTTTCTACATTGATCCGACCGGGGATCGAACCCGGAACCTCAGAGATGGCGCCACCCCTTTTAAAGTCCGGCATGCTCGCCTGTCGGCTACGGAGGTCGTCTAATTATTATTTACTAGCTGTTTCCCGCGACTTAGTTCGCGTGGTTTTTAATTTATACTTAATGTATTTTACATATAAATCTTCCCTTTGAATCACTTTATCTATTGCTGAAAACTGCATTAAAACCCGTTGAGTAGTTTAAAAGATCTAAGCGACCAGACAGCGAGAGTGACTTCATTTTAAACTATGTAGACTTAAGAATAACATCTGATATTTTCTATTGTGTAAAAATGTTGAAAAGGTACTCTTCTGGTCGACCACGATTTGAACTGGGACCTTGCATCGATATTCAAATTTCAAACTAACAAGCCATAGAATCTTCAAAACTAAGTAATTCTTAAACAATTTCTCTGCATTATTGTGCAAATAAACGATTTATTTATTTATCCGTATTACTTACTATGACAATAATTGTAAATATGCAAATGTATTTGACAAAAAACCTTAAAAATCGATTATAAACATATTTTCGAGTTTAGGTTTTCATAAATGCCTTCGAAATGCACGAATGAGATTACTCGAGTACAATTTGATTAGTTTCAGCATACTAAATTGAAAACATGATTAAATACTTTGAATATACAATGATCGACGTAAATCTTTAAATGGTTGTGTGTTGCTAGTACCTTGCGTAGGTGCGCAGACGACCTGGTAAAGGTTGCAAGACGACGCTGGATGCAGGCCGCTTCCAACCGGCCGATCTGGAAGTCACTGGGGGAGGCCTGCTGTGTGGTGCCGGCAGTGCCGTGTGGTGCCGGCAGTGCCGTGTGGTGCCGGCACGTTTAAAATATTGCACCACCCCTTCTCTTCCTGTGGGTGTCGTAAGAGGCGACTACAGGAGAACCGCCATAAGAAGACGGGCAGCAGCGTCTTCTCTCCACCATTGGCCAAACTGCGATCGCCAACCCGCCTGCCAAGCGTGGCGATTATGGCAAAATCCTCCTTTTGGAGAGGCCTGTGTCCAGCAGTGGACTGATATAGGCTGGAGATGATAGGGAGGCCTATGTTCAGCAGTGGACGTCCGCCGGCTGAAATTATGATGATGATGAGTACCTACGCGGCATCTATGTAGAACGCTATATGGCGTAGTAAAATAATGAGTACCTATGGCAAAGAGTGGGGATCGCTTTGCGCATCGTACGAGACGATCATCGTATCAGAGACGCGTGTGCGTGGAGCTAACAACCAATCCCGGCCGGCTGTGCCAGGTGCGGCACGCGACTAGCCAATCACGTAATTTTAGTCTTCACTCATCTTCCGTGCCGCTCTAGTTGTACGAATAAACAAGGCTTCAGGATCCAGATATATCAAATAAAATGTATAATTTAGGTAATATAAATATTGGAAAACATCACATACATTGCTCTGATCCTAAGGTAAGTAGCGAAAGCCCTTGTGTTTTATAGAAACCAGAAACAACGAAGATACCACAACACCCAGACCCAAGACAATTCCAAATGAGATTTTTAGTTTAACGAGAGTCGATATTTAGGCCCAGTCGATTGTATATGTACCTATCTTTTGCTATGGTAATTTTTATTTATGATATTAAGGGTACCTAGCAATTAAATATGTAATTATTGTTTTCTTAAAATGTACCTACTTCCAAATTATGATCTTCAGAGAGAGCTATGTTTTTATTGCGTCTTCTAAAAGGATGTAAGGTTTTTTTTTCAGTTTTAAAAACTATTGATGTGTAATCCACAAAAAGATTTGGTAGTATATTGTTTTAAACTTTCATGGTCACTAACATTAAAATAGTTTGTTACGGGATTGCTACCATGTACCTTATTTTTGAGTTTCCAATATTTCGGCACTGTTGCAAGCGCCATGATCACGGAGTAAAATAAGGAACATGGTAGCAATCCCGTAACAAACTATTCTAAGATTTGGTAGTGTTACTGTGAATTTTCTGATAAGACATTTTGGAAGATACCTAGTTTATGTAGAGGAGAAAAAGTATAGAACCTAAAATACATCCTTGTGGTATAAAACCTCTTTAATATTTTACCGCTGACTGTACTTTTTCCATCTAGTTTTGCAATTTTAGTATTGAATGAGAACTATTCTATTAAGCAAATAAAATTTTATTTCTGAATTTTCCAACGTATGCTCAATTCCGTTTAATTTCATAGGCTTTAGTCATATGAAGTAGTAAGACCAATTTAGTTTTTTTGGGTTCCGTACCCAAAGGGTAAAACGGGACTACGGGAAACTATTACAAGGCTCCGCTGTCCGTCTGTCCGTCTGTCCGTCTGTGACCAGGCTGTATCTCGTGAACCGTGGTAGCTAGACAGAAATTGAAATTTTCACAGAAGATGTATTTTTGTTGCCGCTATAAGAACAAATACTAAAAACCTAAATGAAATAAAAATTTAAGGGGACTCCCATACTACAACTAACGTGATTTTTTTGTTCGTTTTTATAGATAAGGGTTCGGAACCCTGCGTGCGGGAGTCCGACTCACACTTAGCCGGTTTTTTTATAGATAATGGTGACAGGTCCGCGTATACCCAATTCCGTAATTTTTTTAAACATATTTTGACACATTTTTGACACACAATAATTGTATTATAAATTTGATGACATCCATAACCGAGTGGCGAAAAATGCGGCGGACATCACTTAAATTGCTTTGATCCTTAGGTAAGTAGCGAAAGCACTTATGTTATAAAAATCAGAAATCACGAACGGTACCACAGCACCCAGAACCGAGACAATATAGAAAAGTTCATTTTTTTACGTTGACCCGACCGGGAATCGAACCCGGAACCTCAGAGATGGCGACGCCATATAGTCCACAGATTAGTCAGAGTTAGTCCGGCGTGCTCGCCTCTCGGCTATGGAGGTCATCAAAGCTTGATTTGGGTTTATTTTTTAATTCTCTTATAGAACTTTGATGATACGAAAACCATTGAAATATATTTACTATAGCATTCTGAAGATTAGCCCAAACAGGATCTCATTAATTATTACCTATCGTTTCACTAGAAATCGAACTGGCATTCAGAATGTTAGTCTAGTAACTAGGAACTTCTAATTTTCCAATTACACGTCATGTTTTTTGTAACAGTTTTTTCAAGCCACGTGTCTTTAAAAATTCATAAACAACACAAAAAGCTAGGATAGATTAAATCTATCCCCAGTAAACGTTAGTGACAATTTGTAAATAGCTTTCATTGAAAAACGAACTTTAACGTAAGGATATAAGGTATAAATATAATGTTTATTTATTTGAGTGACTTTACGTAAAGTGCTGTTCCTGACGTAGAACCAAATTACACGGTGCTCGACTCGATAGAGTTGTTTTGGGATAATAGCTAAATGCATATCGATATTTTTTCACACAAATCAGGCTTAATTATAGATCTTAGAATAGAATAGAATAGTTATATTATAAAAGCATATAACACCAACTAAACTACTTATGTAAAAGTTGCACAAAAAATTACACTACCTTAACTTCCTATTATTTAAAACAATTACTTTTTTGATTATCTTGTTGACGTGATAACGTCTTTTATATCGATGATCGGCTACACGCACGAAATGGTCATGTTTCGCGTGTGAGCGAGAGCGCGGAACAAGCGATAGAGAGGCACGATCGGCCTAAGCGGTCTTCAGCTTGTGTGTGATGCATCAATCTTTTCTTCTCCACCAGCAGATGCGTCCGAGTGTTACAATGTTTTCTCATAACGTTATCACGTAAAATTAACGTCCGTAAACCGACTTTACAGACAACCAATTTTCAGACATTGGTAGTACACCAATGTCTGAAAATTGGTTGTATACAGCGTTATTAGATGCTGTTTAAAGTTCATGGTAAGATCTCTGAACTCAAAACAAAGAATAATTACTAGTCGTTTAATAAAACACAAAAGCTGTCATTTGTAAACTATTTGTTGACTGACCACCACTAGAATTAGTCGCAGTCAGTGCACAGAAAAGCAAAATCAATCTATGAAACTTCGTGAAGGTCAGTTCCTTATCTGCGTTGCCTTTGATTTAGCTAAGGAAACTGGCACTCTGGGGTGATTATTATTTAGTCTGCGAAGGAGGTCAATCAGCCACGACGCGTGAACACTTTAAGAATATCGATAAATTTTTCACGGCCTCCACCGCTTCACTAGTACATTACCGCGTCATTCAGCCATGTTGGAAGTTTATATGAAAATCGAATGCCGGCGGAAGCGCGCCTGTCATGCAGCGCGGGAAAATATTGTAAAAAAAGAACGCTTTTTTTTTCAATGACAGAACTAATAGTGAGGTTTTATGTGAAGTGATTTAGTTTTTTTTGTGGTAGATGAAGATTGGATAAAATCGTTTAAGGTGGGTTATTTTCAAATTAAAATTAGTCGCGGTTTGCAATGTTAAGTTTATCGTTGTGAAAATTGTCGCTTATTTATGAATGTACTTATTATGAAACTAAGTAGCGTTCAGTAGCGTTTGGTTTTACAAGGTCTGAAAATCGGAGAGGCTCGTAGTGGTATTGATATTTTTTTTAATATTGATTATTTTTTTAACTATTTATTAGTGGAGTGTAAGCACAACATGGTAGAGTTAATGGCATTGGCATTTTCTACGAGTCAACCATAGGAATTGACCGTTTAATGTTTTTTTATTTTATTTTTTTTTCGATATCGTAACGAGTTTTTTAGTCGAAGTAGAGTTTATAAAAACTTCTTAGCTGAGTGGTTGTTTTAGTCAGGAAGTACCCATAGAGCGTCATGTCAACATTTGTTTTAAAGTTTTTGTATTAGGTCTATTAATTTAGGTAAAACTTAAAATGAAAAATATTAAGTAGCTATTTATACCACTGGTAAACTCTAGAAAAAATAAGTAACAATTTTTTGTATCTATCAAAAATAATAGAAATATGTCAAACATAAGAAAGATATTGACACTTTATCTTACGAGGTACCACCATAGATATAGAATGTAGCGAATCCTAAGTCTATGGGTACCACAAAATAAATGTTGCCAGCACACCCAGACTCGAGCAGTTTAAAAAAAGTTCTCGAACCGGGTCGAACCTTGGACCTTTTGTATTTGATTTTTTAAACGATAAGTACGTATGGACAATACTTAACTCGCATTTAATAAGTGTCTTGCAATAGTCTTTTTTGTAAAAACATCGAAAAACATGATTGAATTTCTTCGCGTCGCTTTTTGGGGTTCCGTTCCCAAAGGGTAAAACGGGACACTATTACTAAGGCTCCGCTGTCCGTCTGTCTGTCTGTCCGTGTGTCAACTCACCAGGATATATCTCATGAACCGTAATAGCTAGACAGTTGAAATTTTTACAGATGATGTAGTTCTGTTGCCGCTATGACAACAAAGACCAATAAAAACCAGAATAAAATAGATATGTGAGGGGGGCTCCCATACAACAAACGTGTTTTTTATGGTTTTTAGGATTCTGTACCCAAAGGGTTAAACGGAAACCTATTACTAAGGCTCCGCTTTCCGTCTGTCTGTCTGTCCGTCTGTCACCAGGCTGTATCTCATGAACCGTAATAGCTAGCCAGTTGGAATTTTCACAGATGATGTATTTCTGTTGCCGCTATAACAACAAATACTAAAACCAAAATAAAATTAAAATTTAAGGGGGCTCCCATACAACAAACGCATTTTTTTGGTGCAGAACCCTTCGTGCGCGACTCCTACTCGCACTTGGCTGGTTTTTTTACTGTGTGTGAAAAACAAGTCCTCAACATAGACAAAAAATATCACAAGATGTTAACATTACTTACACACTTGTTTTTTTCATTTTACTCACTTTTACTCAATGTTTTAATTTAACTAGCTGACCCGGCGAACTTTGTACCGCCTTAGATTTGTTTTTTTGGCAGGTACGAATAGTTATAGTTTAATATTTTTTTAATATTTACCTTGGATTTTTTTATATTTTCTCTCCGTTTCAACCTTCCATGGACTTTCACCAATATTTCAAAGTTAAAATTACCGAAACCAGTCCAGCCGTTCACGAGTTTCAGCGAGACAAACGAATAGAAATTTATTTTTATGTAAAAACGATACAAAAATATCTATCCCGGCTGCAATGGTGAAAGTATTCCATGAATAGACTACGATAGCGAAGAATTTTCGTGGTAATAAGGTAATTAATAAATAATTCCTTAGTTTATTTTCTTTTTTGGACTTACTAAAACTTTTACAAATTACTACTACTTACAAAATATTCTATTACAACATCTTTGAATCTTGGAAACATAAGGCCTTTAAAATCGCTTTGTAATTTACTATCTAATATTTGACATTACAGATACCTACTCTAGTTTTGTGAAGATAACGACATGATATTTGTCTTTTTTTCTGTTTTTTTTTCGGTGTGGATATGTATGTATATGTATATGTATATGTATTTATACATAATAAATTAGAAGGTGTAAAAAAATGCAATTTAAATGTGTTTCGATTTAAACAAACGGTCAGTAAGAGTTACCTAATTTGTTTTAGTGTGAAAACAGTTTGTACAAAATATGTTTTATTAGGGTTCCGTACCCAAAGAGTAAAATGGGATTACTAAGGCTCCGTTGTCCATCTGTCTGTCTGTCTGTCCGTCTGTCACCATGTATCTCACAAACCGTTATAGTTAGAGACATGAAATTTTCACAGATGATGTATTTCTGTTGCCGCTATAACAACAAATACTAAAAAACAGAATACAATAAATATTTAAGAGGGCTCCCATACAACAAACGTGATTTTTTTGACGTTTTTATAGATAATGGTACGGAACCCTTCGTGCGCGAGTCCTACTCGCACTTGGCCGGTTTTTATGTTATTTTTGGTGTCGATATTAACTAGTATTAGTGTTTATTCAACTAGTATTAGTGTTTTGATTTGAACAAACGGTCAGCAAGAGTAACTTAATTTGTTTTCGTGTAAAAACAGCTCATTCTTATCATCTCAGCCTATTGCAGTCCACTGCTGGACGTAAGCCTCCCCCAAAGAGCGCCAAAGAGCACGACTTTACGCTTTTTCCATCAGGCCTGTCATCCATCTTCCTAAGGTCGTCGGTCCATCGACGCTCATCAACAAAATAACTTGATTTTTTTTTTTCTACAAAATATGTCTTATCTTTATGTAAAGAGTGTAATACCCCAGATTAAAACTGCATAACGCAAAGTTGATTGATGAATCAACTGTTTTGCAAAGAGTCGAGTTTTCAGTAGCCAGAAAACTTTTATAAGACGAATAAGTTTGACCGAACGGCCAATTTTATCATTATTTCAGACGACCTCCGTAGCCGAGAGGCGAGCAAGCCAGACTTTAAATGGCGCCGCCATCTCTGAGGTTCCCGGTTCGATCCCCGGTCGGGTCAATGTGAAAACGAACTTTTCTATATTGTCTCGGGTCTGGTTGTTGTGGTACCGTCGTTGTTTCTGATTTCTATAACACATGTGCTTTAGCTACTTACCTTAGGATCAGAGCAATGTATGTGATGTTGTCCGATATTTATTTATTATATTTATTTATATATTTCACGTCCACTGCTGAACATGAAAAAAATATTATTTTGCAGCAAGGTTCGAGCGTTTGATGTGGATGAGCCAATGCCTCAAAACGCCCGTCAAATCTTCTCTAAATATCACCTAAGCGATACAATAAACATACTCTCTATTTCGCTAAGGAGTGGGTTCCCATTACTATTGTCGATGAGTGACTTCAGTGATAAAGTAACAGCGCATATCACATAAGCAGTACAAACAAACATAGACTCTATTTCGCTAAGAAGTGGTTTCCCATTACTATTGTCGACGAGTGACTTCAGTGATAAAGTGACAGCGCATATCACATAAGCAGTACAAACAAACATAGACTCTATTTCGCTAAGAAGTGGTTTCCCATTACTATTGTCGATGAGCGAATTCAGTGATAAAGTGACAGCGCATATCACATAAGCAGTACAAACAAACATAGACTCTATTTCGCTAAGAAGTGGTTTCCCATTACTATTGTCGATGAGCGACTTCAGTGATAAAGTGACAGCGCATATCACATAAGCAGTACAAACAAACATAGACTCTATTTCGCTAAGAAGTGGTTTCCCATTACTATTGTCGATGAGCGACTTCAGTGATAAAGTGACAGCGCATATCACATAAGCAGTACAAACAAACATAGACTCTATTTCGCTAAGAAGTGGTTTCCCATTACTATTGTCGATGAGCGACTTTAGGGATAAAGTGACAGCGCATATCACATAAGCAGTACAAACAAACATAGAATCTATTTTGTTACAGAGTTGGTTCACATTATTGATCGTCGATTAGTGAAGTGAAGTGATGTCGAAGTGATCGCGGTTTTGTTTAGAAAATCGCCAAGCTATTTGTAGAATGCTGTTAGACCTGAAGGCCACTAGGAAAATTATTCGTTCGATTGGACGTATAAACCTAACAGATTAAAATTACCATCTCCTTGTACCGATCCTTTGACAAAATATGACCAACTTAAAATATCCGTGTAAATAACACGACCGTTTTCAATAGTTTACAAATTGTCAAAGGTTTGATACACAAGTGAATGGCTATTTGATTTGATAGGTTAATACGTCCCAACAATCGATGCACATTCGTAGTAAACCTCTTGGATATTGCAATCATCATAGACCTTCGTTTTAGTTCTATCTTCCGTATAACACAACGTAGAGCAAAATTATTTGTATAGACCTCACAAATTACCTAGTTTTAAAGCAAAGCTTTTGCATGCCGTCAATCGGTAGAGCACGCATGTACACAATAATATGATAAGATCTTAAATGTACCGTGTTTCTTACGCAAATAAATTATTTCATTCATTCATTCATTCATTCAAAGATGAGGAAAACTTACTATAGGTAATTATTTTGATAATTTTTTTTCTCGGAAATATATTCCTCCTACCGCTCCCCGTTTCTAGGCGGGCTATGGTAGACTATGACACTAGATTCGGCAAATCTGGTTTTTCCATTTGAAACGTATGTCGTCAGACCTCCAGTAGTAACTTATCCAGTTGAACCAAACCATCTATTCTGGACAATAGATTAATTAAATTAATTAAAAATGGGACAACATCACATACATTGCTCTGATCCTAAGGTAAGTAGTGAAAGCACTTGTGTTAGAGAAATCAGAAACAACGACGGTAAAGTTTGTTTTCTTCATTGACCCGACCGGGGATTGAACCCGGAACCTTAGATATGGCGACGCCATATAGTTTGGTGTGCTTGCCTCTCGGCTACGAAGGTCGTCATAGGGGTTCCCTACTCTAGCTCGAATATCATTTCGCCGATGTTCATTTGCTCGATGTCTATACCTCGAAGGTTCACTACCTCGGTGGGCCGTTAGCTCGAAAGATCAATAGCTCGAAGGCTTATTTGCTCGACAAGACTTTAGCTCGTCGGCTCGTATTCGTATCGTTAATGGGTTATTTCCTCGACAAAGTGTTGATAAAAGAAATTTATATGATTCAAGGATTAATTAATATATTATTATAGATAGGCTCTTCATAAGAGGACTCAAAACATTTTGGACAATGACTAACACCAGTGCTATCTGAATATGAAAGCTTTTCTCTCATGAGTAAGGGACGTAAATCCGACCATATATTCGAAAAATTCTAGAGCTACGTACAGGATTTGAACTTGCGAAACACGAGCCTTCAATGCTTATAAAACTTTACTGAAATCAATCACAACTTTTGAAGATGAATATCAATGCTTATATAAAAATTTCTTAAAATCACAACTTTTGAAGAGTAGTAGCTATAACAATTCAAAGTTTAGTCACTGTTTATTCTTTATGGTAGTTTTTTTCCATATTCGCACCAATCATCTAGCCCCAAACTAAGCAAAGCTTGTACTATGGCGACTAGATAACGGATAAACATACTTAAATACGTTTAAAAAAATCCATGACTTACGTACAAATGCTCGGGTTCATCACACTTACATTTGCCCCTTGCGGGATTCGAACCCGCAACCGCCAGGCATTGTAGTCCGGAACGCGAACCACTACACCAGACGGTCGTCGTCTATTTTAACGTTATTTTTAGTGAACTATTCATTATCATTTTAATCATAGGACGTGCACTGCTGAAGAGTCCTTTACTCTTCCAGTGACTTCCAGATTGACTGGTTTCACGCCACCTGCATCCAGCGGCTTTCCTTATCTTGACTAAATAATCATCGTCATCACCAATTCAGCCATAGGACGTCCACTGCTGAACATAGGCCTCCAATGACTTCCATATTGGGCGGTTAGAAGTGGCATAAATAGATAGATACTCTTTATTGCACACCAAACAAAGAAGTTACAGTTGATATTTACAGACAGATGTACAATTTAGGCGGTCTTATCGCTAAAAAGGCATCTACATCCAGCTGCTTCAACCTATACCAGAATGTCTGTCCACCTTGTAGGTGGACGTGGGACGTCCACCTGCAAGGTGGACAGACATTCTCATTCAATAATAAGACTAAAAAATGGACGTCCCACTCAATAATAAGACTAAAATAATTCTAACTAACATAGGTTATTATCATTATGATATTAACCCATATGCTCGGAAAAAATATAAAAACTGAATAGCAATGGCCGCGTCACAAATGTGTGTGCGAATTGAGCGAAAATTAAAATTCAATGTGATTGTTTTTTGTTCTAAGAGAAAAATCAATAATTACATTTTAAACTGTCCAGAAGGTATCAATCTAGATGGTTATATCTAGGCAGACAATAATTACGACCAATTACAACAGATATTCTTGTAACTGATCTGTAGTTATGTGAGAAAATCTTCACACAGCTTAATTCAGAGCAAATTATCGATGTTACTTTATTTAATCCTTCACGTGTACGCCATGTTCTTACCTTATTATCTCACAAAGGCCATTTTGTTCTACTTTTGTATTGTTATAAAATATGTGTGTCTAATCAAATATTTCTCATTCTTTCTATCATCAATAACGGTTGCAGGATATAAAATTTTGTGTGTATATTCAGTAGGTCTGAGAATAAGTCGTAAAGTATATTTCGTACCGTTTGGGGATTAGGGTGTCCCCACGCGAACGAAGTCGCGGGCAACAGCTAGTGTCTAATTATAATCGTCTCATGTTAGAAAATTAATGTTTTGGACAGATTTTGCATTGATCGATCAGCTTACTTTTTAGGTTTCCGTACCCAAACAAAGGGTAAAACGAGACAATATTACTAAGGCTCCGTTGTCCGTCTGTCCGTCTGCCCGTCTGTCCGTCTGTCCGTCTGTTCGTCTGTCCGTCTGTTCGTCTGTCCGTCTGGCCGTCTGTCCGTCTGTCCGTCTGTCCGTCTGTCCGTCTGTCCGTCTATCCGTCTATCCGTCTATCCGTTTGTTCGTCTGTCACCAAGATGTATCTCATGAACCGTGATAGAAAGTTGAAATTTTCACAGATGATGTTTTTCTGTTGCCGCTATAACAACAAATACTAAAATATATATATATATGTATCATGGCAAAATCCTCCTTTTGGAGAGGCCTGTGTCCAGCAGTGGACTGATATAGGCTGGTTATGATGGTGATGAATTAGACGGAAAGCACCACTAAATACTGGAGATTGTAAATTTTACTTAAGAGAAACATTCCGTTATTTAAAAAAAAAATATAAGAAAACTGTTAAGTAACTAATAAGAAGTAGCAAGTTCAACTTATTATGACTGACAAAACATAGCAATCATCTATTGCAATCGCAGTGTTTATAGAAATATTTGTGATGTTCCGACTACTTGCAGGCCGCTTCCAACCAATGAGGTATAATGTACTAGCGTACTGGAGAACACATCTCGAACTAAATGTTTCAGCCAAGCATTTTAGCCCGGTGGACTACAAAGTTTGAACGGTGAAAAATAAAGAAGCAGTTTTGACAACTTCAATTATTGACACTGACTGAAGCTTTGTAGTCCACTGGACTACTGCTTGGCTAAAACATTTAATTCGAGATGTATTCTCTAGTACGCTGGTACATTATACCTCAATGCTTCCAACCGGACAATCTGGAAGTCATTGGGGGAGGCCTATGTTCAGTAGTGGACATCCTGCAGCTAGGCTCTCTCTATCACGAACAAAAAAAAAAACCGGCCAAGTGCGAGTCGGACTCGGGCACGAAGGGTTCCGTACCATTCATTGTCTACAAAAACGGCAAAAAAACATGTTTTTGTATGGGAGCCCCCTTAAATATAAGGTCCGATTTTATTAGTGTTTATTCTGTTAACCTGTGACTATATAGGTGAAAAGCAATCGTAAAAACCAATTTTCAAATGTGTACCATAAAAACT
The DNA here is from genome assembly GCA_950371115.1 of Anania fuscalis. Taxonomy (NCBI): domain Eukaryota; kingdom Metazoa; phylum Arthropoda; class Insecta; order Lepidoptera; family Crambidae; genus Anania; species Anania fuscalis. The sequence continues at coordinate 2,617,015 of OX493355.1, forward strand.
AAAAAAGTTAAAAATCAACAACATTGACTTCATATTGCATAAACTTGTCCTATCTTTGCTACGTTTAACCATCTGATTATCCGTCTTAATCCTTCCCCTTGTACAGAGCGAGAAAGAGTTGAAGATAGGACGAGTTAATGCAATATGAAGTCGATGTTGTTATTTTGTAATTAAATAAATAAATAATAAATTATATATTTCAACTCTCTAACTATCACGGTTTGAGATACAGCCTGGCGACAGACGGACAGACAGACAGACGGACAGCGGAGCCTTAGTAATAGAGTCCCTTTTTACCCTTTGGGTACGGAACCCTAAAAAATGCCCTGGAATACACTACAATTGTCATAGTATTGAATTACGAAATCGATATTCATGATTTAAGAGGTACCAGGCTATACATTTTATCAGAGGCGTCTCCCAGTTTACTGAAACCCAGGTCAATTTAGGTTATTTTCTGAATTAGCCAGAATCGGAAATCGAATACAGCCATTAAGTGGATACATCATAAGTTTATTTACCAGACTATGAGTGTTACTTGATATAATTGTACTTTGTCATTAATTTAATTTTCTGTTAGTGTATAACTGAGATCTGTGAAAAGGGGCCTAACGAAAAATTTTGGGTTGGCTCCCATAATCCGCCAAGTAGTGGCGCTTACAGAGGTATAGTGTGAAACCTTGTAAATAAAAAGAGCTGGCAATAACATTGCGTATTCATCGCTCCTACTTATCGTATTTGCTAAGTCGCGGTTTCCACTTAAAATCAATTTGATTATTTATCGCTCATGGGGTTATTTGCAAATATGCATACTGCCACCGCAGTTTGCGTATTCTTTTATCTATATAAACTTAGCTTCAGTTCTCAGTATGATAATTATATTTAAATTTAGCTCTTACAGAAACCCTAATTAAGTAATATCAAGTCTTTGTTAGATCTATAACTATTGAAATTTTGCTAGAATGATACTAAACCTTCAATGCCTGTATCAAGGTTGTACCAATTACTTGGTTAAACCAACAAGTATAACCAGAACTATGGTTAGAAGTGCAATTACCTTTTACTGGATGTATTTAGCAACATACTACAAATTAATACGTCAAACTGTTGGAATGACGCTTATTTGCATGAAAGGGGAGCCCAAAATTTGGAGAACACGAACTCTGATATTATAAGACATGTGATAGTTAGGTAATTATGAAGATAAGACGAAACCAAGGAATTTGACAAATGGAAGACAAAAAAATCTTAAATTTAAGTATTCTCTTAAAAACACCAAATACAGGGTGTACAAAAGAATGGGACACTCCTTAAAACCACGTAATAAGCTAGTCATATACAACAACTTTTCCTATGGGAGCAACATCGAAATCGTGATTTTATTTTCAGATGATCCATACATTATCATCGAGGTATGCGAGTAAGTTTGTATGGAGAAGCTGAAAAAAATTTATCGATTTCGATGTTGCTTCCATAGAAAAAGTTGTTGTATATGACCAGCTGTCCACGTGGTTTTAAGGAGTGTCCTATTCTCTTGGACACCCTGTATATTACTCTAAACTAAATAAAGAATGAAGCGACTGGATTACAGATATTTGCTTTAATACATTTACGTATACAAATATTTATTACTCGATTGAATAATGTTAAGAATTCTGCTCAGGTACAACGGGCGGACTAAATACAAAACACTTGCTCCTTGAGATTATTTAACGTGGTCCTAAGCACAGATTACAGTAAACCTACATAGTCTTAATGAAGAATTATATATATTATAAATATACATAATATTTATAATATATATTAATAATAATAAATATTGGACAACATCAAATACATTGCTCTGATCCTAAGGTAAGTAGCTAAAGCACTTGTGTTATAGAAATCAGAAACAACGACGGTACCACAAAACAAAGACCCGAGCCAATATAGAAAAGTTCGTTTTCTACATTGACCCGACCGGGGATCGAACCCGGAACCTCAGAGATGGCGCAGCAATTTAAAGTCCGGCGTGCTCGCCTCTCAGCTACGGAGGTCGTCGAATATATTTATAAATACGTAATAGGAGCGAGTAGGTATTTCACAACTCTATAGTTTGTGTAAAGTTTATGAAAGTCGACCGTCTGGTGTAGTGGTTCGCGGTTTGGGCTACAAAATCTGGCGGTTGGAGGTTAAAATCCCGCAAGGGGAAAATGTTTATCATTTGTACATAATTCATGAATGTTTCTGTATGATTCTGTATTTAATCCTTCAACTAGTGTTGCCGTATCATCGATTGTGCATCGATTATAATCGATAGTTCAAAATGGGGCCCAAATAATGTAAAAATCGATAGTACCGATAGTAATGATATAATCGGTAATATCGATTCCTGTTTTTACCCAATGTAATCTATTAATCGATTATAATGCATAGTCAAACACAATATAATCGATAGTATCGATATCAAGTTTTGAAGCAATACTATCGATATAATCGATTTTATCGATCCAATCGATTTAATTGACATATCATCTAAGATAGTATTGCTGTCTTGTTACATTTCACCCAACTTTGCTATCCCGTTTTGTGAGTGAAAAACTGGGTAGAAATTACTTTATTACAGTTTCATTTTGCGTGACTACTGTGTATGTTGTGCCCCATTGTACAGAAGATGTCTAAGAAGACGTAATATAAATGACGATTATATCTAAAAATTATTGTAGATTAATCGATAGCTACATAATAATCGATATAATCAATAATATAGTATTGACTTGATTTCTAGTATCGATTTAATCTAGTATTATCAAAATACGCAATTATAATCTTTTAATCGATTTTAATCGACTGTATTGTCCTAAATTTTGATATCGATATTATCGATAGTATCAATTTTGCTATCGATTTTTAGATTATTTAGGGTGGGAATAATCGATTAATCGAAAATCGATTATTCGGAAACACTACCTTCAACCCCTAAGTGCCAGCTGGTTGCCATACGTCCATTGCTATTATTCATCTACTTATTGTCTTAAAAGTTGAAGGGTTTAGTATGTTTATCCGTTATCTAGTCACCATAGATAGTGAAGGCTTTTTTGTTAGATAATTGAAGTGATTTTTCAAGCAATGGCCATTAAATGGATAGGCTGTTCTATTTAAACTCTATCACGTGCATAGAGGCGCATCAAGGGTCAGCTTACACTGGCCGAATCGGATAATTGGTCACGCAAATGCATAAGCTAGTTTATGCACCGACCAATACGTACATTTTTAGAAATCATTACGTTAATAATACGTTTTAAGGCTTGCAAAGACGAGGGACTTTTGTGCACGGAGGACAATAGCACCCGAAAATTCCGCGCAGAGTTTTTCATGGACTCAAAGCACATGGTTTGCGATCTTTTGGTGGCCAGAAAAAAAGTTTATTAAAACGGATAATGTGGAGGCTTTCATTCAGATATTACGATGTATTGTATTTTAATTAAAGTTTAAGAACTCGACATTAATACACATTGTAAGTACCTACTGCCTACCTTGAAATAAAACCAATGCCCGCCACTGAGTCGGATGCAAGCAACATCAAAGACGTGGATTCGATTCTCATCATCATCACCATCATATGATCAGCTCGATGGTGGTAAATTAATATACAAAGTTCCAAATTGATAAGACATGAAAAATACCTAGAACTCAACATCCTAAATTAACAGTGAATTTACGTAAACAATGTAGTATAATTAACTAACTGTTGAAAGGTTCTCGCTTAGTTAAAAATAATAGACAAGGTAAACTTGTATCAAAGGCTAAAAGCGGTGCTAAAGAGAAGATAATCAATTTGAAATGCGCGACATAATTAGACATACATACGTAATGGTTACTGATTGTATAGTAATGGTTTTAATTAAACCTAAACTCTTGGTAGTTGAAATGTTTGATAGTCAAAATATATACTAATGAGTGACGTTGCCGCATAGTGTATATTATGTCGATTTAGTGCTGCTACATATATTTTAAAATAAATAATAATAAATAAAGTTCCAGCAAGTTCCTAGCATCTAAAAAAATACGATTTCAATGTTGCTCCCATAGGAAAAGTTGTTGTATATCACCAACTGATCACGTGGTTTTAAGGAGTGTCCTATTCTTTTGTACACCCTGTATAAGTAATTCCAATGTATTTGGAATTAATCTTGTAAATAAAACGCATTTTTCTACTAGGAATATATACGTGAAAGAGACAAAGCTATACGAAACATCAGTTGTTTGTTTGCATCGCTTGACCCGAGTATACCGTAATAACTCTCCTACATGCCATTAAAATGGATGTTAGTCCATCCATGATCTGTTGTTCTATTTTTGTTTGATAGGATACAGACAGAAAGGAATGCAATTCACTATTGTGTACATGAACAATCGATACATTCACAGCTATCGATCGATAATAATCGGTTGGAATAATAGGATCCTTACTCATTTTTAAATAAACTAGCAACCCGCCCCGGCTTCGCACGGGTGCAATGCTGATACTAAATACACTACAGAAAAACTGTGATTTGATAAATCTCTTCAGCCTGCGTTTGCAATGTAAGCGGAAAAAAATGTAATTATTTATGACATCACATTAGAAACCTCAAAAATAACAGTATTTCGCCACTATTTAATGGATGCTTTGTTTGCATATACCCCTTCTCTTCCTATGGGTGTCGTAAGAGGCGACTACAGGAGAACCGCCATAAGAAGACGGGCAGCAGCGTCTCCTCTCCACCATTGGCCAAACTGCGATCGCCAACCCGCCTGCCAAGCGTGGCGATTATGGCAAAATCCTCCTTTTGGAGAGGCCTGTGTCCAGCAGTGGACTGTTATAAGCTGGTGATGTGATGATGATGATGTTTGCATATTATACATATGAACCTTCCTCTTTAATCACTCTATCTATTAAAAAAACCGCATCATATTCAAAATCCGTTGCGTAGTTTTAAAGATTTAAGCATAGATAGGGATATAGGGACAGAGAAAGCTACTTTGTTTTTTATTTTTTTTATTTGAGATGGGCTTGCTCTTGACCCCAATCTTGCTCTAGAGCATAGATGGGATCTACGATGGAGCGAGCTTGCCCAGAAGATGCCTACTCACTCTGGACTTAAAGAGAGTCAGGTTATATGCACTCGGAAATACAGACGCAGGCAGGGAATTCCACTCTTTAGCTGTGCGCATTATAAAAGATGATGAGAAGCGCTTAGTGCGGGTTATGGGTATATCAACTAAGAACGGATGGTAGCCGGCCGTGCGTCTGGATGTCCGATAGAAGAAAGGTGACGGTGGTATGAGCTCATGCAGCTCATGAGCACACTCTCCGAAGTACAATCTATAGAAGACCGATAGGCAAGCAACCTTGCGGCGGTGAGCCAGTTTTATACTATGTAGTGATAAATATAAACAGAATAGAATAGAATAGAAAAAGATTTATTTGACACACACAGAATACAAAAGGAAAAAAAAAAAACATTTACAGCATAATAAAAGCAGTATGTGTCAAAAAGGCCCCCACTCAGCATTTGTACAAACAATACAACATGCACTAACATTGCTTTTATCCTAAAGTAAACTAAAGCACTTTTGTGATAAGTAAAAAAACAACGACGGTACAGTACAATACCCGCAACCGAGGCAGTGTAGACAAGTAATTTCGACGACCGTCTGGTGTAGTGGTTCGCGCTCCGGACTACAATGCCTGGCGGTTGCAGGTTCGAATCCCACGAGGGGCAAATGTTAGTGTGATGAGCACGAGCATTTGCACCTAAGTCATGGATGTTTAAACGTATTTAAGTATGTTTATCCGTTATCTAGTCGCCATAGCACAAGCTTTGCTTAGTTTGGGGCTAGATAATGGGTGTGATTGTGGAAACAATTTATTATTATTATTATTAATTTTCAACCGACGAAAAAATCGGAGGAGGTTCTCAAGTCGACGCGTATTTTTATTTTTTTTAAATGTATGATCACGCATACCTTTTTATATAGAAGTCCGATTTTGATAAATACTTTTTTTATAAGAAAGGGTATAGTCCGAAGGGGGTCCGATATAAATTACCCTAAGGGTGGGAAAATAGGGGTGATTTATCGTTCACTCTCAGATTTTAATGCTGATCTTATATCCACAGAAAACCAATAAATAAAAACTTTTTAACAAAAAAAATTTACCGCCGAAAAACTGAATAGCAAAAAATAATAAGCTTTTTTTCATTTAACCTTAATAACTGAGTTCCTTAACTAATGTAAATAATACAATTAGTTCTTTTTGGAGTCGATGCGAATAAACACATTTTAACTCTCAATG